>CADCWW010000002.1:0-1200000 GCA_902806505.1 Hypoxylon lienhwacheense | reverse complement strand
CTGAGTGGGTTATCATCCCCGTCTTCTTCATCGGAGTCGGCAACGACACGGCGTTGTGCCATTATCCGTCAACTGACGCGTTTTGACGCGCCTCGGAGCTATGGCGCCGAGATGTAAAGAAAGGAAGTAACTTTTTATTCTTTTATTTTTGAGGTGAGAAGAAATACATTGATGAGTAATATAGTAATTAATTAGTTAGTTGTATATTAGTTGGTTGTTGCATATAAAACGCGTGCATTTTATGCTATAAAGATAATATAAAACCGAGAGATTACCGTTGCTATGCTTTTGAGATATCCGGGATATTCGCGTTATTGCTTAAGTGCTAGCATAAGTGGGTCTACTTCCTACTGTGGACTGTATATATAGGTACTAAGGTACTTCTACATAGTAAACATGAAAATGGGACGCATATTTACATGTAAGTGAACGCATGCCTCATCTTACTTATATGTGTATAATCACTATAATCACTATAATCACTATAATCACTATAATCACTATAATCACTATAATTACTCTAGTATAGTTACCGAATACCTACCTCTATCGGTATTACTGATAGAATGACAATATATGAATTCGAGATACAAGCACGACCACAACTCACATAATCAGGATGATGATAGGATCTCAATTCTGAGGTATATATCCGCACCTATGAATTTATAATAAGCCCAGGCTATCATTCATGCTGCTTTGTTTCTCGACTAGAAACTAGTTACTATTTATGATGAGCCGAATCGCGAGACTAGTTCGCATCTCTTACGGCGCGGTACCGATCAAAAGCCACTAGCCACTAGCCTCTGACCCTTCGTCTCTTACTGACATCTCCTGTCGCCAACTCGTCCGCATCCTCTTCGGTCGTGTTCGCCTCTCCGCCGGCTACGCTGATGCTACGGCTCGTCGGAGGCGGCCCCCCCGTCGGTGGAGGCGCATTGCGCTCTACTTCGTTACGTAGATCGCTTAGAAGCTTCTCGACCTCGCTAAACATGCTACGAGTATCCTTCACGACGCCATTCTCGTCCACTTCGTAACCCCTATAGTCCTCCCCGTCGCCTTCTAGACTAGCCCGCCGATTGGATCGTAGGAAAGACGGTCCGAAGCCGCGGTACGGGTCCGGGTTATACATTATAGCGTTGGCAAACATGTGCACCAGCTCCCTCTCCAACTGTGCGATGTTGATGATCCCTCGTGGCGGAACTAGATCTACCGACATGGGAAGCCAGACGTTCGTGGCGCTCGGGTCGATGTCGGGCATTGTTGCCACTGCCACCGCTGCCGCCTTCGACCCTGCCGTGATCGCTTTCTGGATGCCTTTGAGGTCTTGCGGCCTGAGCACGATTTCAAAATAACCGGGCGCTGTCCTTGGCTTTACGGGATGTGCGAACATATTGGCGTGGCGATGACTGATGATCTGATCCAACGCCGACTGGCTGATTTTGTTGAACGAACGTGTCCATAAAACATGCGTAGCCGGCGTGGGCGGTGCCCGACTCGGAGGGCTATCCTGTCGCTTCCGTTTGTTAGACGGCTGCGTCGGTCCGGCCTGATCTTGGCTTGGCACGCTTTGTTCTGCTGTCGTCGCATCGCCGATATCTTCCAGGGCTTGAGGTGTGGCTTCTTCATTCTTAATCTTGCTTGCTGAAAGATCTGGTTCCGCCGGTGCCTCCTCTGACCGGACTAAAGGAGTCGGTCTCGGAGTGATGCGAGGCGGTCGACCTCTGGGCCGATTAGAATTCCCATCGGGCTTATGTGTTGGTTTTCGTATATCTTTCTTCCCATTCTGTTCCGGCGATATCTTCGGCAGCTGAGCTGGCAATGTATGTGGGCTGATTGGCTCGTAATTCGGGCTCTGGATATCAAAATAGCCAGACGCATCCTCCATTCGTGGCGTTGCAGGAGTCGGTGTTGAGGTCCACTTAGTACCATGACCCCTGATGATATGAGGAGAAAGGGCTACAGGTGTCTGACTCTGAGATGCCGAGAATAGACGCGTGGGCTGGGGTATTGCTATCGGAGTCTGTAGCGGAGGTATGAGTGGACGCTGGACAGATCCGCTAGGACCGGCCGGCTGAGCAGTTTGGGCTTGATGGTTATAAGGCGAACTATACGATCTTGGATCTTGTTTTGGGGTCTTTTGTGGTGATGCTGGCGGCCCCGTTGAAGCTTGAACAGGTGTCTGGGGATGGTGAGGCGGCCGAGGCGGGGCGGGCGCTTGAGACCATTGACCTGGTGGCACCGGAGGCTTTGCCGGACCCGTCGCTGGGTGCGTTTCCGATAGCGCGACTGGCGGTTTCACCGGTGTTTGACTTGGTGCGTGCTGTCCTTGATATTGAGCAGCAGGGCTAGGGCCTACCTTAGGACCTGGCGGGCTCACTGTAGGCGTAGGGGCCGGGCGGCGCTGTTGCACCGGCTGTCCCGTACCGTCGGGTGCTACATTTAAAGGTAAAGACGGAAGGGGTGGTGGTATCTGACCCGCATGCTGCGGCGGCAAAAGCACCGAAGGCGACGACGGTGCGGGAGCCTGTGGCTGGGGCCGAGACGGCTGAGGGTATTGCCTACCACCGATATAGTTCGGAGGAAACTGAGGAAGACCAGTCGGGGTCTGAGGATATATCGGAGGCCTAGCAACTCCCGCCCCATAGGGAGGCCGAGGAGACGGGACAGGTGTTTGATGAGGCGGGTGGTTTTGAGCTGGTGAAGGAAGTGGTGGTGGTGGTAGCAATGGCGGATGGTGAGAAGGTTGAAGAGAAGACTGATGCGGAGGTTGGTATGGAGGCTCCCACTTCAAAGGAGGAACGGGAGTGGGTGTGTGAGGTTGGCTATTTTGCATTAATACAGGGCTTCGGCCTGCAGAAACGCCTTCAGGTCGTTGTAATCCATCCGTGACCGGTACCGGTGGTTGTGGCGTAACGGGGCCCTGATGAGCATCGTATCCTTGGACAGCCTGCGGATGCTGTAGAACCGATGGCGTGGCATGAACCGGGCGGCTTGGTTCTTGTGGTCTGTTATCGGATGCGATGCGACGTATTTCACTAGAGGGTCGAGCAGTTGATGGTAGTGATGATGGAATTGGTTGTATGACCTGGCTCTCTTGTAATTGTTGAGGAGTATGTGGTCGCTCGATCTTTTTTCCAGGGTCATGAATCTTGGGCGGAGCTGTGACTGGTGTCTGTATCTGTGCCTGTGCCTGTGCTTGTATCGGCACTGGCACTGGTGTCGGCGTCCGTACCGTTGTCGGAGCTGGTGTCGGTGTCGGAGTCGGTGTTGGTGTTGGTGTTGCGGGTGAAGATGTTGGTGCGGGCACTACTTGGCCTTCTTGTCTTGTCGGTATCCTATCATTATCAACCGGGAACCCGTTTTTACCAGAATCCACGCGTTTCTCTAGCCCAAGCTTCTCATCCCATTCTCCTCGTTCGATCTCGGTAAGCTCGCGCTGAAGTTCTTCGAACCGTCTTTCATCCTCTTTTATACCCCTGACAAGACTATCCCGAAGTCGAATGTAAAGCTTCTCGAGCAAATTCGGAATCGTATCCGTCTGTTCTAAGGTATCTTGAAGGTTGGTTAAGGGGGGGCTTTGTAATTTCCTCTTCCTCGAATTGGGTGATAATCCGGCATTGTTCTTTTCCGCAGCAGCTTCAGTATCCCGCCTCCTCTCCTCCCTCCGCTCCTCTCGTAATAACTGGAGGGCAAAGCCCTGAAGAGACTCAGCACTCAGTCGCGTGACATCAAACTCGTCCTGTTCGTATATCAAGGGTGTTTTCTTGAGAGTGTCGGAAATACGACTAAAAGTACCGATGACGAGGCCGTTTTGGAAGTTCCTGTTGAGTTCTTGGAATAAAGCAAAGGCTTCGAGTGGTGTATAAGCTGTTGATATATTATTCATGCCCCAGAATCCACCTCGGCCGTGGTCGAGGGGACCGTCGCGTCGCTGAAGAGGATAAATCGGCGCCACGATCTGAGTGTCACGGTCAGTCACGAAAACGCGAAAGCGCGTTTGTTAAACCGGTCGGAGGAGGGAAACACGGGGATGACGCGTACTAAAATAATTAAGAAATGTCTTGGGAACTTGTCAAGGTTACTTTGAATACTTAAATGACGGAATGATGATTATTTTAGACCTATTGTAAATGAAGCTATTCACGATGAAGAATTTGAGAAGTTCGGTCGTCGTTAGTGATGGGATCACGTGATTGGTTCATGGATTCGACTATGTAATCGGGTAAGTCATAGGTCGCGGTCGGGTCTATAATTCGTCGTGGTGGATCGGCGAATGTTGCCAGATTGATGTTCCGTTGGGAAAAAGCCGGAATCCGGGGATTCGTAGCTCCAGATCTTTTTTCTATTAGAGAATGTGGTCCGTGCTTACCTTTTTTTCCTACTTGAATATGTGCATATCATACTGTTAGTAAATAATTCTGCATAGACGGGTACATACCTATAGCTATTATGTAGGCATTGAGACAATTCCTTTACTGCAGTAGCCATCGTGAACTATCAAATCTTGCTAACCCAATAACAATTAATTATCCACATATACCTACCTAGGTACCTCTTACATTCTACATCTATAGACTATAATAAAACAATTGCTTAGGTCTATCACCGATGACATTTCAGATCTTCTGGACTTTACATGTGAACGAGCCACGCGATTCTAATAGCGCACGTGCTCAACCTAGAGCAACCGGGACGAAAATAGTAATAGTTTAGTTCAAGTCATAAGGATCGAGGTCATGCTGACTTACATGGAAGGATTTGTGTAAGTGATTATTTGATATCGACTTATATTACATCAAGTACGGACTCGTGGACTTGGACATGATATATTCAAATTAAATGTGACTAACTATAAAATGATAAAGCAAAAAAAACATTTAAATTGTATAGCGTAGAGAGAGAAAGAAAGAAAGAAAGAAAAGGAAAGGAAGAGGAACTTTGTTTGTTAATGATCCTAGTTGAGCGTTTCGTCCGGATTGGATTTGATATAATACTACTTCGTACTTACCGTTCTATGTTAAACATTTGATTTTATACATGCGTCTGCATGTAATCTGTACGTTATCCATTATATGTATGTACATTTATGGATTACGAACAGAAGGAGTTACTATGAATACATAGTACACTAAATGTGCCCTATTATGAGGTAGGTACCTACTTCGTAGTCTACGAACAATCGAATCGGTACAGGTCAATACTAACGTGGAGCATTGATAATATTCCTGCAAGAGAAAGGGGCTTGTTACGAGTATCCACGAGGTGTATAATAGGTGTATACTATGTATATCCGCATTGTGCATAGTAATGAAGTACATGAGAACAAGGGGACCCTACATCCCTAGGACCTGAACCCGTAAAATAAATTAAAGTCGACATCGCCTGAAATATGTACTTGGTTGTCAATATTATGCTATGCGGCAGAGCTCATGCAACTCCTTCATCATTTCATCGTCAACCTAGGATCAGGTATAAGTCAGGTATGCATATGGAGTTCTCGTATGGTCGAGCTTAAAAGTTTTGATAAATATGATAAAATAATAAAAATGATAGGATAACAAAATAGGTAACGAGGATGTACATAGTAAATGAATGTTAATGAGATGCCACTAACAATGGCACCTGGTTTAACTTTAGTTGATTTGGATCATCGCTATTGAATTCGGGCGCATGGACCATCCTATCCACTGATGAGATCGTCTTGAGATCATCCCAAAAAGCAGCTAACCTAGGCGCCAAGAAAGCCATTATTGGCCAGGTGCGGTAGCATCTTACATTCCGAGAGGAAAGAAAGAGAAGGACGATTTTAACCGGTTAGGTTACAACAGCGTACATGTATGTATTCTATGTATTCTATTACAGGTAGGTAGGTACATACGTACTTGTCAGAGCTTAGGTTGCGCGTGCCTTAGTTCTTGGTAAGTGCGACAAGACCTACATGTAGGTACATTAAGGACTATTACTTGAAGGTATGCACGAATTATTCCAGTTTATCACATACACTAGAAGCTAGCAGCTCTTACCTCAAATGCACATGCACCGGGACATTGAAAGCAACATTTGAAGTTTGTAGAAAGAATTAGGTACTTACTATGTAATCATTATTAAACAGGTACTTCGTAGAGAGCATTTTACAACGTTATAGGGCAATTACCAAGATAGGGTAAGTGTGAAAGTACATATGTATTTTATTTTAATCAGGTTCAGGTTCAGGCACCGCGAGGTTCAAGTTCCACTGGTTCGCCTGACCCCCCCTTTTTTCTTTTCTTAAGAATCCTTAATTCTGTCCCTTTTTTTTTAATCCATTAAAACTGCCAAGTCCCATCTCTCCTACGACCCGCCTTTCATACATACCCCCACCGCCAACTCCATTACTTCCATTGCTTCTAATACTTTATCAATAGTACTAACACCCACACCCAGCTCCGGTAATCCTCCAAGCAGCCCCGAACACTGCTACTACTACTACTACCACTACATACACTTTTTTCTCTCACCACCTCTAGATCTTCTTCTCAACACCTCCCCTTATACATACAATTAAAATATCATAAACCATTACAACTCTCCCGGAAATCTCATCCAACATGAATCCAACCGACGAAGAGCTCGACCGTGACTGGAAACCAAACGGCCGGCGCCCGCAATCGTGAGTCTCTTACCCCCTTTTATTCTTGCCTCGAGTTAAGACAAGTCTGCGCCAAAGTCCAAAAAATCTACTATTCGGTGGCAAAAGAAAGGAAGAAAATAAATTATAAGCTGACATCATTTTCCTATACAGCACAATCGCTCGGTCCTTCAGTCAAGAATTGATGGACATATTTCGCATTGAGAATAGTATCGCCGACCTTGGCGAGCAAGTTGACAAGCGGTATGATCTATCCCTTCAAAGTCCTTTCTCTTTCTGTATTGTATAAAAACGCTTGCGTTTATTATAATATCACATCGCAATAATCGATATCCACTAATACTAGACCTGCCGTGATATCAGAAAACAACAGGTCACGAGTGGTCAATCCGAATTAGAGGCTCTTGAAGCTAGGATCAAGGAGATGGAAGATCGACTAAAGAAGCAACAGCCGGGCGCGGCAGGCAATATAAGCCCACGATCGCAACGACAGGCCATCAACGAGGCATACGCTAAAAAGGCATCGGCCGAGAAAGATCTCGCGCAGCAGCAGAGATCACGACCAGGAACAGCTAAACAGGTCCAGCAAGCACCTACACATGGAGGAGCTATGCCTCCGACTCCTACAGCCAGCGAAGGTGAATACGTACTCGTCCAACATAGCTCCTCTGGTGACGGTGGCGCCCAACCCCGAGTTTTTACTGACTATGTCTTGGTTTCTGAAGATGGTGACCGCGACAACTAAGTCGGTAGTAATACTTGCCTTTCAACAAACCTTTTTTTCTTTTTGGCTCGCGCGCTCCTTAACCGGCACGAATAGTCTCCTTTTCTCGCATTGGCTTCTACCCGACCTCCTATTCTCCCACTTGGCGGCAATTCGAAGAAGGCTACAGATCGCATTGTCAACGACCCCTGTCTATGCCACAAGTCGAACTTGGACGGGTTCTTAACAACCTACTTGGTGTACTTGGATACACGCGCATCGGACGAAATCAATCTCGCCCCCTTTTTCGAGATACGGCCGCCGGAGAACCTAAGATTATTAGATATTCGACTGGCAAATGGAGCAACGGATTTGCTTGTTCTCCCAATCTTTTACGAACTGATTTGTAACTCAAGATATCCCCTCGTTTGGAGGAACGACGTGGCACCAGCTTTCCTGTCCGTCCGGCGTTGAAGGCGTCTATATTCCTTTTTCTCGACTAAATTACACCTTGTCTTGGGACTTCTTATTTTGAGCAGCAGCATCATGAAGGGGGGAGGCCGGCTGCAGGGATGACGAGGGGAAATCTCGTAGCAATGGACCGGGTGTGCAAGAAAAAAAACCGTCCGTCACAGCATCTTAGCATGGCATAGGAGGGGTTTTTTTTTGTTCGTTCTTTCTCGTCTTTTTCGAGATTCATTCCGGAGAGGTAGACGGTTGGGCGAGACCCAGACGAGGACCGCCGTAGGAAGGGTGAACTACAGGACGTCGCGTGCCTCGTCGTCGGTTGGGCGGGAAACAGACGGGAGGGGGGAAGGGAACCTATCATTGTACATATATCTTGCCCTCTCTATCATATTCATGTAAAGGAGCACAGCTAATGCAAACCCTGTTAAACTAATAACTACCTACCTACCCCTATACCTATGCCTATATCTATCCATCTTATATCCTAGATCTTATATATACCAAGCACCTACTTACTTTGGGCTACCATAGTGATTCTATCCCTTGCGCCGTACAATTCAACCGCCTCTCCCTCTCCCTCTCCCTCTCTTCCTCCCCGACACTCGGAACAACTGATTCAGTAATACCGACTAATAAATACTACCTACATCCAACCATCACTATATCTCTTCTTATTAAAGTCTCCTTTAACAAATACATACACTACAATTTAAAAAAAAAAAAAAAAAAAAAACAACGAGATAAATTAGGTATCCAAATCGACATCATACATGTATGTAATTATTACATCCTCCTTACACAAATCCTTCATTACCTGTACCATGTATGATGTATGTATGTATTACCTGGTACGTATATAGGTACCCGCCTGTATTACCCGGCAGTGCGTAATACCTCATATACACAGTACCTACATACATGTAGCGTGCATCCGGATTTTCAATGTACCTACTCTGTACATCCTTACCGGTATAAGTACCCCTATTTATGTAATCAATGCATGTCATATCTTACCTCCTACCTAACAGGAGGGTATCCGGCCCCTGACGTCCTTCTTATAGCATTCTAGAAGAACATGAATGCAGCAAAAGTTGTTGTTCGTATACGAGGTATGTACATGAAGTTTTTATAAATTTATATTAAAAAAAAGATAGTTAACCCAGCACTACGCATTACAACATACTGATTTCATACGGATGGTAAGCTCACAATCCCAGAAAAAACAAAGACATATGAGTCTGATGAATAAGTTTGTCGTATTTATCTGGCCCTAAGTACCTGGTGAGAAGAAGAGAAGAGTAGAGCACAATAAAAGCAAAGCGCAAATAATGATCTTTGGGATCACCTCCACGAAGTATTACCACAGTCTATATCTTCTGCGCATGCCATCCGAGAGAAAAAGAAGCAATATAGCATACATAACATGTTCGCCAGTCGACTTTTTTTTTTTTTTGAAAGACCGCATAGAGTTATATGAGAGCGTCCAAAATTATGAGAGCGCCGAAATTGTACACACAAACAGAATTGATTTCATTGGTTTCACGCCGTCCAGAGCATGCGAAACATCAATGGAAACCACCCTACTTGTCTTGCTTCCAGCTAGGACGACCGTAGTCAACTCCACCATGGACGTTAACCTATGCCTAATCATTGTCAATATTTAGGGGCTTAGGAGCAAACCCAAACTGTTGCTTTCCGATATCGAAAACGGCAAATCCGCTCTTGAGGAACACGTCACCCCAGATGCTCGGTATATCACTGTAGTCACCAAGGGATTGGAGACCGGCATAGCACATCTCGTCAGTCGAATGAGCATATACGAAATATGCTCCGGGCACGGTGCCTGTGATCTTGTTTCCCTGCTCGTCGCTAAAATCGAAAATGAAATCGGGCGGAGTGGAGTTGCAAGGCACTGTCCATCCGTAGTCCATGTATGAGTAATTAGCCCCGGGTGTGTTGTTGAAGTACGTCTGGACCGCTTCTTCAGGGGCGAAGAGCAACGTAGAGCCCGTGTCAACAATAATATCTCGTGCCTCGGTGAACTCGTACTTGGTATCCAATCCTCCGATGGAGAAGCCGGTTTGTTGAATAGACCAGAAGCCTTGTGTATTATTCACGCTGACATACTTGATATCGGAGCTGTGCAAGGTGTCGTCGATATACCCGAAATTGAAAGATCCGTCACTGCCATTGTGGCGCAGATCAACGGTAAACAAAGCATCTTTCAATACCGTAGGTAAGATGTCGATAAGAGTTTTCTGCCGCGGAAGCGTCTGGGCGATAGACGGCCAGGCCAATCCTACCAGTCCAGACATGTTCCTAGACTCCGTAAATGAGGACGACACCGTTGTCGCAGATTCAATGGTCATCTCAGGAATAGAAAAGTTGCCAATCGAGAAGGTGTCCTTGTAGCAGATACCCTGTGATGTAGAGAAATCTCCATATATAATGGCCCACGTGCAGTTCTTAATCAGTTGCGCAGTGGAAGATTTGCTGGGATCCCAGACGGTCTGTCCGGCCACTTCAGACTTATCGGTGTCGGTCGAGAAGATCCAGCTACAATACATTGTTAACATAAAATATAAACAGCTTGTATGAGAGGGGGTTCCATACGTATCAGCAGAACCGGTGTCCAGGTCTAGGAATAGCTGTTGAGGAGGTGAACCAATACCGATAGGGGTAATCCAGAGAAGATCGCCGTCTTGTGCGGCAGACGGGGCAGATCCCTCTAGGATCATCGTCAGTCAAGGTTTCTTAGTTGCTCGATAGACACTCGTAGTGCTTTACTCACCGGGTTCGTCTGCAACGGCCTTGTTAACGGCATTGGCCTTGTGGGCATCGACGACCTGCTGTAAACCTTGGGGAACATTAAGATTATACTTCTTCAAAGTCTTGAGGTACTCGGTAGGACCATGTCGGGGGGCATCGGCATCGTTGACAAGGGGAACGGAGAGTGTCTTGCTAGTCTTGGGGTAATAGGCCGCAGACGACAAAGTGGAAGTTGTGAAGAAGGAGAGATAGAAAACTACTGTCACGAGGACAGTAGTGAAATATGCCATATTGATGAACCTATTGGTAAATTAATGGCTTGTTTGTTGATGTCGTCGAAAGAGTCTATATTAGGTATCTATGAGGAGATACCACAGGTATTTAGAGACGAAACCACACGATGAAATCGAATTGGAGGGAGGGATAGATGGATGGATGAATGGATGAGTGGATGAGTAAAGGAAAAAAAAATTCAAGAGGAAGAGAGAAAAAGGTTCATTTTAATATTGAACGGGGAACCTAAGAAATGGTGTTTTGGGTAAGAGCGTTCGTGAAGTGAGTGCAACTTCCTTCAAGATTAAGTGCCTCCCTTAAGCGTATGTTTTTACCTATCATGTACTACCTTGCCAGGTCCAAGGTTCAATGAGAGTTGACGTGAGGTAAACCTTCCAGGTACCTTACATCCACCTGCATTCCATGATACATCAACTGCATATACATGTAGGTACTCCCGTCTTATACTTATACATCCATACATGTACGTACTTGCACCCGGCGTGTACTCTGAGTCTCTGAACACTGCCTTATAAAGTGTACTTGAGATACCTGAGATACGCGACCTGGAGTGTACCCAAGATACGCGTCCTTCTTTGTACCTTGTCCTTCGTTCTTACCAAAGACGTGTAACTTCATGGTGGTCAAGGATGTTTTCTTGCAAGTAGAAGGTGCATATCTCCTATATAGAACTTAGATACCCCCTTATGACAACATTGAAGCATGACAGTAGGTGTAAATGTCCGGGTATACATATATACCTTAGGTAAGTAGACGATTGCTACTAGCTGCCGCTAACCTTATACCTCAAACGGAAGAGGTCAAATCGGATTTGTAGAAGGTGCTTGCCAAGGCGGGTGTTCACAGCTACTTTTTGGATTGAAGGACCCATCGAGGCCGTGTGATCTTGCGTCACTTATCCCGGTTGCATGAGATAGATATGTAGATAAACCGGACGTACGTATCAGGTAAAATGGGGAATGGGTACTCGTTGTACTTGTTGTACTTGTCTTTGGTATACATGGTACCAACATCTCGGATCCGTTGAGTTAAAGCGCCGGCAAACAGACAAACATTGATTGATAATTGCACCTAAAGTACCTAAAGTACCTCCATCCTGTCACTTATATCCATAAATGTACCAGGTAGGTACCTGGGTATGCATCTCCATATACATATGTAACTACCGGCGCCTTAGGTGTGTATATATGTAGTATAAGGTATCTAGTATAAGGTATCTAGTATAAGGTATCTAGTATAAGGTAGCTGGTAAAGGCATATAGTATAAGGCATCTACTTGATGTTGGTTACCTACAACTTACACAACTGACAACATAATGTATAAGACCTAGTTCCTGCGATGTTAAAATTAGATATCTAATATTGTAATAATAATAATAACAACAATAATAAAAACAATATCCATACTTTGACCTGATTGCTCCGATCTCGAGTAGGACATACTTATACTGGTATCTAGGGATTCATATATTCGAGATGAGATGAGATGAACGGGGCTCTTCTTTCTATCCCTACTTTATTCCTAGCTAGCTACCTACTCTCCATCCATCTTCATAATAACATGACAAAGAAAACCTTCTCACACCACATACCCCGACTCGTATACCTCCTGTCTCTCGCTTGGGGTGTGCTCAGGAGAAAGGAGATCGTATCACGTAGCACTTGACAAACGGTCCACCGCATGGTCCACCGTCGCGATGAACAAACCGGGTGGGGTCTTCGTACGAGCTTCAGCTACCCTTCCAGGACGATTACCTACTGCCGGGAGAGACAAACAATGCCTATTGCCTATTGCTTATTGCCTATTGCCCACTGCCCATTGCCCATCGCCTACCTGTTACCCACTGCCTAGTGCCTTGCGTACTACCCCCATCTTCAACTTCGTAGAGTGTCCAGGTAGGTATTAGTAGGTATTCCGTGCGTAGGTACCTAGGTAGCGTTTATAAGATCATGACGGGACCCTCGCTAGTTACGTCATTGTCATTCGTCAACATCTATCTGTACATTGCATTCATCTTATAGTTCGTCGTGCTTCGCTTTGCCTGCTTCCTCCACCTTCGCCTTAGCTGCCTCCTCCTTCACCCTGGCTTCTTCCTGCTTCTCTTTGATCACTCTCTGGATCATCTGTTCTATGTCCTCTCCTCCCATAGGATTATCTTCCTGCCCGTCCACCACAAACTTTTGCTGCCCGTCTTTGAAATTGAAATTTTCTACCGGCTGCCAGCCCTCGTTGTCCGTCTTGGCAGAGCTCTTCTTACCCTTGCCCTTGCTCGACTTTTTCGAACTGCTGCCCTTCTTGGTCTTTTCTGCGTTCTTTACGTTCTTCATCGTCGCGTCCGCTAAATCCTTCCCGGCCTTCTCAAGCTTTTTTGTCTTTTCTATGATATCTTTAGATAGTAGGATAGGGTTGGCACTCGTAGGAAGCTTTTCCTGTTCAGCTAGCTTCTCCTCCAACCAGTCGATGGTAGACTTTGATAGATCCGTAATCCCCTTTATATCATCGAGCGTATAGGGAAGTGGTGGTGGTTTGCGATCTTCCCCGCTAGCCGTCGTCGTCGTCGACGACTTAGTACTTTCTTCATCTTCAAGACCTTCGAAATCAGCATCTTGAGAAGGAGCTGGGGTAACCTCTGAGCTAGCTTCGCTTGTCGAAGAGGCAGCACTCAGAGAAGACACGTATTCTTCCGCCTCAGTAATCTTTTCCTTAATTTTGCTGATGACGGTATTAGTCTGGTCTAGCATAGTCCGTAGATTTTGGACCAATTCAGGCCTCTTCCGCGCTTCCTCAATTCTCTTTTCGATAGGCGAAACAATGTCTTTGAGACTTTTTAGCTTAGACCTGAGTTCCTCACGGGGTGCGTCAGCCCCATCGCCGTAGAGCCATTCGGCAGCATCACTGGCTCCCTCCTCTAGCTTAGCCCGTTCTTCCGGCGTGGAGGCTGCGGTGAAAGATTCCGTATCTAGCAAATCTCTGACCTTGTAAGTAAACCCTTCAAGCTGGTTCAATGCTTCTTCTCTTAGCCGTCGGGATCGGTCAGATGCTTCGAAGGCCTTGATACGGTCCTTTGCTTTAGTAAGGTCTGCTTTTTGTAGAGCCGACCCGTCCGTCGTTAGGACGTAGCTAACTGGGATCACGACGAGCGTCTTCTTTGACACAGGACTGCTTTCAGAAGATTCGACAGATGCCGAAGATTCAGTTGTGCTTGTTGATGTAGTGCTAGATTCCTCAGAAGAAGTGGTGGCTGTTTCAGTAAACTCGGTGGTCGAGGTACTCTCGGATGTTTTCTCGCTAGCACTCTCCTCGTCATTTGCTAACGGCTGCTGGTCCTTATTTTTACCGAAACCGAATAGATTCTTGACACCATCCATGACTGAACCCTCCTTCTCCTGCACCTCTGCTTCACATTCAACCGCCGCATTAACAACATCGACCTCGCCGCTTTCAGCGCTGAGTCGTACCTGAACCTTGAAATGGATGTCGGGGTGAGAGCAGCCCTTCTCGAGCAGAGATGCGACAGATGCCGTTAGATTCTTTGTTGTCAGGAGTGCCGTTTCTTGATCCACCGCGGCACCCTCAGTCGAGGATACCTGCTGATAGAAACGGACCGAGAAATCTTCATGATTCGCAAAAGTGACCTCTTTCGGAGCGCCGAGAAGAGACCGCTCGGTCCAGAGCCGTTGCTGCTGAGGTTTATCTTCGGGCGTTGTCCATTTCATACCTGCTGGGTAGAAGGCGGCGTCAGAAATCTTGATCTCCTTGACTCGGAAGCTAGGGCTAAGCTCAGCAGCTCGGAAGGCGGCGCCAAACACTGCAGCTTCATCCGAATTGACATTGCTGCGGAGCTTGTCGCTCCCTGCGATGCTTTCAAGCTGTTTCTGAACAAAAGGTGTTCGAGAAGAGCCGCCATGAAGAATGATGGAGTCAAGCTGCTTGATATCAAGCTCGGCTACATCGAGGGCCTTCTGGACGATGGCACCGACCCTTTCGGCGTGCACATCGGCGAGCTTCTCAAATTCTGCTCGAGTGATCTTATACTTGAAGTCAATATCATCATAAAGATCCTCGAAACTAGCAGCAGTGTCGACATTGGCGCTCAGAACATGCCTCAGTCGCTCAGCTTCCTTCAAGAGTTTTGCTACAGCACGCCCGTGGCCTCGAACACCATCAGCCGTCACGGAGGCCTTCTTTGCGGCCGACGATTCGACAAATTTCGAGATCATATCATCCACAATCAGGTAGTTAAGCGTATCTCCGCCCAACGTCCTATCCCAACCGCTTCCCACTACTTGCACTTCTTGGACCATCTTATTGGATTTACTAGAAGTCTTAATCGATCGGCTCTGGAACTTCATGACAGTTGCTTTGGCAGAACCAGCGCCCATGTCAAAGACCATGTGATACTCTGGCGCGCCTCCTTGGTTAACGGTAGGGAATGTTCGACTCGTAGCGTAATTCAGTCCGACTGCCAAACCATCGCTGATGAGAGACAGGACCCTGAGACCAACAAGCTCGGCAGCCAACTTCACGGCGCGTTTCTCTTCCACCGTATAGAATGGCGGCACCGTTATGACCACGGAGCGAATCTTGCTGTCGGAACCAGCTAATGCTTCCGCATTGCGCTGAACGTTCTGCAACTCCATTGCCAATAGCTCTTCTACCATCCATGCTTCTTGATCGGCCGTCGCCTGGCTCTTAAACATAACTGTGCCACGGATTCCATGCGCTTCCAGTTGCAGGCTCGGATGCCTTGCCGCATATTCTTTCACGATCGAGTGATCTTTAGGAAGACCAAGAAGGGTCTTGAGGTTAGGGTAGACGTCGCCGGGAAATCGAGCTGCAAGAGCTACGGCATCTGAGCCATAGGCCCTCTCTGGATAGGAACCGCTCTTCGGAGCATTCTGTGAGGGTTTGAATGCAACCGCAGATGTCTCTTTTCTTCGCGAATCTTTAGTTAGGACAATCTCGAGAGGGATACCGGGCTTGACGAGGGTAGCTTTGATATACTCGGTACCTAGATCGATACCAAGTATAGCAGAGATGGCGAGAGCATTGGTAGAGAAGAAGAAAACAAGACAGAGTAGTAGAGAGAGAGGAGAGAATGATTGCGCCATATTGGATGTGATTTACAAGGGGTGATTGGCGAAAAGCTCGCCCATAGAAAATGTGGAAGGAGACCAGTTGCGATGAGGAAAAAGTGTAGAAATCAATATGAAGAAAAGGAAAGAAAAAAAAAGAAATAAAAATTAAGAAGAAGAAGCAAAGCTTCAATCCCGATGCCGATATCTTGTATCTGTGCCTGTGCCTATGCCTGTGCCTCTTATGTCTTGGAATAAGAAAGAAAGAGAATCTGGCCTCAACTAAAAGGAAGCCGACTATTCCCAGTGACCTCACCGCGCCGAGCTCTGGCTTGGACAAAAAAGGACAACTTGTTTAAAATTTTCTTAAAAATTATAATAATTATTTTTATTATAACCAGCATACCCTTGCAAGTGGCTTGATATTTTTATACAAAAAGCCACGGATAGTCTTTTGATTGGCTCGATAATGAATTATGGGCCTTGGATAATACAAATGAGGAAATCCTTCTTTTTAAGTCCCATTAGTCCCACTTAGCTCAGGTGTGACGACTGTGGCTAGTTCATCATCATGCACACCTGCCTTACCTGAGCTTATACATACATGTAGGTACAGTACCTTATACCATGCATGTACATACACATGTATACCTACATGTATAATCGATACATTGTGCTTCCTTCTATTGTTTAATACATAGATGCACCACGTCTTCACAGAAAAGGCTGCCATATCTCAATTTCTACCTTCTTGATATATTAGGTATATATGTGACACAAGAATCAAAATAGGCTTGGTCATGTCTAAGGTCGACAACGAGATCAGTGGCCGCCTGGCCCTTATAACAGGTGCTTCTGGAGGGTATGCGAATGTCATACTTACGATTTATAAATATCCAAGTCAAGTATAAAAGTCGTTTGCAAGTACAGCGTTGACGCTTCATAGTATTGGTGCTGCATGCGCTCGAGATCTATGGTCTCACGGAGCTTCCCTCGCCTTGACATATTTCCGGCACGACTTGGACGGCCTGCATAAGGAGCTCAGCAGCGTACCCGGGCGCGAAGGCTGCAAGATCAGTATTCATCGCTTCGACGTCGGTAGCAGAGAAGGATTTGAGCAGCTTTTTCGTGAGATCAAGGAGCAGCATGGCCAAGACGGCCCAGATATCTTAGTTTCCAACGCAGGCTATGGGAAGAGGTTCAATGGTATCTCGGATGTGAGTGTGGACGATTTCGAATACACCATCAACGTGAACTTGACGGCTTCGTTCATGCTCTCCAAACTATGTATACCTCATATGGAAGCTCGGAGATGGGGTCGGATCATATTCGTCTCTTCTATCGCAGCGTACGGAGGGGGTATCAATGCTTGTCACTACGCGGCCTCTAAAGCTGGCTTGACGGGTATGATGAAGAATCTGGCGATGAAGCACGCAAGAGCAGGCATCACCGTCAACGACGTGGCTCCGGCTATGATTGGGGAAACCGGAATGATACCAGATGAAAAGAGTGTCGAAGGCACGCCAGGGGACGTGAAGAATATTCCGGTCGGACGTCTTGGGACACCGCAGGAATGCGCAAATGTCGTTACAATGATTTGTAAGACGGGCTACCTAACCGGCCAGAGTATCTTGTTGAGCGGCGGACTCAAGTAGGTGTTTTCAGGACTCTCTTCAGCGCGTTTATTATCATGGAAGCCGGCCGACCTTCTTCTACGGAGCATACGAATGACATGTAACGATACTTTTATGTAGCCTACATAATAATATATATGTGAACCATGACGTACATACACAATTAAATAGTAGAGTCCATCTCTAGTACCGGTCTTGGCAACCGTACAGTAGCTTGAAAGATTCAGAGTTCGGCCGTAGGTACCGCGTGCCGTCTCGGCGTGGCGAAATCCGAGTCCCGACACCGGATTCAAACTAAGACTAGTCTCGGCGCCGTAAGGGACTTCAGGGGGTATATACGGCTAACGGGGTAGCGTTCATAAAGTTCCTTCGCCTATGGAGATGACTTAACTTACTAAACCATGAAGATCTTTTCCTCGACATCTTTTCCAAACCCAACAATAGAGATCGTAAGACTTAATTATTAGTCATTGAATTAATATACCTATCGTAATTATTACGTAGGTATCTAAGATCCCAGGCTTCCTTCAAAGTTGCTTCACTAACACAAATGTATTAAGTAGGAAGTATATAGTAGGAAAGGAGAAGATCTATAGATTCTATACTCTCATCCTGCAATTCATCTGCTATCGAAACTGAGCAAAGAAACCTCATCCTCGGTTTATTAAACTCCTTATTACTACATATTGTCGTATCCCACTACGCACAAGGGACTAGAGAAGAGAAAAGAAGAAGAGGAAAAAAATGGGAACGCCGTTCATCTCCCACCTGGAACCGACCCGGCTGGACGGGTACGACCGGACGCGGCCACACGACCAGCAGCCAGGACACGTGCCGCGGACCTTCTGCGACGCCATGGAGGTGCGCGAGGCCGTCTTCGTGCGCGAGCAGGGCGTGCCCCTCGCCTACGAGCACGACGCCGACGACGCCCGCTCTTGCCACTGGGTCATGTACGCCAGCGTCCACCGCACCGCTGAGCCCGAGCTGCGC
This sequence comes from Hypoxylon lienhwacheense, assembly GCA_902806505.1. Classification (NCBI taxonomy): domain Eukaryota; kingdom Fungi; phylum Ascomycota; class Sordariomycetes; order Xylariales; family Hypoxylaceae; genus Hypoxylon; species Hypoxylon lienhwacheense. The sequence continues at coordinate 1,181,435 of CADCWW010000002.1, read as the reverse complement.
GACCCCCACACCGGCGACCTCCTCCGGCCCCGCAAGACGGAGACTCGCTCGTGCGTTACGTTCTCTCCTGCCCCCCCAAATTTCCCTCTCCTATCACGGCTCCGGGTAGCAGATAGGCAGTAGGTAGAGTCGAGTTGGGATTTACTGCTACTCATCACTCCTACGTACCTAGCTACGCTTAGACAACAAACCCACTTCAACCCATTTCCCCTCAAGAAACAGTCCTAGCCACTAACTCTACACGGCGAAGCACCCCCATCGGCACCCTACGCATCGTACCCTTCCCGCACCCGCCACACCCGGTGCCCGGGGGGCACTACGTCGACAACGTACTACAAGAAGAGGACGACGAGAGCGACGAAGCGACAAGAAAGGACAAGGACGGAGACAGCAATACCGACACCGCCTCCAAACCAACCAACCCCAGACCCAGGCCCAGGACCGGAACCCTGACATCCGCCGACAAGCAGCGCCAGACCTCGACGCTACCCTTCGGCGTAGACCGGCCGACGACGTACCACGACGGGAAGGAACCATACGTACGTGTCTCCTCTTTCTTATCTTATACTATCTTCTTCTCTCCCCTCAACCCCCCTTCCCACCTTCAACAATAATAATAACCATTATTAAACAAAACCAAAAAAAAACAACAGCTTAAACTAGGCCGCATGTCCGTAACCCCCGAATACCGCGGCCACCACATCGCTCGCCAGCTCTGGCACGCCGCGCGCGCCTGGCTCGAAGCCCACCCGTCCTTCTTCGACCCCAGCGTCGCCGAGCTCGGCATGGACCAGCTCCACCCCGACCCCGACCCCGACCACAACAACAGCAGCAGCAGCAGCAGCAGCAGCAACAACAGTGCCACCGCTGCAGCTGCCGTCCCCCGCTGGTCCGGCCTCGTATGCTGCCACGCCCAGGAATCCGTCGTCCCGGTCTACCGCCGCTGGGGCTTCCTCGTCGACGACCGCATGGGCACGTGGTTCGAGGAAGGGATCCCCCACGTCGGCATGTTCCTGCGCTTGCCCGTCGGAGACGCGGGTCCGAAGAAGGTCTGATGGTTTCGTTCGCTGACGCCGTTCGTGGCGTGGCGGTGTGCTGCGTCTACTACTTCCTAAGGTCATGTCATATATGTATACGTTATTTAGTCGTTGATACCCGGAAAATAGAACATAGAAAGCTACGGGCTACGTCGATTATAGTACGCAGTGGCCCTGTAATGATAGCAGGTCAAGCACGTCTAATATCATCTCGAGGTGAAATCCCATCTCGAGAGAGCAGTGTTTAGCAGTCACCATGAAACCCTAGGATTTTCCCTAGAAAAAAAAAGCTTAATTCAGTTCATGATTAGCACGCATGGGCAGAGAGCCTTTACTTAGGAACCCTACGTAACTAGTATGCCGTCGAACCGCATCCCGCCTGAGCCAGAAACGCACAAATGCAGAGTGTAAAATGCCCAGATCGTCCACGCCGAAGAAAACCCTGAAACAACTCCCTATTTATCGGTTGCTCTTGGCGACACGCTCCAACTCATCCTTCTTCTTGATGGCGTACGAGTTGCTGCTACCCTTCGCAGCATTGATCAGCTCCTCGGCCAGGCACTCAGCGATCGACTTGACGTTGCGGAAAGAAGCCTCCCGCGCGCCGATGGTGAGCAGAGCAATGGCCTGGTTGACTCGTCGGAGGGGCGACACATCGACGGCTTGTCGTCGGACGGTACCAGCGGAACCAATACGGGTGCTGTCTTCTCGGGGGCCACAGTTGACGATGGCATCAACGGCAATCTGGATGGGGTTCTGGTCGGTCATGAGGTGGATCTACCCGGTATTAGCCTCTGCCGCAATTCATAATTCGAATGTATATATCTTACAATCTCGAAGGAGTGTGCGACAATGCGGACAGCCATAAGCTTCTTGCCGTTGTTGCGACCGTGCATCATGAGCGAGTTGGTCAATCGCTCAATGATGGGGCAGTTGGCCTTTCGGAATCGCTTGGCGGCATAACGACCAGCAGAGTGAGGGATATAGACGGGGGATCGGATCTGAATGTAGTCGCTGCCAGTATTTCCTTGATTAGCGGGGGGATAATCCTTCAAGGTCTAGGTTGATGTCGCAATCTCTAAAACTCGGAAATATTTTCGAATTCGAGGTTAAAGAACAAGATCGAATAATCCACTTACGTCAACGAGATGTCGCGAATCTCAACATCCTCGTAGCTCCCTATTAAGAATTAATTAGTCGGAACATGCTCGAAATCGAATTGCGAAGAGAAGAAAAGGTAGCGAAGAAGCATCATACATCGGTTGAACAGCTTGATGCTGCCAATCTCAGAAACGACGTCCTTGGGAAGGACTTGGTAAGTGGTGGATTCGACCTCGACCTCACCAGTGTCAGACATTTTGACAATTAATCTCGTATCCTAATCTGAGGAACTGATATTATGAAATGTTACAAATGTCAAGAGGTCGATGAGGAAGAAAATGGTGGGGAGGATACGCGAAATTGGATCGTCGAAAGGGTTTGGGATAAAAAAAAATAAAGTAAGAAAATTTAGGCGGGTACATCCGATTCGAAATTTCGTGGGTAGAATTGAGAATTAGTGCGCTAGGGCTCGAGTTAGTGCGATTCTACATATTAATCGGGGGGGCAGCTTCCTACTCCTAGGCGGTCACAGATGGCAGATTCGTAATGTGGGGGAGTTTCACGTGATCAAATCTACATTTAGGTAATTCACTTGACGTTTCAAGGTACCTGGTACTTCGTACATATATTACCTAAATGCTTGAATCCCTTTAGTACATATCATTAACTCCTGAATACTTTAGTCTTTTACCTAACATAACCTACTTAAGGAGGTATATATTAATACTGGAAAATGGAAGGAAATATATAATAATAAATATTCCAACGTCATCTAATGAAACGCCTCGCCCTTGCCAGGCTCATCGATCCCGAGAGCAATCTTCCCAATGGCATTCCCGGCCTCGAGTCTCCTATGCGCCTCCCTAATCCCCTCCGTTGTGAGCCTGATCCGCTCCATGAGGTGACATTTGATGACGCCCTCGTCTAGGAGGCGTCCCAGCTCCTCGTACCACTCGTGGTGCTTCTCCTGCTTATCATTGGCGTAGTAATGGTAAGGGCCCGTCCCTATCCAGCACCAGACAAAGGTCAGCGACTTGCTCATCATCTGCGACCCGTACATGTCAAACTCGGCCTGCACAATGCTGCAGATCTTGCCGAAGGGTGCCAGGATGTCAGCGATGGGGAAGAGGTATTCTTCCGTGCGCGATGTGATGTACGCGTACTTTAGCGGTACATCGGCCGGGAGGTCGAGTTCCTTGATCTGTTGGACGATGTCCTTGCGATGGTTAACGACGTGCGTTGCCCCCATCAACTTTGAGAACGAGATAGTTTCCGGCCTCGATGCTGTCGTGATCACGACGGGCAGCTTTAGGATATGCCTTGCTATCTGAGAAGTGATCGAACCCACGCCGCCACCGCCATTGATGATCAAGATACCCGCTTTCTCGCCCTCCTTAATCCCTAGCCGATCGACAAGAGACTCGTACGCGGTGCCGTAGGTTAGCGGCATCGCGGCCGCTTGCGTGAAGTCTAGTGACTTCGGCTTATGGCCGGCATGGCGCTCGTCCACGATTACCTGCTCGGCGTAGGTGCCTTGCAGGGCAGGGTTCGCGAGGTAGTAGACCTCGTCACCAGGCTTAAAGTATTTCACATCCGGGCCCGTCTCGAGGACGACCCCGGCTCCGTCGTAGCCAGTGATGTGGAAATTGGGCGCCTCCTGTGTCAATGACTTGACGCGATCGTAGTAGTCAGGGGCATCGTCGTAGGTACCGGCGCGGACCTTCTTGTCGATTGGGTTGACGGAGATGGCCTTCACCTGAACGAGCATCTGACGAGCCGTCGGGTTCGAAGGTTTCGGAACCTCCCTTGATATAAGGTTCTCGACGGGGCCGTACTCTGCTACGCCCACAGCACGCATGGTTGAGGATGCCATTTTATATAGAGTTAAGTTATGGGAACGAGATATGATTCGAGAATGTATAATGCTTGTTTGATATTATATGCTTGTCTTGTCTTGACTGGGAGATGAGAGAAGTCAAGTAGAGGGACTAATTCCCGGACTACGCCCATATTTATATACATTCGTCGACGTCAACATATAAGAGAGTTTTCCCTACCTCTGACGCGCTGATTAAGTGACGGCGGAGAGGATTTCTAACCGTCCAAGCATATTGGCGCCGAAGGGCTAGAGACTGCCGGCGAGAGGTAAATGATCTGCGGTTGCTTACTGACGCCCACTGGTGACCCCGAATACCTGGATTTGTGCGAACATACACCTCCTCATCGTGTACCATACAGCCCATACTTACAAATACGGGCCATACAATAGTCTCTATCAAGGAGAAACCATAGCCGATGAGAGAAGACGACAAATCAAGAACCGGTCGATGTACATTAGTGCCGACCCGGAGCCGATGATGTGGTAGATGTGACGGTAGTAAAAGTCCAACTTTATGCCTGGTTCATGAGAATGATAGACGGCCACCATATACAACGTAACCTCGGTTGTGATGTTGGTGTACGTACACTAGGTACACTATGTGATGTCCGGGTCTTGGTTAAGTGATGTGACGTAAGGACGATGAATTCGGATTGTCAATTGCCCGGTCAAAAGTCTTTTTTAAAGCGGCGCCACAAATGTGGCTAGTTATATAATTATCCTTTAGACATACATAGTACCTGGTACTTGTTATACGAAGTACATTACTAATACCTGTACGTCTTCGGCCAACAGCAGCGAGCGCCCCGATTCCAATTCCCATTTCTTAATTCACGGAGCCTCGAGCTTCCGTCGAGTTCAAGTCGCAGTCAAAGTCGCAGTCAAGACAAATTTCATCATACGAGCCCACGTACAAGGCCACCTTGCCTTATGTAGATCCCTTTTATCTCTCGTTTCCATGTATTTCGTCACGGCCGAGTACCTAGACCTCGTCTCATACGACCGACCAACCTCGAAATAATAAATTCAGAGGAACGACTTATACATACATACCTACCCCTAACCTAGAGTCCTAGACTGTACATAAGCAACCGAGAGACTAGACACCAGCCCGACCCGGATCTCGCGATGGCAGAGATACGCTACCGCGGAGGCAGGGACCCGCGGGACAAGGAACAGTACCGCACCGCCGTCGTCGAAGAGCTGACCACGTCCGAGTCGGACACCCCGGCACCTCCCAAGCCCAAGCCCAAGCCCAAGCCCCAGCTCACGACTAAGGAGCGCCTCGACGACGACGAGGCCTACACCCCCTGGCTCGACATCCTGCGCGTCATCTCCTTCCTCGCCCTCGCCTCCTGCGGCCTCAGCTACCTCGTCTCCAACGGCGAGTCCCTCACCTGGAACCTACGCGCCCCGCCCAAGTACATGCAGCTAGACTGGTGGAAGGCCCAACTAGTACGTCTCTCTCTCTCTCTCTCTCTCTCTCATATCTCTTCATCCTCGCCCTCTAACATAACCCCCCCTCCCCCCTTCCAGCGCGGCCCCATCTACCTGACCCCGGACGAGCTGGCGCAGTACGACGGCACGGACGAGACGAAGCCGATCTACCTAGCGATCAACGGGAGCGTGTACGACGTGTCGAGCAACCGGCGGACGTACGGGCCGGGGGGCTCGTACCGGTTCTTCGCGGGCGCGGACGCGGCGCGGTCCTACGTGACGGGCTGCTTCGCCGAGGACCGCACGGCGGACCTGCGCGGGCTCGAGGACATGTTCCTGCCGCTCGACGACCCCGCCGTCGACGCGCTCTACCCCGCCGACGAGCTCGCCGCCCTGCGCCGCGCCGAGCGCGCCCGCGCCCGCCGCCGCGTCCACGACGCCCTCCTCCACTGGGTCCGCTTCTTCGAGAACAGCCCCAAGTACCCCAAGGTCGGCTACGTCCGCCGCGAGCCCGGCTGGCTCGACAAGGAGCCCCCCAAGACCCTCTGCGAGGCCGCGGCCAAGGGGCGGAGGCCTAGGAAGGCGCCCGGCGAGGAAGACAAGGAGAAGGAGGAGAAGGACGAGGAGTCCTAATTTTCCTTTTCTCTTTTAATCTTTATTTCTTATACACATATATGCATAGTAGCGTCTAGGTAGATAAACAGCAAGGGAACCTTGGGAATATAAGGGGGGAGTTGTTTTTTCCGGTCCGAGGGAATCGAGGTTAATGTAATGGGATAGTAAAAGTTTAGGTTAGTCAAGCGAGAATGTAGGGAGAAAAGGAAGAGAAATATATATATAATAACAACAGGCTAGTGATAATGATCTCTCCTCGCACGTCTGAAATACCATTATAGTGGACGGGGTAAACGAGTAGAAAGCAGATCTAGTAAACCTAGTACCTACGTAGGCGCTGAAGGCAAAGTATACGACACGATACGATACGATACGATGCGGAAGCGTTATTCTCTGCCTAAGATACACGTACGTACGAGGTAGTCATCAAGCAAGTCTCCTCTTCTACAGCATCTACGGTAAATATGAAATAGACACACGGATCACTAGGTACACAGCACTACCAAGACGACGAAGTAGATACCTCTTTCTCAGGGATGAACGGGTATATATATATATATATATATATTAATTCGATAAAAAAAAGCCGGGACATCTCTCGTCTAGAACCGCGCAAGGACGCGAGAAACAAAAAAACGGACCGCCCGTCTATCCCACACCTGAAGGGGAACGGCTCCAAGCAATGCGCGCGTGCTTACATACATGGTACAATACATCCGTCTCCGGGGTCGCGAGAGGCGTGGTCGGCCGCCCATGCAATGGGCTGGCCGTATTACCTCCGCCCTGACTCGCTTAGAATTACGAGGTGTAGCTCCGCATGAGTTATCGCGTGACCCCTTTTCTTTCTCTTTCACTGCCCCGCATCGCCAAATATACAGCTCTGTGAGACCATAAGTACGGTCGAGCTTTATTATACGTGCATCATTCCGATCACGGTCCGATCATAGCATGAACAGGGCAGCAACCAAACCCAGAAGACCCATCGAGCTCGAAACGCCGACGGCGGTTGCGGCGCCGGTGGCGACAGCGGAGGAAGAAGCTGCTGCTGCTGAGCTCTGCGTGGCAGAAGAACCACTGGCGGCGGAGCTGCTCGAGCTAGAATCGGATCCGCTGGTAGAGCTGCCAGAGGAACCGGAAGTGCTGCCAGAAGTGCTGCCAGAAGTGCTACCGGACGTAGTGCCGTTAGTCGAGCTCGAAGTAGTAGATCCCGGTGTGATGTTCGCAGTGGCCGCCTTGGCAAGGCTCTTGAACGCTGTCAAGCTTCGCGAAGAGTTTGCGGTGGTGCTGGTCACGTTAGCTACGACGTCTAATCGCCTGTATCGGAAGCTTATACATACTTCTCGTTTATGACCATGACCATACCGGCCTGGCAATGCTTGGCTTGTGAGCAATAGAACCACTGCGGCGTCTTGACAGAGACCATCATGGTATACGTAGGAATCATGCCCGAGGCCGAGCTAGCAGCTACGGGCATATATCCTGAGAAGATGCCGGTCTGGTTGCTGGTCTGGGCGATGGGCGTGCAGGGGTTATCGAAGTTGGACTGCGCTACGCTGTGGTTGCCGGCTCGGAACTGAAATTGGACCATGTCGCCCACGTCCGCCTTGAGGTTATCCGGGCTGAAGGCGAGCGTACCGTTCGTCGAGCCAACCGACACCACATGAACATTTTGCGCGGCAGCAGAACCCAGGAGGGTGAGAAGGGCAGCAGTAGTGAAATACATCTTGATAGTTTCGACGAGTATGTCCTGAACTTTTTATCGAATATATGTATATATATAAAGATCGTTTAAGGGGAATGTATTAAGCGACTCGCGCTGAGGACTAGCCTTACGAAGATTATAATAACAGAAGGGAAAGAAGAAAAGATGGAAAACGATAACCCCAAAGAGAAAATGTAGTATAGCTGAAGGAAACTAGAACAGAGAAGAGACTATTAGAAGGGGCATGGCAAGAGCAGCAGCATGATATTTAAAAAGGCTGCGGAGGATAAACCGGCAAGACGAGAAATCGGTATAGTGCGGGCCAGACCCATGGCGCGCGACATCAAGAGTCAAGGATGTCTAAAAGAAATATCAGTACTTCGTAATGAAGAATTCTATGAAACACGTTTTGACGATGGAGTGGACTACTGAAGTAGGAAATGTCACCGCCTCAACCAGGGCGTCGATGAGACGGAAGCTCGACAGCCGAGATATCTCCCATGTCCTGCAAGCGCTTCTCATGCCGGGGTGCAGCTGTAGTGTACCTAATACACAATACCGCGTGTATGAGGGGAGATCAGAGCCTCCTAGCTACTATGTTAGAAAACGCATGGGTTCTTCATAGAGACAGACACGTTCGACACGGCGACAAGATGAAGCTCATAGACGATGCATATAACTTGTTTCGAGCAGAAACCTCTCTTTGAGGTCAAATACGTCTCGGTTAAGAATCATATTACCCAGTAATTCGTAATACAAATAAGAATATATATTTTTTTCTTCTTATTCGAAAGTGACCCATATTCTAGCTGCTATTTCATGAGTTGTGACAAGATCACAGATTGTAATCTTGAAATGTTTTGAATCCGGGGTGGATGAAAAGGTGAAGTTAACAAGGGGCAGGAAAATAGGAGAGAGTACGGAGTACATGTTATAATACATACTACCCTACATACATACATGTAATGTACAGTACCCCGTAAGGCGCAGTGGGATTAAAAGTTTAATAGAGATTTAAACGATATAGGGACTTGTCCAGGGGTTTCTCGGGGTACGGATGTTGCTTCAGAAGGGACCTATGCGACGCCAGCCAAACCTACCCAGTTTCATCATCCCCCCTTTTTAGTCGTTGCCGTTAGCGCTGTTTGATAGGTAAAATGAGATCAGATTAATATGTTATATTATGTAATGTTATAAATGTTATAATATTGTTAACAATGTTTTTTATTATGAATAGCTCCATGTCTGTATGGATACTGCAAATACCTACATCTTGACATTGTTCACGTCCAAGCGCTGAAGTTATAGCATCACTGTATCTAGTATTATTAATGCCCATCTTCTTCTAGGGTTCGAAACACCAACGATAGGTAAATGGAACTATATAGGTATGAACACGAAAGCATCGAAATTGATATATTATTGTCAACGCATCTAATATTAGATTTGGCCGATGAGACATCCTGTGAAGTGAATCTAGCTGCAGTACGTGTGATGTTTCTAAATTCCACGTAAGTAGCTCAAAACAAGTTGACATTATCGCCTCGAGTTCTCGACGGTCAACGATATGACCTCAGGTTAACTGAGAGCCCGCCCCATAGAGTTAACTATCCTATCGAGCCCGATATGTTAAACCCTATATTCTTCTAAGCTCGCCCCCCGTCCCGTACTGGAACGCGCGGAGTCATGGAATAGATGGACAATGACAGGATAGAAATAGACAAATGTCCAGACAGCATTAATTTACTTCATCCCATCCATAGCCTTGGTATATGTGCAACTCGGAACTTTCAATGTCTGAGGAGCAAGTGCAGTTCGTTCTGATGCTCAGAGATAGCAAGGTACTCGACCACGTAACACAACGAAGTTAGCCGTTGAGATAATATGCCGAGAGCTTCGTGAACGCGGGCGTGTACATCACTCTCAAGGACAGCTGCATACGAGGCAAGCTACCGGTTGATGCCCTTTTCTCCGTATGTGATGCCTATTGCGTAGTATTTAATGAGAAGTAGAACAACGGAACACCCTTACGACGAACATACCTCTAACCCAATTCCTTCCGACTCATATGACCGCATGCCTATCTACTACCATTAAATACCATAACCACATCCCTTTAAAGATCCAGTAGTAGTTGTGGCGCGATCTTCTCCAAGTCCTCGATCTTTACTTTATCGTCAGTATTATGTCACGCAAAAAGATAAAAGTAGCCGCATAATGATAATCAAAGGCAAGTCTCTCCTCACCTCTAGAAACCCCCTCTCCTTCTCCACCACCGTCCTCGCAATGGCCTCGCGGACGAATATATCAATGTACTTCGCGATGGCGGAATTCGCGTCCTTGGACACCCTGGTGCCGTCTTTCTCGAAGAACTCGTGCAACACATGCGTTACGAGTTCCGGCGGTATCGTCTTGCGCTCGTCCTCGTCCTCCTCTTCTTCTACTTCTTCCTCTTCGTCTTCTCCTTCCCTGTCATCGATTTCTACCGTATCCCGCGACCGTCCTTGCCCTTGTCCTTGTCTTCGCTGTGATCGCTCGTCTTCCGCAAATGGGTCTCCGTCGCTATCCGATGCAGCTGCCTGGGGACGTGCTCGAGAGGTTGAGGCGGAAGTTTGAGTCTTGGATGTCGTGGAAGCTCTGGCGGCGGCTGAAGACGCGCCTCGACCACCACGAGTGCTACCTGTAGGCTTCCTTGGTGGCATTCTCTGATTCGTTTTTCGCCCGAGAAAAAGTTTAGCGTGTATAGATTGAAAAATCGTCTTGGAAGGGGGCTTGCGAGAAATTATATTCTACTACGTCAAATTGTAGTAGGATTTCGGGTAGGTAGGAGGTATGTACCTGGAAACTGAGAGGACTTAGAGACCTATGAGCGCTATTAGTACCTCGCTTATCGCTCTTTATCTAGAGATTCTTAATATTACACTCTATCAATCGAGGTACAGAGCTTTGCAAAGAGGTACCTAGGTACTTTTCGGGGTTAAACTGCCCCGGCTGCTACATGTATCTGATAACATTTGAAGCTTGAACCTCTTATGTGCATTATACGCACCCACATCTGCATATTAATGTATAATAACATGGATGTAACCACCTCCTATGTGAGCTACATGTAGAGGCCTTATTGACCTGGAATAATAATTGCTAGAATTATACGGAAGACATAGAGGTAGTCACACGATTCACAGAGCAAGTATCAAAATGAATTTACCAGCGTTTAGTAGGTAGTCTATGTGTCGTTTACGACCGAAGGAACCAGGTCGAGTCAACTATCGTGAAAGTGGGGATAGACGATGCAAGCCAGAAAGAATACAGTCAAAGGAATTGCCTAGGGATCTAAATTACAGCGGGCAGCTAGCTAAGCAGATGTCGAGACATGGAGGTCTTATCTGCTAATCTAGACCGCAAAATCAAGCTGTTCCAGAACGCCACGGCAATGAGTGATGCCCTGTAACAACTTTCTTTCCACCGGAGCATCCGCCACGCTCCTTTTTATCGACGGCCGTATCACCTATCCATGGAATTACACCACCGCGCCTCTCCAATCTATCGAGGTATGAGGGGGGTATTTAACCGGAACCGCCCTTGAAGGCCTTTCCGAAGAGGAGAATCTGGAGCTGGTCGTAGATGGACAACACACCAGCACCGGCAACACCACGGAGAATGTTGGCACCGGCACCCTTGAACAGAGACTTGACGCCCTCCTTGGCAACGATCTGGCGGGCAGCATCCAGGGTACCCTTGTACTTGACGGCTTCACCAGAAGTCATCATCATACGACGTCGGATAGTGTCCAGAGGGTAAGAGGCGATACCGGCACCGGTGGTGACACACCAACCGAGGATGAAGGAGGCCAAGAAGTTATTGGACAGGGAGCCGACCAAGACGACGGGCTTGATCGAGTCGTACATACCGAAGTACAGACCACGGTAGACGATGATGCCAGCAACCGAGGGCATGAAACCACGGTATAGACCGGGAACACCGTCGGAAGCTAACGTCTTGCGGTAGACGTCAATGAGACCGTTGAACTGACGCTCACCGCCCTTCTTCGCATTCTTCGCATCGTTGGCAAGACGAGTACGGGCGTAGTCAAGGGAGTAGACGAAAAGGAGGGAGGTGGCACCAGCAGCCTAGAATAATTGTGAGCATTGGCACGAGATCCCGAAATTGCGATATCAAACTTACACCACCAGAGGCCAAGTTACCAGCCATCCACCAGGCATATCCATCACGCTCCTTCTTGAAGCCAAACATCTTCTTGAACTTGTCACGGAAAGCGAAGTTCAAGGCCTGGGTAGGGAAGTATCGGATAACGTTGGCAGTGTTGCCACGCCACAGAGACATGACACCCTCATCGGCCGTAGTTCGTTTGAAACATTCCGCGATACCGTTGTACTTGCGGTCGAGACGACCGGTTTTTAGCATTTCATCCTATATGAATAGTTAGTGGCTATTCGATTATACATCTTCTAAATTTTGATAGCTGAGAGTATGAAAGGCTTGATACACGAATTGTGGGGCTCGTGTTAAGCGGTTCCAATAGAAGAACTCGTTACAGCTGGGGATCTAGATATTATATATATATAAATATATATGTTGACATACCTGGTTCTGGATGAGAAGCTTAACACGCTCAATGGGAGCGGCGGCAGTCTTCGAGACGGCGGCAGAAACACCACCCACTAAACGATTAGTTAGTAAAATTATCGCGCATCGCCAATGGCGTCAGGTCGCATCGAGAATCGAAATATTGGCAACGATGCCAAATCGATTCGATTGCAAAGGCGGTGACACATACTCAAGAAGTCGGCCAAGAAGGGCTAGAATATCCATTATTAGTAGGGTTCATCACGTAGTAGATTTCATATGAAAATAAAACAAATTTGCGAGAATTTTTCCAAGCTATCCATGCTCGTAATCATCTCTGAGCAATCCATTTCAAACAGAATCGAAGAGCGACCTCGAGTATCTCATAGAAATCAATTGCAAATGTCGATGACATGCGCTGGGATTGTTGATAACCAGTCGATGTCTTCGTGGACAAGAGACCAATACTCGCACGAGGGATTTGAAGGATAAGGAAGCAAAAAAAAAAGTGTTACTTACCGGCATGCCCAAAACCTTTGGCTGTTCTTGCGACATATTGTCGGCTGGTCAAAGACTGCTTGATCTTTGAAAGAAGAATGAATGAGTGGAGATATGAAATGGATGATCACAAGAAATGGAGAGGAGAGGTGGGAAGGATGAAGGTTTCTAGCAGGTCGTCGAGCGAAATATTTCTACTACGACTGGGTCTGCGGAAAATGGGAATTTTTTTGGGGGGGGAGGGAAAAAAAAAAAATTGTTGCGGGTAACTACCAAAGGGAACAGCTTTTTCTAGCGACTCTTCCCGGACCCGCTGCTAAAACAGAGAGAGGCCCTTTCCCTCACCTTCTAAACTGGCGGTTGCCCCGAGACCAATGAATATCACGTGTAAATGTGGAGATTTACCCATCGAAATTCGCTGGAAGCGCGCTGCGTGCATAATTCTCAGGGCTTTTTTTTGTACATAGGTACAAAGGGTACTTGTACCCTACTGGTATTTTTATTTCGAGTACCTAGGTACCTATTATTATTTTTATTTTTATTTTTATTTTCAAATTCTTAGGCGGACTTTGCTGGCGGCTGCCAATAATATGTTACTTGTACATACAAGCTGAAGGAAAGCTGGCCTAAACTTAAACTCTTTTACCGGACAATATCGGGATGACCTATCCAGGTCAAAGGATCCCCATCACCTGGGTACACTGAGCATATCTCACCCGGACAATTTGATCAGATGCGAGCTATTTTACCACACCGTAGTACTGTAAGTTGCATTGATAACTTCTAGCTACATAGATTCCACATCTTACTTGATTTCAATGTTGGACTACATATTCTGAATTATGTATATTATATGAACTTTTTTATACCTTTTCTGTTTTTTATTTTATTTTTTAAAAAAAAGCTATTAATATAACTAAGTCTATCCACGATTCATACGAAATATTATCCGATATACAAAAAAAAGAAGTGTGAATTTGACTTCATCACTTCCAGTCATGAGGTAGCTGGCTACCAGGTATATTAAGTACCTCCTTGTAGGTACTTACATGGTATGTAGATATTTCAGTACATACACTACATAGATTTAGTGTATCGGTAAGAAGATGACAGAAGAAGAAGAAAAAAAAGAGTCAGGATGGTTCACCCACATGCGTCTAACCTTCAGGGGTCTCTTTGATCTTCGTCCCGTCCCCCGAGTCAAGATATCGGCTCAAGTGGCGGTCGTGCCTTGGCTTGTCGGTTGTATTCTACACACCTACAGACGGCACCCACACCATACTACGAATTATTTAGTTAGTAGCATTTAGTTAGGCTTAAGAGGCCGTCTTCTATTGGACGAGATTCGGGGATTTATCTACGTGCCGTCATTGTAGAAGCCAGATTACGTACAGAGGAATGGTAGGAGAAGACTGATAACGTTATAAGATGTATAAGGACCTCTTAATGTATATGATGTAACTATAGCCAGTATGTATCTGTAATAGATCTTGATGTTAAGGGTACTCTTATCGTAGGTACTCTTATTATAATTAATGGCAGCATCTTTCTTCGGGATTTGGAAGATTAATTCTGTGGTTTGGCAAGCCACAACAAATGCAACAGCTGCCTTGCACCAACTAACCAGATCATCAACTTGAAGCATCCATAAGGGTACCTACCTACGTACATGTTCTTACATGATTAGTCGGTACCTACATGATATAGATGCTGCTAACGGGGATCTATGCTGGCCCGTATGTAGATGGTCTACTTGTTAACCCTAATGATGCCGTTACTAAGCAAGGTACGGTTACTGTATGCACTTGAGATACCTAGGCAAATTACCTGGTAGTCCCAGATAAAATCCCAAACCCAACCCAGTCTCGGGTATCTTTACATATGTAGGATTTCACTTCTTAGTTGTTTACCTAACATCAGGTAGAAAACACAGCCATGAATGTCAGCTCTTTGGCAGTCCGGCATCTAAAGATGTGGGCTCACAGCAGTGTACTATGCCATAATATCACAGTTGACAGCCCTATGATATTCACAGAGCAAACCAGAATAGCAACGCAATGTAAAAACACATCGGACTAGAATGGACAGGTGGGTTGATCAGGGATTCTCATTTAGCCCCTATCTGAATGCAACTGCATACGAAATTCATAATCGTAGTCGTTCCTATGTTACGCCGAGGACCAATACCTGAATCCATCAAATTTCCCCGCGATCCATCAGGCCTGTGAGACTCTGTATTCGACCGTTGACCGAACGGCATCTTCATCTTGGTATCGTGAGAATGATGGTTTAATCCGAAGCGCCGACAGCTCGAGCTACAGAAATAGTCAGCCTCTAACCCGGGTTACATCTCGTAGATATTGGAACATACTATAGATCTTCATCTTGCTGTGAGTAACGACCGGCTTGATCTGACCCTTCTCTTCAAGATCCTTCAAACATTTTCGTGCCAATGAGCCGTTGATCTTTAGCCTATCGACGAGGGTAGAGACTGTGACGAGACGGTATGATTGGACATCCTTGTAAAGTTTCTCGGAAGTGGTCTTGTCCAGCAGGACGGCGTGCTGGGCCTTGTCCTTGACTATATTTCACAAAAGTTAGTCGATCTATTTTCGCGTGCGTGAACTTCGTGCGAAAGATCTCGTCGTCTCTTTTCGAATGATAACGATGGCGAAATTTCGTAGTACTTGCCTTTGCCCCTGCGATGAAGGTTAGCTAAACACTTAGTCCATATTAAATAATCATTTCGTTTACATACTTGGACCACTTCTTCTTCTGTTTCTTCGCACCAGACGCTGCGGGAGCCATTTTGTCAGATTTTTAGTATTGGCGTTGCAGTTGTAAATGATGTGCGAAAGGTGGAGGGGCCGAAAAATTAAAAAAATGAATTTCAGAAAGTTCGCTTCAGCTTGTGGGCAACGCGATTTAATTACACGTGACCTAGCACTTTTACCCAGTGAGAAAAGGTACGTACATGGGAATTTGAATTTGGTAAGCTAACAGAAGTACGTAGGTACCTGTATGTGGGTTTATCGGTAGACTGCCGCTAAGTGGTGCGTGCTACCTAATGTACCCAAGATCCCACGTTAAAACTTTGCCACCTGGTCAAGAATGTTGCCAGTTGTTGAGCTACGATGAAGCCCAAGTTCCTAACCCTTCACCAATCACCATCCCCATTGCGTCCTTCGTTGCAAGAAAAAAGTCCAACAACTGCAATAGTAAAAATTTACATCATTTCATGGAAAGTGGTATATAAATGATGGACATCTTGTATAGGATATATTTTCTATTAATTTCATAGGCCGGAGAACTTAGTTCCATATCTTGTCTAACCTTCTTAAATTGATATAATTGTTACTTTATGTGCTGCTGCGTATACACTCTACCATCTTGATCACAGACAGTCTCAGCTTTCGCCTTACATATCTCGCCTAACTGCCCTCAACAGCTCATTCCTAGTAAGACTTTTGACAGCTAAGAATTTGCTGTTGGTCGAAGCACCTATTACATTTACTATGGAGTAGTGAACTAGGAACAGTCAAAGTCAGAATATACCTAAATCAATGGGATAACAATCGAATGAAATATAATAGGCAAGAATATAAGAATGCTATATGTCGTAAAAAAGTGAAGCCAGTATAACATACAAGATCGTCTTGTAACAGGTACTAATTGAAATATTCAAGATGTTTATAGATGACGTAGGTTACTTTATAGTGTTTTCGTTGCTATCGCGACAGCCACAGTCTAATGTGCCATTTATCTACATAGGTACTATGGTATGTAACCATCAGCCACAGTACGTTAGGTAGCGTACAAGCATAGATCCATGTGATTCTTGGCACCTACCCATTCCGATTCCCCCCGCCAATAAGGAAATCGAATAGGGATGGAACCATCCGCGCAAGGCAATACGTACATACTTCCATACTTCCATAAACTTATTTCCGTATCAAAATTCTAATAATTATTTTTTAACCTTTAAAACTTTATACATCGAAGCGTCGTCCTTCTTCGCGATCATAGGGGATGTCCGTTTCTAGGACAGGATCATAAAAACTATTAATTAAGCCATGAGATGACCTCGGTCTAATAACTCATGTGCGGACTTTTCTAATTTCCTTCCTTCATTCCTTTCGTTCGATAATTATTCACGGATTGATGGTGACTCTATTTCACCTTTTCATATCGCATTTCATAATCAAGTCGTCTCTCTTGACTTATTATTCCTCTTGTCTACTATACATCTACTATACAGCACAATAACCACCGTGCGTTCTACAACTTTACATCAACATGCGTAAACGCGGCCCGACCCTAGGGCTGCGAATTGGCCCTCGACGAGTTTTTATCCTCGTCCTCCTCGGCCTCTTTGCCTTGTTTACTCTCCTTTTCACATTGCCTAACTCTATCCCGACTGGACCAAGCCTGTCCAAATCGATCGCCGACCATAAATTTTCGATACCCAAGTATAAGGATAAATTCTCCTCGAGCATCCTGAATCCATTTCGACCGGCCTCTCATAAGCCCGTGGAGCAGAAAAATTCAACCTACGGAGGAAGTTCGTGGTACTCGAATTGGAACTGGAGGAGTCCCTTTTCTTCATCCATCACTTTAGATGAAAACAGGTCCCTCCTTCCGCCGCTAAAGGATAGGGCTCCTATATACTGCTACTATGACACAACTATCCAGCGTGATGCGGCTACGAAGGAGGCTGACAACGCGTTGTTATTGACATGGAGGCGTGCATGGTGGGCGCAGGGATTCAGACCGATCATCCTGAGTGCAGCGGAGGCTACGAACAACCCTTTTTATGACGAACTTCAAAGATTAGATGTGGAACCTGGATTTAAGAAAGATATGATGCGTTGGCTTGCTTGGGAAAATATGGGCGGCGGACTTCTTGCACACCATCTGTTGTTCCCCATGGCAGCCCATGAAGATCCCTTACTCTCGTTTCTACGAAGAGGAGAGTATCCTGATCTAATGAGATGGGAAGGTTTCAGCAATGCTCTATTCGTTGGTCCCAAAAATCAAATTGCCGACGCTATTATCAGAGCGCTGCGCGATTCTGTTAATAAATCCGCCAAAGATTTCGTCGCCGCGGTTCCCGGCGAAACTTTCCGCGTTGATCCATTACACGATTCACTGGCCTTATATGACTCTCTTACTATCGACAGGCTTTACCCCAAGCTTGCGGAGGAAATTTCAGCGGATCGCGGTAAAGGCATGACGAGTTTAAGTGTGCTCATAAACTCGCATCTACACAATACTTGGCAGGATATTTTCAACGGCGGCATCGCCGTGCTCAAGCCGATGCCAACCCATACAACGCACATGATCGAACCAGCCTTGGACTTGGCAATAAGACTTGCATTCTGTACTGATAGTATACTTCCGTCGTCTTGTCCGCCGAACCTCCCAAAGTGCACACCTTGTGTGTCATCGCATCCTATGAAAATCACAACGCCAGCGCGGTATCGAAACATTACCGGCTTATATACCATAGGAACGGTTCCGCACCCGTACACCCTACGTACTTTGGACACGCTCAGGAATACCCTTGATATCTCCTATATCAGGCGAGAGATCAAGAGACGTGATGAATGGCTATATCTCGTATTCCAGGAGCTCTTGGGCACGGGTATACCTGGGTCAATGCGCGTAGTCAAATTCAAGGATGTCTTAGCCGCCGAATACGCAGCCTCGCATTCACTCTGGCTGACTGCCGAAAGGGAATCCTTGCCGCATGACCTGGACTGGTGGTTTGGCTTCGAGATCCCACGAAACACGACTGATGACGGGAAGTCAGAAACGCCGGTTCCGGGCCCGGAGCGCCGACCGAAACCTCAGCATGACCCGGCCGACGGACCGGTCCCGACCGATGATGACCTCTTGCGCGAGCCCCACCTCCTAGACCGGGCGAAGGAGGTGGTCAAGGGCAAGGTTGAGCAGGACGAGCACATTCGCGACGCCATCGAGGCCTGGAACTTGGCCGACACCGAGGCCTGGCGCTTCGCAAAAGCTTTCCTGGCGCGGTCTCGAGTGGAGAGGTTGAAGTGGGAAGAAGAAGAGAGCAGATATGCCGATGGGGTAGGAGGCGATACATCAAGAGGGCGGGGAAGCAGCTGGTTACGCTGGGGGGACGAGGAGGACGAGGAGGATGACTGAGACCGAGATCAGTAAGGTTATTTTAATGGCTTTCTGATCTACGCCCCCCGGAGTTTTTTGTCGGATGTGTGGTCCTAATGCTCATGGTAGCACGGAGTTTGCGCGTTCCGGGTCTGTTCTATCTATAAAGGTAGTTTGGTAGGGATCTTTTTTTTTTTCTCTCTCTGTCTCTTTCTTTCTCTCTGTCTCTCTTCAGTGACGAGATGTCTTGACGCAGATAGATGTTATGAAGAACAAGCTATTGCCAAGAAGTATTTTCACTTCCGTTGTAAAAAAAAAAAAGCCGTGATTAGGAAAGAAAGTTGTGTCTTTAAGGAAGGTAGGCTGTTGAAAGCTGGCTAAGTAGGTACCGTACTCTATCTATCCCTATCTATGAGTAGAGGTAAGGGTAGGCTAGGAGAATGTTGAATTCTTCAGATGGAAGCGATCTAGACAAAGGAAATGCCCGCTGTGGCATATAGTCAATTTAGGGCCACGCGGAATATACCACCCCTGCAACCCGATTCCTCCTCTACGTTCTTCGACTCCCCCCCTCCCCCTCCCTCTACCCTCCTCTTAAGAGCCCACCGTCGCGATGGTATCCCCGCCCATCTCGCCGCTCAGCTCCCGTGACGTGGCGCCGCGTCTCGTCAGGCCGGTAGCCAGGGTGTCGTCGAACACACCGGGTCCGTATCCTTCGCCGGAAACTGCGCCGCGCTCGTCCGCGCTCGGCACTCCGCTCTCGCGAGCTGCAAGTTCGACTGGTCCGAGGTACGATCGCAGAGCCTTCCGGGCGGCTTCTACAACCTTCTCGGCGTGCTCTAGGGCGTCTCTCAGCGCCTGGGCGGTGATGTCATCCGGGGGCAAACGGTCGGTCGTAGTAGTGCTGCTGCTCCCGCCGCTGTTTCCGGGACAAGGTGCCATCGCGCGGCCGTCCCGCTCCTCAAGGAGCGCGCGGATGTGGCCGTTCAGCCACATGCCCTCCAGCTGCGTCCTGGTCATGTCCTTGGCGCCGCTGATGCGGCCGCGACAGGTCGGCCTCGCGCACCGGCAGTCGAAGGGCTGGGTCATGTCCCACTCCGTGGAAGGGTAGAAGAACTAGAATACGGAAAGAGAGAGAGAGGTAAGCTTTTGCGGGGCGGAAAGCGGCGGGCTTACCGGGGGAGTGGGAGCGCCTGTCGGACGCGGTATCAAGGTGAACGGACGGTCAGTTCTTCGCCGGCCCGGAGGCCGTCGGGCCCGGCTACGATGCTGAGGCTGGCGGTGTCGAAGATGAGGGATGGCTCGCACGAGTGGTTGATGTACAGCAGGTCGCTGTTCAGGTTCAGGTGCGTGGCCCGGCCGCACTGGACCGTCGCGTAGGTCGGGCCCTCGGCGAGGGTGCACGGGGGGAAGTCCAACTTGGCATAGAGGCCGAAGGGCGGCAAGGAGATCTTAGACAAGCTCTTAGATGCGAAGTCATGCACGTTGACGACTACATGTTGGATATGGGGATGCGAGGGCTGGTGCCAGAGTGGAGTCAGCGCCGTCATCGTGATCTGTTTATCCTTCGGTTCTTCGGGTTTCCTCTTTCAGTCTTGGGTGTTATCTGACAGGCGTGACGAATTCTTGGGAATGTGGCAGGATATTGCGACTGGCTTGCGACTAGCTTGCGACTGGCTTATCGTGATTTTGTAGGACTCGAGATGATTGTCATAAATTAGAGACGGACGAAGACTGGCCCGTCTTCATCTTGTCGCGGACAAATAGGGTCATGATGCCTAGAGAGCTACGTAATTCCGTCCACGCTAAAATATTCCTCGGGCCAAATTATGATCTTAGACCGAGGTATGCAGGTGACGACGAGCTTTACAGAGGTTAGTCTCGTTATAGGTAAATGATTCCGTCACTGTAAAAGTGGTCCAGGTGTTTGGATTCTTCCTAACGCAGCCCTACGCTTTCGGTTATGTATATGATAAATCTAGCGAGTTGTCAGTTGAATACCACCTATACTGTGTAGTATGTAGTATGTAGTGGGGGGAGTTGAGAAGTACGGATGGTAAATGAGAAAACTCCACAGGTGATTAAAGAAGATAATAAGATTGATTGGTTACATACTATGTACTTTGTATGTACGTATGTATGAAGGTATACAAGGTTACGCAGAGACAGGGTAGATTCATATGACCTATCACGAGCTTCGTATCGACCGAAGTGGGCAAACAATCCTGCAGGCAAGCGATATGGCCGCAGACCTGCAAGGATAGATCTCAGCAGGTACTATGCAGTACCTCAACCGAACAATTCCTATCGGTGGTTGTACCTCTGATCTTCCAGTATACGTCAAAACTTAAAAGTTCCTTCCGAATTACCTACATAATGTACCAGGTCTACGATGAACAGACATAAGAATGTACGTAACTGTGATGTACCTCCACTTATAAGTGTACATAGTATATGTACATCATATACATTTTACGCACGGTTCAACCTGCAGTAGACGTTAGAAGAAGTGGATACTCCGGCTTAGGTGAACCAAAGAAGGGATTGTCCGAGCATGCTTAAGTGGGTCAAGGTTAAGGTTGCCAATGCTTCCTCAACAGAACATCAATCGAACTTGAAGGAACGAGTTAACCGAAATGCGACCCCCATCTGGAGGTATTCTGTATATCCTCTGACGATATGTACGAGTACCTAATTATGTATCATTGAACATGTATAATTATTATGTACATATGTATATATGTATGTATTTACTAAAACGTGCAGATGCAAACTGCCAAAACCCGATGGTAATTTCTCAATTTTTCCATATCGTTTTGTTCAACTATTTTCAGAGATCATCAAGATATTTCTACGCGATGTTCTATTTGGGGCAAGCCTGCAGCTTCGATCATCTACATTATCCATATACAGTACTTCATACCGTTCGAAAAGAAAAGAAAAAGAAAAAGAAAAGAAAAGAAATATCAAACACTCGGACCCTCTATTCATTGCCAGATCCATGCTCGATATCCAACATTTACGCTCAAGAAGCTCCATCGTGACTCTTGGGGGCCTGTGATAACTAGGGTAAGGGATAAGGTGAATTCTTCCTCGGAAGTACAAAATGCTCCATGCTGTACTACGTCCGGGTGAATTCACCACGGTAAGTGAGGTAACCTCCGGTCACCTATGCCGAGAGGCTTAGATTCAACTTTACTACTGGAGAATATTTCCAGAAGACGGACAACACGTTGTTGTCCAACTCTGGAACTCTGGCAGTCATTCCCCAGAATGCGGCTGACTTTCGATATTAGCCTACCCGCCTGGCGTGCAGAGCTTAGCGAGACCTCCTGCGATGTGATGCTAGGATGATCCGTGGCCAGCTAGTGTCCTAGATACAGGACATAGTACGAATACATATTAACACAGGACACGCATTGGCCCTGGGCGATCGTGGAAGTCCCCGACCTACCTACATAGTAGTAGTAGTTATTCTGAAACATACACGACTTGGCGCCGGCACACGCCAGGCGATTCTAGGTTAAAATAGTCAGTTCAGTCAGATCATCGTGGTCGATGTAGTAGAGGTCGATATTGCCCGTCCATCCAGGTTGTTTACTTATCGCTGCGGCCAGATCCTTCAACCTTTTTTTTTCACTCAACTCCTCTGGGGCACGGCTTCGGTTCTCCGAAACTTACCAGATGGGCACTCCCGGTCGATCCAAGCTAACCGCTGGCTGGCTGGCTGGCCGGATGGCTTAGTTGTCGCCAAAATATCGTTGGGCACATTTCGAATCAGGTGGAGCTCAGGACACTTATTTGTCGATATCAGCCTTTTGTTATACATATGCCGTAACCCTCCGAACGTCACCAGACCTCCATTATAGGATGGTTGCACCGAACTCAGAGGCGTGGGAGGAGCATGTGTATGCTGTCATAGAATCTTCTTATTAACTCGTGGTCATTGGCGACTTCGGTTTAGGAGCTACAAGGTTGCAGCACTCGTCTGGAACCCCTGCCATTAACTTCTCGTCCAGATGTGCGCCCAAGACAAGCATGTTAAGGTGGCTTTTGCTCGGGAGCCTGTGCGCTGAAGGCGTCATCTGCCCAGTATCCATCAAAAATAGTCGAAAGATGAATACACCATCACCTAGCCGAGAATCAAACCGTTAGGAGGTTTCGATGTCGATCTATCACCACGTGTGTGGGTCGGCAAACTCTGCTATAGGGGACTCGTCTTGCATATGTTAACCCTACGCCAGAAAGGAAGGCGTGACATTTCGATATGATGGCCCTGCCCAATAGTCACTGGAGAGTTATAGCTATGTCGGCCCGGAGGTTGAGTGGGGGGTCGTTCTTGCAAATATTGATTCTTAGAGGGAGCTACGCAACTCTTTAAAAAGACTTGATTCCCTTCCTTTCCTCGCAACTATAATTACGAAGAATCGATCTCTCGAATATCTAGTTCGATAGTTATTATTGTGATTGCATCGTCACCGCTGCCATCGACGGCCGAACACACCGGATTACTTTTTTAACCCTCTTCATTAGACACTATTATACATGATGGCTTCCTATTCGATCTACGGGCACTCTAAACCAAGACAGGTCCTCCTATCAATGGTCAACGCGGAGGAGGTAGCTTACTTTGTAAGCCGTAAACCCACGCCGCCACCTCAGCCCGAGCCACCAACTCCAATTCCACCCAATCCCCCCAATCCCAATATTCGACAGACTCCGACATCATGACAGACGTGCCATGGTATCCCTCCAAGGGATGTATAACGACAAACCCCTTGGAGGCCAGCAACATTGAGAGCGGTATGGGTAAGACATTTAAGCCTGTTAATTTTCTTGATTTTTTTTATCTATATACAAATTCTAATCATTAATAGTTAGCATCTCTCAAGATCTCCTCGGATATCATTGGTCCTCGGATATCATTGTCGTGATTAGGAAGAGGCGGCAAGTTAGGCTACCTCTAACTCCATTGAGGCACCAGAACGTTACTTGTTATCCTCGGAGTACTTTGTGTTGTTATATCTATTGGACTACGACTTATGATATGCCATGTCGGACAGGTTTACTTTTCAGTTTTTAGGGTTAGCTACTTAGTTCATTGGGTTTACGGGAAATATTTCTCCTATTCAATGACTGATCACATAGCCTACGTATCTCTACTCAGGGGGGACGAATCTTCATATATCCTTACTATTTCCTCAATCAAGGTATTTCCATTAGCGTCTACTTGGTTTATATCAACATGAAATTTATGGACTTATTTAAGTGGTATACGTACATGTCAACACGTCTTAAAATATACTGTAAAGGCCATCAGCCTATCAACAATATTTTAGAACAAGGTAGATAGAGTATATAGAGATACCTATGTTATGGATTAGGAGTTTCTATCTCGATGGACAAGATATAGAATTTCCCGTCGAAAGAAAGCTGCTCCTCCTCTAAGATTTGTTTTGACTACCTACCTAGGTAGTGTTCACTTCATACCGTGTGCTATATCGGATTCTTAAGAGGTAAATTTGAAAGTGCCAATGATATGAGAATATGTTCGTAAGTACAAATAAACAGAGAGCGAGCAGTTATATGTGTTATAGATGCCGTACATACTTAATATCTGCTTCGAGACACTGATATTATATCTGTGCCTGATTTCTTTTTAATGTATGCATTTATAGGTTAGGTACCTGCTTTGAGGCCATCTTACCTGTAAATACCGGTATTTACCATTGATGTATACGCGGTAGCTACAGTTCGCTAGGTGCTTACCTATACGCAGGATGTGTATGTTAGTAGGAAGAAGGATACTATCGGCTGTTTTTAACTACATACCTCCTACACAAGTGCTATATACTGAGGCACTTAAAGGGTGTCATACTAGAATAGAATGTATTCGATGTTCTATGTACAGATCTTGTGAATCTTCAATGTTCCCGAGTGATATCTATGTTTGATATGTATCTGTACTAGGAGGTATGTACGAATATGAAAGAGCATCAAGATGGTGTAGACTTAAGGCAGTATAATCCTTTACTCCAAAGAATGTCTAAGCGCGTTGTTGCTTATATGAATACCTTGTTTGTATGGCTCCTTACAATAAACATTCGGGTTTGTGTTGACTTGCTGTGTACTGACAGCGCTTGTGCACATGTATGTAAAGGGAAAGGAAGGTCGTGTCGAAGAATACAGGTAGGTATAGGTAGAGACCAACAGTGAAGTATATGCTAGACTCACCTGTAGAATATGCACCTATGAGGTACTTGTATGTATGTAAGCCTCAGGTACAAGGCATTATTATGGTTGTATATATGTGTACATTAGGAGGTAATTCCACGAATGTTCCTTCCTAAGATGTGAGTGTACCTACCCAGATAGTCCGATAGAGGACCACGTTCCTTCCTAAGAAGACTCGACAACATATAACCCAATGTGTAACTAGGTAGCAATAATCAAGTCAAGCGCTATCCATAGTATACCTAGGTACATGGTTATGTGCCGTCCTCCAATTTCGTGCTTGTTGATGTTTTTATCCATCTTCAACACCAAACACCAACTTCGTTCATCTCTCTTTTTCATGCTTTGGTGAAACATACCCTTCACAGATCTATCGCGAAAGGTCTTGTATGTCTAATTATTGGTGATTGATCGAGCCACTCATTTGATTGTTTCTTTTTTCGGTAAGTAGGTGTTGTTTCCTACCCACGTCGCGTCGAATTATTAGCAGTCTGTCAGCGGTCGTCAACCTTCCTGTCACACATCGTCGAGCTACACAAACCCATATACATAAATTCCATCGACTTGGATAAACCTAACGACTCTTCCATTCTATCTCCTCTCCTAAAAAATATTTCTTCTCTTTCTCGACCCCATCTTCTGCTTGATAATCTTCCACGATACACCATCAATCCCTCCTTGTGTTGACATCTCTTACTCGCTGCTTGCATCGCGCACTCTTCGTCGCGCCTCTTCACGTTCATTGATCACATCAACAACATTCTTTTTTATCATTATCAAAACATAATTCCCTTCAAGTTTCCTTTGAGATGTACTTCAATACTCAATCCAAGTCGGGAAGAGCCAAACTTGTACAGCAGCTCAGATTCTCACAAGAATTTGATTATGCTATTACAGGGCCGATGCTATATTGTATAAAGCTGGCTTTTAAGACTAGGTCATCTGTCGTTCACGTTGATATCACTCCTGGTACCCTCAACGTGCTCTCAGCATCTTATTCATTAACCATTGGCGACTACCTGCTTTCCCAACTTGAGGCACAAAATCTGACTGACCTCAGCAAAATCCCCTTGCAGGTATCTGCCGCTCTACTACTCGTCAACGAAACCGCCTCTAAGAATCCCTGGCGTGTTAAGACAAATAGTTTTCCTACATTGTTTAGGTGCTATTCTGTTGACCGACACAGAACCTACTTCGTCTTTGCTTGTCTAGGTCTCGAAATGGAGTCTCGCAAATATACCATCCAAGAGCTATTGATGCTCCGAGACCGCGTTTCTAGTCCTGTTGTACAGAAGATTCAGTCAAATCAAGAAATGGGTATGCTTGGTCATTTCTTGTTTACCTTTACATCATTCCCTTCTCCTTCCCTCTTCCTGTCATTTCCCACAAAATTATTATATTTTTCAACTCTCTCATTTCACTCTTTACACCAACATCACTCCCTTGACTGATACACATACTTTCACTACATCATCATCAACATCATTACCTATCACTTGGTGTCACCTTTCGTAATTGTTTATATTTAAATATTGTTATCCATACTGGACTTGTCAGTTCCCTGTATTGACCAAAGTAGCCAATTTAAAGAAGGCCCAGGGTAGCATTATGGCACCCCAAAACACCCGTCCCAAGAAGGTTAAAGAAGAGACGTCGTCTTCAGCAGAAAGCGACGAGGTCACCTTCCAAGGTAAAAAAACGCGTGGCCAGTGGCAATACCGTGGCCGTAATGGTACTGGAAGTGTATCAAAAGAACCACTGTCTGCCCCTGCAGGGCTTGTGGCCCAACAGAGCGAGGGCTTCCAGAGATTTTTCAAGGCCGTCGTCTCCCCTACACACGTTCGCGTCACAGCTGGTGGCAGAATCGTCCCGAACACTCGCGGCTCTGCTTCTCCGACGGCAAAATGGGACAAGGATCGTTCGACAGTGAACGACCAAGAGTCGACAGTGAACGACCAAGAGTCGACAGAGACGCCTAAGAATGAGAAGCCCGCTACTAGCAACGGTATTGGTACCCAGGTGCCACATACCTTTATCCCTATTCCAATTCCTGGCCCCCCAGGCTACTTCCAACATATGGGCTTGCCTATGCCTCTTTTCCCCGTCCCCCACGGCTTTCCCATGCCTTACGGTCTTCCACCCCCTCAATTTGCGCATCCGAGCGTGAAGCAACCTACGCCCACGCAGAGCCAGCGGGAAACTGACGATACAGCAAAGGCTGTCAAAACTCAAGACGGTGCCGGCGATAAGAAGCCGAGGCCCGCTCCGATTAAGATCGTACCCAGAGACCAGCTTGACCAAGCCCGACCGTTCTACCATAATGGCAATGTGATCTATCCGCAACCTTATGGTTCACTCCAGAGCGGGATGCCCATGATGTTCCCAAACCCGTACTTCCCGCATGGTATGATGGGAGCCCCGAATTCGGCTCCTGCTCATGCGAGCTCTTTCGCCTCTATGGGCCAACCATCACCCGCCGCATCGGTTCTGAGCCCGCCCGTTATCCTACCACCTCACTTTAACGGCGCTCCTAACGCAGGTAGCGAATCTCAACCATCCACACAACCTTTTGCTACTCGTAACCAGGGAACAACACCTCACATTACGTCAATTAGACCGAGCGAGATTACGAAGCGCCAGCTTGATGCGTTGAGAGCTTCCCTCAAGCATTTTGAAGACCAACTGCAGTACAACAAACATCAAATTAACGAGAAGTCGACGACGGGGCAGGCAGAAAGGCTCAAGCGAAGCATACAAGAATTCGAGCAGACCTACAACCTACAGGTCAACTTCGAAGCTACTTATTATCCTAAAGAGCCAGCTAGTTCCGCGAGTTCGGTTCAACAAGTGCCATCCATCAGGGCTTCCACGAGCCATTCTACTAGCAGAGATCGCCGAAGAGCCAATGGTTCTCAAAACAGCTCTAACAGTCAGTATGAACGTGACCGCAACTACTCACGAATGCTGGCCGAACGAGTTAGATCAAAGCCTCGCGTTGTTAAGATAAACCCGCTCGACGACGGGATTAACTCTACCAAAGGCAGCACGTCGTTGTTTTCCGAAAATCCTGCCCTGGATGCGCTTATCCAAGACAAGATGAAGAATGGGCATGTCTTGCCTGACTCGACAAAGAATACCGGGTTGCATATTAGCCCTGCTGCTACGGCGCCTGCCTTGGACGGAACGCAACCCTCGTACCTAGATCAACCAAGCGAGCCGCATGCTGGACTACAGGCTGGATTCTCAGATATGTATGGTCATAAATTGCCACCTCCTGGAGCTTTGTCGTTTGATCAAAATGTTAACTGGAGCAACATTTACGGCAATAACTTCAGCTCGTCCAACAGCGTGAACGTTGCGAATTCTCAGCCATCATCAGCGAACCTCGGAGTTCAGGCGAGCCACAGCCGACCGTACCTTGTTGGAACCCTACCTCAAGGCATGAACTCTTACAGTGCTCGTGCAACAGATTACCTTTACGCTCGAGAACTGACCGTGGAGGAGAAACGTGCTCGAAGTAACTACTGGGGTCACGTTCCGAACGTAGGTGTGGGTTTGCCGAAGTTTGACGGGAAAGACTTTTACCCACCATCCCCTACAAAGCTCACACAAGGTGCTGAGATTTCGCTTCGGCCCAGCCTGCCGCAGATGATGCTACCAATTCAGTCGGGTAACGGCTTCGGTATTCAGCCTCAACCTGCAGAGAACGATCTTTTCCATCCCAACCGTAAGACTCAAGGTATTCGCTCGCACGAGACTAGTCAGAAATTCAGCAAGGCAATCCCAATTGTGGCCCCTGATGACGCTAGCCGACGAGACAAACATAAGAAGGAAGCCATTTCCCAACCAATGCAGAAAGCTAACGATAGCACCGAGGGATTGAGCAACAAGCTCAAAGATGTCGGCATTTCATCTCTGGCCAAGTCAACAGAAGATCAATCCGCCGAAAAGCAACAGGACACGCTAGGCCGCCGAACTATCGAGAGATCGAGGTATGTAGATACATGATTAGAACCAGACTTATGAGCTGACCTTTAGTAGCAACAAGTCCAGCAATGAGCTATGGCAGACGATGTGGAAGAGAGGACCGGCTAGCGGAGCTGTACTCCCTGGCGCGGTATCATCGACGACGGCCACTGGATATCTGCCTCAATACCAAGGACACGCCGCAGCTTCTCTCGGCCCCACGATCTCCAACACTAGCAACGCTACGGCACGCGCATCGCCCGAATCCGGAGATAAGACTGTTGAATATGACGCTCAGAGACCTGCAGAGAAGACAGGGGAAAATTGTCCGCCGAACGAAACACGTTCAGCCGACTACGATCCGTTGAAGGATATTCAGGAGCGTATGCTCCGTGACGCTGAGCGACGCGGTGTCGTCGGTTCAGATTGGTGAGGGCTCGGCCACCCCTCACTATAAGGAAGACGGTAGAGTGATGCCCATCTATATTCTCTTTGCCCATTATGGACGACAGAAAAAAGAAAAGGGCAGCAGCACTATAAGCATCATCTCATTACTGTCATGCCGGTATGATTTTATGTTCATTGCTTTTAGAAATCGACTCGGAACATGTTAGGGGACTTGGGCGAACCAAATATTTTCTCTGCCTTTCGTCTTTCCCCATCTCCCCCCTTACTATTCATTTTATTTTTCCCCGTTTCCTCCCCCCCCCTCTGATCCTTTTAGGGGCGGAGAGTCTTTAATTGTGCGGCTATGATGTGAGCCAAACGCCGCAACTGGCAGAATACTCGGAATATGCTTTTCTTGTTAGGCTGGCTTATTAGGTACTTTATCAGATCGATGATACCATTTTTACGAGATCCATAGATACTTTATCAGATCGATGATACTGTTATTACGAGATCAACAAGGGTACTTTGTGAAATCGAGGACACTATTTTTTACGAGGTCGATGATACTATTCTTACGAGGTCGATGTGACGACGGCCTTGGCACATTAGGAGGAGGCCTTTTATTGCTTTTTTTGAGGGGTTGACATGACGTTTTTTGAAGGGACGGTGCTTTCTTTTTTCAACGTTTACTTTTTAATATTCTTCTCATTCTCTCTCAACTGGCCACTTTATGTACTTAGCACACTTTAATGCCCAACTTTACTTTTCTATAACTACTACTGACCGGTACTTATACGTTACGGGGTAGTACTGTGACTTGTTGGAGTGGATGGTTGACAGGTAGTAAGGCTCGTAGATTTTTGTTATTGAGGAAAATAGGTCAACTATTTCTACTATCTTAATAACTACCTACTAACCACCACCTACCTAACCTTACGAATCAATGTACCTCACCATCAAACCCCAGACCTCATCGATATATCTACCGATCCAGAGTCTGCAGGCGAGGGGAAAAGAAGGAAGACCTTTTTTTTTTTTTTACTCTTCGCCAGTCGTATACCTCGAAAACTACGGATTATGAAGTTGACGCGGAGATATCCTGGCGGTAATATATATATGTATACCTCCTGGTGTTACCCTTTTCATGTCATT
Source organism: Hypoxylon lienhwacheense (assembly GCA_902806505.1). Lineage (NCBI taxonomy): Eukaryota > Fungi > Ascomycota > Sordariomycetes > Xylariales > Hypoxylaceae > Hypoxylon > Hypoxylon lienhwacheense. Next base: position 1,150,705 of record CADCWW010000002.1, on the reverse strand, counting down.
GTATAGGTACTACCTACCATGTAATAGTAGGAGATATGTTTCACGTCTTGCGTTTTACGAGAATATTCACTTACATTTGAAGGGTGGGAGGGTAATGTAACGCTTCTTAAGGGCTGGAGCTTCCAAGTATAAGCGTCTTCCATAGCACGAGGGAGTTGAATGTGTCCTAGAAGTGTACTGGATGGGCGCGTGTTATGGCGCAAAAGCGACAGGTCAGAAAGAAAAAAAAAAAGGGCGAGGCAAGACTTCGGGAAAAACCTCCCATGGAACATTTCACAGGGACTGTGAAACGGCCATTGTGTGCATGTAATTTGTTTTCATTCGGGTGTATGCCACCGCATCTAGAATGCCGATCGTCGAACACCAAGCAATCAAATCCCGATCCGTCATACCACTCGACGAATGCCGGGTGAGTTTTATCCTCGTAGACGCCGTGTTTCCGTAAAATTCCCCCCCCTTACCTCATATCATGGAAGGATGCCAATGCTTCGTTTCTCAACTAACGGGGTATTCTCCTTCGCTAGGTGCTAGTGACCGAAGAAGAAAAGGTGAATGGATAGGTGAGCGATGGGGACTGTTTATTTGGCGGCAGCCTTGCCCTTAGATCGCAGCTCGCGGCCGGCCTTGATGCGCTCGAGGATGTTCTCGCGGTCCTTGTCGAGCTTCAGCTTAGTGATGATGACCTTGCTCGGGTGGATGCCGAGGGGTACGCTCTGGCCAGAGGCCTTGTCGCGGGTGATGCGCTCGATGTGGATCTGGTACTTGAGGCGGTAGACCGAGGTGACCTTGCCATCACGGCCTTTGTTCGATCCCCGGACGATGGTGACCTCGTCATCTTTTCGGATGGGGATGCTGCGGACCTGTACGAGGGAATCGTGTTAGATGTGTTGCTTTGCGATTGATGTCGCCATGAAGAAGACCTACGTTGTACTTCTCACGGAGTTCCTTGCTGAGAGGTGCGCTCATAATAACGCGGCGCTCACCGGAGGAGGCGCTGAAGTGCGCCTTTCTCGACTTTCGTCGCGAGCTGGCGATACCTGTTGGGGGAGTCTGGTTAGTATGGCTATGTTCAATTGAGGAGGAATTTCGATTGAGGCAGGAATTCGAACTAAAATAAGTATAGACATACCTGAGTTTACCTTGGTCATCTTGTCGGTTGTCGTTAGGTGATGGAAGATATCTGAAAAAGACGAAGGTAAAAAAAAGTTGGAGGTTCACGATTCTGGGAAAAGTTGAAAATGGAAAAGAAAAGAAAATTAGTGGGAAGGAAAAATTAAAAGTGCCCTAACAGGGGTGGGTCACGCATTCTATGTACATACTGTGTAATCGATAGGAGAAGTGGCTTTGAATTGTGGCTCTACAAGGTATACATAATGTATGTAAATGCACACTGTAAATGTACATTGTACCTAAAGGTATCCACTTATACAGGGACTTGCATTTGCATGACATGATTTCATTCTTATCCAAGATTCTAAGATCCCAAGATTCCAAGTGACATAAATCCTTTCGTATTCCAATTTCAAGAACACAAACCCCAAGAACACAGATCGACCGACACCAATATGTGGTCTAGAATAATACGTCCAAAGACGCTTCCGCTCCTACGAAACCCCTCCACCGCGATCCGCAACCCAGTCCAGAAACGGACGTTGATCGCGGCGCCTAAACCCGGCGACGGGCCTCTCATGGAGAGGCGTCCAGACCGAGAACTACCACGTCCGTCTCCCCTGTTTTCCCACACCACCACCCCCACCACCACCGCCAACAGGCACCTAAATAAAATAAGCCACAACGCTTTCTAACACCTCAGGACAACGACGCAAACAGCGATCAACCGATCCAAGTGGGCGCGCACGCTGCCCGTCTTCCTCGCGCTCATCGCCGCCTCGAGCGTGGCCATCTTCAACTACCAGAAGCTGTCGTCGCCGGTGGTCGCGTCGGCGCTGTACGCGCTGCGCACGAGCCCGCGCGCGCGCGCGCTCCTCGGCGACGAGATCTACTTCCGCCGCCCCGTCCCCTGGATCGCCGGCGAGATGAACCAGCTGCGCGGCCGCATCGACATCCGCTTCCGCGTCCGCGGCTCCCGCGGCGAGGCCCTCATGCGCTTCGCCAGCCACCGCCCTTCCCCCCGCGCCCTCTTCGAGACCACCGTCTGGTCCCTCCAGACCCCCGACGGCCGCACCGTCGACCTCCTCGACGGCGCCGACCCCTTCCGCCCCGCCGAGGCCTTCCCCCTCGACGACGACGAGCGCAGCCAGATGACCAGGGGCTTCAGGCAACAGCTCAAGTGAGAGCGGGCATGCTACGTATAGTTATGGAGAATGTGCTCTCGTGTCGGATTGCCGGTATGCGGGAAAGGATACATTACGCAGTCTCGAGAGTCCTGGCACGGAAAAAAATAAATAAATAAGAGATTGAGATGATATCATGGTACATCGCTTGTCAATGTCAAATTTAGCGTTCAGGGCAGTATGAGAAATGGGTTATATCCGGCAGAAAGGATGGCCTTTGTTATCCATTAAAACTACCTAGGTATCAATGACGAATGGAGGTTATGAATCCGTATACCACCCGGCCATATATGGTATGAAAAATGTACATATGTATATTGATATATTTATTTATATTCGCAGCGAGCGCGCCAAAGACACGGCCTCGTTCATCATGCCTTTATTCCTAAACTCCTTCAGCTCCATATGCGCCACCCGCGCGGCCTGCAACCGCGTTTCGGATTCCGGGTTCCGCTCGAGAAGCAACTTCTTCGCCTTGGCGACGAACGTCTCGGCCGGCGGCGGCTTCTTGACGGCGTCGGCCAACATGACGGTGCAGCCCTTGGGCCCGGCGACGTGGCCGCTGATGACGACGATGCCCATTTCGTTGTCGACCTTGAGCACCGTCAAGTTCTGGATCGTCACTCTCTCGCCGCCCATTCGACCAGGCATCTTCTTGCCCGGGTGCACACGCGAACCGCCGCCCTGGCTGGGGCCGACCGTACCGATCGTCCGGTGGTTCTTGGAGTTACCGTGGCTGGCTTCCTGGCCGGCGAAGCCGTGGCGCTTCATGCCACCGGCGAAACCCATGCCTCGGCTCTTGCTGCGGGCGTCGACGTACTGGCCGACCTTGAACCAGTCGGGCTGGAGTTGGACGCCGATGGGCAGCAGCCCCTCCTCGTTGCGGACCTTGAACTCGGCAAGGTTGCGCTTGGGGGCGATGCCCTTGGCCTCGTAGTAGCCCAGCTGGGGCGCGGTGACGTTGTCGGCCTCTTTCTGGCCGCAGCCGATCTGGACGGCCCAGTACCCGTTCTTGGCGCGCGTCCGGGTGGCGACGACCTGGACTTGGTCCATCTGTAATATAGTACAAGGCACACGCATTCCCGTGGCAGAGTACATGGCCGAGACGCCGACCTTGGTGGCGAGGATGCCGGTTCGTACTGGGGTCGACTGTTCCCTGCGCTTGAGGGCGGCGGCGGGGCCGGTGGTGGGCGCGGGTAGGCCGGCGGACTGCTGGTTGAAGCGCCTAGGCTTAGCACGATGGTAGGCCGTAGACCATCCGTACTTGACACCGCGCTTGGATGTGCGCGGTAGGAGAGAGTGACGCGGGGTGATGAGGATTCGAGGATTACTCAAGGAAGAGCTCTTGGTGAGGGCGGCTACCCAGCGGGCTGACATCCGGGATGCCATCATCGCTGGGAGCTTAATGTTAAATTCTCGATATTTTTCTAGAGGTTCTCGGATGCAATTGGGTTATTATGTCGTCAATGGAGTCAGATATAGAGTGACAGACTCGAATTATAGTATGTCTATGTAGATGTATATGATAATGATATCAAGATTCAAGATTCAAGATTCAAAATGTCGAAGCGGCAGCGTCAAAAAAATAGTCAAGTGGGTCATAGGAACTTTCCGGGAAATCTACGGCTTACTGGTACATAGGTACGAGGAGGATGGTGTTCTCGGCTGCTATCGGTTAGCCTGGGGTAAAGAGTACATGTATTTTCCGTATTGTATGTACAGTACCTAGGTACAGTTACACAGTACATGAATAAGTCAGCTTTAAGGCTTTGAAGTTTGGGCTGAAGAAAGGCTATTGCGTCTCAAGTTCTTAACTTAACCCCTTACAAACAGTTACTGCCTCTTTTCCCTCTCTTTTTCCTTGAGAGAGAAATTCAATGATTAATGATTTTTTTTTCTCTATTCTTAATACAAACGTATTTACATTCTTTAGTGTCCATTGATCGACATGGTCTATTACTTTCGGTCCACCGTCGTGGACCCCCCGGCGTTCGTCTACGTCGGCAAGGATAAATTCGAGAGTGGGTGACTTCTTCTTCATAACCATAGGTCTGAGTCGAGTCGATCTAACTTGACTATACGCTGACATCTTCCTGAAGACGAGGAGTTGATCAAGTATGGTTGGGAAGATGATGTATGGTGAGTAGCCTCGTCGCCTCGTCGCCTCAACTCATTGCATATTCATATGGGTGTGGCTGGTATTCATATGCTCTTCATCAGGGTATGAATCCTTTTCTTCAGCATTATAAGCCGTAACCTTTAAGAAGAAGAAGAAGAAGAAGAGCTCGAATCTCACGCGATATGGCTGTTATGAATAGTTTCACGTAGACAAGCTCTCCAGTGCGCATATCTACCTAAGGCTCAATGAGGGCGACACGTGGGAAGATATACCGCAGGACCTCGTGACGGACCTAGCACAGTTGACCAAGGCCAATTCTATTGAGGGTAATAAGAAGGACAACATCACCGTCATATATACCCCATGGTCCAACCTCAAGAAGGACGGTAGCATGGCCGTTGGTCAGGTCAGCTTCAAAGACCCCCGAAGAGTGAAGAAAGTCCTAGTTCCTCAGCGGGAGAACGCCATTGTCAACCGCCTCAACAAGACCAAGATTGAGAGACAACCTGACCTGCAGCAGGAGAGGGAAGACCACAATCGTGAATTGAGGAAGAGGGACCAGGCCGCACAGCAGCAACGAGTAAGTTTCATCCTTGTTCCTCCCATCTCCTTAATTAGTACATATCAACTTAACGACGCGTCCACCAGAGGAAAGAAGAGGCTAGGATTTCGAAGGAGAGGCAGGAGAAGAAGTGGCAAAAGGAGCACGCCTACGACGATCTGTTCACGGAGGAAAGCATGGAGGCGTCTAGCAACCAGAACCGGGCCGCGGACTGGGAGGAGGATTTCATGTAAAAAAAAAAAAAAACAGTAATGATAACCGTGCGAGGATAATAAATTACCTCTCGTTTTTATGTCCCATGCCTATGAGAAACAGCACATAACTTGATGATGACAACGGCATATCCGAACGTCGGCTATGCATAACCCAAAACCCTCGCTTGACAAATAAGTGAGCAAACAAGCGCTCAACCGATTAAGCCCCCCGTCCCCCCCCCCCCTTTTTTTCTGCCCGCCCACCTTCCTGTAAATGCGTCCACAAACGTGAGAACAAGCAAACCCCTGAAGTCCGAGGAGACGTATGCGCCAGATCTCTCAGTTCCTTCTCCATCTCCTCTCCGCATTCCTCTCTCACTGTAAAACGAAACCTCCGAAAAATAGAGTAAAAAAAAAAAAAGAAAGAGACCCTCACTTCCCAAACCGCATATTATCCCCCAACCTGTTCACGGCCGCGCCCTTGACGGCGTGGTCGTTCGGCGGCCTCGTAGAGGATCTGGACGGGGGCGCGGCGGAGAGGCATCCACTCGCCGCGGAAGCCGAGGTAGGAGATACGAGAGACGCGCTCGCGCTCGCCCTCACCCTCGCCCTCACCTTCTCCTTCCTCTTCTTCGTCTTCGTCTTCGTCTCCTTCTTCGCGACCGCCGGGGACGGCGGAGCCGAAGTTGTCCGGGAAGTAGAGGGCGAGGCGGCGGACCTTGGCGAAGAGGGCGCGGCGGACGGGCAGCTCCTGGACGTCGGAGGTGCGGGCCAGCTCGAGCGTCTGCGTCGGCCGCACGTCGTCCGCGCACCCGAAGTCCACGTCGTCCCGGTTCGCGAACACCTTCGCCGTCCGCGGCGCGCTGTCCGACGCCGACGTGCGCAGCAGGATCGAGTGCAGCTTCACTTGTCCTGTGAATCTGTTCGTTTCCCCCCCCCGTGGCCGCCGTGGCCGCTGTGGCCCCGGCGCCCGGTCTCTGGTTAGCTTGTGGATTGTCCTTTTTTTTTAAGAAGTGGTGTGTTATATACGATATATTATATATACATACATATATATATATATATATAGAGAGAGAGAGAGAGAGAGAGAGAGAGAGAGAGAGAGAGCTGTGATAGAAGATGAAAAAAAAAGGTAGTAGATGGAAAATGAGGGAAAAGAGGAATAATAACTTACGGTATGTGGATGATGACTTGCTCGTCTGTGTCCGTCTCGAGCTCAGGCTCGGGGTCTAGACGTTCGGCCCAGGTCTTCTTCACGATGTCCTTGCCTGAGCCGGACCTGGCCTCGTTCATGGTGACGATGTCGTCGAACTTGATGTGCTGGTACAGGCTATACTGCAGCGCCGGCGTGATGTCGTCCGAGTGATCGTGTTGATGGTCATGGCCGTTGTGGTCATGGTGGCCGTGGTCGTGGTGGTCGTCACGGCAAGACATCTCGAAGACTTTGGTGATGAATGTAACTTGCGAGGGATGAGTTTATGAGTCGTGTCAAGAAGCTGTTCACCCTGGAGACTGATTCAACTTGAGGGAAATTATAGAGAGATGGATGAAGTAAGAAGATACTGGGAGTTGAAGGTGGGTTTATATATAAGTAGGTAGGAGGTAGTCTTTTTGTAGTCGCTATCAAGTTGAGAGATGTTATATGATCGGGTAATTGCATATATGAACAATTGGGGAATGAATAGATGCGGGTAGCCGCGGTGAAGTCTTTATACTTATTTCCTTACCGGAGCTTTTAATGTTTACTTGTATGTACTTCGTAGTAGGATTCAAAAAATACTTCCGCCTATGTACATCTTATTGCCACCATCATTATAACATTTTGATCTATAAATCTTTATATATACCTTATATGTATATTATCAACACTAATAACGCCAATATACATCCACAGACAACTTAACTCTTATTATTTGGTTCATCTATACTTTAAAGGTTCCCGCTGTCAAATCTTAACTAACACATCTCATCGTTAAACTCTTGTGAACTACGTTCCTTTGTACTATTAGGCACCTAAGCATACACTCAACTACAGCCTTCCAAACTTAGCAAGCGAACTATTGGTGACATATGGTTTATTAATTAGATAAAATAACCTATTCTGCTAGCCACGCATACCGCCTTCAAAAGCCTCCTTCCCGCTTCTTGGCCTTCTTTTTTGGTCTTTCGTTTCTTTGACCGAAGGGTCCTGACATTGGCTGAGACATGGTCTGCAATGGGTCTGCCTTGACAATCTGGCCCTGCAAATGTTCACTAACAGACTGGCTAGACTGGTTGAATAATCGGGACTCAGGCATTGGCTGGGTTGCGGGCAGATTCGGCTTCGTTTCTGGTTGTATATGTTGAAGGAGAGTCTCTGCCCTCCGTCTTTTCCGACTCTCCCTCGCAAGCTTCTTTTCTCTCCTCAGCATTCCCGGTGTCACTTCTTTGTCCTTTTCGAGGTCGAATACGTAATCCTCAGGGTCGGCCCCGACTACCCATTTATCTAGGAGCGCACTGCGTTTTGCCCGCACAAACTTGCCCGTGCCGGTGTATGACCTCAAAAGAGTCATGGCCGGGTCTTCACCTAGAGAGTTATCCGCTACTGGTTCTCCGGAACTTGAAGCAGCCACCTCGGACGGCGACCCCGACGAACTACCTGCACGAGATCCTTGCTGGCTGTCGATGACCATTTTTTCTAGCTCATCTGTAGGTACCGGCGGAGATTCGATGGAATCTATTCGACGACGAACCAATCCAAAGAGAGAAAAATAAACATCGCATGCCATCTGTCGAAGGGCACTGCGCCTTGTATCTTGCACCCACTTCCACATTTTGTCACTATCGTTAGCAGCCGCTGTCATCTTCAGGAGGGCAGAAAACAGCTCCCGGAGGTTTGTAGGCCTAGTAACCTGGCTCTGCCACTGATTGAGTGGCAACAATGCTATATTCGGATCAACACGCCCGAGTTGTTCGATTTGAAACCCCCATTCCGTGGCTGCGAGATTCATGTCATTTGGTAATTTTACATTTTCCATCATTTGTAAACTATATCTAGTTAGTTCTGGAAATAATATAGGATATGGATGAATTAACTTACAGAGTAGTAGCAGGCATTTTTCCATTCACGAGAGCGCGTTCAAGGATGGGGTAAACATTGTCGACAATATTCGAGCCCAGAGCTTCTTCGCCCGTAGATCCTTCATGAGACTGCTTAACCTGATCGTTTAACCACTCAAAAAGATGTTTGTAGAACAACTCGATAGGCCTTTGCATGACTAGTCGTTGAGGGGAAGGCCGATGGATAACTTGAAGGTGTTCGTCCTCCTCATTCGCTGCGGCCTCGTCCGGAACAACGAAGCGTTCGGCTAAATATTTGAGCATCTGTTTTCTTTCTCTGCGTGTCTTAATTTTCTCTTCTAATTGGTGATCTGGGCGATTGACTTGTTCAATTGGTAAGAGAAGAGAGGATGCGCAGAGTGTAGAAGTGAGACCCATGTCCATCTTTAGGATAGCAAGCTGATAAAACCGGACTTGTTCCTTGACAAGACTACGTGCGAATTGGGTTGGCGTTATTGAATCGTTTAAAACAACTGACGCCGGGCGAAGGCACATGGACTGTGGGGTGGCAATTGATGGTGCATGCTGAAAAGCATCTAGTGTGATGACCTCGTTATGATAGGTAACACGAAAAGGGTCGTCTCTTGACAAGACAAAGCAGAAAAGGTCGACCCGAGTGTTATGGTTAGAGTGTATATAGACTAAAGTGGTTTGTCCTGATGACGTGGGTCCTGGAGCAACGGTAAGTTGTAAGTTTTGGTCGAAGACATCCCTTAGGTGAGATATTTCAAGCACAACGGTTGACATCTTCTGCAAATCGCTCCAGTCCCGACCTCCACCCGAGTATATCCTTACCATAAATAACCTTGACGTGGTTAGGACAAAAACATACTGGCTGTTTTGCGGGTTTGTATGTACGTCCAGGATACAATCTCGGTCTCCCTCTCCCACATAAGGCACATCGGGGAGGAATGTGTTATTTGTGAGATCTAAGAGCCTAAGAAGCTTCGGACTACACAGCAGCAACATGGAAGATCGCACAAGCGGCGGAAAGGGGCTTTGTGTTTTGGAGATGTCCGTCTCTTCCTCAATATCGAAAAACTGCGACTCTTCTAAAGCATTTTCTGGGCAATTAATCCATAGAATTTTGTGCCATCGTGCCTCGCCAGTGCTCCTAGAAGGAAGGCGACTCAAAATTCCTTTTTCAATATGTCCACATGCGCTCAGTTCGACTTTCGGTCTTCCAGATAATCTAATTCTGGTATGGGTGACATCCCAAATACTCCAAAACCCACACTCATCGATGAGTCCGAGTTGAGGCGGTTTCGATCGCGCACCGGGGTTGAACGACGCATCCGAATGTGAACTACCTCCAGTGCGATCCTTTGAAAGGAAGAATATGGGGTTTGCTGAAATACGAGATATCCTCTCCGTTCGACCGTATCCATAAGCCACAGGAATTTTGCGGTACTCTGGCTGGAACACTTGGGTACCAGCATCCCTTTGCACAACCAACCATCGCGTTGGATTATACCTCGTCGAGTCAACTAGGCTTTTCAAACGACGGATAGGTCCCACCACTTCCTTGAAGAGAACATATTCATCCTTATCATTCAGGTCGGGAAGTTGAAGAGAGATGCTCTCATCATTATTCCATTGCCACGTCTCTGTACTTGGTTTGGCAATACGAAGGACATCGGTTGCACTACCTGTGGCAACTGCTATCAATGGTGCACCTGAGATTTCTTTTGGCTTGCTTGTGTCTGTCATCTCACCAATCGTAAAGAGAGGTGAGCGCGGTGGTTCGTCTCCATGAAGCTCAGGTAGTGAATGTGCTGATAATAATGGACCGTGGATATAATCATTTCCTAGACGGGCTTCGGGATGCGCCTTTAATAGCCACGTTTTCTGTTTTTGGGGTGCCTTCCATGCATTACTAGCTGATAGAGCTGGGTGTGATGCACCAGTAGTAGCACCGGCACTTGGAAGCCATGTCTTGCAAGGGCCAAGTTCCCTGAATACAGGCGCTTTGCAAATGTTAGTGGGTTGAGAGGAAGCTTGAATCATCATGACATACTACGTTGAGCAAGATTTCTCGTGGACTTCCACCCGCAATCTTCCGCCTTAGAGAACCCATAAGGTATGTATGAAAGGCGTCCTGCGAGTCCAAGAGAGGATTCGGTGATCTGACGGTCAGTCATTCGGAGAGAGAAGCTTGATATGTATCCGCTTGAATGTTGGATGCTGTCGGCGGTACATAGCGATGCTTAAAGAGCTAGGAAGTTTTGGGTAAGTTTACGAGGTATAATACAAGGGAGAGGAATCGGATTAAAAGATTACCGAGATCACAATATGGGAGGAAGGTGATGTTAATGCCGTGAATGTGATTGTGAAAAGAGAAAAAGTAAAAAATAAAATAAAATGGGATGTTGCGTTTATGGTAACTAACTAGATACTCACGTACTATGTATAATTCTTTATCTTATCGTGCATGCATGGTGTAACTCTACATCTAAGTACCACTCAGTCGGTACAGAGCACCACCAATTAATACCGTCATATTCAAATCTTGCAATTAGCTGCTTAGATGGATATATATTCTCTAAAACATTTCTAACCTTAGCTAATAATAGTTGCGAATATCTCGATATATGATTTACATGCAACTGTATTTCGTGCAAGTAACTTAGCAAATTTATTTTGACTTGGTATAACAAACACTTAAATCTCGCAGTATCATTCATAACATTAATAAAATTTCACTTTATTTATGCTAAATATTCGGATACGGTAGCTCAAACATGATACACAGTACGTACTGTCCAAGTAAAACATCTAAATTCGCTAAGCCTAATCTAGCCTTTAACTTACCTAAAGTACCACTTTGAGTGGAGACCAGCCTGCAAGGTCAGCGGAGCTCGGCAACGAAGATAAACATTTCGAGACGGGCTCTTGTACAATATTTATGCACATTACAACATTACAACATTTCAATTCAATATCTGCCATAAAAACTTCACCCCCGAACTCGTCGTAAGAGCAAAGAAACCAAAAGACCATCCTATATTTTTCGAAGCAGCGAACGCTTCGAATAATAAAGCAAAAAAGTTCACAATGGCGTCCGCATTCGAGGCCTCCTTGTCGTCGAGTCTCAGCAGCCGGCAGACGCTATCGACGACCGCTCCGTCCATGGCAGACTCTCTTCCCAGCATCAACTTCGGCTTCGACGAGCTTCGCGATCGCATGGCCAAGTTCAGCGCCAGGTTCGACGCCTTCATCGAGCAGGGACGAAAGCGCGTATTAGAAGAGCGCAACCAGTTTCGGATGAACGTCGCGGAATTACAAGGTTAGCAATCAGCCATATGATACTATGCCCTTTTTTTCTTTCTTTTCTTTTTTTCTACAACGCACTCGTCATACAACACAACAACAAGGGCTAACCCAGCGAACAAATAACAGAGGACCAACGCATGCGAAAGAAGGACATGGAGATCCTGCAGCACAAGACCAGCACGCACCAGCAGATGATCTCGAAGGAGGCGGCGGAGACGCGGGAGATGCAGGCGGCGATCGCGTCGCTGAGCGCGCAGCGGGACCGGAACCAGGCGGCGCGGGACGCGCTGCGGGCGCAGATCGCGGAGACGCAGCGGGAGATCGAGGGGCGGCTGGCGGCGCAGCGGGCGCACGCGCAGTACGTGGAGGCGCAGTCGCGCTTCAACGTGCCGGAGCTCGACTTCTGGATGCAGAACCTCTGCCTCAAGATCGAGGGCGCGGGCCAGACCGACCGCCTCCGCTTCGCCTACTCCCACCTCGACGAGCGCGACTGGGACCGCGAGGCCTGGTTCGAGCTCAGCACCTCCTCCCGCGACTACGACGTCCGCCACTGCCGGCCCAAGATCGAGCGCGACAAGGTCGACCGCGTGCTCGAGCGCGTGAACGAGACGAGGGATCTGGCTGTGCTGCTGAAGGGTATGAGGGAGTTGTTCGTCGAGGCTATGAAATCATGAGTGGGGGTGGGGATGTTGTTTCTGGTTATACTTTATTATTGGTATGGGTGTTTTGGTGTTTTGGTAGAGCTCTAGCTAGTGTAGGCTGGGCTGGCTAGTGTAGGCTGGACTGTATGCTTCCATCCTATACAATGAAAATATTAAGACGGCATTTTTAAAGTGTATATTTGCGTCTATCTCTAAATGTTTAACTTCACGTTTACATGGGATGCATGTACTACGTATTAAGTAATCCTTGATTGTATATGTATGTAAGTCATGCGTTAATACCGGCAGTCATGCATCTAAGAAGTCAATTGCGCCCTCTTTACAGCTATGACCCAATCTAATTAATGTCCATTAAAGCATTGTTTTAGCCCCGCGACCCACGCGTGTCATACTCTTTCCCTTTCATTCTTTCGTACAACCACCATCAGCATATGTCCGCGTCGACACCGTCTCAAATTCTCAACCCTCAACCAAGAACCCCCCTGAATTACTCCTCGACAAGAAGTCCTCCTGCCAAACCATGCCACCGCCCGGTCCCCCCAGGACGACAACGAGACAACAAGCCGCGCAGCAAGCCGTCGACATCCTGCACGAAATATCCACCATCCTCGTGAGTATCCAATCACTCAACCCAACCCTCTCCTCCTCTTCTTCTTCTTTTTTATCCAACTATTCCCCCCCGCCAAAATAGTAAAGACAGGAGAATACTAACCTACCCCGTAGAACTGCCACCTAGACCGCCGCACGCTATCCATCTGTATCTCCATGATCGAGAACGGCGTGAACCCGGAAGCCCTCGCGGTACGTCCCCTACGCGGCCCCTTCCTATCTTCTTCCACACACACACACACACACACATACAAGATATGAGACCGACAGAGCTAACCAGCCCGCCACATCCAGAACGTCGTCCACTATCTCCGCAAGGAAGCGCAGAAGGCGGATTTCGCGCAGGAGGCCGGGCGATGAGATTAGACGCAGACACCTACCACCTACCAGGTACCACCTACCTACGTCCCTAACAATCATGGAATCCGACCGGAAAGATGGGGTGGTAGAGGACAGAAAAACGTGCCCGATCGCGAGGAATGGGTAGATCGGTATATGTTGTGCAACCAGCCTAGTGGGCGGGCGAGGCGTCTGGGGTTCTCCTTATGCATACACATGAGTTAATCGACTAGGTACTACCTAGTCATAAAGACGGCGTGGTAGAAATGAATTCATGACTATTATATGATATAAGATATACGGCAAAAGGGGTTGCGGCCACACCGTACTCTGCACTTGTACTGTATGGTACCTATTTAAGGCTTAAGCCTCCTATTTTGCCCTGTGACAGGATATATGGCCACATTCGTTCTGAGTGGTTATATTCCGTTATATATATGTGTGTATGTACCGTGCAACATATACCTAATACCTGTAGGCACTGTAACATCTCATATAGGGTTTATTCATAAACATTTTCCCCAAGTTCGCAGGCGCCTTCGTGGCGGGACAAGACTTGCCATTTCTATGCCATTGTACCAATTTTGCGTGATGCTAGCCGCTATCCATATTCGTTCATGTACCGGGTCTCAACTGTTGAACCAAACCCTGGCTGGTATTTCCCTGCCCGCTCAATGCCCGTCCCAAACGCCATTCCCAAGTCAATCCTAGACGAGCCGTCAACGTAGCCAATCTAATTCTCATGCAATGTGTCTAACGGTGACCAAGTAGCTCAAAGTCATCTACATCGTCATCGTCTCCATCCTCCTCTTCATCTTCCTCATCTTCCGTAGAAAGCATGGATTCAGCTTCGGAACCGTCATCGTCTTCGTCTTCGTCATCATCGTCGTCGGACGTTATGCTTCGAGGGAACCGACTCCAAAAACCCAAGATATCTTCTCTCTCGTCGTCCTCCGTCTCTGCGAGGAGGTAGCTTGGTGGTGGGTTCCAATCGAGTGCCAGATTAGCAGGAGGGGACACTGAACGTGCGAGTCTGTCAGGGAAATCCGGCTCCATGATAGACTGGTTGATTGCCGGCCGTGTGATGTTAGACGAATGGCGCCTTCTTATATCGCGGGCGCGAGCCCCGTCACTTGCTTCAGCAGTACCCGAATTTCGTGTTGCTGCTAGCTCAGAAAATTCTACCTCTCGTCCACGGAAATCCCTTTCGATTGCTTCGTCAGCCATACCAAGTATTCGTAATTGCGCCGTGTTATATGACGAACAAAGGCCACATTTTAGACCCAACCAATGGTATTTGACCGAGCTCTTGGCCGAGCAGTCATTACATAAGATCAACGCCCGCGTGTCTTGAAATTCCGAAGGCATGGGCTGTGCCTCTATCGCCATATCAAGGTTTCGAAACTGCAACTCCATATTGGCAAGGCTTTTGTTGCAAATAGGACATTTGTAGGCAACTTTCATATGTTCGTCGAGGCACTGTCGATGGATGCTATGTCCACATTTCATGAAGCAGACAGCCTTAGGCGACGTAAACATATAGTCGCCGCATATAGGACAATCACAGTCGGTCGATCTCTCGATACACTTGTGATCCTTCTCCTGCCCTATGGCGATGCAGGCACAACATGTCTAGTTTTAGCCTGTCAGCGGAGATGGTCTCGTATCAAAAGACGACAACGATGTTCCTACCTTGCAGTGGAAGAAATCTTTCCCGATCCCTCTTCCGATCCTGCATATCCCACAGTCGTTGCAATGATAGACAGGCTTGTCCGGGTCATCGTTCCAGAGCTTACATATGTTACAATAATAACGCGCAGCTGATGCACCGCAAGATACACACGTGTCACCAGCTCTCTGGGCGGTTCCGCAAAACATGCATAGCATGTTCTTTGTATCTTTTCTAATCAAATCATGATCTTCTACCCTGTCGTGGCAGAATCGGCATGTATACCATCGGCTACATGTGGAACATTGCATCTTGACATTCCGCCTGTAATGCTCGCAGCCGAGGGGCCGGTAATCCGAGTATTCATGGTCCTCTACATACTCGTCAATGTCTTCTAACAAGGCCCTTGGCGATGCATACGTAGGTTTAAGGTCTTCCGCCGTTAGATCAAATTCGTCCTCTGTCTCGGACTCGTCCAAGGGGTTCTGCCAGAACTTGAATGACTCTAATGGTCCCTGAGAACGTCGCTGCTCCTGGGTCGTAGGGCTAGAAGGTGTAAGGGCCCGCTGGGTCAAGACTATCTTTCTCGACTTAGTGTACCCTTCTTGCAACAGATGATGCATCAAGCGAGCTTTGTCGACCGGCCCAATATCTTGTGCTTGGATAGCGAATATACGTCTCCTCAACATACCCATCCCGTCGTCCTCTGGTAGGGGCTTTCGTCGTTCCATCCTAGGCGCGGGAAGATTTACTGAGGATGGTAGTCTATCCGTTGGCATAGTTGAGCTGCCTGTTGATATAGAATTGTCGTGTAGGGCAAGATTCCGACTGTCGTTTTCACACAGGTGTTGGGTATCAGTACTGCGTGAGACTGTACGACTCACAACATTTAGATGGCCAGGGCCGGTATTCTCATCAAGGGCGGCTGTATCGTTGATGGGCGGATTTCGGTGAACGGAGCTCCGTGACAAAGTAGATGATGGTACACTTCCGTCTACTTCGTTATTCAAGTATGAATCCTCTTCTATCCCAGAAATGGTATCGTTCTGACATTCTTTCGATTCACCAGCCGTCTTTGAAGGCTGGACGGAGTCGGGAGCGGTCAAGTTACCTGATGATCGTGAGAACCGTCGTGCTTGTCGTATGACCGGATTAACAAAAAAGTCGGTCACTAAGGATGCCATTAGAAAAAAAAAAAAGGGACAAGGGATTATAATAAGAGGATTAAGCCTTTAAGAGCGAAGTCTAGTCATTGTTATTTCTCGACAGGACGTCAACAAATCGGGAGAGAATGGTGTAGTCAAAATAAATAAGTAAATGAATAAGTAAGGAACGGAATATGGAATTGTATAATTCCAAATGATGAAAAGAAAAAGGGGTGAATGGTACAAAATAGAAAAAAAAAAAAAAAAAAGAAAGGCCGCTGGGATGAACGGTCTTCCGATCGAATCAATAAGCCACTTGCTCGATTGGACAGTTGGACTTGCTCAAGTGATCGAAACCATGGAAAGCAGTGACATCAAAGTGGATCCTTGATCTTGATCGAAACATAACATTAAATCAATTTAAGTTTCCTAGTACGGTAACACAACCCCCCTTCCCCCCCGCTTACACCCTTCAGCTGCCAGATGAAAGTACTTATAAGAACATAATAGCGTTATCGTACCTTTTTATTAGGCGAGCATTTACCTATAAGCTATAAGCTACAAGGGCGGACCGCGCTGCATGGGCCGGTACCACTAGCTGCAATAGCGGCTGATCCAATGAGATATCTTGGCGAAAGTGTCCACTTTTATTTTCAATATTCTTTTGCTTCTTTCGAACGACAACGCGCATTTACACTAGTTTTACTTCATTGATTATACAGTACACAGGAGGAATGAAACCGATAGATCCTGATACATCAATTAGATTGAATCAGGTATTAAAAGGTATTTCACCTAGATCATATCATATCTTCTTGAGAGAGACTAGACTCATGATCACTCACTAACATCGAATATTAATTCAAAGGTTACAATCATGACTGATACTATGAAACTTACTCATGCCTATCGTCACCTTTACCGTGGGCTTCTTCATGCTATCCAATTCTCTAAACCGGCACGATTTACGGTGCGAGATCAGCTTAGGATAGCGTTTCGTGATGAACGAGCCAAGCTAGATAATCGAAGCATAATTAGAACTCGACGTTTTCTCGAAGCTGCTGCAAGGACTCGCGGAATAGAGCACAGAATTCTACATAATCTCATCCGAGTGGCATATTATAGAAACGTCGAATCTCATTCAACTTGGAAGATGCTCGAGCGTACGATAGACAGACCGAAGTAACGTCTCCCTCCGATTTGATGCCATCTGTAGCTAATTATTCTCTAGAAAAAATACGCCGATGGAAGAACATATTCAAAAGACGGCCTACACACACTATGACATGACAGTTGCCATGCTTAACAAGTCCCTGGGGCTGTGTCTTCGGTAGGGAAATTCTTAAAGCAGATTCAAAGCACCGAAAGCATATATATGTTTTTCGATCTCGTTCCTGGTCCGCTAAGCTGGAGGTGCGATACAATACAATTCGGAAGGTTGTCTAAGCTGTTAACCTAGCCTCCGAATCATTCATATTTCTCCCCTAATCTTCCGGACGACTTCCGTGCCGAAATTTTGGTTGATATTCGGGCTGCCGCTCATATCCATCTTCAGAATGGAGATGGGATCTCCGCGCTGATTGGGATTACTGCTATGTCGCATTTCATATGCACCCCTCACGAAGAGCTTCCGGGTTCTACGAAAAAGCTCACTACAGTCAATTTCACAGCAACTGTGGTTCGTGGGTTGCTTACAGAAGCTCAAGTGCTCCAAATTGAAGCCGGATCTGACTCATAACGAACACAAGTCCCGATTTGAATCGTGCTCTCTCGTGTTTAGTACTATTGGTTCGGGACAATGAAGAGCAGCGGTTTAGATGTTTACATTCGTCAAAAGGATGATCACCTCCAAATCCGCTTATACATGGACCAACCATGAGCCCGATATTTGAGTGTACAGATGATACCCTATCTGCTCCAAGAGAAAGCTATCGACAAAAGAAATTGAAGAAAGCAACTATGCTACAGTAGGTAGGGTCACAATGGCCGATCTGCGAACGAGACAAAGGAGCGTACCAGAAGCATATTCTCACCTTACCTACATAGAACGTACATAGAGCCGCTAGTAATCTACATTGGATTTAAAGGCTCGATGAAATGGTTGCGTGGCTACGGCTACCTAACTGCCTGTCATGTTCGAGACCTCTGCAAATCGAGAGGTTACTTACATGAAAGTGGTATGAACTAATGTAATATATATATGCATTATATAGGAGATGCATATAATTATTTTGGATCGTGAAAGTCTGTTAGACAGACTGTATATCATCCTCATGGATTCTACATAATTGATAAGTTCTTTGTACATTTATTATGACAACCGATCAGCGGAGAGATCGAGACCACTGGATTTGTACTAGGTAATGTATGTATTATGTACTGCATACTTCCGGTATGTACGATTTTTAATTGATATTCAAGTTGTCATGAAGAGGGAAGATCGACAGGTGGCTATGCTTAAGCTGCCGAGCATATTGAAAGGCTTATTACGGGCTAGTTCGAGCCACTATTTTTTTTTAAACCAGACGGTCCATCCTCAGTCGATTTTCCCCTCCTCTAGCCGTCTTTTTACTTGAGAACTGTCAGATACTTGCATATCTACAGTACAGTATGTAGGTACCTACTCACATGTTCTTCCGTATTTGATGTTACTGATGTACATACATGTAGGTACATATGTATAGTACGTACGTAATCTATGTAGTACTACATCTAGAACTACATCATAGGTAATATATTACATCAAATCTATCGAGAGAGAGGAACGTGCGTAGGTATATATACTTACGCACACATACATCATTGAAAGAAGGGGGATAGAAAGAAGAAGTATCTAGGAGGTAGGTATACTACGTAGAGAAGAATGGATCATAGTACGCCCCTCATTGTGGATCCCCTCCCCAATCGATGGAACCAACGAATCCACCCCCATAACCCAAAATTCTCCTGCCACCCAAAAGCCTCCATTTGAACTTCTTGTTCCCGCTCAACCAGCTTCTCATTTCTACCACACTACCTATTTCTACCACACTCATCTACAACTACGTAACTTCTAGGGGGGGTCCAATGTCATTCTCTATGCTCTTCCAAACCCCGCAGGAAGTAGACCAGGGACAAACTTTAGAATCCTCGACTTCAATTGGTCTGTTTACAAGTACGTAGACAGAAAAACCACTATACGCAATTTCGCATGTGTTGTGCTGTGCGTGGATGAAAATACATTCCAACATTACTTACTTACTTACTTACTTACTTACTTACTTACTTCTTCTACCTCTTACTTACATACATCATCTAGTTACCTAACTAACTCATCTCTCTTTCTCTTCTTCTTCTTCTCTCTCTCTTCTCTTTATTCAATACCATCTACTATCTATTCTTTACTCTTCCGTATCTTTTGCGATTAACTCTTTCGACTTCGCATTCAAATTTATACAATCTCTCCTCCTCTTCCCCACCCCCCTCCTCCCTCCATCGAGTCCTCTTAGTTCGGGATCTTGATGGCATATCTCTTGCTTGCAGGAGACGCTATTGTATCGCGACCACGCCGATGACTCTGGTCCTCTTTACGAGGCCATTGTCTGAAGCTTCCCCCGCAATACAGCTTCTGCTGCTAAATAACTGAGCCATGCCAGCTGAGTCCGACTTCCAAGATGTCACTAGCTCCACGATCCGGACTCGGACCATGCCTCAGCTCAGCGGCGGAAGTGAGAAGCCACGGAGGTGGATAAAACGTTACCGGACCGAGACAGCTGCCAGCGCAGCTAGCGTCATGTCTACTGTTACTGCTTTTCCCCTTGATAGTGTAAAGACTCGTATGCAGACCTATCCTTATGCGGGTGCTCTGGACTGTGTGCGTGTCACTTACAACTCGGAGGGTATTCGAGGCTTCTTTCGAGGTACGTGACTAAACCCCCGAGCGCACCCGCTGATTCCCCGTCCTATCGACCCGCCGGCAACAGCCTGACTAACGTCACTCCGCACATGTAGGTGTAACTGCTCCCCTAGCAAGTGTCACGCTTGTACGAACGATTTCTTTTTCCATCTACCAACGCTCTAAATACGTTTATTCCGACTGGATGAAGAAGCACCTCGGCTTCTGCCCACTTGAACACGTCAATGTGAATGGCGCGTACCCGAATTTAGGCACCATTGCTTGTTTCGGCGCCGCCGGAGCAACAGCCGGCTCCGGTATCACTTTTATTGCTTGTGAGGAAACCCGATTAATCTACCTATAGACCTATCCTGAGCTCGAACTAATCGATGGCAAACTAGGTCCGTTTGAGTTAACAAAACTCAGCGCCCAAGTATCAGTTCTTATGGCGAAACAAAAGAACGCGGACCCGCAACGACAAGCCATCGCTCTCAGCTATTCAAACAAAGGAACCTTCAAAACTCTGGCCAATATTGTCAAACATCGAGGCTTCGCGGGAATGTACACCGGATTGAACCTACATTTGTGTAAGAGGGCTCTCGGCGGTTTCATCCCCTTTTTTCTTCTATACCGCTGGCTAATGCAGTTACAGTGAGAGATACCCTTGGAACGGGGATCTATTTTGCTACGTATGAAAGCAGCAAGCAGCTTTTGACGACCTTTAGTGGCAAGGATGCCCATAAGAACCCCATCGCCGTACTTGCCGCCGGAGCTCTATGCGGAATAGTGTCGTGGGCCTTGATATGTCAGTACTCATTTTCACATCAGCCGCAGTGGTCATAAGCTAAACCTCTAGCTAGATCCCATTGATTCTGTCAAGAGTATCTATCAGCGGAATGCATTGATGTATTCCAAGGGTCAAAAGGTACCTGTTCCGAAGATCCAATTCTTCAGACGAGACATGTACCGTGGACTCGGCGTCTCGATGGGACGCTCTGCAGCCGTGAACGCAGTATTTTTTTCGGCGTTTGAGTTTTTCAAAAAGCGAATCAACGCCATGAAGGAAGTTGATTAGGGACTTGCAACGGCCGGTTAGTAATCGACTGCACAATCGTTTGATAGGGAGAGAAATGCCTGTTATGTTGGGGCGTTGGAATGGGTTGGTTGTATGACAGCCTGGGTTAGGACGGTGACCAAAAAATAGGGGGTGGGCCGTCAATCGTGTTTGATAAGGACAAAGCTTGTAACCCGTTTCGGGAACTATGGCTGGAATAACAGGTTATCATGTTAAGAAGGGAACATAAGACAGTTTTAGTAGGTGTAAATCAATAAATGCACGTTATTCATGCCATACGAGAAGCGAAACTGAAATAATCCCCTGATCGCATGCCTCGTCCAGCCTAGGCACAACTCCAGACCGGCACAGAATCAAGCAGCCTAAAAGCACAACGGTAAACCACCATTTCAGGGAGGAAGGAAGCGTCGCTTTCTCCTTTACACCACGAGCGTCGAATTACCATCAAATATAACCTCTGTACAAGTAATCATGTGCTGTCCGGTGCTCCTACGTAAACGCCAAACTTCCGAGAGATGCAGAAACCCTTCCGAAACCCAGCGTAGCCAGGCAATTTGCCATCAAATAAAAATATGCCTTGCCGCGTCAGTCGTCAAGCTTGGACTACGATCGGGATAGAGCCGAGAAGACATGTGATGATGTCTAGTTTTTTTTTTTTTTTTTTTTTTTTCTCTTCTCCTCCACCTTAGTTCGGGGCCGTCAGTCGCTGCGCAGCATGCTCTCGACGAGATCGCCGAGGGGCCCCAGAAGTCCTTGCCGGTGGCGAGGCTGTGCTCGTCGATGAAGAGGACGTACTGCTTGAAGGAGGTGTTGAGGTGGGGCTCGAGGCCGAGCTCGCGGATGACGGGGTAGTGGTGGCAGTAGATGTGGGCGTAGACGCGGTAGAGGCGCTTGAAGATCTGGCGGACGAGGGCGGGGAAGGACTTGGGGAAGGGGACGCCGATGCGGGAGGGCAGGACGGACTCGTCGTCGATGCAGGCCTGGACCCAGGACATGAGCTGCTCGATGTAGTCGGGGGCGGTCATCTTGGTGGGGCGGCGGTAGGCGCCGGCGTCCTGCCAGAGGTACTCGAACTCGTCCGTCGCCTTCATGGCCGGGCAGGAGAGCGGGGAGCAGAACTCGGTGATGGCCCCGTACAGCAGGTTGATCTGGTTGTAGAAGTCCACCATGTTCACCGCCAGCCACTCGTTCTCGTCCTCGCCCTCCGGCAGCCGGACCACCTTGCGCAGGCTGCCCCCGCCTAGCGTCGCCTCGGCGTACTGTCGCAGTTGGTGGCTCGTGCTGCCGCCCTTGCCGGGGCGGGAGCGGAACTGGTTGCGCGCGCGCTGGTTACTAGGATTTTTTTTTACGGGGATTAGCGGGGTATGTTTTTTTTTTTTTCTCCTTTTCTTTTTCGGTTGATTGGTTCGAGGGTGAAGGTATGTTTTAGCTTACACGGTCTGGACGAACGAGGTCATCTTGAGCTTGATCCTGGACAGGGGACTGTCCGGGGAATCGGTTGTCTGTGTCATTAAGATTCGTGTTAGCGGGGCGATGTTTTCTTCGCATGCAGGATAGAGAATAGATCGTACTGCCAGGACGCAGAAGTAAGCAAGAGAGTAAGAGATGTGCTATGTTATGTAGAAGATGGGACTTTTGTTTTGTTTTGTTTTTTTACCTTGAAGAGAAAGAGTAGAGTCACTGTGATGTCAAAAGTCGATGTGCGACGTAGTACACAGGCTGTGAGTCCGAATAAGAAGCTGAAGTAGAATACGGTGTGAGATGATAAAAGAAAAGTCGTCGTCACTGAAAAAAAAAAAGTTTGGAAATATGACGGACGTTTATATGAGGTATGTATTGTATGGTATTGGTATTATATTGTATTGATTTGATTAATGATGGAATTGGTATGTTTTATTCGGTTGCTATGTCGCGCACGGGCCAATTCAATGCCGAACGCCCCTGACTTTCTTTAGTATACCTCCACTCTTGACATCGGATCTGAAGCAGGGGCTCCCATAGTAGTGCACAAGTAGTACGTACCTTGAATACGGATATATCCGTCTTAATTAAGATTTCAGAAATCTTTCCCAGAATAAAGTCTTCATATACAACGTAAAGAATACGGATTATATGAATATATCTCTGAACACTAATATACTTCATAGCTACATACATTTTTATACCCTTTCAACATTATAAACCACTCATCTTAACCAGGACATCGTAATATGGTGACGCTGACAACGATATTCCCCTAAATTCTAATGCAGGTACCGTCTTCAACCGGACAAAATATTCGGGTCTGGTCTATATTTCCACCTATATAGACTCTTATGGTCGGCCTATCGACGTCCCGAATAACTACGATGACTGCTAATCTGGTCAAGAAAACCCCGCAACCCGGTCCTGGATGCTTCCCCGGATTTAGAGCATCCGGGTAATTGGATTCTTCACCAGGGCCCAGGGGTTAACGACGGAGCCTTGGCCGAGCCATGGCGTTCTATATATCCTATATGTTACGACTAGATACTACGGTATATATTTACATGAACGCTCATTTGTATTTAAATCGTATCTAGTTCTACTCTACGAATATGACCTGCTCATGAATTATAACGAGAATGCTTCTACAAATATTTACTCTCTTTTTGGTAACACTCCAGAACGTCCAGGCTACTCACAGAATCGATAGGCGTAAAGTTGTTCGCTCATTTAATCCTCATCGTAATGCCAGCTCCAAGACTACCCAGTTGCAGGTTGGCAATGGCAACTTTGCGTTTGGGGCAGACATCACAGGCCTACAGACGTTCAGCCCCTTCGCGATAATGTCGACATGGGGCTGGCATAATTTCAGTCTCCCGACTACCAGCGGCCAGATTTCAGTAGATGGTTAGCAGTGAAGTTCTCGTTGAAAGCCCCAGTCTAATAAGATATAGACTTCACAGGATTGGACTGGTGGACGCATGGCCGACTGGTCAACTACGACCAACCGAACGCAGCGGAAAACGAGATCTCAAATTGGTTGATACAAAACCCTCAGCGTATGAACCTAGCTAGGATCGGACTTTCGTTTGATAGGAACGATGTGGATGAGAGTATGCTAGGGAGCAAGTCCCAAGTACTTGACCTTTGGACGGGGATGATCTCGTCTTCTTTCACTTACAATGATATCTTTATCGAGGTTAATACTTGGGCCGATCCAAACTCCGATACAGTTGGCATTTCCGTAGAGTCGGAACTCTTGTTTACTAATTCGCTTGGTATATTTTTTGACTTTCCTCTGCCTACACTGAACAAATTTGACGCCCCCTTCGTCGGCGTGTTCAACGACACAAGCAGACACGCTACTATCTTACGACACGGAATTAGCAGAGCAAGTATTCAACACGTCATCGATAATACCTCATATTATGTGTCTGCTACGTGGGATTATCCCGCTAAAATTCTAGGGCCACTTAATGGAACTCATCGCTATATACTGCGGCCATCCGCAAAGACCAAGAAGATCGAGCTATCGGTTGCGTTCTCTCCGAGCCTGGGAAATAGGGAGCCATCATTTAGGGAAATTACGTCTACGTCTACGACTTGGTGGGAGTCCTTTTGGGAATCTGGTGCCTTTGTTGATTTGACGGAGGTAAAATCTCCAAATGCCACAGAACTGCAGCGGAGAATCATATTATCTCAATACCTCACAGCTGTTAATTCCGCTTCCTCGAACCCACCACAGGGTAAGTAGGTACGGTCAACATAATAGGTATTACGATCACTGACTGTGAAATAGAATCTGGTAAGAAAATTTCCGTCTCTATAATACTACTTTTATATATATCATCCATATTAACGGCAATTCGAGGCTTGGTAAACAACGGGTGGTATGGAAAATTCCATGTGAGTTACTGTTTACAATCGCCACAAGCACGTAACTGGGTAGTGTTGTATTAGTAATATTCATGAAAGCTCGAAATGACTCTATGGCATTTACTTCACTTTGCCCGATGGGACCGGTTCCCGTTGCTACGGCGTAGTGTTCCTAATACGTACACCCGATACCTAGACTCGTCGATCAGCCGGGCTAAACTCCAGGGATACGACGGTGCCCGCTGGGGCAAGATGACGGATCCGACCGGAAGATCAGCTCCAGGGGAGATCAACTCCCTACTCATATGGCAACAACCTCACCCGATGTTCTTTGCCGAGACCGAATACCGGTCTTTCCCCAACGATGCCACGCTCAAGTCGTGGGACAAAATCCTCACTTCTACGGCCGACTTCATGGCCTCGTATGCCTTCTTCAACGAGTCCACCAAGTACTACGACCTCGGTCCACCGATGTACCCGGCGCCGGAAAACACCAACCCCAACGCCACCACCAACCCGGCCTTCGAGCTGGCCTACTGGCGGTTCGGCCTGGACATCGCCATCAGGTGGAAGCGGAGGCAGGACCGCACGGCGCCCCGCAGATGGATCCACGTGCGGGACAATCTGGCGCCGCTGCCAACCGCGAGCGGCGCGTTCGCCGTGTACGAAGGCGTACCGGACATGTGGGGGCCCAACACGACGACGGTCCGGGACCACCCCGCCATGGCGGCCATCTTCGGCCTCCTGCCCCCGCCCGCCAGCGGGCCGCCCCTCGACATGGCCGTCGTCGGAGCCACGGCGGACATGATCCGCAACCTATGGGACTTGGAGGAGTGTTGGGGCTGGGACTTTCCCATGTTAGCCAGTAAGTTCTCTCTCTCTCTTTCTCTCTTTCTTTCTCTTTCTCTTTCTCTCTTTCTATCCCCCTTTTTATTTCAGAAAAAAAAAAGATGAATTATATCCAAAAGAGAGGGGAGGGTGGGGGGGGAAAGGAAACAATGCTAATCACTAGGGTACCTCCCTCCCTCCCTCCCTCCGCAGTGAACTCGCTGCGCCTAGGCGACGCGGACGGGGCGGTGGGCTACCTGCTGCACCCGCTCTTCGCGTTCGACGACGCGGGATACCCGGTCGGCAGCGGCGGCGGCGGCAGCGGCGCGCGCGCGCCGACGCCGTACCTCCCGGCCTCGGGCGCGCTCCTGCTCGCCGTCGCCATGATGGCTGGCGGGTGGGACGGCGAGCCCGGCGCGCGCTTCCCGCGCGCTTGGGGGCAGGAGGAGGAGGAGGAGGAGGGGGGCGTCCGGGTGGAGGGGTTCGTGCCTGCGCTGTGATGGCGGGGGGGGATGTAGTGTAGGATGTACCTAGCATTTGGTTTCCTTTCTGAAGTAGTATGGTAGTTAGGTACCCCTATTTATCGACGGTGCTGGTATATGAAGCACACATATATATATAACAAAACTACAGTTTGATTGTCGAGTGTCCTGTATGTAACAGCATTTGGCAACTTATTTTACGACAAGTACTCCTTACTGTAGTATCGACTGTATCGTGCTTATAGGGACATATAATGATATCTAGAAAAGGGCTTGCTGAGTACCTATATATGAGAAATACGTAGGATATATATAGCTTAAAACCCCGGGTCTATATATATGCACTGGCATGGCACGATCACACAGGGTCATTGTCGCTCCCGAGAACATGAGGCTGCTCACATTGAATACTTAAGTGCGCAGCATGTAGAATCGAGCCCTCGGTGCTCTCGTAGGAATGCACGTGTTCTAAGAGTTCGGTCCCCGTATGCGGGACTGCTATGTAACTCTGCGTATCGACGTTAACGAAGGAGGGACATTTCACAATATTCTGTCCCGTCCAATCCATCATAAACACATAACTTATACCACTCGCCGTTATGGCGTGCTACCCCCCCGTTCATGTTCTTGCTTTCTCTTTTCTAAGATTCGCGCGTGTTGTCAAGCTCAAGATCATAAACACATCAGTCTACTAGAGGATGATCTCTCCTATGTTCTCGCCCTCGAACCCGAGGGCGGCAAGCTTGCGCGTCTTCGTCTTTTCCTTTGCCTTTTCTGCCGCTCTCCGTTCCTTTGCCATCCTCTCGACCATACTGAACTCGGCCTTCTCGTAGCCCGGAGGCGGATCATCGTCCTTGTCAAGGTCGATCTCGCCGAGCAAGAGGACGTTCTCGCCCCGGACTAGGAAGATGCCGTGAGGTTGATCCGCATACAAGCCTTTCGGTCGGGGATCCGAGGGCTCGGACGTGGTGGCAAATACGCGCTCGACAGTAGATTGGAGGACCAAGTTCGCTGAGGGGGAAGAGCTAGATGTTAGGGAGGAAGAAAAGCCGACGAAGAAGGGGAGAAATAGAAGACATACCGAACTGGTCCCAACTTCGTAGGATTCCTGTCAACTTTCGACCATCTCGTAGACATACCACGAGTTTCTCTACAATATCTAGCGGTCAATAAAATAAAGACAACGGATCCATGATCCATGGGAGAGAAAGAAGCGGCGCTGCAGGTGGCCATGTTTGTTCAACTTACTGTCGGTGAGATCTAATAACTGCGCAGCGGTGGTGAACATCTGGGGAGGGAGCTGCTGAGGTTGGGGTGGAGGAGCTGCGCGACCTAGGGACGGCGGCATGGTACCGGTAGCCAATTGAGGGGCACCCGGTTGAGGTGGATCGTGTATAGAAAGGTTCTCCATCATATCATCTGCTTGTGCTTGGTATTGTTGTTGTTGTCGTTGTCGAAGGCGGTGGAGCTATACAGATCCATAGAGAAAAAAAAGAGATTAGCGGGTTTGAAGAGAGGAAGTTAAGAATTTACGCCGAATATTTCCATACAGCGAGAAAAATAGATGTGTAATAGAATCTGGATTGTACGGAGGGGGAGGTCGTAACTGTATTAGAAGTTGAAGTGTTTTATTTTCCTTTTCAACTTCTTCGTCTTCTTCTTTTTTTCTTACGCTAAAAAAGTATGAACCTTGGAACTTTGGATGCAGGCTTCGATAATCAGACAGCGAAGATCTCCAGGGCTCTTGGTGGGGGCAGAACCCACAGTATAAAGAGGTATACGTAATAGGATAAACTTTGATGCGCATGTCCGGTGTTTGACTTCACGTACTACCTACCTGGTACATATGTAGGATGACTGACCAATCAGAAAACAGGACCAAGTGGATCTACTCGGAGTCACAGCGGAGTTAGTGTACTATGAAGTCACTTTCAATACACACTTCATACATATATGTACGTTATACATTGAATGCAATAAAAGGTACCTTGTATAGAAATTCCATACGTTTTAATGTATTTCACACGGAGTACGGATACATCGGTTCGTTTTATCAACTTTGACTATCTCATGATACCTGATGTGGTCTTATGGTCTTGTGGTATACTATCTACATGCTAACATTGTGTGCAAGGGGTTTGATGTGCATACGTGCCAAGGTGTACTTTAAGAGTTAAGAGGTAGACTACATGTATTGTATGGAATACGAAGTACAATTTATCATCCTGGAAACTTGCATTATTCGTTCAATGTTCTACCTAGAAACTTTGAGAATTCGCTCTAAAAATTAGATGAGTTATTACCATAATAATACTTATAAGGTACATATCTTTTACTCTTTCTAATTCGATTTAATAATGAATTCAGAATCAAAACTTAAATAATTGTCGTCAAAGTATAAGTTAGATCTGGATCTGATAAGCGGGAAGTCGCGAAGCCTAGGCTGTACTGATTTGTAACTAGGGTACTGGTGTAAGAGTTGCCGGATCTGGGAAATGGACCTAGGCTTGACAGGGATCTTCCTCTCTGTTGTTGCCGAGCACCCTTGACCTCGCATGTGACGACTACCAAATTTGGTCCTTCCACCTTTCTTACTGCTCCTTTTTTCTTTTTTTGCGGAGATCATCGTTCTTAGAACTACTTCTTATTCCAGGTTTTTAAACTTCTTGGTAATGGTCCCATCTCGTTCTTTTTTTTTTATCTGGGGTTGGAATTGGATAAGAAAATAAGGGAATCTTCATGACCATTTTTTCCCTAAGCTTCTTCTTCCTCCTCTCTTAAATGTCACGATAATCTCAGCGACAGAGCAGCTTTACAATAAAACAATATCCCCCGTGTTATTAATCGTTGATTCCTGACCACAACAAGTTTTCCATCATGCCTGGCTCTTCGCGAATGCCTATCAGCTTACGGGAGAGCTTCAACAGCGTGAAGCGATCTCGGCCAACTTTTAATCCCCACCAAGTCTTTAATCTCGATATGTGAGTCTTTAGTGTCAGCCTATTTCCCACTGCTTAGCTTCCTTGGCTGTGATATTCCGTCCTTGTCTCTGTGTACTTCAACAACACCGTCGGGTGCTCGGAAGGCTGATCTGTTCCCTTCTTGTTTAGAGTCCGAAATGTCGTCTTTTTCTTTTTCGTACTACGTATAGTTCGCCGGACGTTCTGGAAGTTAAAGGGCCGCGGCATCATCGGCACCATTGCAGAATTATACTATGACGTGCGACGCGTATTATACGGCTATTTCCTACGTGCTCCGGGTGTCCGAACACAGGTACGGAAACAAGTCACCGAATCATTAGCCAAAGTGCAAGCAAAGATGATCCCCGCCGATGGAACACGATATCTAGCCTTACCGAAAGAAGGTTGGACGGACGATGCCCTGCGAGCCGAGCTCGAGACGTTGGCAAATATGGATCACACTAGATGGGAGGATGGTTACGTATCCGGTGCTGTCTATCACGGCGAGGAAGATTTGCTCAAGCTGCAGACTGAGGCTTACGGCAAGTTTACGGTGGCAAACCCGATACATCCGGATGTCTTTCCCGGTGTAAGGAAGATGGAAGCCGAGGTTGTTGCAATGGTCCTATCCATGTTTCATGCTCCTCCTAATGCCGCCGGAGTCTGCACCAGCGGAGGTACCGAGAGCATTCTGATGGCTTGCTATAGTGCGAGGCAGAAGGCCTATGCGGAGCGTGGTGTCACCGAACCCGAAATGTAGGTCATGTATTCTACATCGTCTATGCTTCTAAGTTTCTAACTTGGTCATCGTAGGATCCTCCCAGAAACGGCGCACACGGCCTTCCGGAAAGCCGGTCACTACTTCAAAATCAAGGTACACATGGTGCCCTGTCCTGCGCCAAACTACCAAGTTGATGTTCACCGTGTTTCCCGCCTTATTAACTCCAACACCGTTCTCCTCGTCGGATCCGCTCCCAACTTTCCCCACGGCATCGTCGACGACATATCAGCTCTCTCTAAATTAGCCGTGAAGCGCCGATTACCGTTACACGTAGATTGCTGCCTAGGTTCATTCCTGGTACCATTCTTAGACAAAGCTGGCTTTGAAACAGAACCCTTCGACTTCCGTCTCAAGGGTGTCACCTCTATCTCCTGTGATACACATAAATACGGCTTCGCACCCAAGGGCAACTCCACTGTCTTATACCGTACTCAAGAATTACGCACGTATCAGTACTTTGTCTCACCCGACTGGTCTGGTGGCGTGTATGCGTCACCTGGCATTGCCGGGTCGCGCCCGGGAGCCCTTATAGCTGGTTGCTGGACTAGCATGATGCGTGTTGGTGAGGCAGGCTACGTAGACGCGTGTGTCAAGATCGTGGGTTGCGCCAAGAAGATCGCGGAGCACGTGACCAGCTCACCAGCTCTGGGTGCCGAATTAGAGATTCTAGGTCGTCCCCTAGTCTCTGTCGTGGCTTTCACAGCGCGGAATCTGGATATCTACGATATAGCTGATGGCATGAATGCTAAAGGGTGGCATCTCAATGCCTTGCAAAACCCACCTGCCATGCATGTCGCTGTCACGCTGCCCATAACCAAGGTCTGGGAGCGTCTCGTGGCGGATCTCGAGGCCGTTATCGAGGCCGAGCGCGAAAAAGAGCGCGTCCGCGTTGTTGAGGGAAAAGGACCTAAAGGAAAGGCCACCGGCGATACGGCCGCTCTGTACGGTGTGGCCGGGAGCCTTCCGAATAAGGCCGTCGTTGTCGATCTAGCCACAGGCTTCTTAGATCTGATGTACAAGGCATGAGATCGCCGTCGTTATTTCAAGAGGATAGCAGGCAGGAGGATATCTGTCGCTTGATAATTGAAAGTCTGCCCAACGTGTAAATGTGTATGTTAGGCAAGGGAAAGGGTGAGGGTGAGCGGGTTATCGATTGGGTGGCCGGGATTTGTGTCGCTTCCTGGCGTCTGTACATATATATTTTCCAAGGCCGGGCCAAGCGGGGAGGGGAAAGGACACGAGAGGGTGAGGAACTATGAAAACACAGCGAGGACATCACCGACGGACTGTTCGACGAACGAACGAACAAAACGATCTTTGGTCGGAAGAGACGATTGGCTGGGTCGGTTCTAGCGTACTTAGAGTATGCATGTATTTATTAAGTACGTTATATGTCCAGCATCGACGTAAGCCATGTGTGGTACCTACATTGTAAGGTATTGGTATTGGTATGGCATGGCATGGTACGGTGTATATAATCCCCGGGCGAAGATGGGACACGAGGAAATAGGGGGGCATACGAGAGAGACGGATGACAAGGTTGTCGGCGGAGGCGGAAGAAAAGTCTTCAATCAATCAATCAATCAATCAACAGTACCTCCTACGCAGAATTCAAGGGAATACGTAATCCTACCTCTTTTAACTACCACCAACCAACCCCCTTCTATCCCGCAACAAAACACAAGAATAGGCCAAGAAAAAAGTTTTCACATAACTAGAAGCCATCGAGTTCGACACGTAGGAGGTAAATAAATAAAAATCTTTTTTTTGGTCCATTTTATACAGTTGTACCCCCTCCCCCCCCCCCCCACCCGAAAAAAATCCTATCCGATGCTACCTATGTACCTGAATGTCTTCTTTAACGCGAAGTAGAAGAATAAAAAAAAAGAGCTAAGGGGAAAAAAAAAGTAGGTACCTAAGTAAGAAGTAAATATCGAAAGGGGAAGGGGGGGGTTTTTTTGGGGCCAGTTCCTAAGCTTCTTTCTTACCTTACCTCTTCCCCCCCCCCCCCCCTCCTCCTCCCCTTTTTTTAAAAAATTCTCTAGTCCCTTTGACGTTCTGACCTATCTTCACTAAACCCCTTCCCTCATACCCCTTTCTTACGCCGTTTCGAAGGTGAAGAGAAGGAAGAAGAAGAAGAAGAAGAAGAAGAGAAATTCCTCATGAAGACGCCGTGGAAAGGGGTAGGTAGGTTAGATTGGAGTTCGTTTCAGGGGGAGAGGGGGAGGGGAGGAGAGGAGAGGATGGATCTCGAGATGGAAAGACGAAGAAAAGAAGAGGAAGAGAAGAGGAGGGAGGAGGGGAAATGTCCAGTAATGAAAACAAAAAAACGAAAAAAAAAACACCCCAAAACCGCCGTTGTTCCCGAAAACCCGTCTGATATTTTTTCTTTTGCCTGGTCGTGGTCTCCACTAATATGTCATGAAATCCCCTCCCCTCCCTATTTTCTTTCATTCCCACGTTTATTTCCCCCCCAATTATGAGCAGAGAGCACTTGGGTCCTCAGGGTACACGAGGGTCTGAGGAGCGAATCTGTCTAAATCACAAAAATGGTGTTCATAACTCCGCCTCCGTGTCGTCGACGTGATGCTCGCCTTCTTGGCTCATCATGGATTCCGCGTCACCGACCTGCTTGCGCTCCGATACTTCCAGGCTCTTGAGCCGCTTTTGCATCATCCTCATACTCGGTAGCGCCAATCCTTGGGGTGAAAACCACTCCCTCATGACTGCTGATTGCTATTGAAGGGGCTCCGAGGAGCTCGACAAACGGTTCAAGTGCAGGTATACGTCCGTCCCATACCTGAAATCCGAGTCAGCGTTGTTCAATAAGCAAATCCAAGAAAAGTGACGGTAACGTACCCTTCCATGCTAATCAGCTTCAGATCTCCACCAAAATACCGAGCATAGAGCCTTGATATAGGTAATCCGTAACCGAATCCTGCCATTGGTGCCTTGAAGTCACTCTTATCGAAGTCAGGATCCAAATTCGGAGTCCGGTCTACGGTCGTATACATGTATGTCCACACTAGCGGGATGGCGCTTCGTGGAATCCCGCCGCCTTCGTCGCTGATCTTGATTGTGATGTCTTCTCTTCCTTCTGCAACGATGACCTTCGTGACCGGGAATTCCTGTTTGTCCTGTCCGTGCGTCTCGACGACAGCTCGTAACGAGTTTTTCAGGGTCTCGAAGAGCATATGCGACAAGTGACCCGGTACATACATGAAGTGAAGGTCGGGATTGCACACGAGCTGAATCTTAGGTGCTTCGAATAACCCATAGTGATCCTCGCACACAAATCTGGCGTTCTCGATAGCTTCTTGTGCTAGATCCCGCACGTTAGTCTTCGTGCAGATGATACCGACGTAAGTGGGATCTCGATGGTGACCCTGGTCAGTCAAGGCAATGTGCTGCCCGATAAGCATACGGATCCCTATTCGGGACATGTAGAAACGATCCAAAAAGGATTGGATATTGTTGTCGATCTGCATCCGTTGCCTCTTCCGTTTGTACTCGAGAATGCCTTGAGCCATTGTTGTGACAACACCATCATGCCTCCTCTTGATCTTATGCAACGTCTGCGCAAATTTCGAATTATATGCCTGCAGCTCTGGCGGCCAATCGCCGCTGTCATCCACCATAGCGAAATATCTTCTCGTCGCTTGGTACTTTTTGCTATGACCTAGCCCGATTTGAGTGGGCGGCGCCGAAGCATATTGACCTTCCCGAATGCTCGGGTTAGGAGTGGCCTCAGAAAGTAAAGATCCTCTGCCGTTATTGTATTTGCCAGGGTTTAAGAGTCGGTCCCGCACGTCCCTTGACAGCTCGGGTCGTCCCAAATTAATGATTTCCTATTGTCACATGTCAGATGACTCATGCATACGAACAGCGCCGGTTCGGATGCGTACCTCAAACGATTGCGCATACCAATCTTGAACTTTTTTAACCGATGGCATATCATTAAGTCCATCAGGTAGGTTCGTAAGTTCTTGTACTCGATGCGCAAGGCGAATTGGGAGTTCTTCGGCGAGGAATTGAGAGGCGCGGAACAGGGTTCCTAGCCATTGCGCATCAGCCAATGAATCGCAGTTATAATCACGATTCTAGCAAGGTCAACATACCTGTTGAGGGCCTCTCGCCAAATTGGACCATCTGCCTTAAACTTACTCCGGTTGCAGGGAAGCCAGAGTAATGGCGGATGGTATCCATCAGCCGTTCGGAAGCCTTCCACGACATATTGAGGGCGCTCGTGTGGTTAGCGGGGGAAGTTCAATGGTGACTTTGTTAGACCCGGAGATATGTAGAATCTCAGGTAGAAGGGAGCAAAGACGAGGCCATGAGACTGGAGTTAGATAAATTAGATGTTGTAGGAAAGTGTGTATGTAGTATGAGCAATGAAGGCACGAGACCAAAGTTCGAAGTCCAAAGTCCAAAGTCCAGGGAAGACCCCGCGGGAATTATGATGACGGTTGATTGTAGGGGCGCTATCCGTAGAATCTAGAATGTTAGATTGTATGACTGTGGACAGTATCCCGAGCCTTTACACAGTAAAATAATCGTACCCAGGCAAAGGTTGTATAAAAAAGAAGAGATGAGGTTAAGAAGGGAAAGGTGAATAGGTACGACAGGGGAAAATCATGATTATATTTTTTTAGTAGAACCTGAATGTGAAAAATATGAACATTTGTTGAAAAGATGGAAAGTTCAAGGTCAGAAGACTCATAGTGGGAACCGGGTGTTGAATATTTGGAGAATTGAGGAACTCCCCCGAGCCGCTAAAGAAAGTTATGAAAGCCGTGATTGGTCAGTTGGAATGTGGGGGGTGGACGCGGAGACATGGGAAAGCTTGCTGCACAGCTTCGCACCTGCTTCCCCTACTCTCTCCCCTGGCTTTCTCCAGTACGTAACTCCGTACTATGGTAGTAATAACATTGAAGACTTTACCGAAACGATGCGAGTACAGCCGAGGAGGCGCGGATCAGGTCCATATTGTATTACAGGTAATTGTGACGGGCCGGCGGTCTGGCAGTAAACTTTAAAAAGCTTCAGGTTCTCTGCCACATGTCATTTACCAGGCTACGTAATATACGCAAGCCCGACCACTTTGATGATTGATTAATAAAATCTACTTTGCATCAATTAGATCTCAGTATCCGTACGTCCCTAGGTATCCGCATGCCATACCTGTACTTGCATATGTACCTAACCGGTATGTACAGCTGCCTTAGGCCCACTTATAGATATATACAACATATATGTACGGATACGTCAAAGACTTGGACCTATTATTTTATTTTTATTCATTTCATTCAAAGTCCTTATAAAATAATACACCCATGCAACAGCATGTAAGGTATGCACATCTTACCCTATACCTAGTGTATCTCATCATCGGGCATCTTTCTCCCGGGCTCATCCCATCGGCCCCATGCAAACTCGGAAGTCTTCTTAAATCGGGACTGATGATCTTAAAGCTGCCGTTACCTTTGTTTGTCCTAGACACAACCATATGTCCGACGCCGACGCGAACTCGGACGCTGAGCCGGACAGCAGCTATCATACCCCGGCGCCGCAAACACCGCCCAAGAGTGCCAAGTCAGAACATCACCCCTTTCCCTTCTACCATGTTGCCGTAACTCCCCGATCATCACCACCAGCCTCTCCGTCTTTAGGTCTCCATTCACTTGGCATGTCTCCCTTTTCTCCCATGCGCCACCAGCTTCCATCCCCTTATCTTAGATCGCCTTCGCCTCTACATCCGCCTGACACAGAACGTTCTGAGCAAGAACACATTCTCCAAGATAGCAAAGACGTCCTCGCTCAGCGACTAAATGACCTCGCCGCCAAACTAAGCCAACAAGACTACGCCCAGGAAGACAATGTTGTCACCAGTCTCCATGCTAAAGTGGATGATATGGAAAAGCTCCTGTCTATGAAGAGCCATCCACCAAGAAGAAGACACCAAAAACCTAGACCTGCCAGCTTAGTACTCCAGGATACCAAAAGCGAGCACGACTCGTTTTGGAAATCGCTGACGCCGGGACGTATGATCCCTAGTATTTCGAACCTTCCCTCGCCTATACGAAAATCTTCGTCAACCCAGACGAGTGAGGAGATGCACATTGCCCCTGAGATGAACATCAGGGAGACGCCAATGTCACCGGCACAGGCCAACCGCATCGTTGCGGAAGCACAGAAGCTGTGCAAAGAAGTAGAGGAAGTCGCCTCGAGTCTGCAGGCTCGTCAGGAGGAGTCAGATGCAAGATCATCCCTAGCGATCTACATACCCATATGCATAGCAGCTAACGCATAAGCAGCACATACATGACATGCTGATCACACGTGCGGAACGCGCCGCGCAGAGAATTCTTTACCTTGAAAAGCGGGTCAAGGAACTGTAAGTTCAGCTTCCTTCAAGTCACGATATAGCGGAGCATAGGCCGGCGCTGACACTGACGGGAAAGAGAAAGTGAGCGGAACGAAGGTGAGATGGAGATGCTCAACCTCCAGATCCAGCTAAAGGCCATCGAGGTGCAGTGTCTAAGCTACGTGCCTAAGGACGCCGATCAAGAACTACGAGAAAGCATTTCTACGTGGAAAACAGAATGGTCCGCCTTAAAACGAAGAAGAGCTCGGAGAAAAGCAGGCTCTGGTGAAAGCCTGGGGATAATAGGAACACCAACCAAACATGCAAAAAATATGCCCTCACCAGGCTGACAGGCCGACAGGCTGAATGTCTCTTTATATTACGCGTGTACACCGTCGTGTGTAGGAAGTATCATCCAAGGACAAACGGCGTTAATGGTCACGAATTTTGTCTTCGTCAACTTATCTTGCCCAAGAGGGAAATTAGCATGATGGAAGTATTCTTATTCCTAATGAGCAATGCAAGTGCTCACCGGAAATATTCACGTACGCAATATGATATAGCTATAATTCTATGCTCCAGCTTACAGATAAGACTCTCTGTCTCTACCGAACGGAAGCAATACGTACGAACCGCACTAGACCCGCTTATAGCCGGCCGCATATACATGCTTGGTAAGAGTCTGCATGCCACGCATGCCACATGATTAAATACATATCCGACACGACGGACCGGCATACCTACCTAGTCTAGGTACCCCTACATAATCCCTCGAAGCCGACGGTATGCTAACAAAGGCAACATCCCTCAATAATAAATGGTAATTAATGTCCTAATATTACATGAAGAACATAAATACCCCTACAAATTTTCCATACAAAAGTACCTGTACTTTTGTAAGTGCGTTTAAAGATCGATCATCGGCTCCGTTACGTCATTGGGTAACATTTAAAATCTTAGCCCATTATACCCCAACTTTTGCGAACCGCCCGCTTTCCTCCACCGCCCTCCGCCTTCCCATAGCGCCGGGGAAATAAATACGTACAGGTCACAATTACTCACATTAGATCCAAGGCGGATGAGGAGGAAGCTACGTGCCAGCCGCAATAGCAAGGCTCCATGTAACACTTTCCGAACAAAGCAGCCTTATATTAATAAGAGATAACAGAACTTAGAGGTGCTGACTTATAGTGCTGGTAAGTACTACCTACATAGGTAGGATGTATATAAGTGTTAGATGTATGTACCGATCTAAATTTTAATTTCCCTATAACATTTATTTTCTTACCATCATGCCTCATGGCCCCGACCTTGATCCTACCTCGCTCTATGTTAAGGATTAAATATAATAAATGCAGGATATACAAAGTCTCTCATTCAGTAGAGTCCTTACTTACTGTATCGACTGTAGAATCCTTCGCTTACATGCATCTCGATAGATACTTAACAAGACGATACCGAGTATTGGGGCTCCCCAACCAAGTCCTAAGGTAACCTCGAAGGATTCAACCCCCTCCTCGCCTTAGTATACTATCCAGACAGAGAATACCCCCTAGATTCAACCATTTATAAGCTTCAGCGCTGTCTTATAGATGATTAGGTGCCTTATAGCCATCTTACAACGCCCTTCAGACCTGAGGACTACGTCACCATCATCTCATGTTGGCCTGGATGGTTAGTTAGCAGTTCGTTCGTAAAGGATGGGTGCTTGGGCGCCCTTGAAAGAATGACAACCAATTATCTATTATGTTGCCATTCGTTTACATCAAGGATGCTATACTCTAGTAAGTGCAGAGTCCGAGTATCCCTGTTGATATGGACGAAGCAACAGTACGACATGACCCAGTCACATCCCGGGAATCCTTCTAACACGATTCAGCCATAGAGACTTGAAGTATAATGCTTGATTGTAATACTGTATGTCTATTCGTCTACCCTTCTTATACGATGATCGACAGTCGAATTTCGAATATAGGCGGTTGAGCCCTCGCTTGTTGCGTGTGACCTTTTGGGGTAGGGTTCCCCTTACATTCCCAGCTGATAAATATAGTAGGCCTCCCCATCGATGATTGATACCTTGATCGTGCTCTGTTTCTCCCCTGTTCTCCTCTGTTCTCCTGTCTGGCTTGTTCTTATATACCTTATGTGGGGGCACATTAGGTCTCGGCCATAGAACAACGTCAAAATTTGCTATTAGCATTTCTTCATTATCTCACGGTTGATACGAACAATGACTCCTAATATAGAAGACTCGCCCGGGGATGGTGCCTCGGGAGAGAGGACAGAAAAGTCTCTGCCTGGAAAGGAGTCCGACTATTCTGAAGTTTCTCGCGCCGAGGTCGAGCATCAGCTCAGCAAAGAAAATATAGTCGACGAAGGAGAGAAGGAACGCCTGGATATTTCCGCCAAGTTGGACCATCCACTTGCCGGCTTCACTCAAGCAGAGCTGGCTCGGCGAGGTGAAGAGTTCTGTGCTAGACATGGTCTCAGCAATGAAGAGGACATTCGTGCATTCCGGCTCGGTGCTATCATCGCTGGTAATATGGCCACGTACGACCTCATTGACGGACTAACAAGTCAAGAGAAAGAGGTGCTCGACAGAGAGATCACGCACAGGTGGTCAAACCCTAAGATGCTCTACGCCGTCATCGT
This sequence comes from Hypoxylon lienhwacheense, assembly GCA_902806505.1. Lineage (NCBI taxonomy): Eukaryota > Fungi > Ascomycota > Sordariomycetes > Xylariales > Hypoxylaceae > Hypoxylon > Hypoxylon lienhwacheense. The sequence goes on along the minus strand of CADCWW010000002.1, from coordinate 1,111,884 downwards.
AATCTGCTCGCTCTGTGCTGCCGTCCAAGGTATGGACGAGACTGTCGTCAACGGCGCACAATCTTTCTACAAGATTGAGTTTGGCATCGGCTCCAATTCGCAAAGAGGTAATGTAGATCATGAACATCAAACTATTCTGTCGTACTTCTCGCTAACTGGCCATCGTGAACAGACTCGTGGCTTCTAGGATTAGTTAATGGTAATCTTCCAGTGCCGTTAATCAACATTTGGACACTGGCTAACCATGGTATCCAGCTGCACCGTACATCTGCTGCGCCTTCGCTGGCTGCTGGCTCACCGAACCGATGAATAAGGCTTTCGGTCGTCGCGGTACTGTCTTCATTTCTTGCATCGTTTCGGCCGCTGCCTGCTTTTGGCAGGGCTTCACGAATACATGGTGGCATATGTTTATCGCTCGTTTCGCTCTCGGATTCGGAATTGGCCCTAAGTCTGCCACGACACGTATGCTGCTCCCGCCCCTATAAACGATGAAGCTGTGAATAATTTCAATGGTACTAAGTGTTGTTAGCTATATTCGCGGCCGAATGTTCGCCTCCGAGGCTAAGGGGCGCACTAACAATGCAATGGTATCGTCTCAAATAAAACCGTTGTGAACATGAAGCTGACATCATGGCTATAGGCAGATGTGGACTGCTTTTGGGATTATGTTAGGATACGTAATGGATTTGGCCTTCTTTAACGTTCCTGATCTGTCCGGTATCATAGGCCTTAGGTGGCGGCTGATGATGGGATCTGCCCTGATACCCGCCGTTATCGTCTGCGCCATGGTTTATTTCACTCCTGAGGTCGGTGACCTACCAGGTATCCGAGGCGTAGTTGGTGAATTGCTAACATACCTATGGTAGTCGCCTCGATGGTATCTTACCAAGAATAGGCATATAGACGCATACGAGTCTATTTGTAAACTTCGGTTCAACAAGATCCAGGCTGCGCGCGACCTATTTTACATGGACGTTCTCCTCCAGATAGAGAAGGAGACTATGCAGATAGGCCAGAGCAAGATCAAGGAGTTCCTCACCATCCGGCGGAACCGAAACGCCATGCTAGCCTCGGAGATCGTCATGTTCATGCAGCAGTTCTGCGGCGTCAACGCCATCGCATACTATTCGACAGAGATATTCATCGACGGCGGCTTCTCGACCCAGTCGGCCCTCGTGGCGTCGCTCGGTTTCGGTATACTCAATTACTTGTTCGCCATTCCCGCGGTCTACACCATAGACACCTTTGGGCGACGGAACCTGCTCCTCACCACATTTCCTGTAAGCGTTCCCTACCATGCCCGGCGGCTAGATCGGTAACTAAAACATATCCGTACCAGTTGATGGCGATCTTCTTGTTTTTCACGGGTTTCAGCTTCTGGATCCCGGAAGACAGCACCGCTCACGTCGCTTGCATCGCGTTAGGCGTCTACTTGTACGCCATGGTCTACTCCCCGGGAGAAGGGGTATGGTATTCTCTAGCAGTGTCCCCGATATCATTCTTAATACTGACCTTTTTTTTTTCTCTTCTTTCTTCAGCCCGTCCCATTTACCTATAGCGCCGAGGCATACCCGCTGTACATCCGCCCGATCGGGATGTCGCTGGCGACGGCGACCCTGTGGTTCTTCAACGCGGTCATCTCCCTCACGTGGCCGGCGCTGGTGCAGGCCTGGACCGCGCAGGGGGCGTTCTCGTGGTACGCCGCGTGGAACGTGGCCGGCTTCTTCCTCGTGCTCCTCTTCGTGCCCGAGACCAAGGAGAAGACGCTGGAGGAGCTCGACGCCGTCTTCGACGTCCCCGTCCGCAGGTTCATGCGCTACGGCGCCTCGCAGCTCCCGTACTTCTTCGGCCGCTACGTCCTGCGCCGCGACATCGCGCCGCCGGAGGTCCCGTCCGCCGTCGAGTCTATCCGATACACGGGCCGCCAGTTCTCCGAGGAGAAAGTTCACGACGGCACTGCTCGCGTATAGGACGTCGAAAGTGTCCATGTCCGCGTCGCAGACTTCTCATTCATATCTTCTTCTTTTTTTTCTTCGGATCGCTATCGCCGTAACCATCTCGAAAAGGGTCTACTAGACCCCCTCCCCCCCGGGAGACTAAGGGGATGGTGATAGGGGTAAATAACGGCGAAATATATACTTACATACCTACATACCTACTTATGTACCTACCTATCTACTCTTCTACAACGAAGAAGATGTAATTCGTTCATTTCTTGCGGACCTGATGCCCTTTCTGGGAATGTTATATAATCTTAGGTACACACTACATACTAGAGACTACCTTACATACATACATACTACATACAGCTATACTAGACAGGTATTTACTTCGTCTACGACGTGAAGACAATATAAGTACAGTAAAACTCTTATGAATAAGGGTACCTAAGGGGTACCTAACGAACCGATAACTTCTCACAGCAATAAAGAGGTGCTTGTTATCTAGGTACGCTTGGCCCTGAGACGATGACTGGGATCCACGCACGGAGAATCTCCTTTTTAAGTTAGGTAGGTAGGTAGGTATACAACTACGTGCTCTTTCTCTCATCTTCCTTTAAACTTACCCTACCTTAACCTACCATATATACCTATGTCAAGTCTTAAAGTCTAAAGATCTTAAAAGGTAAGGAGGGGGGCACGCAACTAATCATAGGTACTTGACGAATATTAAGGAAGGAGAAAACATCACTGTAACCAACCGACATGGCGTAATTACCGTACCTCATTACATTACATACATAGTAGATTCGGATTCAATCTCCCCTTCCCTATCTACCTACCGACTAAGACATTAAGCAATCTAATAGGTATACCTCCTACCAATCTTTTATAAGAGGTAAGTATTTCGTAAACCAGTGAACAATACGACCATATCCCCTTCCCCCTTCCTCCCCCCAAAAAAACAAGACTTATATCAATTTTCTCATGATCCCTCCCCTCTCTCTCCCTTCTTCTTCCCCTTTTTATTAAAAAAAAAAAAGAAATATAGAACCCCCCTTTTTCTACTTTCTTACGTCATCTTTCTCTCCCCCTATTACAAGGTAGGTAACTATAGCCCATAAACCTAATAGACCCATGTCTACGCACCTAATCATAGAGATATAACCCGCGAATCCGACACCAGACCGCGCCGACCTCAGTGCATGGAATGATGTCGATAGTGGTGACGCGTCTCGCCATTGCCCCCGCTCTTACTATGGCTATGAGTATGGCCATGACAGGTATGATTAATAGGACTGCCGCCGCTCCCACCACTGCTCTCCGCCCATCGGTGTTGGCGGTTGTGGTTTTGATTATGGTCATATCTGCGGTAGCCGTGGTCGTGGCCGTGGTCGTGGCCGTGGTCGTGGTATCGATGGTGGCTCGACCTTGGGGACCTCAGGACCTCTTCCCACGTCGGGCCCCTGTCGTCGTACCTGCCGTCGTCGGAGTTGTTGTCGGAGCTGTCTACGCCGTGTCGACGTCTGCTATAGTCTTGGCCGTGGCTGTAGCTGTGGCTGTGGCGATGGTGACCGTGGTTGTGGTTAGTGTTATGGCCGTGAGATCTCGTTTCTCCCGCGTTCATAAGCACCATCGCGGTCGAGGTCGGAGCTGGCGCTACGACCATCGCTCTGCGGCTCCCGCTGCCGTCCTGCAGCGATAGATGGCGGTGATGGTGGCGATTCTGGTAGCTCGTGCTCGTAGCCAGCGGCGAAGTCGCAGGTGGCGCTCCGGCCGCGGTTGTCGTGGCCCCAATTGTAGTTGCTGCGATCGTGCTCGATCCCGCTTTAGACCCGGGCCCGGATCCCGACGCAGACCCACTTTCCCTAACCGACCCCGTACTAATCGTCGGTCTAGACCCCACTTCACTCAGTCCACCGCTACCACTACTACCACTACTCCCCCGCCTGCCATTATCATCGACCATGAGCGATAACGGCGGCTTGCTATATCTCGCTGACTTAGAAGAAGTGGTACCACTGGTGATATCCGGCGCGGAGGCCCTATACGTCCTAACCGGCGGAGGACTTCTCGCACGTCGGTACGTCGTCGTCGTCGACGATGTCGTCTTGGTACCCGGAACTGCCCCTGCTTTGGGAGCTGTACTAGTGGTAACTACAGGGGAGTAAACGACGGTAGTGCTGCTCCCACCGCTACCGATGCCGCTTTTATCGTTGCTAGCACTGTCACCCCTTACTACGGCAGCATTACTATTACGGCGCGCGAGCACCGCCTCTTCGATCCGAGCCTGAGAGGCTCTGGGATCCATGGAGCTGCCGCTACGATACTTCTCGCAGTCTCTGGCCGTCGCAGATACTACCGTCGTTGGAGCGATGGGATGGGAAGACCTACGATCCTCACTCTCGGCGAGATGTCGCGCCCTCTCGCGGTAGTAATGGTCACGATCGTGGTCTTGGTTTCGACGTTCCGCGAGAATATTCGTTTTCTTGTCGCCAACGGACTTCTGCTGCGACGGCGGATCCTTGGCTGACGGCGTGCAGAGTTCTTCTACATTAGCGCTTACGGGCGAGGCGTGTGTGTCTTTTCTCTTGTTTTCCCCTGAAGGCGCGCAGTGGTGAACCCCAGGAATCGCGCCTTGCTTTCTGAAGCTTGACGATGGTGATAACGATGGTGGTTTAAGTGGTGGTGGTGGCGACGAAACGATCGATGATGAAGACTTCGTGCTGTGTGGATCGAGCAACCTAAGATCGTACATTAGATCGTCTAGCGCCGCGGCCAGGGTCTTCCTAGCTTTAATGTCATATCGGACGGGGAACTGGCTGCGGACAAGCTCTCTAGGGAGTTTTTGGGATTGGCCATTATCGTTGTTGTTCTTGTTGTTGTCGTTATCGTTGTGAGCTTCATCAGTAGCCACGATAAGCTGAACATCTGCGACGATCTTGTCGAGGCGCCGGAATTCCTCATCTGGGTGCGCGAGGATACACGTGGTAAGGTACTGCACAAAACCGATAGGCGTCAGTGCCGGGACCCGCGGTCGTGAGTATGCGTTCGCTTGCACAAGATGATATTGGCAGTCTAGGTCCACAAAGAAGTCGGCTAGTCGGTCGTGCACGTCTTTGGCCCGGGAACTAAAGATTTCTTCAAGATCTTAGCAAATCTAGGAAATCCTCGTTCGGGAGTTCTTAAGTATTTACTTGCCATTGCGGCACTTACCTATGAAAGGGCAGACTTCTTGGTTAAGTCGATATTTTGAATATAAGATCGCCAGTTTCTCTGGTGTGACGACGAGATTGCTGCTCCCGGGCGCAAAGCTATCAATCTGCAGTTGTGTGATGTATCAGCCACTGCTTCATGCGTTATTATTGCGGTTACCGTAAAATTGCATACAATATGCTTAGCCAGAGCCCCTAGGAATTGACCATTCCGGGGGGTAGGGTACCCCTTTTCATCGAACAGAATGCCCCATTCTACAGCTTGGCCAATACTTGAACTGGACCGCCGATGGGTTATGAAGCGTTTATTATATGCACGAGGAGGGCCGCGGTCGGAGAACCGGACCCCTGGCTTTGTGGTGTCTGGCAGCACCGTACTTATTGGACTCGATGGAGTAGTGAGCGAGGAGGTGCTAGCCGGGCTTTCGTTAGAAGATGTGGTGTAACTAGATACGCTCGACAATGAAGACCCCTGAGATGACTCGGCGATCTGGTATTCCTTGGCTGCTTCGACTGTTCGTTATTTATGTCCATAAAAGAGGGTATTGGAGTTTGACTTACGTCCGTCCCTCTCTAAATTCTTATTATCAGTTATCTTTACAGAGGGCTCGCAGGGAGCTGATAGAGGAACGAGAGTTGAACTCGGAGTATTTAAATTTTTATCTCCATTACTAGGTGAAGATAAGGTGCTGGTATCCTTTTCTGGACCGCCTTGTGGCAAGCCATCTTTGGAATATTTAGAGTCCGCTTTGCTATCGCTTAGAGCTTCCCGGTCATCAAAGTGTACTTTCGGTTGGTTAATCTTCTTATGAGGAAATAATCCTTCGGCCATCATAAACCGAGAAGTTCATCGAATATGCTGCTTGGAAGAGCCCAAGACACGTCGACTTAGAAAAAGGTCAACAATCTGTCGATTTATATAATATAAGGATAAGAAGGTAAGACAACAGTCACGGGTGAGCGGATCACTAACGGCGTCCTCGTCCATGGAGCTTCGCCCAACCCGGATAGTGACAGTAAGGAATTCTCGTCCCCTGTATAAACCGGGCGATAGGATAATCACCTCGTATGAGGATTATCCCTACCCGTCAGGCATCGAGATTCGGGAGGATTCCGAGCACAACATATTGCCGGTGTCACGCTTTCGGGAAGAGTAACACTACCTTATTTTGGAGCCCTTATTATCATGAACGGGGGCCGCCGAATAATCACACGGAGGATAAGGAAGAGATAATGGGGCTTTCGGGAAATTGCTTACTTAGCCGAGGTTTTTTTTTTAAAAAAAAACTTCTAAAACATCGTGTTGCTACTTGATACGCGAAGTCATCCCGTTAATGTAGATGACCTGCTACTAGTGTTGTACGTTCATTATAGAGAGTAGGCACGGTATCCGTCTTATGAATCCACCTATTAGAAAGCATAGTATCTACCACATATGTAGAGAACAGTACATCGGTTTTTTTGCTGACTTCGTGGCCAATCTTCGCGAGAAACCACTCGCGAGGCTTGTACGATCGCAAGCATATACAGAGCGACCTAGGCCATAAACTTCGTGCGACGTGACCTATATGCACTATGATCGAGACTGTGGCACGGAGCGTCCGAAAACCCTAAGCAAACCTCTGAAGGGCGAAGTGTCAGGCGAAAACAAAAGTCTCCGTAGAGGTGAAGGGTAAATCATCGCAGGCGAAGCCACGACGCAAGTAGAAGAATTGAAAATAAAAGCTAGAATTTGGGAGGAAGATGTTGATGTTTCAACACGACCTACAACCTTCATCACAAGTCATGGTCAAGCCGCTTCGCTTATTCCGAGTCGCTGGAATCCGAATCCATCTTTATATTTTTCAGGTTGGAGGCAGGAACGGGATAGGGCACAGTCCTGGGAGGCGCATGGAACACTTTGCGAGAGGGCTGTGAATTGTTAGAATCTAATAAAGCAAAGCAAATAATGAATCCTTACCATTCTAGGCCATTTTCCTCCTAAAGCCTTAGCCTTTAGAAATGACGAGGTCACAGACTTGTTATCCAAGTCACCAGTAAGCTTGGACTTGTATTGCGTCGAATCGTCGCATGTAGCTTCGACACTCGTGTTGCCGTCGTCGCAGGGCTTGAATGGGTCGTAGCTATACATGCATTCATTGGCATGCTTACCCACTTCAACGGAAGCCATGCCGACTTGACATTTCTGGGGCCCCTTAGTCCGATCTTGGAAACGGTCATGGTTGATAACAGCACCATTATTAGAAAAATCCTATTTCGTTATTAGATAAAGTCTTCTGTATTATTTCAAGATTATCCCATACCTTGTCACCATGTTTCGTGGCATTGGTGCTGGTGTTGCTGAAATGCGAGAGATCCCGTTTCATCGACACAGCCGATCGAAGCACGGAAGGATCGATATTACCAAAGCTCATGTCGCTTAGGACGCCTCCAAATACAGAGGACATGGGATTCAAAATCGCGCCAACAGGATTCTCGTGTTGGGCCGGAGAAGCTTGGACAAGCGTGTCTTGAGGTAGCAGCTCGGATTCGGGGATAGGATAAAAGACGTCATCATCAGGGTAGTTGGCTCTCCAGTGTACGCATTTCATGCACCACTGATGGTGGTTAAAAATAATCAGAGCATCGATGGGGAGATGAAACTTACAGCTTCGGGATCTTTACGCTGTTTCTTACTGAAGCAGTCCCTATGCTTCCAGGTATCGCAAGGACCGTTGCATTTGATCACGTACTTCACCGTCACCTTAGTATGCTCCTTACACAACAGTCCAACATCATCAGGGGTGATGCCATCGTTGGTTTGCTTCTTCTTCTGCCATTTAGCCAGTTGGGTCTGAGAGAACTTATCCGGAGAAAGCCATTGATCGTCGATGATACACCTGAACCTACGTAATCGGTAACTCAGCAGGTCGTAGACTAATAGAGCTACCAGGTTTATAACTACTTACTTCTGCGGAAAGGGTTGTGCACGGCTAATTTTGGTTGTCAGTGGTCGAACAGACGATAGAATGTATATGAACATGGAAATCAAAGACGTACAGGTGGGGATATTTTCCACGAAGCTGGAGCTGACTGGACGACATTCTGTGTGGTAAGACAGAGATTGTAGTCTTGGTTCAAGTTAAAAAGGAGTATTAGAAACTTAGCCTATCATTAGCACGATTTCTCAACGGAGAACAATAGATCAGGTTAGAAATGCATAAGAATGATGACGATGACGGAGATGATGACGATGAGTCGGAGTATTTTTGAAGAAGAATGGAATGAAGAAGAGCAACGACATATTCCACATACGTCAAGTTCAATGTGTTTACCTTGCTGTTCTACTACATGGACGAACATACCTTAGATCACACGACGCGAGAAGAGATTGGACTTCCGTGTGGTAACGCGTCGAGTATATTTGGTGGTTTAGAAGGTGGGATAAAGCTCAATGTTGATAAGGAGGAAGAAGGGAAAGAGAAATGATTAGAATTGATAGAAGTAAATAGGTGAGTAAGGTTGATGTTATGATATCGTGATGTGAGAGTAGAAATGAAAGTAGAAATGAAAGTGGAAGTGAAAGTAGAAATGGAAGTGAAAGTAGAAATGGAAGTGAAAGTAGAAATGGAAGTGAAAGTAGAAATGGAAGTGAAAGTAGAAATGGAAGTGAAAGTAGAAATGGAAGTGAAAGTAGAAATGGAAATAAAAATGGTCAGAGTGACGGACCGATTATTAGTCAGTTAGAAGGGCTACTATAAACATGCATCGTACCTACCTCTGAAGAAAAGACAAGCCAGGCATCATCAATGTTGAAAATGAGGCAGGAACAATGGCTCATCTTTATTAAGTTGGAAACTGCGGCAAAGGTTCTCGTAATCGCTTACAAGGATAAGGCCTAGAGACGAGAAGCATAAATGTCAAACTCGAGATGAAATTAACTAAGCAAAGTATATATTCGGTATTTACATATATAATAAACGAATATTAATTACGTCTTATTCTTTGGTGTTTATATGATGCTTGATAAGGTTGAATGGGAAACGACCTAAGAGAGGCATGTCAAGGTAATATCGGTGTAAAGGAGGCGTTGATGATGTTGTAAGATGCCCCTATTTAACTAAAAGATTTTATGTTACTGTGAGCGCTAACAAATATATCAGGAGATAGGGGTTATAATAATATCTATGAAGCTGACGACGAGCATCATATAGGTTAGATGGGTTAAGTTGTAAATGGTCATTACCTTTTATTTCTTTATTTTCACAATTTAGCAGAGAGATCACTGGTAAAGCCTGTTCATCTAGTTGAGAGAGAGGAAACTTATGACTGTTATTTTGACCATGCTACCTATTCAACTGCTACTGTAGTATTGTTAACTTAGAAATAAATATAAATCTCATTACATATGGCACTATATAGCCTAGCTTGCAACCTCACGTATAGATAATCAAGAACGGCCGGCCTCTATACTTGGGCCGCCTCTGTATGGCGTGCTCCCTCTACTTGTAGTCGCTGTCATATCTTCCCACGAGGCCCCAGCGTGATTTAGATGGCTGGAGGTGGGCTTAGACGTGATAGGCACATCGTTGGAATGATCCTGTTGTGGGTTTACGGTCTCGTACTCGAGAGCTTTGATGAAGACGTAGAAACCGGATGCCACCAGTGAGCCCAATATGGGGCCGACCCAGTAGATCCAGTGGTAGCTCTGGAAATCGCCTAACACGACACTGGGCCCAAAAGACCGCGATGGATTTACACTTCCGCCGGTATAATACGTTCCCCTATATCCGAGGGCTACATGAGCGATGTCTAATCAGATGGGAAAAGAAGCGAACAGGAAAAGGAGAAAGGGGCTTTTTTGGGGGCTAGATATAGCATCTGCGGATGGATAGATCTCACCATAGCTCAGCGATAAACAGCGAGAGTCCGATCCCGATAGGCGCGATGAAAGTAGCGCGGTGCTTCTCGGCAGCTAACATGAAAATGGTAAACACCAGCTGTGCCGTGAGAAACATCTCGATGAAGAGGCCCTGCACAACGGAGGTTCCACCGCCCAAATTCGTTGCCACGTTGAAGGAACCGGGGGTGATGCACTCGACCACGGCAGAGGCCGCGATGCCGGCAATAATCTGGCTGACAATAATCATAGGGCCTCGAATATAGTCGATGGCACCGACGAGCATCATACCAAGCGTAACGGCCGGATTGAACAAGCCACCGCTGATCCGGAAAAACACCCAGGCGTTAACGGCGAGACTCATGCCAAAACATAAAGAGGTGAACAGCAGCCTGGATGGGTCAGCCGGCGAGTCCCCCGGCAGATTCGTGTTGACGGCATTAGTACCGCCGAATGCGAATAAAAGGAACATGAAAGTCCCTGCGAACTCACTTGCCGCGGCGATGAGGTGGTTTTTGAGCTTGAGAGGTAATATGTTGAGCAACACCAAGCGATTAGATTTGTTTAAGTCGACGTCTCGCGGCTTCTCCCATGGCCGGCGGAGGTGTGTCTTGATCTGCGATTGCTCCATCCTCTCCGAGGTGTAACGTCTGCCGTGTTATTACCAAGAACCGTATAGCCTACCTAGATTACTTGGAAACTGAAGTTGATACCGACGTCTTCGATGAGTTGGGACATGTAGAGGACTCGGAAATTCGGGAAGTTCGTTGGAAAACGATGATATTTAATAGTTAAGCGCTTGGTTCGGCGAGTAATGTGTTTGCGTAGCATGTCCAAGCAGCAGTATACTATATAGACTACTATGTAAGTGTTATATTCATCTTGATGGCAACGAATCTACGTCATCCAACCCAGAACTACGTACAATCGACTCGAATATCCCGAATTCTGTCAACGTATCGTGATAATCCCTTAGTCGTAGACGCCCACGCGGCTGAATAGGATATCTTGTCAATGTAGACTCTCGAATCAGTAACCAAGCTAATCTAGGAATGTCCCTATTATCGACTGTATCCGAATGTATGGACTTTTTATGAATAAACATCACTCGTCATAGATGGCGGCCTAAATTTGTATTTTTCTAGATAGCATACTTGGCGTAGGGGTTATATGTTCGATCCCCATCAGCGCTACGGGTATCTCACTCTAGCTCCTTATCTAGTATGAGAACCCGGCGACTGGATTTGACTAGTCAGATAACATCGATGGCGGCAACGGAGAAGTTCGAATTAGCCATATTGTTGGGTTGGATCATGAGTCGTACGGGGGACTTATGACATAGATAACGTGGATCTAGCTTTCTACGCTCCTCCATCACGGAGCTCTGGTAACAGGACTGCCCTTAAATGAGATTCCGGAATTTTGATAAGATCTCCTATTTTGCATCTATTGACGAGGGTGAAGAGAAGTGTCTGAAGAAGTCGGGACTTATACAACGTCGAGTTATCTGTAAAGCTGACTGGAGTTATATAGGCGGCAGAAGTGACTGATGCTCCAAGCTATCAAAGTTGATCGCGAAGGTGGATTTGATGAGTTCGATGCCAGGGTATAGTCAAACTTGCTAGCTGTGCATCATATAAATTCGCGGATATTTCCGCGGCGAGCTTACTTATACACGACTCTATTCAGCTAGGGAAGAAAAGCAAGCCTGGAGACCCATCTTCGAGCGGCAGCCGGCAGCCACTAGCTATCTAGAGTACAGACATGACCGGAAAATGGGAAACAGTGGCTTTGCATGAGAGATAAGATGCTTTGAAAATGCTCCCGCCTAGGCAATAGATCGTCTATCGAGGATGGGACACAAAACACCGGCTCCACGATCGAACCTGGAGCCCCCCTGGAGATTCAGACTGGAGTAATAGAAGATCTTCGCTTCTAGAAAACGGTGTCGAAGCCTACCAATCTGTGGTATCCTTCTTTCTTGGAGTCCGGGGGGGAAGGGGGCTCTGACGCATTTTTTAAAGGGGTCTTGAATTCCAAGCATTCTAAACGCTTGGATACCTCAAGCCCAGAATTAAGCGCAGATGATATTATCAAATGCTTGGGTCTGATGCATCTGTGTGACAAGGGCTAAGACTTGGAACTGTCCCGTGTTTTCGGTGTGTCCCTCAATCTTGTGGTTCAGCGGTTGACGGTTGTATGAAGTACGTACATAACGCAATGCTACATATACCTATATCTGATCATGATACTAAACCTTTGGCTTGTTGACTTCATCGGGTTTGTTTAATCATTTGCGATCATATACTATGTACGTATAACGCGCCAACACCAACCTAAGGTACTATTTATTATATGATACTGTGTAGACGGAGAAGAACTATTATACGCCGTTAGTATCGAAAGAACATAAGGGGTTTTTTTTTTCTTTTCCCCTTCTTTTCTACTTACCCCTTTTCTTTTTACCGCTTTATTACCGAGGAATACAGTAGTTTGTCGCGGAGAGCATTACCTAGATCCCGACAAGGTTGCATGATTTCAGATCGTCGAAACTGGCCACGCGTGAGACACGGGTCTACTCATGTACTATGTATGTACATAGGTAGTACTATGCGTTCAATCAATGTTCCTTGTCACTTTATCCACACATGCAGCTAGAGTCTAAGTACATGCAGGTTGTAGTAACTACATAATATGTAGGTACTTATGTCTATAGATACATACACGTATCCATTGTATAGGTACACTAAGGATGTATGAGGCCATATGCATGTACCTTGATATGTACATTAGCATTGACGCCAGGGCACATCAATTTTTTAAGTATTCTCATTAGTTTTAACCCCGATAATTCAAATTCTCGAATCTTGGACCAGTATACAAGTGGCTCAAGGTGGCAGAGATATTTTCTAAATTATATACTTCGTAACTACATAGTCTGAACTTGTTGATATAAGATTATATTATACATATACTCCAAACACCGGATATCCCATCCCCAAAATATAAGAACCGTATCGCGTGGACAAACATAATACCATCATTATAAGCAAACATGCCTAAAAGAAAATAAATAACGGAAACATTAAAGCTGCTTCAACATTGTAAAAAATATTATGATATCTAATTGCTTTATTATTAAAACAAATATAATCGTAACGAAACGAGCAAACTATTAATCGGACGAAGAAGCATAATGAGGGTTTAGTATGGCTAACCGGGGGGTTAGTAGAGGACGTATATACTCGTTACGCACTTTAGTCGTCGCCTAGGTTATCGGAAGTTCAACCGCTGCTGGATGTAGTTTCGCGCAGTTTCGCAAATATAAATGGTGGTGGCTTTGGCGGTTCTAGCGGTTCTTATGATTCTAGTGATTCTGGTGGTTCTGATAAATCTACCGGTTGGTCTATATATTCATTCACTTTTTCAAGCAATTCCTGAAATCTTTCAGATGCTGCCCATTTGTGGATATTAACTAGGATTTTCCAAAACCGACGGAACTGAGCTGACTGAGATATGACTAGTTTCTCGAGTCTCATCATGTTATGGTATCGTTTGAGGCCTTTGATTTTATACGTTTTATCGATTGGGGCATTACTCGACCACGCGATATAAATATCTGCAACCTCATCGTTTAAGCCCACGCAGAATATGGGTTGATTAATGTTGGCGACATTCTCGGCCTGGAATAAGGATACTGCTGCATCACCGAGACACTGGTTGGCGGCATGCCACAAATTGCCAGACATAGGCTTATATTCCACAATTAAATAAGGAAACATAATTCTTGCAGAGTTACACTGCGCTGGCATTAAAAGCGGAGGCTCAGGTCTAGTATTTAGGAACGAAGTAGGCTGATATCCAAAAATCACATCAGGCATAGGCCTTGAAAGACGAATTTGTTCCATGAAGGGGGGGACGCCGATATTTGGAGGGGTCCTGAAAGAATCGCTATCTTCTCCGGTGGAAACATAGCCTCCATATAGTGACGCGTTGGTGAACGATTGGCATTTGGATTCAGCTAGTATTTTGTGATTCAGATGTTGAATTGACAAAGGGGTAATGTACTTAGTCAAGCTCTCGCAAACATCGTACTCGAGCACGTAACTCTGATCCTGGTTCACTTTTTCAAATAGTCGACGGCATTCAGCGTTCAGCTGGGACTCTGTTGGTGATTGAATTTCGATAGGCGAGTTGTATGGGTCGTCTTCGTATAAAATACGTTCAACAAGGCTACGAACCGAGGTCGGCATGAGTTGTTTATAGACAGTATCATCTTCGTAGTTCGGACAGACTAATAGATTGATCCCTTTCGGACTAAGGACGTTGATTCGGTAATTATTACCGCCAGTTTTGTTTTCAGCGGCCGACCAAGTGGTTTTGTTAGTCTTGGGAGGTTTGCTTAGTTGTGAAGCCATTATAGAGGGATATTCTTCATCGAGTTCACTGTCGGGTGGTACTTCGGACGCATCAATAGATTCTATCCATGAAAAGATTTTATCACAGTGACAGCAGGTGAAGTTTTTTGGATTTAGCTTATTCTGTTTAGGTGGTAATTCGACTCGACGTTTTTTGCTAGAAGATGGCGACGACGACAACGACGAGTGGTTGTCAGTGATATTTTGGGGTAATCTTTTCAGATTAAAACCGTCCTGTTCGGGTGGTGATTCGGCTCGACGTTTTTTGCTAGAAGATAACGACGAGGAGGGGTTGTCATGAGTGAGGGTATTTCGGGGTGGTTCAGGAGATCCCCTATATAAGAGATCCTGAGAAGTCATTGCGAAAGATGAGGTTAGGAGCTTCAATACTATTAGGAGAATTACATTGATGCGCTATAACGAAGATTTTTGTATTCCAGCGAGGATGGCGATAATGCAGGTAAAGTTGCAAAGTCGTTAAAAACCGCCACGAACAAGGTTGGAGCAGACGTTTTTATACGCAGCTGACGTTTAACGCTGTAAGAAGTGCATTATGATAAGGCACGTCATTTATATATACATGTAACTTCACACCATATTTCTAAGTACTTTATCATAAAGGATCAAAGTCAAGTGTAATGCAATTCTGCGCTATATGCGTTGATCAGAGGTGCATATATATCGTTATATTAGACTATATGTATTAAATACGAGCTACTTACATTTTATATGGGAAACGCAGCAAAATGGGTTGTTATGTATCGGGTAATCTTTGGCAGTTCCGCGCATTACATGCAGGTTTGATATAATGCGTATAAGGTTGTATAGGTAGATTGAATACATATGTAGGTATCTGGTATTTATATATTTATCACGTATGTACTTACATACTTGAAAGCTTCAAATAAAGAGGTATAACAATAAACGTGTACGAATAGGTGATTAATGTAAATGTATGTATTCTTTATTGAATAAAAGACTTTGTTTTATTTCGACTGATCGACAAAGATCTTCGATATCGAGTCACATTAGATAAGACTTAGTACGGAATATTTAGCGTGGTATCTGATCGTTTTCTCTGTTTGGAGATATCCATGGTTATCAAAGTCCCCTAATTCAGTGTTAAGCTTAACAGTACATACATGTAAATGTATGTATATATACCTTTAAGTTACTACTACTCATAGTACATGTATTGATACAGGTACCTCTCTTGCTGATACTCCCCACACGGGAACGTATGGCATCTCCAACTGGCTCCTCTCTTTCGTCCGCGGTCTGCCGGGGTTTGTCCGTAAGAAGTCTAGGTTCACTTGGACCGTTTTCGTCCAATGTGCGCCACGTCGCTTGCAGTTCTAAACGGGAAATGGTCCCTGCGCATCATGCATCGACCTTAACTAGAATAAGGATTCGACCTCATTCTTAGCTTCCCTGTCTTGTGGTAGCTTTCGGAACCTGCAATACAATTATACATGGAAGTACCTGCCTGGCATACGTACATAAGTAGCGCAATATACGGAGAACATTTAGTACATATACCTCCTAAGAAAACCTCTTATTTAATAACTACATGTAGTTACCTGTAAATACTAACATGAATGTGTCATAGGTACCTGGTAATGGTCTGATATGTGAACGATATGTCTTAGGTATGGCGATTTGGGTCTAAAGACGACGTAACCGATTCCTCCTCTTCACGAAATCGAAGCGCCTACATAGTAGTTTGCCAGCCTTTTCCAGGACTATACCTAAGTGTCTTTACATACATTTATACCTACCTAGGTACCTACCTGTATGGTCTAACATTAAGAATTTAGGTACGTAGTACAGTAACGTTCTGTACCTAGCACACACAATCCACCCTCCATTTCTATTGAAGGCAGGATATCAGGTATATACTTCGTAGCACTTATATAACCTGCTCGCTGTTATTTACCTCATGGTAGGAAACACTACTTAAGAATAACTGGTTAAGTATATAAGTCACATGTAACTGTACGCATCTCTAAAATAATGAGATATATACTACCTACAAGTACGAACTCAAATATGTACTTCAAATGTTAGCTTCAAAGAAAGTTTGTAGATTAATTCAGGTGATAATTCTTAGAATCCTGGTGGCTTGTACCATCACCTCTTTACGCAGGTATAATCTTGGTTTCCTAAAGACCAAGATACGCTCTAACATTAAAGATACTGTGCACCTACATAAATGTACGTAGTGTGACTATAGATGGATTTAGATCTAGATACGGATATCTTTTTATTTGTTAGAAATATTACTTGGACCTAAATGTATAAGCTGGACCAACACCGGTTAACGTGCTTAAGGAAAAGGACTATTGTTAATTCATTTAGAAAAGGCCCATGAAAATTTTATAAGGCACAGCATATCTACGCAATTCGTATACTATGGTATCCCCAGTAAGTTTTCTAACGCTGCGAGGTAGAATCTAGATTAAGTGGGTTGGCAAGGGTTTAATAGCGTATTTCGGATATCACGATATTTGGATTTTTTGGCCAATCATATCCAATCTCCGCGCGTTCAGCATAAAAATTATTCAAGGCTTGGCATTCAAAAATATCTCGATAACGTTATATCCCTAATTCCTGTGGCCTGCTAGGCCTAATATAGTATAGTCACAAATCTTAGCGCGCCCCACGAGTACCTGACAGGGTGACAAAACTTTCCCCTGATACCATAGTATATTGAAGGCTGAATTTTCTAGTTGCAAATAAGCATGACGAAATAATAGTCTACCTGTCATAATGTTTTACTTGGGTACATTTATCTGTGCATACCTAAGTACGGTACCAAGAGGAGATACATGCATAGTACATATTCTTATGTACGTAAACATAACATGATAATGTGGGATGTACGTACATAGGAAGATCTGCCGCCAGTCATACACGGTCAGTACCGTGGTTCCTCTTATAAAATACGTGCATTTTCCTAATAAAGCCTTGTCAGATTGCCCTTAAACCATTATTCGCTAGAAAAAGTACCCCATACATATTAGGTATATGTCATGGATACGCGGTAAACCCATGTTGTTTACACAATAATATTTCCATACGTAAATAGTGACATTTATGCTTCATTTACACGTGTTCATAATATTATGCTGGGCTAGAATTGATTACGTTGTAATTAGGGTACTTAGTAAGAAGAGGATGAAACCTACGCGTCCTTTATTTATTTATGTATCTGTATCTCTAACTTGGGCAGTCCATATTTTCTTATGTACTATTATTATTATTATGCAAATTTGCAAACTTGATAGGGTAGGGTCGCCGTAACTGACCATAATTCTTATCTCAGCATTGTATATAGGGATGCATCATGCTTATGACATATACTCGAAATATGTCATCCTTTAATGGCGATGCATGTATGTATATATAATTATATTTAATCGTAACACATTACTACTTCGCACGTAGGTACGCTAAGTTTGTATGATATTCTAATACATAAAACCCGAAATCAACAATTCCCAAGGTTCTCATGAGTCTTTCCATACCAGGTATTATATACACAAGTACGTATCTTATTAGAATACATATTAAAGTAGGGCCAGTCTCTGGTAACATGAGGGGTTATGTCGTGTTATTGCACGTCGATAGCAATCAACACAGTGTGTGCTTGAACCAGCTTTAAGCATCTAACCCATTTCTTGGCTTCCCCAAGACTATAATGAGCAAATCGTAAGGGGCCGGAAATGCTACCGATGTACAGTAACAATGGGGCAGATGAAAACTGTATACAATAGCGTGACTAGTAACGTCGCTACATGCAATTGCTACATAGAACATTAATAATGACTGAATGTTTAAATACCTTACCTAAAGCACAACTTTAGTAAGGTACTTAAAATACCTCGTGCTACGTGCAACTAATATGAAGTAAATACATGCCTCAGAGGAATTACCTCATATATACTTGCTATATACATTTAAATGGCTACATGTATTCTTTTTTACATAAGAATAGAGTGACACTTATATTTTTCATATAACGGTAAGTATAGTACAGGTACATCACTAAGAGAATTACACACATGCAGCACTTTATGTACCCTGTTAAGTACAAGGTACGAATACATCATGTGTCAATCAATCAAATGGCATAGCGTTGTTGGATGTCGAAAAAGGAAAATAAGATCAGAGGTAATTTAACTAGAGAAAAGGGGAATCCACTCGAGCTGTAACTGACTAAAATTTTTCTTCTTTTCCTTTAGCATCATACCCCTGGAATTACTACCTACCCAGGTACCCATAGTATGTACCCTAAAGCGACAAATGTTAAGATTGGCCCGCCCGTCCTGGAAGACCCGATATGTACCCATGAAGGACTAGCGAAATTGGTAACATTATGCTCCCTGAACAACTCTATTCATGCTAAGGTCCCTCCTTTCTAAGTACCTACCTACATACATAATAGTAAGGACCCAAAAAGAACCTAAGGACCCCCAAGGAATCAACCCTTAGCGTTAAAGGAAGGGAAGGAAAGAGAGAAAGAGGAAAAAAAAAAAAAAAAGAGAAGACCTGTCAAACACCTTTGAAATCACTTCGTTCAAAATCAATCAATCAATCAATCAATCCATCCATCAAATGAACTCGTCCTTCAATTCGTCCATTCATTCGAATCCAATCCCATTCCTATTCCCATCCGACCCCTTCAACTCTATCCGTGCCCTCTTTCTACCCTCTTTCTCTTTTCCTTTTCCTCTTTTTACCTTTTCCACTTTCTAATTCACTTGTTCCTTAAACTCACCTCACATTCTTTATCCTATCAATCAGGAAGAACTTGACTTGAAATTCATATTCACAAGTCAGAGGTTCACACGCTTTACATGTTCAAATACAAAGCTAGTTTAAAGGATTGTTACTGTTCATTTTCCCTGGTCCTCCGCGGTAACTGTTCATTCCTCTAGATCTGATCTCCTGATTCGGTATCTGATTTGCGACTCTTTCTGGTCCACTTCGAAATATTCATCCGCAACAATCGACGCACAGGAATAAGCCAGGAAACCCAGGATACCAGGACACCAGGACACCAGGACACCAGAACACCAAGATTATTCACGGAAAAGGCAAAACCTCTAGTCGAAGAGTGAAGATAATAAAAAAGAGAGGACAGGAAATCCAAATTAATAAATATAAGTGCCCAGGAATCAAACGTTCACTATTCATCTTTCACTCTTGGTCAAATATAACGATATCGTCAATTCGTCACTCCCTTGAATTCCGACACGGTGACATCTGATACGCTAGTAAGGAGTGGTGTAGTATTCCCAGAAGAGCTCTCTCTGTCTGTCTGTCTGTCTGTCTGTCTGTTCCCCTACTACATTTACTACTACATCTATTACATCCAGCTTGGACCACGCCGACCCGCACCCCGGACCTACTGATTCTTCTTCACCCCTTGTCCCTTTTAATCACCCAAGCTACCCTAATAATACTACTTTCTTCCTCTTCATTTCCCACCTCATCCCTCTTCTGAATATTATCCTGTTCATCCCCATCCCCAACAGATCTTTGTGTGTTTCTCTTATCTCGGCGCAAACACGACCCTAGAAACATCTGGATTATCTGCCGACTATCGACGACCTCGACCAAACTGAATGCACTCATACGCCAATATAGCTCTTCAATAGAGCTACCAAGAGGATAGGGAGACTAGGAGAAGGTAGATACTTCTCTTCGTTGGTAGGATTTAACCTGAGAGGATCCATTGGTCTACTTTTAATATTCGAAAGGCTTCGTCCTAGCAATGGGCAATATGGCAGTGATGCACGAGTCCCACCGAGGTGCGTTGACCTCGCAAGTAGCAAACCGTCTTGCTCTCGAGGACAGATTCGAGGTTTTGAAAGAGATAGGAGATGGAAGCTTTGGCAGTGTGGCTCTGGCAAGAGTTAGGACTGCTGGTGCTAGCGTAGCTCGCCGCGGAACTGTGGTATGTCTCGGTAAATCGATGCATTAGTAGGTCGGTCGATTGATTATCATTTTATAGGTTGCTATCAAGACTATGAAGAAGACATTCGAGTCCTTCACGCCGTGTCTCGAACTACGAGAGGTAGTCTTCCTACGGACGTTACCGCCACACAGCCATCTAGTTCCCGCACTTGACATCTTCCTCGACCCTTTCACCAAGAAACTCCACATCTGTATGGAGTATATGGAAGGCAACTTATATCAGCTCATGAAGGCCCGCGATCACAAGTGTCTCGATAACGGAAGTGTCAAGAGCATCTTGTATCAAATCATGCAGGGCCTCGAACATATCCATGCGCACCAATTTTTCCACCGCGATATTAAACCGGAGAATATCCTCGTGACAACATCTGGACATCAAGATTCCGTCAACTCGTTTAGACGTTACTCAGCCTTGATGACTCCGCCTTCGACACCTCCGACATATACAGTGAAGATTGCCGATTTTGGCCTAGCAAGGGAAACGCATTCCAAGTTACCCTACACTACATACGTCTCCACTAGGTGGTATCGTGCCCCGGAGGTTTTGCTGCGGGCTGGCGAATATTCCGCGCCGGTAGATATCTGGGCCGTGGGTGCCATGGCAGTTGAAATTGCGACACTGAAGCCTCTTTTCCCAGGAGGAAATGAGGTGGACCAAGTGTGGAGGGTTTGCGAGATTATGGGCAGTCCAGGGAATTGGTATAGTAAATCCGGTGTCCGAGTGGGTGGCGGCGATTGGAGGGAAGGTACACGACTGGCAGGCAAACTTGGCTTCTCGTTCCCAAAGATGGCACCGCATTCTATGGACACGATACTCCAGACGCCTCAGTGGCCTGCATCTCTCAGCCAGTTCGTGACCTGGTGTCTGATGTGGGATCCGAAGAACAGGCCGACGTCAACACAAGCATTGGCTCACGAATACTTCACTGATGCAGTCGACCCGTTGAGGCCTAAGTCATCGGCGTCAAGGATATTAGGTCGTAAGCAATCTGACATATCTCGAGGCAAGGATGCCACTTCTGCTACGCCAACGTCGTCAAAGCCTTCATGGTTTAGGAAGTCCTTGATCGGGCGTAATGAGAATGCCGAAAACACCCCAGCTCCGGCGGTCAGCGTAAAAGATGTTGTAGCCGCGCCCCGCCCATCGCCCATTCACTCGCCTGACGTGAACGAAAGTCCGAGTGCTAAGGCTAGGCCGGCCGTCAACAAACGAACTACGTGGTCTAATGGGCCATCGAATGTGGCCCCCATGCCTATTCTACCTACGATCCGACCTATATCACCACTATCAGATGCCGTGACTGCGCAGGCATCAAATCGGACTCCATATAACGATGCTTATGCGAATGGAAGCCAACGCGCAGTTCACATCGAGGAGAAAAATGGAAAGATCGGCCGGCAGCTCTCGGTAGCATCAAGCACAAGTAATTATGCAGAGATGCATCGCCAACAAGCCGAGCGAGCCCTGAATGGCAATAGCGGCCTAGCATCACCACCAAGTGGACACAAGGAAAGTTTCTTTTCTCATCTTCGCAAGCGTGCCAGGAGGTTTTCGGGCCGGCATCAGACTCCCGTCTCACCTACATATGAAGACATCGAGGCTCAGGCCGGTTGCGGACCATGGGCTAGCAACAGATCTTCCATGGTGATTGATCAGAGCTCCCCGGCAACCAAAGTAGATAATTATGAATCTTTGGACCGAACTTTACGAGACGTCCATCATAGTCCTGGCTCGAACACCCCTGTACCGCCTATTCATATGACCGCATCTAGTGGAAATTTAAAGAGACATCATTCGTTGCCTCATCAGCAACCTAGGTCTGTCGATAACCTAATCGGGGTTGCTCGCACTACGGGACCAATCTCGAGTCGAACGAGGAGGGCACAGGCGGTGCATGGTGTGCAGAATGATGCATTGGACGAGGAAGAAGAGCTGCTAGACGAAGCTCTTCACTCTACTCACAAGGCTATGAAGAAGCTGGAAAAGGAAGGAAAGACCAATCTTCGACAATCGGCCAGCAATTTAGGGCTTTCGAACCCGTACCCGACGCCGTCGCCGTCTGCTAGCGGCAACGTCGTTCTCTTCGGAGATGGGCACGAGGCGCTAACACCTAAACCGCTTGACCTTCACAAGAATTCGGGGCGTGATAGCCAGTACAAGTGGCCGACTCCCCCGTACGAGGTAGGCGAATGGGCATCTTCGGCGAACGCCAGCATCTGCGCTGCCGGCAATAGATTTTAGGCATTTTTCGGTGACGGCGGGTTGTATCACTTGTTACTCATGGCATGGTGTTAGGAGTTGATTTTGCGGATTCTGCGGATTCTACGGCATTACATCTTACAGCACTCTTTTTTTTTTCTTCCTTCTTCATTCCGGCATACCTTGCGATCTTGGCTCAATATCAAATTCATTGATCTAGAGCCCTATCCGGCATTTGGTCCGTGAATTCTGCGATATCACAATCTCAAATCTCAAATACCCCTGACAGCTAGTTAATGGTTAAGACGGGTTGAATTTTGTGTCTTTTCGACCAATTTGTCTTCAAGAATACCCATTATAGATTTTTGCCTCACATATTCGAAAAGGGCGTGGACCCTTGCACGCGATGATTTCTTTTGTTTGACACGGGCGGCTTCGGGAAACATCAGCTTCGTCGCATCTGATGGTGAGAATAATTAGGAGTATGTGTCGTCGCGGAGAAGGCCAGGACACAGACAGAAAAGGAGGAAAAAAAAGAAGTCGGCATGTTTTATTGGTGTTAGGGGCGGAAGTTTGACCTGGCTGGATTTTCAATTTACTAGACATACGTGGAGGCTCACCACTCCAATAGTTTGTCCTGTACTTACGGTGCAGCGACGGGACGTCAAGCTGTCTCTATTAGGTATATATGCGACACTATTCATATCCTATCTTGAATCTCAATGTTTCGCGAGTCTACAGACAATTTACGGAACACATAAATATCACTGCCTTGTCGTAGATAATGTGCGAGGGATGCATCATATAGATAGAGACTATCTTGAAGGATCCTCTTCCCTTTCATGAGTTATATATCATGGCCAGTCCGGCGTCACACGAATATGAAGCTGTCTACTCCCTATCACCTATGAGCAGATACCTACATATATATATATATATATATATATATAGGTATATATACACATATACACTATATATATATACACACACATATATATATACATACCTAGGTATATATATGTAACGTCCCGGGTATATGGTGTCGGACCTACATACATCAATACTTACCTATAAGTAACTCGTACATGAAGATAAAGCTCACAAGGTGCATATAGTATAGGAGTCAGCCCTGTACAGCCCCATATAGCCCTGTATGAACCCCGTGTGAAAGCTGCAGCTACATCCTTAGGGGTTGTTACATAATGTATGTTGTTACATTAACTTCCTCCATACATGTACTACTTGTACTTACTGTATGTGTGTAGTATGTATATATGCATGCATAGGACGTATGGGTACCTAGGAGGTGCCTACCTACATAACCCTAATGTAGGTATGTACGATGTTAGGTACATCCTGGTCATGTCGAATCCAGGCAGCAGGATAACAACATCAACTTGAAATTATCGGATGAATTCTACTATGATTCTAATTTTACTTTTACTTAATAATTAGAAGTCCGAGGATGGAGATGCGCTTTCTTTATACGTCGTACCTTTAATCTTAGCCTGATAATTGATAAGTGATATAACGTACCGACCATGTCAACCGCTCAACCCACCTCAACCGCTCGCAATATTAACTTTTTATACCTATTGTCTTTAAAAATTAATAACTTTACCAATTTAAATCCAATACCTTTACAATTTGGACATATCCTTTATTACTACCAGTTAAAGATAATATAAAATTATAAAAATTATCCGGACTAACCTCGGCCCGATGCAGCCGTTCAAAGTTAAGTTATATATAAAACAAACTTAATGACTTTTAAAATTCATAACACCACGAATTCAACTCCGTTTATTTTATAATTCTAGATATAAATAGAGGAATGACTAATATCTTTAATATAAAAATCCAAAAAATTTTATCTCTTTTTATTAAAAAGTTATTAAGCTTTATAATCCAAAGGCAAAACTTATTCAATTTTGGATAAAATATTTTTTTGAAATTTTTATATAATACAGTTTATTTTAACTAAACTATATTTAAAATTTGAAATTAATTAAATATAATTTCATTGAGTTATAGAATTTTAAAAATAAAGTTTTCCGGATTTTAATATGGAGAAATTTGATTTTTATCGGATTACGTAATTACGTCATTATTTCATATAATTCACTCAAAAAATTTTATATTAAATTAAAAAAATTATTTTAATATTTCTTATTTTATTCTTTATATAATCCCAAAGTTTCAATTTTAAATTATTTAACTTGGTTGAAATATAAACGTTTAAAGGTTTAAAAAATAAAAATTAAAAACTTATCTTCCATTATTTGCATCGGGCCGAAATTAAGCCGAATAATTTTTATACTTTTATATTATATTGAGCTATTACTTATAAAAGGCATATTAAAATTTTAAAAGTATTGGGATTAAGTTGATAAAGTTATTATTTTTTAAAGATAATAGGTATTAAAAGTCAATATTGCGAGCGGTTGAGATGGGTTGAGCGGTTGACATGGTCGGT
This sequence comes from Hypoxylon lienhwacheense, assembly GCA_902806505.1. NCBI lineage: Eukaryota > Fungi > Ascomycota > Sordariomycetes > Xylariales > Hypoxylaceae > Hypoxylon > Hypoxylon lienhwacheense. The sequence goes on along the minus strand of CADCWW010000002.1, from coordinate 1,086,774 downwards.
ACGTTATACCTTGATTATATTAGGTTACCGAGGTACATATGTATGTATGTGTATGTATATTGTAAGCGCCCCGTCAAGTACATACATGGGCTGTTGTACCCTACAGCGGCTGAGCGACTACTGCAACTCTAAGCCTCTACGCCTCTATGCCTCTATGCCTCCACGCCTCCACGCCTCAACCTCTTTCTTAATCTGAATCCTGATGTTAATCCAATCACTATTTTCTTACCTTCGTGCACTTACTACTTTAGCTTCTTATCTTCGTTTACGCTATATCTTCCTCACTTTTACTTGGTGATACTAGATCTCTCTCCTCTTCTATATTAATTTCTTTCTTTATCCTTTCTCTCCCACTGTTAGATATTCATTGCTGAGGCGACGCTCACGACCGGGTCTTGCTATGAAGATTTAGGAACACGGACGGATATATCATATAATATATGAAACAGAAGACTCGACATTATGAATATTAATCTACCAATTCGATCACCTCCTAGTATGAGAAATCAGGCTAGCAGGAATTACTTCACTGGCTACACCCCACCGTCGTCAACGGAAGCCGTCAATGGTCCGGTGCGTGAACCTGCGCGGGAGTTCATGAGTACAAATGACCGCCTCATTGTTGGTGTTGACTTCGGTACTACTTTCTCCGGGTGAGTGTCTAGCTCCTCGTCATCGCCAAGTATCTAGTCCCAGAGCAGAAATGAGGCGGCCTTTTTTTGTATCTATAATGGTGAGCTTGCATAACTCAAGCCTGTTCATGACATTGGGAATGTTGTGTGCTTGAAAAGATATCTCATCCGCATGTAACATATATATATATATATATAAGAGCCTCCACGGTCCGTACGTCACAATACACACTCACGGCACACTGACTTAAATGCAGAGTAGCGGCGGTATATACCTTGACGCCAGACGACGTTGAAATCATCAAGTCATGGCCGGGTGGAAATGGCATCACATCTGACAAGGTTCCCACCGAGATCTCTTATACTAACCCGCCTAATGCGACGCCGGAAACCAAGCCCAATGTGAAATGGGGGTTTCATTTCAAGCCCGAGGAGTCGCGACTACGCTGCATCAAGCTCTTCCTCGATCGATCTCAGAAGCTGCCTTTCTACGTCAGTCCTCAGGAGACTGCCACGCAACTTAAAGAGTATAACAAGACAGTTGCTGACGCTGTCAGCGATTACCTGACCGAGATTTACAAGCATACCATGGACACTCTCACCCGGCGATACGGCGAGTCCTTCATGGCGTCGACCAAGGTCGAGTTCGTGCTTACTTGTCCCGCTGTATGGTCCGATGCTGCGAAAAACACGACACTACAGGCTGCCGAGAGAGCAGGCATGGGCAACAAATCAGATATTCAGATGATTAGCGAGCCTGAGGCCGCTGCCGTCTATACTCTAAAGGCTATCCAGCCAAACCATCTGAACGTGGGAGACAATTTCATCGTATGCGATGCAGGTGGCGGGACGGTAGAGTCTGTGTTTCCCACAGTCCCCTGATAGCCACGGGCCTTTTAGCTAATTTATTTCACAGCTTAATCGCGTATAAGATCATATCGCTCAAGCCTTTAAGGGTCGAGGAATCGGCCGTCGGGACCGGTGGTCTTTGTGGAAGCGCATTTCTAAATTTCAGATTCGAGGAACATATCCGGAAACGGCTCGGTCAAAGTCAGTTCGAAGAGATGAAGTTAAAGAAGGCTAAGACCTGGCAGATGGGCCTCCGATATTTCGAAGAGTTCGTCAAGAGGAATTTCAACGAAGACGAGTACCAAGAGGTCAACGTTCCGTAAGTCCTTCTTGACGATCGCTCCGTCAAATCTCGAAGAATATTTTTTTACTCATCGCTGTTAGCTTCCCGGGGTTACCTAACAATGAGGAGGCACGTGTCGAGTCTGGTTTCCTCGTCCTTACAGCAGACGAGATCAAAGATATATTTGAACCCGTTGTCAAGAAGGTCTGTGATCTTGTTCAGGGCCAGGTGGACGGCCTTCGGAGCAAAGGCGGCATCGTCTCGGGTATCATATTGGTTGGCGGTTTCGGGCAGAGCGACTACCTCTATCGACGACTGAAGTCGCACTTTAGCACAGCTCCGCCTCCGTACACGGAACGTCCGACACACGCTATCGCTGACCTGGAATCCCAAGGCTATGGCAATATCGAGGTCATGCAACCCGTGTACGCCTGGACGGCAGTTGTCCGGGGCGCCGTGCTTCGCGGGCTCGAAGGCAGTATGGTGATTAGCAGAAAGGCACGTATGCACTACGGAACGTCGTACGCGACGGTCTACGATAAGGATAAACACGACGTGAGCGAGAGATATTGGAGCCCCTTATGGGAGAGGTGGATGATTAGTGATCGAATGCAATGGCATATCGCTAAGGTAAGTTACCAGCCTCTTTCACGGCATTCCTTGTCATTTTACTGCGCACAAATACGCTACGCCATCGCACTTATCATCTTGCTAATTAATATCGTCCCATAAATAGGGCGAAGCTATATCGCCCTTGTCTCCGATCGCATTCCACTACACGCGGAACTTCCGGCCAGGGCAGTCGCTGGTCGTGACGGACGACCTGATCGCGTGCGAGGCGGACGAGCCGCCGGCGGCGTACTCGCACGACCTATTACAAGTGTGTACGCTGACGACGGACCTGAGCGCCGTGCCGACTAGCCTCTTTACCCCCCTCACCACCACGCGCGGCGTCGAGTTCAACAACCTCGACTTCACGCTCGAGATGATTGTCGACAGCGCCGGCCTTGGGTTCGAGCTCAAGGTCGACGGCGTCAGATACGGGCGCGTGGAAGCGGATTTCCATTGATGAGGTAGTTGGTGTAAAGGGAGGAAGGGGTGGCCCAGCACGCTTGGATACACAAGTACCGTTGCAAAGGTTACCAAAAAAAAATATTGAGGAACTCTTGGATACATACGTATGTCATCCGAACAAGACGGACAGACGGTATGACGGGCGACGACTGAACAGGCTAGGCCAGGTCTGTCTATATAGGTAGGTAGGTGCCTTCTACTGGACTAGCTGAGTAGTGTCGGCGACACCCCAGGTATATAGGAGAGGAGCCTCCTCGATCTGTCAATTCATAGGTACTTAATTCAATACATACTACCTACCGGAGTATTTGGTCTCGGAAATGTAAATCATCGTGGTTACGGGTTGTTTTTGTAGTAATAGTTGTTGTTGCTTTATCATGTTCTGTATTAACAGCATAATACATGCGAATGTCTACCTACATCTTGACGGCACAGTACCTACGTTCAAGTGTACATACATAACGTCTTGTGATCTTTTGATGCGGACACTTCCCCAGAAAGGATAGGTACCTAGGTAGGTAAGTAAGACAGGATTCATGTTGAGATCTACGGGGGAGATATTCTTATAGGGTATTCGGTAGATACCGATATCTTATACTCCGTACCTCATAGGTTTATGCGGGACGCACGTGCCGGAACATACACTACCGGATAGGAGCTGTACTTACTTACCTACATACCTACATACCTTACACTAACTACATGTATACCTAGTAGGAGGTCAGTATTTAAAAAAAAAAAAAAAAAAGGGGGGGGGAGGAATTAGGCAACCGGTTGCCTTTTTTTTTACAGAAAAGGTGGTATACACTATAATAACCCCCTCCGGTGTCATTCAATATGGAGACTCTTTTTTGTCCTTTATTATGTATTTCTACTCACCGAAAAATAATATGTGATACAAAAAAGGGGGGCGGGGGAGGGGGGAGGAGGTCGCGTAGGGATTGGGTAGGGGTAGATCTCTACCTACTACAATATGTACGTATGGGGGTACCAGGCAGGTATTAAACCCCTCCAACGTACACTACACTCCAGAGAATAGATCAATCGATCTATGCTATGTAAGTGAGTGCTTCGAGTAGGTAAGTTAGGTATGTATGTAGGTACCTAGGTAGGTATTTGAGAGGTTAAAAGGAGAGAGTGTGTGTAATATACGAAGAAGGTGTTTATTACAAAAAAAGTACTGGTAACGTCCAAATCCCCAATGTCCTTAGTGTACGGATACATATGTACCTACCGTATAAAGAGCAAGAAGTTACTCGATCGAATCAGGACCCGTCATATTACATCGACCCGACCGTAGGCTGCGTTCCGTGGTACGGGCTAGGAGAGACAGAGAGACAGAGAGACAATAATACCCTAGGGAGGTGTAGACGTTCTAGCACATGCATGCATTGCATTGCATTGCATGTATGTCCTTTTCATGTCTAGGAGGTACGTTTAGTTAATATACATGTAGAAGTAATACTGTAAATCTAGGCACCTCGTTCGTGCCGTGGAACGACCACATAGGTAAACAATACATGAGATACATGCCCTAGGTAATTTATGAGACAGAGCACCTAATGAGTGAAATATAATAGACGAATAACAAGCCATCGTCCGAGAAGCCAGGTCGCAGCGTTCTCTTTTCTCCTAAATACGTACCAGGCGGTCAGGACGAGGGAGGGAGGGAGGGAGGCGAAGCTCGTGCTCCGCCACCACTACGGCCGGGGACGTACACTACTTAGCTACGGTACGCGTCTTCATAGGACAATATGGAATAAAAGTCTGCGTCGAGAGAAAGAGGAAGGGGGAGGCAAGTACAAAAAAAAAAACTTCATGATCATATGGAAATAAAAAAGAATACGATGACTGCGTATCTCATTCCCCCCCTTCATACCCCTTTATTTGTGTCCCGTTCCGAAATCCCTCCCCCCGTTTTAGATCACACCCTTCTCTCTTCACCCGTTGGATATCATCATTCTCCTTACTCAATCCGTGTAGTTTGCATATGCGTTCGCTCATTCATTCGTTTGTTCATTCATGTCCCTCATAAAAATGCCTATAGCCTATCCTTAATGATCCCTAAAAAAAAAAAAAAAAGTCCCTAATGCCGAGGAATTCGTGATATCATCAAGTGAAGAGAAGCTATATCGCTCCTAAAGACGGGCTTATCATCGGAAAACAACAAGTAGTCGCATCGAGGCCGTGTGTCCGTCTGCTAGCAGCTATCCACATCAGCTACCATGGTATGGTAACTCATGCCGAGATTCGCCCCGGGCCGATGCATGCGCATAGGCACGTTGGGGGCCGAGAGGCTGCCGATAGACTGACGATTCGCCAACCTTCGAGCTGCCTTCTCCCTTGCAACTTGCAGCTTGCAGCTTTCGTCGCATTAGCGATGTAAGGTAGGACCGCAACTTGGGGGTTGTAAAGCTGAAAAGAGATGCGCAATGCTGCCTTGTCGATCACCCATGCAGCCTGCAGTAGAACGGCATATTGCCGAATGCTGCATTCCAGGTTTCGACAGAGGATGCATAAGGCAGACGGAGGATAGGATAAGAGATGGGGTACCTAGTGCCCCCCCGCCCATCACAGGGACATGTGAAAGTACAAATCGGGGATGCCAAAATAAGAAATGATAAGAAGAAGTAACCAGGTTAGTCAAGCTTGAGCCCGGCATCGGTAACGAGAGATCATGGGTAGCCTGTCGGCTGTCTGCCGACAGAGCCGCAACGGCGGTGGTCCGCGAACCATATGTGGATATGCATCCTCAGCTGCACTTATAAGGTCACCTTTCCCTCGCCCCAGCACCTCGACACGCAACTCGTCTTGTTCTAATGGTGCTCGACCTTTACATTCTGTGCATGCTTCTTTCTCGCCCGGATTTCCTGTTTTTCCTCCTTACTAAGGACTTTGACCTTATTCGACCTTTCCTGTTCCCTAAGCCTCTCCGGCGGTACGAAGTTAGGGGGCTTAATATGCTTCACGTGTCCGCGGGGAAATGGTAATTCATGGAACCTCCTAGCGTAATTATAGCGGTCCACTGAGATCAAGCTGTGGCGAAACAGATGGTCGAGCATGTGGAAATCAGGGCGTATATCATCAACTGTCTTGCCTCCTGCGATATGGTGATAGATATGTGCCATTCTACTATGGAATGTCATCCGAAGATCGTTCCGGAACTCAGCCGTCCTAGCGTCGAAATCCCGCGCGTCACAAAACCAGCAGACGGCTTTAGGAGGAAGCCTGCCCTCAAGATGCTCGGTAATTATATGCTCGACCCAAGCGTCGAACTCGTTCAACTGGAATGTCACATTGCAATATCCAAGCCCAACAAACTCGCACGGCAGTTCAGACACCCTAGGTGCTGCGTCATATGCATGACTGTGAGCGGTGTACTGGGTGGCGTCGGTATAGTTGCTGGCGACGGACATAGTATCTGAAAAGCTTGTGCTACGTTGAGAGCTCCGTGTTGTCGAGGAAGATCCGTGGCTAGGCGCCCGCATTTGTCGAGACATTATATATTCGATAAATATTGTGGAACCCAAAAGGATATAGTATGTCGGGTAGACCGTGGATGAAGCTGATTTACGATTGCTGCAACGACAGCAGATTGCCGATCCTGATGCAGTAGTCTATTGATCGTGATGGAAAATAGGGCGTGGTGGAACCTAAGGGATGTTGGCAGCGAGTTCGAACTAGTCTTCCACAGGCTACATCAAAATTATTGGTATGTCCCCCGAGAGTCATCGACTCCTGTCTAGAGATAATATACCTAACTAGTCGAATGTAGAAATCAATTCCGACAGATGTCGACTACCGACGATTTTCTTTTGTTGTCGATTGTGCAGCGATATAATACTCATATGAATAGTCGAGATCCGAACATGGGAACTAACCCGGCCCACTTTGCTGCAGAATACCAATTCGCAACGCTGTGGCGGCCACGATGTGGGAGGATACAAAAAAAAGGGGGGGAGGGTGAACAATTTGAACTTGAGTTTGAAGCAAAGATGGTATTTCAGCCCAAGTAGAGTTGCTCTCCTTTCACTTTCTTAACCTGAATTGGGGTTTATTGGCAAAGTCGAACATCGGAGAAAGAAGATGAGGGGTTCTCCTGGGTCGTCATTCTCTTGAAATAACAATCTGGTAAACCAGACCATCCGGTATCGACTGGCAGGGGTATACATAATACCAACCTATGACGCCCGAGACTAATAATGGGCTTTCAACCGCCAAACCCGGGTGTTGGCGCCTGCTGCCGCCGCTTGTCTCTGAACGTGGAGCTTGTGCATCCGACCCTCCAGACTTTCTGCATAGTTACCCCCATTTCGCCTTGATCATGCATACAATGCAGCCATGTTTGCTGGAGACGTGGTTGTCGTTGATCGGATAGCTGTAGTCATCCCGTCGACAGGGGCATTCTTGGGCTCCAATTATCCGAAGACCGATCCGAAGATCATCGGTCCCGCGGTAGCAGCATGCAAAATAATAAACGACACCCAGTCTCATCTTCTGGGTTTGTTACTCTGGGTTTGCTACGATACTGGCCAACTCATTGATGCCACACCAGGGAATGAGCAGCGAGCAACCCACCAATGCTTGATCGGACCACGAGCAAACCCCGTACCAATCAACCTCACCCCGGATTACAGATGTGGGTTGTCGTGGGGGATAGGAGCTATCTGGACCGGAACGAACTCCTATAGACACAGACAAGCCGCACAGAGAATTCGTCACACCTTGACCACATTATCGGCGGTATCATCTGTCTAGCCAGCAAACATACCAGTTTTCACTCTATCTCGATTAAGAGACCTGGACTTGGTTAGATCCCTAGATGAGGATTTAGGGTGTTCGTTGACGATCTGCCACCGAATATTCGACCAAACCTCTTGAGCTAACTAGCATTTCATCTCGCTAACGACCATGTTACACACCTGCCTTCCAACACCATTCACATCAGCTTCGGGGAGCCCTACAATATGTGCCGACTCTCCGGCACATTGGACTATCAGACCACAGATGCCAGGATCTCCAGATGCTTGATTGCGAAGTCAATACAGCTGGAAGGCGGGAAATAATTCCGTGTGCTATGAGTGTTGATCTGGTGGTCAGACTGCGACAACACATAGGTAGGTAGCTTGCATGATTAGTTGTTTGTGAGACCGGTGAGGGTAGGAAGGTTGAGTGGGCACATATTTTCGTATGCTTCCTTTCTTAGGTGAGAAGAGTTGTCATGAGTTCCGTGTGGCATCAAGTCTGTAACAAGACTTGAGATAGCTCGCAAGCCGTGAAGGGTTGGGTAGAGGGTGATGGCATGCAAAGAGCTGCATATGTGCACAGGTTAATCGATGCAGACATACGTACAACCAACGGGGTTCTCCAATACGCTCGGGTCGTGGGGAAGGTCTGCGTTGGGTTAATTGAAAAAAGGCCCGGCTGAGACTCAGGAGCAGAGCCTCAATTCTCCACTCCATCCAGGTTCTTACCCCCCAGTATCCTTTGCTCCCGTTGTTGGATGTGATGATTCTGCCCCCCTCTTTCACCCCCTCGTCCCCCTCCCTCTTCCCCGTCTCTGAGCTTAGGACGTTGCGTTGTTCAATTTGACAAGTTGATACGAGCCTATCATTGGCCGAGTTCTCTATTACACCCATTGGACGTTCCATTCTACCGTCCCATATCTGTCGAACATATTCTCTGTTCCGACGTCGAGTTACGTCGTATAGTAAAATATGGGACGCCACATCTAAACGAGGCGTTGCTATTCCAGGCCGTTCGAGTTATCTCAATTAAAGTGTTTAAGTCACCGCCTTTTTGAGTCCTCTCCTAGTAAGAAGGCTCGCTTCATGCGGGATCGCAAAGCACCCTGGCTTTTACTACAACGTTCCTGAACTGAGGATGGCTGCCGTTCTCATCGCCCGTCTTGATGATTCCGGGGAATGTTACACAACATAATTCACGTCCTGCCAGACTCTGCTCGTCCTCAGCTCCGATATCTTCCATGGTAGACGCCTCAAACAAGAATCTCTGATGAGGGAAGATCTTAGGCATGTAAACTTTGAATGTGGCTTTCTGTGCTACCAATGAGCGTGCTAGTTCAACCGAATTATGGACCAGCGTACGAAGCGCAAGATCCCGGGCTTCTGTTGCGGCACCATCTGTGATTGCATCTAAGATATGGTTGATCCTAGATATGGTGGATTTGATTACTAGTACTGTTTCTTCCTGCATCCGCGGGACCGCCTCTTTTCGGAGTATGGCGAGTGTCATTGCACGCCATTGGTTAGTAGTTTCAACTGAACCTACCAAAGGGTCAGCCGTCGTCTCCAACGTAAGCCCGGCGGCAACTCACTGGTTGTCGCAAGATACTCTTCTATCTGAGTAAATTTGTAAGCTTGATCTTTAGGAAGGCCGACGAAGTAGGCATTGAAAATGTCTTCTACTAAGATACTAGATACCACACTCTGCAAGAGGTGCACTTTTGATGATCCCGCAATCTGCTCATACATAGGAACAAGTTCGTCAAGATCGTGGATAATGGCCTCGTCGGCACGTGTAAAGTCTGCTGGCTTATTAGTTCATAATGTTCAAGCTACGCGCAAGGTTGAGTTAACCCTACCAAGCTTTGCTCGCCTAAAATGTACAATAATCCAGTTCTGCAAGCCATTTCCTAGCTTTGCCATGGAATCACCAAACTCGTCATCGGTCGTCTGATAGCCCTTAGCTGTGCTGGTGCTGACCCACTGTTTGAGGCCGGCAATCTGGCCCTTCAAAGACCGTATCTCGTCGTCGCGCTTCTTCAGCTCTCTTTGTAGAAATTCCAATCCCTCACGTAATTCAGATCGTTCAGCCTCTCTTAGATCAACCTCGGCGCGTAACAGTTCAAGCTCAGCATCAGCCCGTGAGAATTGCTGGCTTAAGCTCGAATGTTTCGCCTGCCAGAAGTTGGTCGTCTCGCCTTCCTTTTGGGAGAGCATATCCAATTCTCGCGTAAATTCAGCTTCCATGAGATCAAGCTCCCGTCTCAATTCGTCAATCATTTCATCCTTCTCTTTGAGCAAAATAATCTCCTTCTCCTTAGCGTTTGACGGTACGCCATTATCTTTGCCTGTTGTGTTCGCGTTATCATGAGTATTGTCGTTGTCCGTGCTAGGAGAAGAAGACGTAGAAGAATGGCGGATGAGTTGTGCACGAGGAGGAGGAGAAATGATGTTACTGTGATCGTTTCGTGTCGAAGTTGAAGATCGAATAGCGTGGGACGTCGCCCGTCGCTTCTCTGATGAGTTCATAGCGTCAAAAGAGCGGGTTTATATGCAGGGGGTATTGCAGAGGCAGCGAGAGGGAAACCTTGAATAAAAACGGTAAGTGCAAATGAGTGCATTATCTTGAGAACATTCATCTCCTACATGTACGTACTTGATGCATTTGTATACTTCAAAGTTAGTATAATTACGGAAGTCCACACCGGCGAGAAGGACCAAGGACTCGAAGAGCTGACTCCTATCGATAGGTACCCGAGACTGGTGCAGCACTGGCTCGGCATGGATTGCCTAGCGGTTTGCTTCGGATGCACTGGATGTATGTACATACATACATATTTTCCCGAGATCAGGTACTAGATGCCGCACGTACCATACATTTGGTACATACAAATTTGATATTCCTGGTAAATCCGTCAATGTGAATCGTCAACGATACCTGGTCCTGGTATCTAGTATTATTGGTATACATGTATGCATTTTAGGTAACATTCCAATGATGTTTAAGAATAGGCGCATACATTGATTTAGACTCCGTATACGATGAGCTATTAACTATCAGGTTTGATTGATAACACTTACACACATTTTGCACCCAAGTAAGTATACGACATTTGAAGCCTCATGAACAAAACGTTTATGATCGCTACATCAAGTCAATTTCCGCCTCGACCTCGTACGCTTCATCGCCATCGTCCTGCTTCTTCGCGCCCATCTTGCAAATCGCAATCTTCTCTACCACGATGTTCTCCGCCCAGACGAAGTCCTCGTAACGGTTCAGTATCTCGCGCGCGTCGACCGTCAGCCTCTCGTATCTTCTCCCACCTTTACTATAGCTTCTCCCCTTAACGTGGTTCGTGTTCATTATGGTAGCGTGCAATAACAATGGGCGGTTCTCCGCCATCATCAGCCCGGCCTGCTGGAAACTCGATTGCAGACTTTCGCAAAACTGCAGCAGTGTGCCTTCGGTATCGACTGGCGGAGCATATAGCACCGATGATCTGGATGCCGCTGGCTGCATCGAGCGCAAGCCTTTCAAGGTTACAGAAAATGGCAACAGTGGCCGTTCGGATGACTCTGCAGTAGGTATCATAGCTCTGGTCGCCCTGACACCTTCCAGAATTTGTCTAGGTGCCAGTGCCCTTAAATGTGCTACCGCCATTTCTAGTCCTTCATCCTTCGGAAAGCTCATAACACCAATTGTCAGATGAAGCGTCCCAAGTGGCCGGATAGCTTGCTCTGGTACGGCGAAGCTGTCTGGGTTAGTTACTTCTTGACTAAATGCTGATAAACTGGCTGAGAGTTGGCGGCGAGATCCTTCAGTAACAAGGGGTAGGCACAGGAAGTGCGTAGGTGATGGTCGTGGTGGCATTTCTTATACTTAAAATAAAGTGAAATATAGAGTTTTGCATATATCAGGTCCGAAGAATTATGCTCGGAGGGTTGGCTTAGGTTAAACAGATCAGTTATGACTTTTTATAGTTATAGTTTTTTTTGGACTTTTTAAATACTTCCTTAGATGCTGTTATTAGAAACCCAAGAACTCTCGTTTGTATTCGTATAAGATGTATATAAGATGTGTGTCTAGGGTGTTGTTTGCAGAAGAGAAAAACTCTTCTACAAACGGACTCTGTGACCTAAGAAAAAAAAAAGGCGTGTTGCAGACTCGATAAGATGTATACATGTATACACGTGCAACTGTATATTACCGGTTACACATGTCTGGTATCAGGTAATGTCTGGTAAGGAGGACAATGTGGATACCTACATAAGCACAGTCGACAGTATTGCCCAGGTGATATCGATGCTCTAGCCTCTACATATGTAGGTAGATACCTCTTATCAAAAGTATATATCCTTCAGATTCAACTGATTATAGATATTAATCGAATGTTACATGTACATATGTAGTTTATAGGTATGATGTGGTTCGGGAATACATGGTAAACTCCTGGTTTTTACAAGATATTCGGAGTTACTAAAGCTTAGAGTTCAATTGGCATAACTCTAGATAGTCCAGATTGAATATCGTGTGGCATCGGCTGGTCTCCATACATAAATCTTGGAATCTGTGCGGGTAATCTGAGCACAAGCTTCATTCATGGCTATTGCTCATTACTTCATAATGAATCCACCCATATTCTACATGTACATACATACATACATACATACACTGGCAATACTCAGTCTACATAAAGATATGCCTATTTGAGAGTACTCATTAGATTAGAGTCATACCTATAAATCACTCTAAAACTCCAAATGAACTACATTGGCCACGGAAGAAGGAGGAAGCAACGATAACCCTGCGTTACAAGGCAGGCATTTAGGATATGACGTAGGCAAATACGTCAGGATGCGCCGCCATTAGGTATCAGGAAATCCAAATCTGCACGTAAGAGGAATATGCGACTCGGCTGCAAAGTACGGGCGATGTTATATAGGAAGGTCGAGAAGAAGGCAAATCCGTGGGTGAGAAAACCGGTGTATTAGGAAGCGCAATTTTGCTTGCCTGTTCGATCGTTAGAAGCCGATCGCTTCCAAAATCTAAGCTAGATGATCGTATTGTGTGTCGTACTCCCGGTTGCATGCATAAACCTTCTGCCTGCAATAGAACCGTCATACAAAGTGAACTGTTCTCTCTCTACCTGAGGATGATCGGATGTTGTAAAGTACGAGACCACAAACGTGGGGTATATCTGAAGTCAAGTGATGGGTTAGGCAAACTAATATGCTGTCCCCTCTCTTCCCTCTGAGAACTTCGAGCAACCTTCGTTTCTCGTGATGCTCGAAGTTCCTTAGCAAACGGTCGCACTCAGAAAGGGGTTGAATGCGATAACCATAGTCGCGAAACTGGCGGTATAGTGCAACCCAAATTCGAGTTGCGAAGCTAGTTTCGCGTCGTTGACTAGGTAGAATTGAAGAAATTCTTGAGCGTCTGCTCGACGTCGGCATATTCTGCCTTGACTGTCTTAAGCGTTTCCGTGATTCGAGAAAGACACAGAGTCTCATCCGGCTCTGGAGTGCCATCGACATCCTCCTTCTTGCCATATCGCTGAATTTTCTCACAGCTATCTTTGACCTTGGTCAAACCGAGAGTCGCAGACGAACCCTTCAAGAAGTGACCAAGTCGATACAGCTCATCAAGGTTCCCGTTTTCCCTGAATAAATAAACGAACAGGTTAACTTTAATCATCGGCAAAGAAAGCTAGCCCGAGGAGCCTGATATTCGACAAGTATCATAACAACCAAGTAATCATGAGAGTGACTTACAGAGCAGTGTCCATTTTCTCGAATGTCTCCTCAGCTTGTTCAAAAAATCCAAATACAATGGATCTGCTGAATTCACGGTCGTCCTCCCCATCGTCCATTTCTAGAATCTGACTAAATGTCATAATATCGATCGCATCCCCTAGGTCGGGGAGGTTACCAGTATCATGACCATCGTCATTCTGTGCAGATGGGCAGAGTAAACGTTAGCGATTTTCCCAAGCAGGATAAAAATATATACATGTCCTCCAATGAGAAATTGCTACCCGTACCTGGTCGTTAGCAGCCATTATGGTAGGCTATATGTTGTAAGGCCTGCTCCTGAAAGACGATGCCAGTCAAGGAGGTCGACGTTGGTTGTAGTAGAAAGAGATCCCTTTGGAATGAGCCAAGGCCGAAAATGAGAAGAATGCAGCGATAAAAATTGGCGAAATATATCTTAGGAAAGAGAGTCGTGTGGGTGTTGTGGGAAAAAAAACCGCGGCGACTTTAACCACTCTAGTTTTGATCGAACACTTAGGTGGGGTCTATCGGTAGGAAGTGATGGTGATATGTAGCCCATGGGTAATGGTAATGGTAAGGGTAAGTGTAAGTGTAAGTAACAAGATGGGACTGGGATTGATGGGGATAACACAGGTCGCACAGTGTATCAGCACGTTCCAAGGTTTATTTTGGCTTACCTAACCTATTAATTGGCTGGTGATGTCGGTACCTATGCCGAACAATACAACAAACAAGGATTTTCGTTGACATTTTATGGGACTAGGTCTTCCTTAAGTATCGACACATATAATTTACTATAAAAAATACAATCTCTTAGTCATAAACCTACCAAAGCTTCTGTCTTAGTGATGTATATACCATAGTAAATATTATATGAAAATACCTTTCTTTACTACGATAATATCCCCACAAATGACAATGAAAATGCTTGTCGGTTGTACCTTTGGAATGATACATTCGATGTACATATGTACGTACGTACACTTCTTCTACGCTACCATCAATTGATACATGTATGTATGTACTTTATATACATTGATATTGATAACTATTCAATGTTCTATTATAGGTTACGAGCTGTACCTTCTTGTTACCCTTAAGCTTTCTATACTACAAACACTGTTTTAATATTGAAATAGGTAAAATTATAGACATACCTTCCTTTGCAAATATACCTAAATATAGATACGGATAAAGAAAAGGGATACATGTATTTATAGCACTGTATACTTGGTATGAGGTATGCATGAAATTGATGTCTAATCGATTAGGTTACCTACCAGGTCATACCTATATGAATAATCGAGTGTCGACAAAATATGGGAATGGACGCGGATGGGTGACGGGTTTGCCGTCTTTAGGGGCTAAAGTTCCCGTCAGGGTCTTTTAAACAACGTCACCGATTAGGTACCTAGGGATTTTTAGGGTACCTGCCTAACTACGTGAACCTAGAGACGCTAACATCCCATTTAAGGATTTGACGTGACCTTGCTTACCTATTCAAGTTACCTCAACCTACTTAGGGTTGCGTACCTAGGTAGGTACATACCAATAATTCAAAAAAGGTGGAGAATAAGTCAAGAGGAAGGCAGGTCTTTGTTATTCATAACTTGAATTGTTCATGGCTGCAGAAAGTGCAGAGATTGAAGAAGGTGCCTTCAATAGAACATACATACATACATACATACATACATACATACATATAGAATAATCAGATGTAATACATAATACGTAACAAGTAAACGTAGTGATGGTGGGGTTGTCTTGTTACAACTTTCCCTCCAATTTTTTGGCCTCGATCTATTGAACGCTATTGCTCCTATTCACTATTAAATGGGAATCAAGGAGCATAATAGGTAACGAACTGTTCATCAATAGGATCAAAAAAGATTATGAACAGCCACTACGCCTTATCCGCCGCAATACCTACATGCGCCATCTAGTTGACACAACATTATACGACATTATGTCAGTGTATACATTCTGTCTATCACCTTGCCAAAGTGGAGGTTTCATTAAGTCCAAGGTGGGATGAAGGGGGGTGACGGGGTGAAGGGGTGAAGGGATGAAGAAATAATGAGAGTTATGGCTAGGTACTAGGTATGTAAGACTTGTCGAGTTGAACTCGTATACCATCGTCTCGGTACGTTCTGTCCTTGTTTCCGGACTTCAAATCTCATGATCAGTCAACTATGATCTCCATCGCGAAGCCGGATATTCGCCATCAGTACAGCCAAACATGACAAAGGGGGAATGCCTCCGGGAACACGGGAATATGGAAAGCCTCGTCAAGCCTTTCGCCCACCACTTCGTGCAATAAGCATCGCTGGAATCTTCTATGATCGACGTTGACGCATCTCCTGTAAATACATGCAAAATATTGCATATGTATTGGCCCCTCCCCCTAGCTGGATTGTGTGTTTAGGACACTGGACCCTAGACTGCATCGTTGCGTCCCGCCAAGCTGATCCTACCAACTTGCGGTGCTACTATTCTAGTCTTGTGTCACTCGCCTGATTCCAAGGTACTGGCAATACCGAATACCTACCTCCTCTACCCCCTTAACTGGCAACTATATATACGTATATGATAGGACCGGAGCCCTGTCATCATAAAACGGTGACGCCGGGACGCAATGTTGCGCTACGGCACGCAGTTCACGTCTGCAGAAGTCGTAACCATGGGATGTCATCATATCGTCCATTACATCTAACCTCGAGCCTCGCGACATAGGGTACTGCTCTAGACCAGCACTGCGATTGACTCGAAGAGAATGCAATCAGGGTCGATGAGTATTATATGCCTTGTGATCGCGTGTATAAGAAATCCAAGACACGAGGGAGAGCCCTTCCACTTACGCTATCGCGTTCCCGCACCGACGGGTTGATCACGTCGTTTATTCTCGAAGCTTTTCCGGGTCTCCACATCCACAGGTGAATGCATCTGATGTTTAAGTGGAGACTTTCAATCGGGAAAAACGTCATATCCAGACCCTGGATTCCCGTGTGACGTGCCACAGCACAGTGCCGCGCGCCCACCTCGTCGTGTTTCTCTGTTACCTGCATACGCGCCCCTACATTATGTATTTCAAGAACGGTTCACCAAGAACGAATACCCAAACAATGGATCTCGACACGTTAGTGGGGCTCAAACACCGGATCCGGGCATGAGTACTTAGGTACGGATCATAACGAATTCACATGCCTGGCGACATGCCACATACTATATAAGTATTCGTCAGAAAATATGGATGCATACCTGTACAGCTGTATACCAGCTATGTAGAGGTAAGTTTGAACAAGACCAGTATGGTTAGGCATTACGCGGTAGTCTACGGCTCATGGCTACTATCCTGGCTGAAAAAAATCCATAAAAGGCAAAGATGAGATCGACCTTCGTTTGTTCCCGCAATCCTCGGCTACTGGCAATCCGAGGGCACAATCTGAAGGGGAAAAAAATAAAATAACCCCAAGGCCCCCTCCACGTACGAGCAGCGAGACTTATTTGTATTGGCCCATTAACGCGGGCAGCTTTGCAAGGTTCATATCCATATTGGAACTGAAATCAATAGGGTATATATCTATGGAAAGCCAGCTGCCCCATACGAACTACTTCGGCTTATAACATAGCCTCTCGGTGAATATAAGAGCGCGGGAGTGTTTTGAGATGATCTCACAGATCAGTCCATTTGCCAGACCATCCACGTAACCATATATGTGTTCTTATCAGCTTGAACTACCACGACCTTTCCTCATCACTCATGTATCCGTTTTCGCTTTTCGATAGACGGAGAGGGATTCGAGGTTAGTAACACTTCCCCCCCCTCCCCTCTCCCAGACCGGGTTACTATCCGGTAGGTATATTACCAAGTGTGCTCCCGTAGCGCACTGAGCACTAGCAGAAACATAGATGTCGCAGGGCCTTAGGCCTTCCAAAAGGCGATCATGCTCTCAATCTTCTCGTGCTGTTGGTCACTTGTTTCACACCAAATGTGAGCAGACCACATTTTATCACAAATTAAGAAAATCCCCTGATTCGGTCATGACTTCGAAGTTACCGCTAGCAGCTAGAGAAGACTGACTCCCTGCGAGTTGGCTTGGCAATATTCGTGACCTTTGTTTCCCCGCACCCAGATCACAATTCGTTCTACATACAGGATGACCAAATCTCGGTGGGCATAAATATATGAACGCAATAAGCAGAGGCAACCATATGCGCATGTACGATGTACGCCCACGCACCTGAAGTAGGCAAGGTCTCTTTTTTACCTTTAGTTCTTGCCTTGGTTAATTTTCCTTCCCAAATCTTTTTCTCCTTGCCCCTTTCCCTCCAAGGTGCATTATATAGATACTCATACAATAATCTTCCAGCCATGATGATTAAGGGACTTGACATGTCCGAAAGATGGTTGGAAACCCCTCCAACAACTTCCGTAAAAAAAAAAAAAAAAAAAAAAGACATCCAAAACAATAATAGCACGTAGATAACGTAGTTGATCAGGGGGTAGCTTAAGGACCTGAGAAGTATGTAGAAGCCATATTTCTATTCTTAGTAGCAATTTAAATAGTCCAAGTCCTCTCTCCCTGTCTTCTTCTTTTTTTTTTTTCGAGACTCATGTACGGAGTACGTGCGTCTTTATTTCCAGCGACCAAGGAGGGGCAAGGGAGTGGGAGAGGAGGGAACGGAGTCCCGTCGCAGAACCGGCTTTTTCAAGCGCAGCTGCAGTGCGACTCTCGAAAACGCGAGTCAGCTGTCAGCAACACATAGCTGGATTCTGGAACCCGCTTACAGTCCTGACATGCAGCGTTGGATGCAGCGACCACCCCGGAAAACTTGTGTTCCCCCCGGTGGAGAGATATCGCGTCGGATGTTGTCTCAGGCCGTGGGTTCTAGAGCAATACTTTCGACGCCACAGCCAGAAGCCACGCAGCATCTTTCCAGCCGCCTTCGTCTGCTTTAGGCGGTGGTATGCGTTCTGTCGGGATATTCGACGCACCTTCGAGGTCCGCCGTACTCGCGCTGCGAGGGTAATGACTTTCCTCGGTCTCTCCGTCCGACAGCTCGCCCTCGGCGTTTTCCGACTCCTCGTCGTTCTCCTCGACGGAGAAGAGGGACCAGACCCACGAGCCCATCCCTCCGCTCTTCCTATAGACTAACTTCCGGACTACCGCCTCGTCCGACTTGCTGGTGTCTAGCTCGGAAGTCTCGAGCGCTTCGTCCAGGCCCACGAAGTCTGGCCCTTGTATAAAATCTTCTTCTGACGTTTCCTGGTTGAAATAGCCGTCGTGCGCGTGGCGCTCCCCCGGCGTTCCTTGGCGGGCTCTGCTCCCGACTCTGCTGTGGGAGCGGCTGGCGTAGCGACTACCCTGAGAGAGAGTATCCTCGGCGATGCTTACCACGCTGCCTTGGCGACTGCTCCGTCTGCTCGCAATTTCCCTCTCCCTCGCGATTTCCCGTTCGTACGCCTCCTCGTCCGCGTCGCGCATACCTGTCAAACTAGTCGAACTTGCCCTCGAGACGAGCCAGGCCTGCCCCTTCGACTCGCGCATCTCAGAGCTGATCAGCGCCCCCGTACGTTGTATCCAGTCACTGTCGCCCCGTTCCTTGGCGGTCGATGGCCGATGGTGGTGCGGGAGCGGCGATAGCGCGCCTAGACCGGCACGTCTCGTGTTCGAAACGGCTAGGTGCGTGGTAGACTTGCTCTTCGGTAGGTTTGCGCTCAAGGGGCCATGCACGGAAGAGCGACGGCGGCAGCGGCTGGGCGAATTGGCACGAGTCCGGGGAGGAGATTGGAGGAGACGGGGTGTTGTAGGGGCGGATTTCCCCTGCAGGTAAGACGAGTTGTGTTGGAAGGGCGGCGCATCGAAGTTAGGCAGCTCTTCCGGATCGGTCAGGGGAAACTTGGATGTGAGGGGGGCGAGGGAGAGGTGATGTAGGTTAGTAGAAGACCTATTTTGGCGACGGGCCTGGTTGGCATGTTGCTTGTAAGCGACATCCATCGTTTTACGTGGAGATATTCACACGGTGATCTCGTTATGGTATTAGAAGAATGGTGGATAGCAAGACAATTCTAAGACAGGACACGATAGAAAGCCACGAAGGCCAATTCGATGACAGCAAGTATGTACTATAAATCACTTGGATCAAGAAACAATGCCGGTTGAGAGTTGAGATCGAAGACAGGTGGGAGCCACTCGGAATTTGAACAACTTGGGTCTTGAGTTTTGAGTCTTGGGTCTTGGAGAAGGAAATTGTCCGGTAGACCTCGGGTCACGCTGCTTTAAGGGCCAAGACTTATTTATGCTTTTGATGGATCTAAGCATAAAAGTATAAAATGACAATTATGGTGCATAGTTCACTTTATGCATAGGTGACGACGAAAATGGTTAGTTTGATGAATATAGGTAGGGATAAATACTACGTATTGGGTAGGTAACTGGTAACTGACTTCATCATATCACGAGGATAGTATTAGTTGTCCCAGATAATTAGTTACAAAATAGTAATATTAAGGGATTGAAATAGCTGTCAGATATGGAAGAAGATCCATAAGAGCAGATTGGTAAGTTAGTAGTACATAGAGTCGGTAGTTGATAACGAAATTTCCACATACTATTATTACAATACCATCGAGCCGGCAAAAATCAGATCAAGTGAGTCTGAGTCGAGAGGTCGTACGATATACACGACATATAGAATATAGACAGTAGCAAATCTCCGAGTCGTTTCACATTATCGTGTAGCTACCTACTCACTTACCTGTAGCTACCTTTACATAGAGACACCAAGATAGGTATGCTTAGAGAATGATAAGACGTAAGGTTTATATCTTAGCATCATACATGATAGAAGCTAGTTAAATAAGGGACTTAATATAGAAACAAAGACATACATACCTTGTATAGATTATTCAAGGTTATATTCTTTGAAGGTAATGTTATACACAGTAATGGTGTGGACTTTTAACATTCTATTGTTATCACTTATAACCTATTTTGTAAGAGGTAAGTATGGTGTATTACTTAAAAGCAGCGTTGATGCTAAGAATATATGGGCAAGGGTTTAAGGCGTGGAGATGGAAGCTTTGACCACTCTGTTTGTACTTTAAACATAAAGCACAATCTGATGTGCATCATTCATAAAGTATACGTACATGTACATTTGCACATTATACCCTGATACCTACAGTATCAAATTGTATCATAAAAGTTTGATCGCACGGACTAACGGTTAGCAATAAGTCAATAACTGAAGGCTTGAAGCAACAAGTTTCTACTACATTTATTACATCATCCTCATTGCAAATCGGTTTAATAACCAGTTTATCATAATTAGTGGTTTTCACCGTCGAGGTCCCTGCATTCTCAAGATGCGCAACCTCCGCAACATTCGATATAACACCTGGAGGTCATCGATCGATTTGAATGGGGAGATCATCACTTCAGCATGCTGGGACCCAACCAACGACGAGGTCTTATGTACTTTCGGTCCAAGAGAGGATGATGGTCATATTCGCTTGGTCAGAATTACAGAACATATAAGAGCTTCCTCTTTAGATATGTAAGTCTATTATTACTATCCCTTCGGAGATTTCCGAACATCTGTCTACACATTACCATTCCTGCTCACTACTCATCTTTACTCTATTCATAGTGAATGTCAAGATATTGCATCGTGGGATGCACCAAGTCCAAATCCAGATTTGGCTGTTGATAGGGTCATAAACTCGCATCATTTCGGTGATACGCGGACGACATGTCTAGTCCTCGAAGGGGGAGACATAGTTGTTGTCCAAGAAGCGGCAGAGGCTTCGACCCCCCAGAATGGAGTTCATATCGAGATAATGGGTTCTATCGACGAGGGAATTACCGCTGCGAGCTGGTCCCCTGACGAGGAACTTCTAGCCATCACCACCAAGGTGAACACGGTGGTATTCATGAGCCGGGGTTTCGATGCTATAACTGATATGACCATGACCGCCGACGATCTTAAGGCGTCTAAGCACGTCTCGGTCGGTTGGGGCAAGAAGGAGACACAATTTCAAGGCAGAGGTGCCAAAGCCCTGAGAGACCCTACGATTCCAGAGAAAGTCGACCAAGGCACGCTCAGTCCCAACGATGACGGGAATACGACCATCAGTTGGAGGGGTGACGGTGCCTACGTTGCAATTAATTCAATCGAGACGGGTATCCGCCGAGTCATTCGAGTGTATTCTCGAGACGGTGTGCTTGACAGCGTAAGTGAGCCCGTTGACGGTATGGAGCAGGCTTTGAGTTGGAGACCAGCTGGAAACTTGATTACTGCCATACAACGTCTCGAGGACCGTGTAGATGTAATTTTCTTCGAGAGAAACGGTCTCAGACATGGCCAGTTCCCCCTACGAGCCCCCGAATATAGGACCCTCGTGAACGACAGGATACAGCTTCACTGGAATTCAGATTCTACAGTACTTGCGGTCACTCTTAATGACCGAATTCAACTTTGGACAATGGGAAATTACCACTGGTATCTAAAACAAGAAATCTTCACACGGGAGCAGCCACTTTGTTTTACATGGCATCCTGAAAAGTCCTTACGCCTAGCATCAGCCTTCGCAGACAAGCTATTGCTTGCAGAGTATATCGTTGAGGTGACTCGAGGTTCGCTCACGCCCCCATACGATTACGGAGCTGTTGCTGTCACCGACGGCAGGACGCTTAAACTCACCCCTTTTGGAACTGCCAACATCCCCCCTCCGATGGAATTATTCGAACTCCAAACACAGTCGCCGATCCTCGACGTGGCTTTCTCACCGGCAGACACGTTCTTAGCAATCCTCCACCGGCATGGTGTAGATATTTACAGTTGTAATACCAAGGAGCAGCGTTCTCTCCCTCCGTCTTTAGTCGGCAGTTTGGCTTTTGCAAACGACAAATCGGGAGACGCTTATGTTCCATTGCAAGTTGCCGTTACTGAGCAGGGCGTTGTTCATTGCCTGGGGTTTGAAAGGGGACCGGTAATTCAGTCGCATCCGTTCAACCGAATAACAGGCGAATTCTCATCCCATCCGAGCATATATGCCGGATCCATGTTCGGGTTTGTTCGTCTAACTCAGGCAGGCTCTACTGATGTCCTTCTTCAAGATTGCTTAGGTAGACTTCATGGTGTCGTCGATCATCAGGACGAGTTGTATTCAACTCGCTTTCTGTCTCAACTTCCGTGGAGCGAAGCCATCGACCTGGCGGGCAATGTCATCGCCGTCGGGCTATCACGAAACGGCCACTTATATGCGAACTCACGCCTCCTACTTAGAAATTGTACCTCTTTTCTGGTTACGCCAGCCCACCTCATCGTTACAACCACTAATCATCTAGTTAAGTTCATCCACCTGGTTGACGTAAATAGTGAGTTTTAGAGACCCTAAACTCCGTTCTCTCAGCTAACTGAAATCTGTAGGCTTGGAAGTGCCCCCAGATGATCCCGAGAATGATGAGAGATGTCGGAGTATCGAGAGAGGTGCGAGGCTTGTGACGGCAATGCCCACAAAAATGAGCCTCATTCTCCAGATGCCGAGGGGTAATCTCGAGACGATTTACCCCCGGGCTATGGTTTTAGCGGGGATTAGACAGTTGATCGACGCCAAAGACTACAGGAAAGCGTACTCGTATTGTCGGACTCAGCGTGTGGATATGAATATCCTCTATGATCATAGGCCCCAGAAGTTCCTTGACAATGTCGGGCTTTTCCTCGATCAGCTTGAAAATGTCTCGTATACTGAACTTTTTCTCTCCTCCCTGCGGTAAGTTTGTTCTTCACTTGTGGGCGAATCTGGATCTAACGTGCCGTAGTGATGAGGATGTCACGCAGACAATGTATAGAGATACCAAGGGCGTGCGAAACCAAGAGTTACCGGAGCCCGTTTCTAGGACACCTGCCACCAATGGTGTTCAAGGTCCCTCGAAAGTTAACATAATTTGCGATGCAGTCCTATCCAATCTCCAGTCACGCAATATCAAAGACCATTCCACTCTGCAGCGTATTATTACGGCCAACGTCTGTAAAGCCCCCCCAGCATATGAGGATGGGTTGCTAGTTGTTGCTACCTTACTACAGGAAGACGAGCAGCTTGCCGAGATGGCTGTCGAACATATATGCTTTCTCGCGGATGTAAACACACTATATGATGAAGCTTTAGGCCTTTACAACCTAGATTTGGCTTTGCTAGTTGCGCAACAGTCACAAAGAGATCCTCAAGAATACCTCCCGTTCATACAAAATCTACATAAACTACCCGAGATCAGGCGAAGATTCACCATAGACGACTTTATCGGGCGGCGTGCGAAAGCCTTAGGCCACCTTCAAGAGATCCGAGCTCATAAAGAAGCTCAAGACTACACCATTCAACATACGCTCTACACCACAGCTTTGAAACTTTACCGGTACGACCAACTTAACCTCACTATCCTTACCGGCCTCTACGCGAAATACCTCGAGTCTACGTCTCAGTTCCGAGAAGCAGGACTTACGTACGAGTCCCTGAATGACTACACATCAGCGACGCGGTGCTACCGCGCCGCCGGCGCCTCTAACTGGCGTGAGTGCCTCTTCGCGGCGCACCAGCAAACACCGCCGCTTACGCCGGACGCCCTAGCGGACCTGGCGACGACGCTCGCGGATGCGCTCCTCGAGGCCAAGGACTACGCCTCTGCGGCGACTATCCACATCGACCACCTCGGCTCACTCGAGACGGCCATACCGTGCCTCTGCAAGGGCTACCTCTTCGCCGACGCCATGCGCATCGTGGTCCAGCGCGCGCGCCCCGACCTCCTCGAGTCGGCCGTCGACCCCGGCCTCGCCGACACCCTTGGCAGCTGCACCGAGTTCTTCGCTAACTGCAAGGCCCAGCTGCGCGCCCAGGTACCTCGCATCGCGGAGCTCCGGCGCAAGGCAACCGAGGACCCGCTAGGCTTCTACGAGGGCGAGCGTCACGGCGGCGGCGACTTACCAGACGACGTATCCATCGCGGCTAGCTCGCGGATTAGCACGAGCGCCAGCTTGTTCACGCGGTACACGGGGAAAACCGCTGGCGGCGGCAGCGTGGGCACGGCGGGGACGGGGGTGTCGCGGGCGACGAGCAAGAACCGGCGGCGGGAGGAGAAGAAGCGGGCGCGCGGGCGGAAGGGGACGGTGTACGAGGAGGACTACCTGGTAAGCAGCGTGCGGCGTCTGGCGGAGCGGGTGGAGGAGTCGCGGGCGGACGCGCAGCGGTTGGTGGCGGCGCTGGCGCGGCGGGGGATGGCGGAGCGCGCGCGCGCGCTCGAGACGCTCGTCGTCGAGGTCCAGGACGCTTGTAGGCGCGCGATCGACGAGGTCTTTGTCTCGACGGCTGCTGCCACCGAAGAAGAAGGAGAAGGTGGCGGCGGCGGCGGCGGCGATTGGAGGCCTGTGGGCGCGAACCCCGTGGATTACGATACCGTGCGGGGCAAGTGGCGGGTACGGGAGCCGCCCGTCGTCGGGGCATTGGAGAGGCTGTCGATGCTAGGTTCGTAGGGGTGGAGGGAGGAGGGAGGTAGTTTCATCTCGGGGAATAAAGAGAATGATATACTTATATCAGGAAGGAAGGAAGGGTGATATATCCGGGGAAGAGGTTTAAAACAAAAAGGGGAAGGGGGGTAGTTGGGCTACCTATAGGAGCACGTATACCCTTGAATTAAGGACCTAGGTAGGGTAGATTTAAAAAAAAAAAACAAAGTAGAGAGGGGGGAAAAAAAAGGGGGGGGGAAGGAAAGGAAATCACATCGGAGTCATGATCACCGTCACATAGCCCTACGTCGTCGTGTCTTATTCTAGGAATGAATTACTTTTTTTCCTCGCGTTTTAGTGTAGTTCAAGTCCCTGGTCCCGAGTGCTTTATTCTGCTTCCGCGGATGTCTTAGGGTCTTTTTTTTTATTATTTTATTTTATTTCATTTTTATTGTTTTATTTTATTGTTTTATTCGGGATGCTTTTATATACATCTATATATAGTACAGGTGTCAAGTATGCGCCGACGGGTACGTAGCGTTCCTCATGTCACTCTTACGTCCCCGTCCCGCCTCGTCTTCTCTCTCCTTATTTCCCCCTCTCTCTCTCTCTCTATCTCTCGCGCGCGCACTCGCTTCTCTTAGGAAGAAGATGGCGGGGGCGGAGGCGGAGGAGGAGTATCTTGATCCGGCGTCGCTTGGCCTGCTGCTTCTTGATCTATCGTCTCTTGACCTGCTGTCTCCTGTATCGTCGTCGTCGCTGTCGTCGTCTCTGTGGCGGTGGGCACAGCCGCCTCGTCTGTCGTCGGACCGTCCAGAGCCACCGGAACGGTCGGCGCTACTACGAAGGGCTCCTCGCTAGACGGCGGGAGCGGGGCGCCGGCGTTCCGCGTCCTCTCCAAGTTCTTGGCCATGACCTCGCCGATCTTCTCGAGCATCTCCAGGGTGAGGCGGGGCTTGCCCTTCTTCTTCTTGCGCTCGCGCTCGGCGCGGTGGAACTCCTGTAGCGGGGTGCGCATGCTTTCCATGAGCTTGCGGCGGTCTTGCTTGGCCTGCTCCTCGGCCTCGAGGCGGGCGATGTACTCGGGCTCGTGGCGGGTGCGGAAACGGCTGTACTTGTTGCGGAGCTCGTCGATGATGCATCCGGGCATGGGGGGTCGGAGGAGGGTGGGCACGAACGTCTTGTTCTCGACGTCGATGCGCATGGTGTCGCATTTGTAGTCCTTGTACTCGCGCGGCTCCCTCTTAGGCCACGGGATCGACACGTTGAGCCCCGGCACGATGCGCGACCAGCGCCGCCTGCCCGTCACCCGGTCGAACGAGAACGCCCCGTGTACCAACTGGTTGATGATGACGTCCCGCGTGATGCCCGTCGTCGGGTCTTTTATAGGGTGGACGAGCCGGATGGACGAGATTGGTATGGGTAACTCTATGTTGATCGCGGGAGGGTCCTGTTCGCCCCGTATCTCGGCTGACACCCTGACATTGCTCTGTAAGGGGTTGGTTCGGGTTAGCGACGTGGAACTCTTACCACCATGTCGTTGTCAAGCTACGTCACGTTACCTTGTTGAGCCCCTCGACCGTAACCTCGGCTTGGTCCGAGTGAATATGATTGATCTTGCCTATGCGCCCCTTGTCCGGACCATCGATCAACACGACCCTGTCACCGACCGTGAGGTTTAAGTTGTAGGCACCGCCAGCCCACTGACACCTGCGGTTCCTCATGACGAGGGTCAGGACGCCTTGGCCGGCGAAGCGCTTTTCGTGGATGGCGCCAGCAGCGTCGGCCCAATCTCCAACATCTCGCCTCGGGGCTAGAGGACCCAACTCCCAATCCTCCTTGACTGCCTTCTTCGCAGCGGAGAGCTCTTGGCGAACTATCTCTAGTTGTTCTTGCCTCCGCTGTGAAGTTTCTTTCTTTCCCTTCTTATATAATTGTAGATTCTTCGCTTTATTGCGCTTGGCGACCACTCGTTCGGCCGTGGCCACGCGACGGAGGATTTTCTGCATTGTCTAGTTTTTTAGTTGTTTTTTTTTTCTATTTTTTCTAATTTTTTTTATCCTCCTCCTTTTCCCTCTCGAAGAAACGAAGTCGGGATAGGGGAGTTGGTAAAGAGGAGGGAGTGTTGGGAGAAATAAAGTCTCCCTACGATCTCATCGTATAACATGTGTTCGTGGGTTAAAAGTGAAATCAAGTAAAGTTACAATAATTAAATTTTTGAAGAGCTTCAGGGCCAATTCGCTATTGGTTAACTTGGAATCTAATTGGTCTATTATTAAATGGAGATTGGTGGGGGTGAAAGTTTAGAAGCCCTTATTTGTCCGGGCCCGTATTATCGAAGCAAAAAAAAAAAAAAAAAAGAAGAATCCCCGGAAAATCAAGACTCCGATATTTGAATTCATGTTAGGTCAGCTTATTTATCTACATATGTAGGAGTAACACGTTTATCCCCGGATATTGCACATGGTACCTAGCACATGGTACATGTATTATTTACTGTACCTAGATACCTACGAATTACATGTACATTATCTACATATTTCTTCCTCCCTTTGTTCATCTAACCACCTGTTTCTTTATCCTTTATCCTTTACTAATTTTACTATTCTTTCATCTTCACGTATGAACTACGTGTAATTTTTACTATGACATACAAGGGAAGTATTGTCTGAGAAATTAAGACTAACCCGTCTAATGACCCCTTGTACCACCGAATTTCATGATATCACCAGAATTCGTATACCTTAACTGTGCCCTTAGCTGTTGGCTCATAAGTTCATATTAATGCTCGTGCTAACTTTCGCTCATTTGAGGAGGGGTTATGATTTACATCACGAAAAGAAGAGATTATTTTCCTTCAACGGCATTATGCATACATATGGATTATAGTACATATAGGAATGAGAATGGTTTATTATGGTTATTCTCTGCGGGTTGAAGCTTAACTATACGAATAAGATATCGTGACGTGGATGAATATCGTCTTCTGCCTCTTCTGAGTTTGCTGTCAACTCTCCCACGTTCTAGGTCGAATCTAATATGACATTGGTCGTCTCTGTATATGGTAGATAGGGTTTTGAAGGTCACATCTGATGGTATTCCAAGGTTTCGGTCGGCAAATCCGCATTGACAGTTTGATGTTAGATAACGAACGGCTGATCTAAACCGGAACCGATCCGCTTAACAAAACAGTTAACAAGTGGCAGAGCCTTATGAGACCAGAGTCTATATTCTTTATGTACTGTACCTTGCATTAGATATTACATATATTTGGTACGAGATACTTCGTAAATCATCATGATAAAATAAGTAATAAATGTAGGAAGGACATCAAATCCTAATAAGTGTCGTTTCATCGACATTCAATGTGGATCTAATTCGATGCGTTGGTTCTAAAAGACCATTCGATTTTATCGATATCGAGCCGCTGTTACTTGGTCAGCTTGTTCATACGGTGTCAAGGTCGACGCGTCGAGTCAGGTCATTTCCAAGGTTATCACAAGCGAAGCCAAGCCACAGCAGCTAATCAGTCTTAAGGTCTCGGCCTAACCTGTCCTATTATCGACTTAATAGGTAACTACCTACATTCTACTTTGTAGGTACCGAGTACTAAATGGTATATATTATACTGTTGACTTACATACATCATCATGTACGGTATAGAAGTACACGTACTATGTATTGAAGAGAGCCACGATAACTTGGACGCACACAACATATGCCGAACGTCTACGGGACGTTATGTATAATATCTCATATCAACGTATCAACGCAAAACAAAACAAATAAACAAAAAAGCAACGAATTGCGTGATCGATAAGGGGGGGGGAGAAGGGAATACCTACTGTATGTAAGGTCGGTCGGTGGATGATACCATAATAATGGTAGATACCTACCGGTAATCATACCTAATATTTTATTACGACTGAGCCACAATTGCTCAGCTGATGAGCCTAGATCAGCGAACGGCTACTGCGGCGTTAATCGGTGAGAGGGAGGACTGAGGGAAGAGAAGAGAAGGAGACGCGAGTTCGTTTTGCTTGGTTTCTCGGTTCAGGGTAGTGGATTTGACTCAGAACATGCCTAAACCTGGCTTG
Organism: Hypoxylon lienhwacheense; assembly: GCA_902806505.1. NCBI lineage: Eukaryota > Fungi > Ascomycota > Sordariomycetes > Xylariales > Hypoxylaceae > Hypoxylon > Hypoxylon lienhwacheense. Next base: position 1,057,820 of record CADCWW010000002.1, on the reverse strand, counting down.
GATTATTTTGCTGGAAACCCGATCTACCGGCAACGTGACCCGTATTCAAATGATACCCATCCTTTTTTCAGTTGGAAATCTACATACTACCTGTAGGTATGTAATAATGTCTTTCCTTTGTATAGTACCTATTTGTATGGAGGTCGAGGTATGCAGTACTATATAATATAATTACTTACATGTACGTAGGTACCAATATCTCTGAGTCAGCATCCGCCCAACTTTTGAAGATGCTGGTAACTCTGATTGCTTGAATGGTGTTATTTTGTTTTTTTGTCCTTTTTTATGATATATGACTCTTCGGTATCCTAGAAATTCCCATGTCATTTATCTGGTGCAGGTTGCAAGGTGACAGCAGCAGAGAATGTCTCTACGTAATGGAGCTAATGTCTCATACGATAAAGATATATCCCGCTTCAAACATGATGTTTTAAGCTTATGAACATGTAAATCAGTCTAGTATGAATAGTATGAATAGGAAGAAACTTATAGACTTAAGTACGTTCGGTAGATACCTATTATACGTTGTATGTATGTAATGCTCTTTTAAGAGATTAGAATTAGATCCATGCGTATAACAGGTAGGTAGATATACAATGTACAGGTATACAGTACTTACATAATAGGACGAAATAGGTACGTGAAATACCTACAGGTGATGTAGGTAGGTACTAGCTTGAAGTATGATGACAGGTTTAGGAGGTACATATGGGTTGCCTCCTTCGATATCCGAGGCGCAAGGACCATTTAAACAAGGACCAAGGGCTAGACACGTACAACTATTTTACTAGAGCCCCGTACTTTGTACTCCAATCCAAGGACATCCAGGGTTAAAAGCCGACCAGTGCGAAAGCACGACCTGCAGCGGGTTACCGGTATTCAAGACCTTCAAGTTTGGAAGTTTGGTTGTTTATTACATACCTGTATGTACCTGTATCTTAGGTATCTACCTTGTATACACATATACATGTAAAGATACATTGTATGCATACTCCGTACTTATAAAATTATAGGTACCGTGTAAGGTGTTGAGATGTCTGCACTATTAAAGCACTAACTAATAATCTAATAGATGTTGTTCGCTAGAGATAACTATTAGATTTTACTATAATTCCTTAACATAGATCTACCATGTCTCTTTTTTTTTTTCTCTCTTTTCAAATATTCTACTGTTCCGGAATGTCCCTTATTCGGTGACCCGCCTGTTATTTTCCAAGTTTTTTTTTATTGCATTGATCAACTGGTGCTTGCGCTGATGCTGCTACTGCTGTGCTAAACCTGGGAGGTCCTTCTGGGATTATATGTGTACCTGCTTGTGCCTCAATACTTACACTATATCTTTATGTACCTACTACCTATATTCTCATATACTCCATACTGTACGCAAGGCTAAGTAGATGTATCAAAGTACCATAATAAGGTAAAAACATGAACATAAAATGTATTACTTCGTACATTATGTATGTACATGATTGATAGAACATATGTCGAAGTAACTACCCTAGGTAACTACCATATACATTACATAGTAAAGTAAGTACGGAGTACATAGTAACCTAGTAACTTAGTAACTTAGTAACTTAGTAACATGTAAAATGTACTAGGAGTGCGTGCCTGCCTTATCCTACCTTGCTGGTGCTACCGCCGTCAATTGAGCAACGACTTTCCAACCTTTCCTCCTTCTCACATTCTCCATCTCTAATCTCCTCCATCTTTTTTTCCATCATCCCAAACTTCAAAGACACTTGACAAAATCAACTATCCATTGCCAGAAATCTCATCATCAATCCTTCTAACCTCTTTTTTTCTTCCTTTTCTTGCATATTCTCTAAATATCCTCCCGAGCAAGAAACTCCAAAAATCCGCCCTTTTTTTTCTCTTCTCTTTCTCTCTCTCTCTTCCCCCCCCTAAAATATCACGTATTTAATCCCCAAATCATGGCTGAGCTCCGCCGAAAGCTGGTCATCGTCGGTGACGGTGCCTGTGGTAAAACTTGTTTGTTGATGTATGTTACTTTATCCATCATCCATCATTCATCTATTTCTATTTCTATTATACTAATCTAATCTACAGCGTCTTTTCTAAGGGAACCTTCCCTGAGGTAAGAAAAATTGCTTGCCTCGTCGTCTTCCATCATCTAATTTCCCTTTCCTTCTTCTTCTTCTTCCCCTTGCCATCTTTAGCACCCTTTGCGTCATACCGAAACAAAGGGCCTTTGGTCCAACCAAATCTATCCTATCGATTGCTACTTTATCGCCTATTGATATTGTCGTGAATATCCATCGTGTCCCCAAAGCACAATCATTTGTGTACTTGTTGCATCATGCTGACAAACTCTCTTCTTTGTTTCTGAATAGGTCTACGTCCCTACCGTTTTCGAGAACTACGTCGCCGATGTCGAGGTTGATGGAAAGCACGTCGAATTAGCTTTATGGGATACGGCTGGCCAGGAAGACTACGATCGTCTCCGACCCTTGTCGTACCCTGACTCTCATGTTATCCTAATCTGCTTTGCAATCGACTCTCCCGATTCTTTGGACAACGTTCAGGAGAAAGTTAGCATCTCCCCTTTTTCTACCATCGACTATCTCGTGCTACTTAGATAAGCAATTTTTTTGCTGACACGTGCTCTATCATTAGTGGATTTCCGAAGTCCTGCACTTCTGCGCAGGCTTGCCTATCGTGCTTGTCGGCTGCAAGAAGGATCTACGCTACGATGCCAAGACTATCGAAGAGCTACGCAAGACCAGTCAGAAGCCCGTCTCTCCTGAGGAGGTAAGTTATCGTCTCGACTTTGCCGTACCTTGCAAGGCTGTAATAGGATAATGGCATCATCCTCATCAACAGCCCGAGCTTGGTTTACTATTCCGTATCTAGCCCACTAACTATATTCCCCGATAGGGTGAGGATGTCCGCAAGAAGATCGGTGCCCACAAGTATCTCGAGTGCTCGGCCAAGACAAATGAAGGTGTTCGAGAGGTTTTCGAGCACGCCACTCGCGCGGCTCTCCTATCTCGCAAGGGCCCAAAGAAGCACTCCAAGTGCTTAGTCCTTTAAGAAATACGCCACGCCTTTCATGATACCTTCGACATACAGTCGTAATCCGTCGTCCCGGGTACATTTTTTCGGACGATACATAGATGGCAAAGGTTTTGGACGGGCTAGAAGGGTTGGACCGCCTCTGCGTCATGGCCTGGCTGAAGTTTGATTCGTCTGTTCGCAACTGCTACTTCGGTCGGCGTGTCACCAAGGTCAGCTCTCATGTCTCCCATACTATAGCGGGAGTATACTGGTGATGGGGTAGCGGGTATCATGGTGCTTCAATTCCCAGGGTTCGAGAAGAGGGGATAGGCATGTGCTGCCGTTAGGGGGAGATGTGTTGTGTGTGTGTGTGTGCGTGCGTGCGTGTGCGGTATGTGTGTGTCGAGATTGGCGAGACAAGCTCCAGAGAATACGGCTATATCATAAATCTTTCTCCTTTTTACTGCTCTCGATAATTCCCGCTTCAGGCCAACGGGGAGATGGACATTTATTGCGCAGGGGCTGCTCTTTCTATCTGTCTTTTTTCCCAATCATAATCCTTACTAATCGTCACGTCCTGTCTGGCCTCTGCTCGCGTTTAGTGTCTCGTGTCGTGCATCGTAGGCAAGCAGCAGGGAGCTCTAGTAGCTCAGGGCTAGCTTTGGCTATCTGGCTCACGCGAGAGCTTTCTTAATCGTGATGCTGATCGTAACATTGATTGTAGCCCACGTCAGAATGATTTACTTAAGCTTACATCGTCGATGACCAGTAATAAAGAGTCTTCTCAGTAGTCCATCATGCAAGGTATGCTAGCCTCGAGATGTAGATATGGTATTCGTGTTCGTGCATGGAAGAGGTAGGAGGAGGTAAGTATCTAGTACCGAGGTATCGTTTATGAGGTAGGCTAGGTAGTAGACAAACTACAGATTATATCAGGTAGCTACCTCTCCCTACCACCACTTACACGTGGGACCTACGTGACGGGTACCTACCTATCTACCTACTTACATTGCCCGTCTAGGTAGCTGTCTTGTTCTGGGAGCGGGATGGCTTGTCTGCTTGTTGTTGTGGGAAGGTGGTTTGGATGGGTGATGTTGGTTACCTGTAAGGTAAGGTACCTAGGTAGAGAGAGTGTTGGGGTTGGTTAGGGTGTGAGATGGGTATTTGGCTTTTTCTTCTTGGTGTGTTTGTGTATGGTGTAGGTAGGGGTTTGTACTATAGCTTCGTCAGGCGGGAGCTGGGTGTGTGGGATAGACTTGGAGCGGGTGGGTTAGGAGGGAGTTTATGGGATTACTAAGGTACCTAACCTATGTAGGGTATTACAGGTTCTACGGGTGAAGTATGGGAAAGGAGGTAGGTAGTTTAGTTAGCTATAACATCGACACCAAGCATCCAAGTAGGTAGGTTAGGCAAGCACGTTTTCTCATGCTCAGCACAGGAGAGGAGAGGTCTTCCTCTCTGGCGTGTGCGGGTTCATGGGATAGATGGTCTCCTCGGATTTATTCTCGATTTCATACATACATACATTCATTCATACATAACACACTCCTCTCGTAGATGCGGGTCGACGGCGGCGGCGGTAATAGTGGTGGTGGTGGTGGTGATGATGATGATGGTGGTGGTGGTGGTGATGGTGGTGGTGATTAAGGCAAGGAAGTGCGAACCCCACGGCATGGCGTGGGTATCCTGAGAGAGATCAATCATCCTGTCCTGTGCACGCCTGCCTACTCCCTTCTCCGTCTCCATCCCCGTTTCCTCCTGTCACATCTACCTCTCTCTCCTACTTCTTCATCTTCATCTTCTCCTTCTCTCCTTTCTTTCAAACCCGAGTCGGCTCCCCCCCCTCTCCCGCCATACTATCCCCCTTTCTCCCCGTACGAGGCAGGATAAAAAGAAAAAAAATAAAAGAAAACATGGGTAATAAACTCCGATGTCCCCATCTCTCTCTTTCTCTCTCTCTCTCCCCTTCCCCCCTCCCTTTCGTCTCCTCTCGTACCTTACCCCATTCACCCGCCCCGTCCCCCCGGGGAGAAGAAAAAACGAGATAGGAAAAAAAAATGAATGGATTCTAGTACTCGGAGTAACAGCAAGACACATAACACATCTCTGCTTTATAATGAGAAGAAGAAGAAGTAAAAAAAAATTGAAGTGAAGTGAAGTGAAGTGAGAAAAAAAAAAGAAGGGGGAGAGAGGGGAGATTTAAGGAAGAAATGACACGCTCCTCCCCTCCCCGGTTGTTATCTTTCCCTCTTCCCCCTTTTCTATTTGCCAGCGAGACAGTCCATAGGCGAGAAGAGGGGGGGTGTGTGGAAGGAGGAGGAGAAGAAGAAGTGAAGAGGGCGGGCCGGCGAGAAAGAAGGGGTGAGGGTTTGAAGTCTTTTTTTTTTTTTTTGACTTGAGTCGGGTTTAGACTGGGCAGGTCTGTGTGGTGTCTCTTGTTAGCGCGATTCTATCTCGTCTGGGCCTTGGGGGGAAGAGGGGAGGGGGGGAAATTTGAGGGAGGTAAGTAGATGAGAGAGGCGCTGTGTGTGTAGGTAGGTAGGTAGGTAGGTAGGTAGGTAGGTACGCGAGGGCACGGGCAAAGCGTGCTTGCTGGTCAAGACATGCGAGGCCGGAGGATGGTAGCTTAGCTTACGCCCTAGCTCGCCTGTTCGACGGAGGGAGGAGCTACGGTGGTTCCCGAGAAGGAAGGGGAAAGAGAGAAGGGAACGGAAGAGGGCAAGAAGAAGAAGGGATATAACTTACGGCGCCGCAGGAGCCGCACTTCTTGGTGTCGCCGTCGAAGCTGGTACCGCACTTGGGGCAGGCCGAGTTATGCATCTTGGTTTTCTTGGGTTGGTTGTTGGCTAGGTAGGTACCGGTAAAAAAAGGGGGGGAAGGGTGGCGGTGGTTTATGTTGTCCTTGGACCTGGGCACTTATTGTATCTGAGGTCTCTGTTTTCTTTTGTCGAGAGTTAGCTTTGGGGGTGGTCAAGTCGGATAGCTTGTTTTATTTCATGTTTATAGAAGTGGGAAGGTGGTGGGCTGGTATATATATATATATATACAGGGTTATAGATAAGTGTATGTGTGTATGTGTACCATGTATGGTCGTATGGTCGTATGGAGATGGATAGGGACATGGGAGGTTAAGAGATAGGTAAGTTAGATCGGTACCACGACAGTCTCGTTCGAAAGATGTTGGTTCCACTTCAGACGATCGAGGGGGGAGGGTGAGTCGTCACATAACACGAAAGGACGAGGAGCAGGACGAAGGATAGGAGGGATTATCGTTGGTCATACTTACGATCGATGCTGATCAGATGGCTGATAGATCTCCGGGCATATAGATCGAAGAAATAGGAAAGGTCTTGTTTTTTTTTCTTCTCTTTCCTCTTGTGTTGGAGAGTGGAACGGAGTCTGGTATTTAAGGTGAAAAGGGGGGAAGGAAGATGATAGCTCGGGTATCGAAGGAGGTCGTCTCTTTGGCCTCTCGAGCTTTTTTTTATAAAAGTGGCAAGGCGGGGTTCGGTGCAATCAGAGAGGTCAGAATAGGAGGGGGAGAAGGGGATGGTATCTATGTTCAAATTCCGTATGTAAGTATACGTAAGTCGTATGTAGGTGTATGGTATATGGGTACTATAGAAGTGTGGACGTGGACATGGACGTGGACGTGGTCGTGGATGTAAGTGTGTATAGCGAGTGTATAGTGTATGACAGCTCTCGATCTTCAACCACTTTTACTGTCTCATCCCGTCTTCGCCTCACCCCCTACTTGCCTAGCTACATAACCTATCATCATAACCTACCCATACCTCTCCCTCCAACCATTTCATCTATCTGTTTATCCATTCATTACCTCTAACCTGTCGTCCGCCTGTCTCTCTATCTCTACACCCTTCCCACTTACACACCCGACACTTTATTTCCTACCTTCTCATACACATCATCTACATAAGAGAAATATACGATACTAGGATAGTAGGCACATGTCTTACAATTCCCATGTCTAGAGACCGCAACTAGCCAGGTCACGAGTCCCGCTCGGCGTGGGATGCTGCCTAATAGGGTCAGCTGCCTTGGACTTTTTCGATCTGGCTCCGCGCGGGTTACCAGACTTGGGGTTAGCGTGTACCGGTAGGTATTATATTGTACATGTTTTAGTAGGGACGAGGACCTGTTTGTAGAATGATAGAAAAGGAAGAAAGAGATGAAAAACGTAAGAGATAGAGATAGATAATCGACTTTGTTCCTGCGCGGTAAACGGAACTCGTCTTCGGTCTTCTGTTGCATGATCGTGTACGCACGTACACATATCAAGTATATTATTTATTTATATTATTATGGATATAAGGAGACACGATATGATTGATGTACGAGAATGGAGATGGTAGGACTAAGTAACTTGAGATATACCCAAGATTCGATACTAGGGTCCTAGGCAGTGATACATGTAAATCTCCTCTTCTTAGTCCGTACTCTCTGGCGCGTGGCGTACGGCGTATGTCGTATGTCTTTATGCACTGGGCGACTATACTAGAAATCACCATAGTAGGATTAGGAATGATGTAGGATGGGTAGGATGGCCGCCTTGTCTTTGGCTAAAAGTGGTTCTCTGCATCGGCCCATCCAGACGACCTCGGGAAGCCTCGTTATCTAATCAATCGATGCGATGCTATCGTCGCTGTTGTCGCTATCGTCGCCATGTCCGCGGTCGTTCTGTAAGTGGCCTAGAAAGGGTAAAAAGTCTGCAAACTGCCGCTCACCAGCCAAACACTCATATACACACACTCTCTCACATCCCCATCCTTCAGCTTTTCGCGCGATAAGCGATACGACACAACCACATACGCACACCACACGTACATGCATATATACTGCTACGACAAACAAACATACCACACAAATCCCCATAAACATCCTTGCTGCTGGCTGTGCACCTGCAGGACTACCGAGGTGGAGAGAGGAAGCTTGCTGTTGTTGCTGCTGCTGCTACTGCTGCTGCTGCTGCTGCTGCTGCTGCCACTGCTCCTGCACGTAGGCGGATCCCCAAGCATCTAGGAGTATCGTCGAATCACACGACGAACATCCCCCACCACTTCTCGGAATTGCTGAGCCTGCAGCTTCGCCATGCTGCCATCGACCGGTTGGCGTCGCCCGACCATGGATCCACGATCGACCCAACCAGCACCACCACCACTACCACCATCACCACAGCTATTACATGGCCTTTCCGACACGGACGTCATAAGTTGCTGCTTGCATCATGCAGTTTGCCTCGCTCACCTTTCCAAGGACATCGCATTACATGGCCCATAATATACAAGTATATTGGGAAGTAAGAAAAGAAGATTCTACATAGCTCTAGACGCACTGGGATGGTTCGCTCCCGCCTATGAAGGGAAGAAAAGAAACAGGATATAAGTCAGCTCTCGAGACACCGAGGGAGGGGAGGACGGGTAGCCACGTCAGGCGAAGAGACTTACCTTTGATCACTTTGCCAATGGCCTGGAACATGCTGATAAACATTACAGCGCACCCAAACGCCACAACGCCCATGGCAACGTATGTTTTCCACGATCTCGAGCTCAGCTTGATATAGCATAGCGGCGGTAGTATATACGCCAACGCGCACGCGCTCGTCGCACCGACGAGCTCGAACACGACCCCAAGATCGCACGTCATCAAGCTGAGCGTCATGGCCGAGACGACCAACGCCGAGCTGAAGATCAGGTGCAAGTTCATGTTGAACGGCTCGTTAGGGAACCAATAGTTGAGCATCACTTCCCGGCAGACGAACGCTTCTAGCGGCAAGGTCGTGAGCATATTCAGGCCGAAGCAGAGCCGCGCGATGGTCACCATTGTGTTGTCGGGCGGGAAGTTATTGAGCACGTTCCCCATCGTCTTATCCCCGAAGGTAAGAAAGCCCGCGAGGGCCATGGTCATGCATGCTATCATCGAGACGCCAGTAGAGTAGTGCGTCACCGTCGCGAAACGGTCTATCGTCGGCGTTTTAAGGGAGCCGTATATTAGGAGGGAATTGTGTTGGCAGACGAAAGCTAGCATTGGTCAGTTCTACATTGTTGAGTTAGCTTATGTTGCGAGGCAGACATACCAAAAGAAATAACGCCGATAGCCTGGAAAATGCCCGTGTTGATCGTGAGTAAGGGTAAGGTAAAGGAGCCGCGATTTTCTATTGGCGTAAGAACGCCTTGGACGACGACTGTAGCTAGGATGATGCCCATGCTAATGAGGGCAAATGTGCTTGCTTTAGCGAGCTGTCTTGACTTTAGCCGGTAGATCAGAAGTGATCGTTGCAACGTGATAGACTTACCTTTGCAATATCCCTATATAATGTCAAAGGGTAACTTATTCCAAGCACTAAGAAACAAATAACCGCTCTGCGGTCTGCCAGGATCCATAAGACCGACATATCGCTTAACCCGGGCCAAATCGTGCGCAGAACTTGTGGTATAGAATCACCCACGATGATTCCGAAGGCTACCATGCCGCCGAATGCGAAGGCCCATTGCGCGACGCTGATGGCGATCAGCCCCGTCTTCCCGAAACAATGCTCGACCGTTCCCTGGAAGCTGTTCGCGCCGCTCAACTTGCTGTTGATGACGATTAGGCGGATGGTCCAGTCAATAATAATAGTCAAAGTAACAAGAAGCACGATGCCCGCTATTAGACCAGCATCCTTGAATGCGTAAGGCTGCCCGATGATACCGGCGCCGATGATACTATTGGCCATATTCATAAACGCAGAGCTCAGGCCTGACTTGGGCCGCGTGCGTTCTCGTTCAGCCCATTCGTGTACATCATCGTCGAGGCTATTGGCGACGGTGACGGAGGGCGCCTCGATATCGGTTAACAAGGGATGTCTTGGCGTTGAATCATGATCTATAGGACTGTCGGGCTCAGCGACGTCAAAGTAATCGGCAGGCGAAATCGGGCGATCGTGTCCATTGGCAGGCGGTGGTATATTGGTAGGTACAAGATCGAAACGCACTCGATTAGGCGTCCTAGGAGTGTCTGGGTTACGAATGGAGCTACTATGAGTGTCGTGATCACCATTTTTTGGGTGTACTAAAACACCATCTTCGTTGTCGTCGTCCTCATCTTCCTCATCTTCCTCATCTTCTTCATACTCATCGTCGGACGTATTGCCTGCGAGCAAACCATGACGTTCTTCGTTTACGGGAGCTCCGGTAGAATTATTGTTAGGTGTTTGCTCTTTGATAGAGCTGTACGTTGCGGCCTTGGCCATTGTGTCATCAGGGCGGCATCGTTGCAAGGGCACGAGTTGTCTTTGATCTCAGCAACGGCTAAGAAGAATGGGCGAAAAAAGCAAGAAGTAAGGTAAGGAAAAATGTTGTAAAAATGTAAAAGCGTTAAAAGATGATGTACTCTGTACCGGTCTACGTAAAGCCTCAGCTCGAGCAGCCCCGTGTAATTCAATGGAATGATTAGTTAGTTACAGATTACGGATTATGGATTACGGATTTCTTTCTTATCGTCATGTGATAAGAAATACGTGTATACATTAGTGCAGTTTTCATTTGAAGACAGGGGAGCTTTGATCTGTACATGTAGGTACTATGTATTTCCCAAGTACGTAGATACTACATTCTGCTATCAAGCACGCACGTAATTGGTCGTAATTAGTCCTGGATGAAGTCTTAGGTACATATAACCCCTGATAAGACCCTGCCAGTCTACCCATATATAGACCCACATTCTCCATAGATAATAGGTACATACCTACCTGTATTACGTACCTGAGCATTAAGCTTTTAGGGGACCTTGTTCCTTTTTTATGTTCCGACGGCACTACTCAATACGAGGTTTATAGGTACATACACTAATAAGAGGTATGGAGGTGCCTTATATTTATCCCTAGTTAAACATGGAGAGTCAATGGTATAATATAAATAATTCTATTCCAAAATTCTCAAGAGAACAAAGTTGATAAATATTAGAATCGAACATTATTATTATTAATATTGTCTTATTTATTATTATTATATAACGCTGCATTCAACACCTAACTGTATGTATCATCTATTTAGGCGCATACTAGTTTTTTTCTGTAGGCTTCTGCCATCTCCCTCCACCCCCCTAGGTATCGTGTATAGATTCTTTGTTTTTGCCTGGACACGCGGCTCCGCGGTTCCCCTGTCCCCCCTTCTCTCAAAGAAATCTGCATGCCCCTATCTATGTAAGATGTAGATAATAGACACTGTGTGAAACAGTGTCGTCATATGACGAAGCGTCTCGGAGATATGTATAAGTGTCATATGTGTACATGTATAAGAAATGACAAGGCCTCAAAGACCAATGTCCTTTAGATAACCAACCCCACGACTGAAAGTATGCATACTATAATAGAAACGTATGCTACTGCGTGGATCTTCTCACCCGCAGAATCTGTTGTGGGCGTGCTACCCGGTGCTGATCCTGTGGCTGACGTCTCCTGCGGAACAAGCCCGACGCCGGAATCGTTCGAAGTAGCTGTCGCAGTAGCGCTTCCGTCTGACGAACCGCTCGATGTCGATGTTCCGACAGAGCTGCTGCTACTGCTAGAGCTAGAAGATGCTCTGGCAGCGAATCCTATTTCTATCGTTAGCTTACACATAGGCATGTTAAAGAGTTATGCTATCAAAAACATACCAATCTGTTTCTGGTCCATATCGAATACGGTGTAAACGTTCTTAAAGAACATGTCCCCGAGCAGCCAAGCACCAGGGACAAACTCCAGACCGTACACGCTGCCGTAGCACACTCCAGCATTGTTCTTGGCAGTTCTGAAATCCTTCGTAGAGACGTTCCAAGTCTGGCCCGAGAAGGAGAACGCAACTGAGGTATCGCTATCGCACGGAATACTGTAAGTCTTGCCGTTGTCGGTCGTGCTGGAGCCGGGGACCAGCTTGTACAACGCTGCAACGTCATCCGGGGGACCGAAAACAAAGGTCGTACCCGTGTCAATATAAGCGAGCCGACCCTTCACCCCCGCGGAGTTGCCGTCGTATAGCACATCATCCATTGGGATAGCCCAGCTGTCTGAGGAATTCAGCGGGGTGTAAGAGATGTCTCCCTGATACTTGGCCTTGTTCGCCGCGCCGAAGGCCACTTCCCCGTCGTCTGCGCCATCAGAGTTCCTCGATAGCGCAATCCCGAACACGTTCGAATTGATCAGCTTGGCGCCCTTGAGATACGTAAGCCAAGTACCCGAGACCATAGATAGGCCCAAGATACCATCAAAGGGAAACTGAGTAAATTGGTCTGAGGTGACGTTTGCAACCCCGAAAGGCATCGTCACCTCCAGTCCGGCGATGGTTATGCTATCAGACACGAGGTGCCCGCTCACTTCCCCCGAACCGTATTCGACCGAGTAGGCTGCTCCTGTGTCATTGTACGTCTTGGAGTCGTCTGGCCCAAACGTATTGTGCTTTGTACACGCGCTGGAGGTGCAGCCCGAGCCCATAACCCATGTTGTACTAGCCCCTGTGTCTACAAGCATGTACATCTTCTTGTTCTCGGAACCGAAGCCGGCTTCCAGAAAGTACGAATAGTCCGTCCCATCTTGGTCGATTCCTGCAGCATTGCTCGCCGCGGGCTTGGAGGCGGTGACTATATTGTAATTGTTGTCTCGGTTATGAAGAGCCGTGTGCTCGTCCGTAGATCGGGTCGGTACATCGGATCCATACTTGGCTGCCAAATCTCGAACAACTCTTGATAATTCATCCGAGTGATCCCCTCTGGTCTAAGTTAAGAAGAAATTAGTATTGGCCCTGTATCGCATCGCCAGCACCGTAACATACAGCTTTCAGCTTTGGGGTCATTTTAAACGTGACGAATCCAAGCCCCGGATTTTGGCTGTCGGGAGCCGAATCGCCTGCCGGTTCCCTTCCATCTAAGTCGTTACGGCTGCTCGACTCCGAGGATCTGGGAAGTGGGGATAATGCATGAAGACCTGTAACGCAGAGCAGAAGCTGTAGTGATACCGATACTCCATGCATATTGAAGAGTCGCGTAGCGTGGTGCAGCGGGATCCTCCCCCCTCAACCGGAAATTATATGGCGCCTCGGATTCTCGCCGAGAGATAGTTTCGATAGTCAAGAGGTAGCGAACGAGGATTAGCAATGTTTCCGAATCCAACACCACGCAAGTCCATCTACCTAAAGAAGTGTTTCTAGTAAGGATAAGGTATCATGAGGCGAGTTGATTGTGTTAAGGTGGTGTGATCCTGGCAGTCTATCGCTCTCACCAGTGCCCGGATCCCAGGATCTAGGTATTAGTATTAAAGATTAAAGAGGTCGTCGACATTGGTAAGTCGATGAGCTAAAGAGGAAATAGAAAAACAAAATATATAAATTGACAAAGATGAAAAAAGGGAAATAGGAGGTTGACAATGGCGAGTACGATACAAGGAACGTATGGTCTCGCTAAAGGGTATTTGATACGAGGATTTAGATTCCAAAAAAATAGTTGTGCCGCTGGGAGAAGCACTTAATGATAAATAAGACAGATGAGAAAAGTCCAAACAAGCCACCCCGACCTATTTCAGGAACAAGGGAGCAAAAGTAAAGTAAAGTAAAAGTGAAAGTGAAAGTGAAAGAAAAAACGATCGGAATATGTGGTAGTGAATTAATATGATAATATACAAACCAAGATGTAAGAAAAAATGTATGGGATGGATGTAAAGATGTCGTGTTGTAAGTAGCGTACAACGGTAAAGATGTAAGATGTGGAAACGAAAAATACCCTGCGGTGGTCGGCAGAAACGGAGGAATGAGAATCAACCATTCCCCGTAAAGCCTCCCCCTGCCCTATCCCCTGTAACTGTTCTTGGCCTCGCATCATGGTCATCTTGTTGGCTGGTTCCTCACGATAAGGATAGTGCAGGCTGCGGGATCAATGTATGGGTATGTACATACACTATGTACATGTAGTCAATGTACGTAATGTAAAGATTGAAGCGTTTGGTGCTGGCACGTTACTACCTATCCGCTTAACCTGATGACCGAAAGTGCCTGTATAATAGGTACTTCGTAATGCTATAAGTCTTCTTTAGTGTAGAGTATATCTAGCGTAATATCTCTGCACGAAGGGGAAAGCTTTTTCAGGCTTCCCCTGTCCATCAGGGGTGCAGACATGAGATAGCGCCATTATAAGCTCCACAGTTTTTAATCTACTTCGAGGTGACTTATGCTTGTCACTCTATCCTCATACTTTCTCAAAGTATCTTGAGCGTACCATCTCATTATAATGATCTGCTGGGGAAATTGGGTCTCTCAGCCCAAGTGATATGTGATTGGCCTGTTTATGACGACTCCTTATGTTTGTTTTGAGGCGCAAGGTCGCTGAGTACCTAGGTAGTATACTGTGTAAGTACTTGATGAGTTTTCTTCTTATAAGTCTCTTCACATAACTATCCTACTTAATATCATATCCCTTTCGGGCTTTAATATGTTCGTAATCCCAACAGATTATTAAAACTGATGTGCTATTTCCAATCCTCCATGCATTGGAACTCCATTCGATCTCTTGGGCTGAGAAAGTAACTGGTGATGGATTCGACGATACGTAAGGGAGCTTCCATATGAGTACCTGGAATGGTAGATTGCGTGCAGGGATCAGCTCGATGGCCCAGGTCCTGGCCCCCGTATGGAGTACGAACTGATCGGGAATGGATATACAGCCAAGAGAGCACTGGCTCTGGAGATCCTTGAGTCTTGACCTATGAAATCGGACTGTGAATTCGGGACCCTGCAAAACCCGGTATGCGAATCTCATAATGGCCATCAGTCGTCATCCGCAAGAGAAAATAGTCGTGATACTTAGCGTCATCGAAGCATCAAGCCAGGCTAGTGGGAGAATTCTTTCTTCGATATTAAGGTAAATCAGCATTGTATAGTTTGTAAATACATCAGGTACTTAGAATCATAAATTACATCTAAAAGATTTTAGCACCAACGTGAGACTAGTCCTTACGGTTGACACGAGGCAGCCGAGCCGGGGACCAATCACATCAAGACGGAGGTAGAGACCGAAGCTTGGCGTTGTTAAAAAGCCGGCATTCCGTCCTCGTTAGCCGCTTAAAAACCCTCTTACCCGTACGGATAGCTACACAGTACACATAAGCTTGCTTGTCTTTTTCAGCCACTCCGTCATATGGCCATTGGGAAACTTGAAGCCTACGCTTTTGAATAAAGTAGGTAGGAAAGGGTCTGATCTTAACAATCGCCAAGCGGTCTCAGATTTCTTGAGTCGGCCGGTTCAGCACCCAAATTGTAAGGTGGTGAGATAATAATAGATGTGTTTCGCGCTGCCTACGTCGTAGCGAAGCTAAGCCCCTGCGTTAGTCTGATAGGAGCATTCGGCCTATCAGCGTTGTCCTGCTAGTTCGTGCTTTAATTGCTATAAGTTTACTCCTTAGCCGTCGTTCAAGCCTAAATACAGTCGATGAGCCTCAACTTGAAGCAAATAATAATCCTGCTTCGTCCATTACGGGAAGGAGGCTCACAAACGACGACGAAGAAGAAGAAGAACCAAGATAATAATCGATGTCTCTGTATATATTTGTCTCAGTGGGTGCTTAAATCGTCTATTAATAGATCGATGACCGGTTCACCGATTCACCGAGGAGCTGGTACCGGCACTGAGGCTTCTAGACTTCCGCAGTTAGCCGATTTGCAGAACATATATACACTATACAATCTCATTCCGCCACGGCTGCCACGTTGAATTCGTTGGGAGGACGATGCTCCTCACACCATCGCCGTGCATTCTCCAACGCTCTCCACTCATCACTACCTTTCGGCGTTGTGGAAGCAAGTCTCGTGTTTATAATCAAAAATGACTCAAACTGCTCCTTGGTAACGAATCTCATTACCGCTAAGCCGCGCAGGAATGTCCAGATAGACTCATTCACCCAACGTAACGAATCGGCGATATGAAGTACTTCCGCGAAAATTGACAAATAGGTCTCTCGACGACTTTTCATATCCTCGATCTTTTCTACAGCATATACAAGGAAACTCCAACCAGATATATCGGTATAATTCTTTAAACAGAAGTCTTTGACGTCGGCAACTATGGATCTGGCCAATTCCGGACATGAGTCGATTAAGAAACGAGCATGAAGCCACGCAGTATAGTTGCGAGGATGTCGGATTCCCGCTATCATGACGATATTTTTTATATCGTGCCGTAGGTCGACGACAACGCCGAGGACGCTATTTAGGTGAAGCAACCAACGGCGATGCGACCAGAGTGTAGGCGACTTGGAATGGCGGTATAGCCTTGACGTGAGAAGGCTATCCACAAACTGCTTTTCCCGTCTCAATGCCAACTCATCCGACCCACTTGACTCCAGCGTTGACATGAGTAGTCGCTTTCGGGTATTTGCAGCTGTAAGATGCTCAGGGTCCATGAGGAGCAGCACACCTGTGGCAGCCATCGCTTGACTGCAGTTCATGTGATCATTTTTGAGATAGCTCTGCAGTATCTGACGAGCGACAAAGAAAGCCTGAGCTAGCCTGAGCTTAGGAATTGCCACTGCTGCGCCATCTCTAAGGTAGTTGACCCCAGATTGTAAAGGATGGCTCTTCCCAAGAAACTCAATCTCCAGGAGTTCATTCGCTGGAATTCCTGCAAGGATCGTTGATATATCTCTGTACACTTCATTGGGATTATCGGATTTTAAGTGAGCTAAAACATCTTCGTCTAAGGAACGGGCCATTGAGCGAATCGAGAGGGTGATTGTCTTGGTAGACCATCTTATGTAAGCCCTATATATACGTGCATGCTGCGATCCAGTATATGCGTAAAGTATGTTTTAAATACTACGTGTTTCCTGACAATAGATAGGGAGATCGTAGTTGAGATGCGTAATTATTATAGGGAGTTGGATTCTTGGAACTTGAATTTTGAAATTGGTGATTTACAAAGGGTAGATACCATAACGGGAAAATATGGGCTATTTAAATGGTTATAAAAGCTTCAAATCATGTGATTGGTGGAAAGCAGTTTCTAAAGAATAATGGTTTTAAGTTTTATAAATACCTCTTTATATAAAATTAACAGGAAAGTATATAATAATAATAATTAATTTTTAACAACTTATTTATAAGGTAACGGATCATTCTCAAATATAAGCCCGTTTTCATTAAAATAATAAAATTATTAAAAATTAAGTTATTTAATGGAAAATAATAAAAATTATTTTTATATTATAAACTTATCTCAGCAGTGCTCAGACCAAAATTCGAGAATTTGTTGTTCTTTTGTTTTTGTATGTACCTCTCTAGCCACAGGATTTTTTAAGCTCTCTGATTGGTCCTAACCCCTGTAAATCAAATTCTCGAACTTTGGTCTGAGACCGAATGGTCTCAAAAACAGGACTTTGACACCTCTTATTCAACCTAATCATCAACCTATTCATCAACAACCTATTTTGTAAGTAATCGTCCATCTAAAATACGTATACTAATCGGTTTTAATAGTTCGTATTGTGTTGCGTATCGCGTATTGTCCGTATCGCGTTGTTTATTGCGGGTCGCGTCCTTATCGCGCTGCTTATCGTCCGTATCGCGTTACGTATCGCGTTTTACTACTGAAAAGACACCAACCCGATCAGTTATTACGGAACGACTACGCAAGTTAGAATTGATATAAAAAGCGTCGGACATAAAGCTGCCAAAGGAGTATTTGGTATTAAATTTTTGGATTGATTGGTCTGTTGGTGGTCGTGTTATCGCGTCAGAGGAGATGGATGTTTTGGCCAATTTTGCCTTGCGTAATAAGGTATCAAAAGGATGGCGAGTCTACAGACGGTTATTATATGCCACCACAACGTTTTGAAGAAATAAAAAAAATGATACAAGGCTTGCGATACCTTATATCTAGCCCCGAGCAGCATTTTTAAGTGATATGGACGTATTGTTGTTATATAATAAAAGAAAAGGTATTTTTGTTGTTATTTTGAAAGGCTGTTAAACCCCTGCGATGACAAAGTTCCCTGTGGGGAACGATTGAGGTTTAAACTACGGTTTGAAAAACATCTTTTTTTTGCCCCACTGCTACAAACGCTTGGGCCAGTCTACCTGTGGCTTAAAGTGGCTAAAAAAAAGATGTTTTTCAAAGTGTAGGTTGAATTTATTAAGATAATTATAAACCATTTACTTTATATAAATAAAACATGGTTTTATTTAATTTCCATTTTTTATTTTACCATTTAATTATTATATTATTTATATTTATTTTATTTTATAACCATTTTATTATTAAATAACCATTTTAATATCTTTTTAATCCAAGTTTAATTAATCATTTTTAAATTATTATTTTTATTTAAACCATTAATAATTTTAACCATTTATTATTAATTTTATTTAAATTCAATTAATCGTATTTAAACCATTATTTTTATATAATTTATTTTTTTTATATAAACCATTTTATTATTCTTTTAATTTAAATTTAATTAATCGTATATAAATTATTATTTTTATTTATATTATTAATAATTTTAACCATTTATTATTAATTTCGTTTAAATTTAATTATTTATATTTAAATCATTTTTTTTATTTAAATCATTATAATAATTTTAATCATTTATTATTAATTTTATTTAAATTTAATTGTTTGTATTTAAATCATTTTTTTTATTTAAATCATTATAATAATTTTAACCATTTATTATTAATATCGTTTAAATTCAATTAATTATATTTAAACCATTCTTTTTATATAAACCATTAATAATTTAAACCATTTTATAATCTTTATAATTTAAATTTAATTAATTATATTTATACCATTTTTTTTATATAAACTATTTTTTTTATATAAACCATTTTATTAATCTTTTAATTTAAGTTTAATTAATTATATATAAACCATTTTTTTTATTTAAATCATTATAATAATTATAACCATTTATTATTAATCTCGTTTAAATTTAATTAATCGTATTTAAACCATTATTTTTATTTAAATCATTATAATAATTAAAATCATTTTATTATTTTTTTAATCCAAGTTTAATTAATCATATATAAATTATTTTTTCTATTTAAATAATTATAATAATTCAAACCATTTTATTATTAATCTCGTTTAATTTTAATTAATTATATATAACCCATTTTTTTTATATAAACCATTTTATTATCCTTTTAATATAAGTTTAATTTATCGTATTTAAACCATTATTTTTAATTAAACCATTAATAATTTAAACCATTTTATAATACTTTTAATTTAAATTTAATTAATTATATATAAACCATTTTTTTTAATTAAACCATTTTATCTAAACCATTAACTGTTTTAATTATCGTATTTATTATTTAAAATATCATTCATTTAATAATTTTCATTCATTTAATATTCATTTAATTAATACCCTCATTTAATTGATATTATCCTTTTTGCCTTTTATATAATACTTAAATATTTAAATTATAATAATTATTTAAACATTAATTCTCCATTTTTGTTTTGATTTTTTTTTTTCATTTTTTTTTATTTAAAATAATTAAGTTTTAAAAGAAAAAAAAACTTACCATATTAATACTAATATAATTAATTAGTTAATATTTTAAACTTTTTATTAATAATTAAATTAACCATTTACCAATTAACCAAATAATTAATTAATGGTTATATTATTAAATGATAATTATATTATTAAGAAAATACTATCGTATTTTTATATTTATATATTTTTAATATAAAATATAATTTTTTAATTATATTAATAATAAAAAATTTTATCTCTTTATAAAACATTTTAATATAACGGTTTTATAATGTTTATTTTTTATTATTTTATTTGTTTTATTTTATTTCCTTTTAATATAATTATATATATATATATTAACATTAATTAATATTATTATAACAATAATAATATAAATTAATAAAATTAATAATTATTATTACGATTTAAAATAATTATAACAATATAAATAATACCAATTACCCCGTTTTATTATTAACTTTATTATTATTACTCTTTTTAACATTTTTATTTTCGCCATTATCTGGATATGTTTAATAAATGTTAAGATATTTTTTTAAATATAATAATTATTTTGAATTTTTATTTAATTATTATAACGTTTAAAGCTTTAACTTTTTATTACACTTTTTAACCAAATTTTCACACAAATATACAATTATATTTGGTAAATAACGTAATAAAACGTTAATATAAAAAGTTATTACCATTAAATTTATTAAAATAATGGATCCGGTAAAAATAAAGAATATAAATAAGTTTAAAAAACTTATAAAAATTTTCCCCGGTTTTATAAAAAGTATCATTTATTTATTTAATTATATAATAATTTAATAAAAATCTTATAATCCATTAATAATTATTAATATTTAAAAAACAACTTATATTTTAATAATAATTATAAAATTTAAAATAACAAATAATAAATTATAAAAAACCCGAATAATTGAAAAAATATTAAATAAATATTAATAACGATTTAAAAATTTTATATATAAAAATTTCGAACATATATTTTAACAATTATAAATTGCTTTATAAAATATTTTAATATAATATAAATTTTATATAAAAAAATATAATATTAATTACATTATTACTTTTATCAACTTAATATATATAAAAGAACTGTTTAAATGGAATTATTAAAAATTAAAATTAGTTAAAAAATAATAATTTAAAATGTTAATATAATAAATTTTAATATATAAAATTAAATAAAAAATTATTTATTTTATAAATCCCATTTATATTTTTATTATATTATAATTTTAAATATTAATATAATAAATAATTCTTTTTTAATAATTTAAAATATTTAATATTACGTTTAAATATTTATTATTTATTTATAAAGGCGGGATATACTCACCCGGTTAAATAGTTCCGGAAAAATAATAACGAAAAAACTGGTTAAAATCCCGGTTAAATATTTAATTAACTTATAAATTAATAAACCCACCTGATTTTATTAAACCCCTTTAAAGGATTAACCCCATTAAAGTTAACTATTAATTAATAATTTACTTAATTTTATTAACTAATTTATTATTAACTAATTTTTTAACGTTTAATAATCTTTTATTATTTAATAACCTTTTAATATTTAATAACTTTACCCCGTTATTTAATCACTTTTAAATATTTAATTAATAAACATATTTATCATTAAATTAATATTTTTCATTTTATATATCATTATACATTAAATATTTATATTCGTATTAATAAAAATATTCCCTAATAAATTACCTAAATTACTTATTTTACAAATACTTAACAAATCATTAACCTTTAAATAATAACCCGTTATCTAATTTATGGTAACCGTTTATAAATTAAATAAAAAGAATACTTTAATAAAATATATAAAATTAATATATATCTTTTAAAATAAAACTTTATTTAACATCGAAATACCAATTTTATATAAAATAAATGTTAAGGAAATATCCCGAACCTTCGTTAAAAAACTTCACTTTTTACTTTTAAATAAAACCATTATATATACCCAACATTAATATTAACAAATAAACGCCAATACCGATTAACAATTAAAAAACGCAAATATATTATAACATTCCCCCTATTTAAATCCCGAATAAAATATACTTACCAATTATCGTAAAACATTTTAAAAAAGTTTAAAATAAAAAGAATAATTACATAAAAGAAATATATAATATTTTAAAAAATAAATTTTAATTTTTCTTAAACATATATTATATTATAAATATATAATAATCTTAATTTCATATTATATTCTTTATAATTTTATTTAATTATACAGTTATTTACTTTTTATATAATATTTTATAACATTAAAATTTTAAGGATATATATTTAATAATAAAATGCCATTTTAACATTAAATAAAATAAAATATTATATTATTAAAATTAAACATTTATTACTTTTTTTTTAATTAAAAGCGAAAAGGTAAATAAAAGTAAATCGGATTTAGAAGTGTTTTAAATTATATTAAATAAGTTATTATTTTGTTAAAAGGTTTTTAACCCCGATTTTAAAAGAGAATAATAATTAATTATTATTATTTACCGAGTTTATTATAATATACCTTATTTATAATAAGTTTTATTTAAATTATTAAATAAATTTAAAGATTTTATTAATAAATTTTATATATTTATTAATGTTTATGAAAATATTAAAAGAATGTATTAATATATATTAAATAAAAATAATAATAATCTTTATAAATAATATTATGTCGATTGTAAATATTATTGTAATAATAAAAGTGGGAAATATAATTTTAAGAATTATAATTATTAATTTATTTGTAAATGTTAAATATATTAAAAAGAAAGATATTAATCCATTAAACATTTAAAACGCGAATAAAAAAAAATTCGAGCAAAGTAAAAAATTAAAAAGGATAAGTTTAAAA
Organism: Hypoxylon lienhwacheense; assembly: GCA_902806505.1. Lineage (NCBI taxonomy): Eukaryota > Fungi > Ascomycota > Sordariomycetes > Xylariales > Hypoxylaceae > Hypoxylon > Hypoxylon lienhwacheense. The sequence continues at coordinate 1,035,375 of CADCWW010000002.1, read as the reverse complement.
AATCCTATACTATATTTTTATTAAATTATAAAGGTATAAAAAAAGTCGAAAATATTAAAAAATCTTTAAATAATAAGAACGAAACCATTAATATTAATGAAATTAATAATTAATAAAAAACCGGTTAATATATGATTATTAATTATTTTTTCGATTAAACCTTTTAATACCATATCGTTTTATTAAATTAATATATTGATATTTTTGCCTCCGATATAATATTTGTTTTTAATTATTATATGAAGAATATTTTTTAAGGTATTATATTTAATATAAGTGTAATATGTTTTTTTACGGTAAAAAAAAGGCAATATTTCGCTTTAATTAAAGAATATTTTAATAAATATTTAAAAATAAATAAAAATCGAGCTAAAGAAATTAATATTAAATTTAAAAATAAATCTTTAATAAAATTATTAGGTATAATCTTAATTAACATTTTTTTTAATTTAATTAATTTTTATATAATAAAAATTAATATTTTATTCTTATTATTACTTAAAAATATGGATTATATAAACGTATATTTTAATAATGTCATTAATTAATTAATTTATAAAAACGGTGTAATGGTTACGATTATATATAAATGGGGATATTTATAATTTTAATTTAATAATATTATTTATTTTATGGAAATGGAATTATGTTAAATTTATATTTGTTTTGGATATTTTTTTATTAATAAAATGTATGTTTTATTAAATAAAGTAAATTACGATGTTGAAATTAATAATTTTAAAAAGATTATTAAACTTTATTACCATTATTAAATTAAAGGAAAAGTATTTTAAAAATTCCGTTTTAATTTAAAAAATCTTGAAATTAATTTTAATTATAAAGTTATTATCGATATTATATATTTAAACGGACGGTTAATATTATATATTATTAATATAATTATAAATTATTAAATAACTTGGTTTATGAAAATTATTTCGGTTAAAGAAATTTAAAAATTATTAAAATAATGTTAAATTAATATATATTTAAGTTTATTAAATATTGTTATATATAATGCGGGAATTAATTTTAATAATGTTAAATTCCGTAATAAAATCTGTTTAACAAATATAATGTATAATTAAATCTTTACCAAAACATATTAATTAATTGAAAAAGTTAAAAAATATTACGGCTTTATTAAACAAATATACGAGATTATTTTAAAAGAGGTTAATATAATATATATTTTTCGATTATAAATAACTGTTAAAATAATAAATAATACGGTTAATTTAAATGGTTTAATTTTTACTTTATTAATTTTTAAGGTTTATTTTTATATTAATATAAACTTATTATTTATCCTTTTATAATTATAACACACTTAATTAATTTAAAAAGTAATGATTAAGATTAAAAAAATTAAAACGTAATGTTTAATTTAAAATATCTTTAATATAAAAAACAAATTTAATACGTAAAAGATATTATTATTATCTTTGCCATTAAAGAGTAATATTCTAATATATAAAGAAAAAAGTGGATAAAAAAGTTTATATAAAGTTATCTCGGTTATAAATAAAAATGTGATTATTGTGTTTAAAATTTTAAAAGGAATATTAATGTTTTAAAGCATTTATATTAAATTATATATTTAATTTAAAGAAAAATTAAAGCTTTTATTAAAGCTTAAAATTTAACTATTTAAATTATATTTTAATTTATTGGAATATAAGATTATCCTTAAAGAAAATTTAAATTTTATTTATATTAATACGAAAAAAAAAAACAATTTTATATTCGCATTAAAGTTACGGATAAAAAACAAAATAATAACCCCGGGAAATTTTTATAAAATATTAAATATAAAAAAGTTTAATACTTTGTTTATTAACGGCGTTTTAAAGCCAATTATATATAATGTTAAATTATATAATAAAATTATAATTTTTAAATTAAAAATGGTTTATAAAATTAAAGTTAAAAATATAAAAATATTATATAAAAAATTTTATTTAATTATACAAAATTACGGTAATTTTAACAAAGAATTTATTATAATTTATATCTTTATAATTTAAAAGATTAATCAATAATTAATTATGGTTTTAATATTTATATTATAGAGGAAAAACATAAAAATTATGATTTAAAATATCATTATAATATATATTTAATTAAAAATATCGATATAACGGGTTATATTCGTGTAATTATTAAAAGAGTTAAAAATAAAATATTTTAAAAAAATGTTATTACGTATCGTTAAACCGTTATACGGATTAATAAAATTAAATATATATTAATTTAAAATATATTTGAAATATTATTAAAAAAAATTACGTATAATCTTTTTAACGTTTAACTTATATTTATTTATCACGGAAATTGGCTAACCGTTTAATATTATTGGATTTTAAACGGACGATACGTTTAATATTAACATTAAAAATTTTTTAATAAAAAAAAATAAAATATTTATTTAGGTAAAAATTAAGGTTAAATTTTAAAAAGTTTTAAAAATTAAAATGATTAAAAATTTTAACGGATTATGGTTTGTAATTATTAAGGAAAGATTTAATATTTTTATTATATAAAAAGGTTAAACCGAGAAATTAAAACTGTTAAATTTAAAAATATCGGATATAATTAAGAAATATATTAAATAAAAAGTTTAAAGAGTTTATATTTCTTTAATATGTTAATTTAAAACTATGTTTAATTATTTAATTATAATATAATATATAAAACCCGGGTTAAAAGAAGTTAAAATATTGAATATAAAAATTAAATGGTAAATAGATAATAAAGATTAAGGATTTTATTATATTTAATTTAATTTTTAAAACTTTTATTTATATGTTTTCATAAATGGATTATTTGTTAATAATAAAAATATAAATTTATAAATAAAATATATCGTTATAATAAATAATAAGGAATTGATTATTTAAAATAATAAAATTTTTATTAAAGGAAATATTATATATTAATTATTTATAAAATGTAAACAAATAATCCGTAACGTTTTAATAAACGAGATTTACGGAATGGTGTAAAGTTTTAATACGGGTTATATTATTTATGTTATTATTAATAATATTTTAAAACATTTATTTTTTTTTAAAGCTTTTTTTATTTTTTATATAAATTTATATTTATTGTATTAATGTTTAATATAAATGGGTAATATTAATGAGAAGAAATTAATGATTAATTTAATAATATTAAAGTAATCTTATAAAAATAAAAAAATAAATGATATTAAATGGATTTAAAGTTATTATAACTTAATTAATGTTATAATTAAAACATTACCAAACGAGGCGATAAGGATTTTAATTAAAAGTAATAAGGTTATTATTAAATTAAAAAGATGGGTAAAATAAGGATAAAATTAAAGATAATATTTGTAACGTTTTTGTCGCGAAAGAAAAGTAGAGTAAATGGTGGTTATATTGTTAAATAACAGTTATATTATTAAGAAAATATTATCATACTTTTATATTTATGTATTTTTAATATAAAATATAATCCTTCGATTATATTAATAATAAAAGATTTTATTTCTTTATAAAATATTTTAATATAACGGTTTTATAACGTTTGTTTTCTATTATTTTATTTGTTTTATTTTATTTCTTTTTAATATAATTACGTACGTATGTATTAACATTAATAAATCAATTAATCAGTTAATTAATTAATCATTAACTTTATTATTAATAATTAAATTAACCATTTAATCATTTAAGTAACTAATTAATCAATCAGTTAATTAATTAATTAATTAATTAATCAATCAACTTTTTTATTATTATTAAAATTAATCATCTAATTAACCAGGTAATTAATTGATTAATTAATCAGTTAATTAACCAATTAATTAATTAGTTAATTATTATACCTTTTATTAATATTAATATTAATTATTTAATCTAATTAATTAGGTAACCAATTAATTAACCAATTAATCAGTCAATTAATCAGTTAATTAATCAATTAATCATTAATCAATTATCAACTCTTTTAATAATAATTAAATTAACCATTTAATTAATTAAATAACTAAATGATTAATCGGTTAATTAAATATAAATAAGTTTTTTATTATTATACCTTGAAAATTTTAACTAATAATAATAAATAAATCATATTTACGTGTGGTTATTTATTTATAATAAATTATTTATAAAAGTTAATAATATTAAATAAATTATATTTTATTTAATATGTAAATCAAATATTTAAATAAATTAATATAACCGAACCAATCAATTATTAATTATTTAATTATTTAAATAATTTTATTTATTTTTTTTATTTAAATTTTTATAAAAAAATGATAATTTAATTTAACAAATGGTTTATATAAAAAAATAAATTATTATATTTAAATATTTATAATATTTAAAACGGTTTATTATATTAAATTATTTATATAAAAAAATAAATTATCGTATTTAAAAATTTATAACATTTAAAATGGTTTATTATATTAAATTGTTTATATGAAAAATAAGTTATTATATTTGAAAATTTATAACATTTAAAATGGTTTATTATATTAAACGGTGTATATAAAAGAATGAGTTATTATATTTAAAAATTTATAACATTTAAAATAATTATTTATATTAAAACGTTTATATTAAAAAATGAGTTATTACATTTAAAAACTTGTAATATTTGGAATGGTTTATTATATTAAATTATTTATATAAAAGAATGAGTTATTATATTTAAAGACTTATAGCATTTGGAATTGTTGATTATTTTATAAACCATTTAATTAACCCATATTTTCCTGCTACGGTATTTAAGGACCTAAGGTACCCTCTACTTAACGGGTCATTTCTATTAAACGAATTATATGCCGTAATGCTTGTTATAAATGCATATCCGTACCCTTCTTAATAACGCATGTGCCTAAACAAGGTCAAATGCTTAAGGCTGCATGCATATCCATAACTAATCCATACCTTTCATAAAACATAAAAAAATCCATAATCGGATAGGCCACGAATTTAATAGTAGAAGCTTTCGTTTTCTTCGTTAGAATTATCTTGCGCTGACCTATCTTTACCTCAATAACGAGCACGAATAGTGCCGGAACCCCGAAAATGATACCTTTGCTACTCCTAGTCTTCCTCGTCGAGCTCGGTGCCCATCTTATAAACACCATCGGCGCTGCGACAATAAATAATATAGTAAATTTGCCATCCTCAATGCAGTGTAATACCGTCATAATACCAAATCGCTAACTATGATATAGCTATGGAATTTGTATCTCAGCCTTCCGACAGAGACCTCGAGACAGGCGACAGAACAGAAGAAGATTCAGAAAGACTTTCTCACGATCCGACGCGACCTGAACGCTACTAGCAGTCAGGACCAGTTTGCGAGGTGGGCGAAACTGCGGCGCCAGCATGATAAGCTACTAGAACAGCTCGAGCAGATGAGTTCGTTTCCCCGGAAAACGCATAAACCATGAGAAATAAGGATATGATGCTAACCAGGATGTTTTATAAGAATCATCTCACGAGGCGACGAAAGCGAAGTTCGATAACATTAGCAATATCTTGCGTTGGTTGTCTACGTCAGGACTAAAATTCGTCATCCCGTTCTGGTATGCGAAGCAGCCGATGTTCTGGCTCCCGCAGGGTTGGTTCCCATACTATGTCGAGTGGATTCTGTCGTTCCCGCGAGCGCCGGTGGGTAGCGTGAGCATCGCATCATGGCAAACGGCCTGCACCGGCGTAGTTATGTTAACGAACGATACCGTAACGGCGATCTTAGCACTGCTGTTGGGAGCGAAGCTAGCCCAACCCCAACCAGACGAAGCTGCGACGGGCAAGGGACGGATACGGATACCGACTTCTCAGGAAGCTAAGAATAAAGACTCGTGAAGACGAAGAGGGAGTGCAAATGGAGGGAGGATACATAGTACATATCAACTATTGGCAGGGACTGCGAGTAGAAATACGCTGTCTCTCATCTAATTTGACGCAGAGCTTTTCATGGCAGAAAGCTATCAACTCTGTAACACGATTGAGATGACTCTTTGGCAGAGTACTTGGGGTCGTTCTAGGCAACATATTGACTCTAGCGACCATTGAGAAAGAGAGATCGCCAAAGCTTCGAAAGTGCCAATGAATAATAATCATTGTGATATTTCTTACCTTGTGATTGACCTTGTGATCGACCTTGTTACTAATTATTCCAACAGAGGCTGGAGATGATAATTAGAACGTGTGATAAGTGTCTTGGTTTACCGATTTCTTTTCTTTCCCTTTCCATTTATTTTAAATTTAAACCAGGCGCATCAAGCGTGTTTTTTTTTTCCAACTTCTCTATCCGTATAACCTAAGGATTCCGAGAGAGAGGAAAAAAAATTGGTTGATAAATATTTCTAGCGTAGGACGAACTTTTTAAAGAGAAGAGAAAAGAAAAGAGAAGGTGGGTACATTAAGTGGATACCCATCATGTGCTCTTCTAACTTCACCTGCCACTTTAGAACGCCACAGATTATCTATTCTTATCTCGCGAGGCTAAAGTTTCTAAATGTAAGACTCGTGCCGAAGATATGCGTCATGTAATTGTACCAACTAACCGTACCAACTACCAACTTGCAGTGACTATTGGATGAATCGTTCATTGATGGATTCAAGCTAAGGCTGAGAAATTTATAATCTGGCCAGCTTGGCTCTACAATCCTATTATCGTTTTTTTTGTTCTTTTTATATTTTTTTACATTGACCAATAGCCCATCATTTATAGATACCATACATTGCCGTGCTCGTTAGATATTCAACCGGCATGCTGTTGCTTTCATCCTGTCCCTTTTTTCTAATTAATTAATTAATTAACCACTGACACACGATGGCGATTACTTGGGGGGCGTGAGTTATACCATTCTATCCTATCTCTTAGGTTTTTTTCTTTCTTTAATCTCGAGACAGCTATTTAAGTTATAGACACGATGTAATTAAGCTGACATATCCTCAAGAGTCAAGTCCTTCCTCATCTTCTTCGGCCCTATCCTCATACCCAAGGCCATAAGCTACTACCGCTCAGTCCGTAACTCGCCGCGCCCCGCCGGCATCTCAGTGCAGCCCGCCCCGGGTTCGGTCCGCCGAGCCATCGCCGTGCTCGTCGCTGCCGCTCTCGTCCTCCTCATCGGCACCCTGCCGCTCTTCTCCCCGGAGAACATCTTCGTCCGCACCAACTCGCGTCTGCAGATCCCGACGGACGTCCTCTTCAACCGCCTGCGCACGCTACGGTTCGATGGCGCCCTGACCGCCGCTGACGAGGCCCTGCGCGCTCGCTTCGTGAACGCCGAGTCCCGCCTGCTCTACCTCCAGTTCGGCCCCGACGCCCTGGCCAAGGTGCCCCTTCTGCTCCTCCGACGAGCCCTCCTCCTACTTCTACTACTCCCTCCCCGCCCTCCTCGGCCTGCACCTCTTCAACCTCTTCGTCGCCTCCCTCGCCACCTCCGACCTCGTCGCCGGCCACCACGGCCCTGTCTGGCGCCCCACCGCCGCCATCGCCGCCTCCCTCGCCGCCGTCCTAGACGCCTACTTCCTAAGCACGTACAACCACCAAGCGAACGCGCGGGCGACCCGCCTCGCAGACCTCGACGCCTTCTTCTGGCGCGCGCGCGTGGCGCGACATCTCTGGCTCTGCGCCCTCGACCTCTCCCTCGCCGCGCTGCTCTACCTCGGCGGCACGAACCGGGCGTTCGCCACGGCGCCGGGCCCCGCCGCGCGCGTCGACGCCGTCGCCCGCGGCCTGCAGGCGGCCAAGTCGCGCCTCGGCGCCGTCGGCGTGGTCAAGAACGCCGCCGCCCGCGACGAGGACCTGCGCGCCCGCGCCCAGGCCTACTGGCGCCACGAGGGCCGCCTCATGCGCGAGGTCATGGAGGACCGCGAGGTCGTCGAGGGCGTCAACGACGCCCTGCTCAACCGCGTCGACATCGCTGACGTCACCCGCGACGCCGACGTCTACGCCGAGAACGTGCTCCCCCGCGTCATAGACGAGGTCGCTGCCGCGATGGCCGCCGCCGCCGCGGGCGCTGGCGCTGGCGCTGCTTCCGCCACGACGACGACGGCGGCGGCGGCGGAGATGGATGGGGGAGGGGAGGGGGAGGGGGAGAGAAAGAGGAAGAGCGCTGCAGTGATAGAATAAACAGGTAAATGATCGAGCGAAGATGAGATGGGATGGGAATGGGATGGGAACGGGTACGGTTATGATTCATGTACAAATAGATAACGGCGAAAAAAAGGGGCATTCATCATAAGGCAGGCATTTATTTGTATGCATACCTACACCTACCTAGGTACCTAGACAGGGTAGAATCTTTTAAGACCTGGTTTTTTGACTTACCTGCCTCTTACCTTATCTCCTTAAGATGGCGTTCATTACGTTTTCATGTGCGCGAGTTGGTGATGATATACATACTATATATACATATATATAAGGTACATATCTCAAAGTACACGGAGCAAGCAAGTATACGACGAGAGTGAGAGATATATCTCTTAAGCGGTTGTATTTCCGTTCCTAATGCTAGCAGCAGTCGTAGACGCGAGTAAACCAAGTACCTCCACCCCGGCCACGAGGAGTAAGGCTTACACGTCCCGAAGACAGAGCTGGAAGGAGGAGGAGGGGGGGGTATATAAGTAAGGTAAAAGCGTAAAGCGTACGTCGGAGGAGGAACCGACGTACGATGACGATGACGACGATGACGATGATGAGATCCAAATACAACCAACCGCGTCGAATATATACATATCTCCTATGTGTATGTGTGTAAGTATGTAGGAATGGAAAAAAAAAAAAAAAAACCTCTCCTTCTCCGCCGAGAGACCAACTTACCCGGAGCCGTCGCCCCTAAATCCTACCAGTGTCCGACAAACGCCACGAGATGATGTATGACTACCCCTATGTGTGCATGCATGCTTTTCAAGGGCCTCGACCAGGGGCTAGCTGTGCTCAAACCGAAAAAAAAAAAAAGGGTGTAGGATACGATGAAGACAGAGATATACACGGGTTGCCTAGATTTTGCTACCTGATTTTAATTACTTCGCATGTCCGGCCTTGTCGTACCGGCAGAGCTCGACATGCTACCCTTTCTCGATCCCTCTCCCTGCGATGCCTCCTCTACGCTGCGTTCTAAGAACCCAGCCCAAAGGTCGGCCAAAGACTCCTTGCTGGCCGAGGCCGGTGACGGGTCGGTAAAGAAATCCGCACTTAGAGACGGAGTACTAGGCGTCCTATGGAACGGTGAGCTTGGGAGACGCAGGCTGTTGCTTGAAGCCCCCGGTCGGGCTAGTCCAGCTTGTTCCCTCTGTTCATCTGTCCAATTCAGCAGTCCGGCGATGATTTGGAGAATTTGGAATTTCTTGGGATCGGATCGATCGAGAGCTAGGAATTGAAGAAAGTGATTCGTAACAATTTGCCTGCATAAAGTCAGTAATTATGCCAAACGTAGTTAAAAGGGTAGCATAGAGCGAACCTGTCGATGCTGTCCTCAGGCTTTGTCTTCTTAAGGTATCGAAGAGCTTTCGTCAAGTGGTCGTTGAGAACAATAGCTTCGTGCCTTAGCTTGCCGATAAGGAGATTCTTCTCCTTCACCTCCCTCTCGAATGGTGCGGTTCGCTCTAGTTCCTTTTGTAACGAGTCCTTGACCTTCTCAGCTTCGGTAGCTCTCGCATCCGCTTCATGGACTAGCTTCTTGAGCGCCTGTAGCTGTTCTTCGGACGTCTCGACCATCTCGCGCAATTCTTTCTTGCGCGCCTCCTGGATCTCCTGTAGCGCTCTCTGGAGGCTGTCGACAGCTTGTGATTGGTTGTCTCTTTCAGCAGCGACCCGCTCGTAACTCTCCCTCAGCGCCGAGAGCTGCTCCTCGAGGGCGGCGGCTTTCTCGGCCAAGCTCTCTCTAATCGACCGCTCCTCCATTGCTAGTACCTCCCAGTCACCCATGGCATCCTTAGCCGCCTCCGCCTCCTCTCTCAGGTGCTGGATCTGCCGTGTCATGTCTTCCTTTTCTTTTAGGGAGTTGTGCTGCGAAAGATTGTTCCGACTTCGTAGACTGGATAGTTCCCTCGTAGCATCTTGTAGCTCAGTCCTCAGATTCTCAATCTCATCTTGATAAATCAGGGCGCCCTTCTGAAGCTCTTCGTTTTGGCCTTCTAGATCTTCGATACGTTGGTTCGCTTCTTCCAACTCTTCTTTTCCCCTCCCCAATCTGTTGGCGACATTCTCTTTAATCTTCTCGACCCTATCGACGAGGCTTTGGTATTGCTCTTCGACTTGCTCCTTTGCTGCTTCGGACTCTTCTAATTCCGACTTGAGCTGTGTTGTCTCTTGAGTGTGTGTTTCTTGTATGGATTCAAGTTGCTTCCGTAGTTGTTCCACCTCTATCCTTAGGGCCTCTCGTTCTTGTGTTATAGCATCTAACCTAGCGCTTGTGTCTGTAGGTTCAGTTTCTTCTTTCGTGTCTGGTTCTTGGACAGGGTACCCGTTGGTTGTCGGCGACGTGGCGTGACCATTCGTGGGCTCCTTTGGTGTATTCTACGGAAATTGTTAGTTCTACACCGTAGGCCTTATCTCCGAAGTCAGCAATAATTACCTGTGCTCCGGTTGAGTCTGGTTCGTCAGACTCATTGCCGTCTTCCGGGGGATGCTCTCCACCTTGATTTGTATCTGGAGCCTTAACACCATCTTCGGCTGGTTTTGACTTTGCGTTATTCTTTTTCTTCCTGTTATTCTTCTTCTTAGGAGCTAAATAAGACATGTCAATTGCTATGATCAATTCCCAAGATGAAAAAAAAAAAAAGCATAAGAACGAGAAAGATATTTGAGAATTGTAACGAGTCAAGACTAACCAGTATTGAATTGCTGAGATGGTTCTGTTGGAGTCATTATGAGAACATCCGTTGGTAAATTATGGTGATTTGTTGATTGTAAGTGATTCTCGGAATGTTAAAATAATTAAGAAAAAAAAGTTGCGTCTTGCGTCGCTCTCAAAAACTGTAATTCACAATGGAATCTACACGTAAGCCCGTTGTCTGTCGCTGTTGCTGTTTATCGACTGGAGTTCAAATGTTTCTACTAGTACCTGTACCTTGTACCCCCGTATGGTAGAGGTACCTGCACTAAGTTATTTTAAGCACCAAATCAAATCCATGGATTACTGGTTATTAGGGTGCTATAGACCCCACAGAATAGGGCACACCTCCCACTGTATGTATGTAGTAGCGGGGATGAGCCTCCTAATTGAATTCAGGTATTTTTCTATATAACGTAACTGAAGTGCTCATCTTGCATTTGAAGGTTACTACCAAATATACGTATAGACTTCTCATCATTTGTATATCCTTATAACAAATATATACTTTTAGGTATGCCTAACTCCCTATGAATTATCAGGCTTAAGACTTACCTCTAAGAACACAACGGTGCCAAATATTTTATAATCTTGAAAATCTAGATCACTAGCGGCCAGGCAATTGCTAATGAAAGATAGCTTATCAATTTTCACATATGTTATTGCTAAGAAGATAAACATAGCCGGCAGTTTAGTTAGTATTTAGCTAACTATCCATTTATTATCAATTGATTACAGGTATATGGTATTGATATAGGAATAGGGACATTGTATAAGTACCGGTATATAAGAATGGTACATATGTACGATATTGAGCTTCGATGCTCAGATCTAAACTGATAAGGTAATAGACAATATATGATAAAGGTTAGGTGGCTTAACTAGGTGCTCACGGACCACATGCATCTAACAATAATCTAACAAAAAAAAACTTCCAGAATCGAATTCACTCAGTTTTCTTTTACTCTCCACATATTTTATCATCTTCGCTTGAACTATTTTAAATCCAGAGTTCCCTTGCTTCATGATGAAGCTTGAATGGCTGGTTCATATGTTCAATCGAAGTAGAGCAACAATTGCCTTTTATAATCTCGTTGTCTGCTCGATTCAATCCATGGGTACAACGGGTTCGCTATGTGCAGATATCACTTATTTGATGAGAAGTGTACAATGAGGTGTGTACAATCAATATATAATGTTCAGTGTGTGAGAATACAAACAAATACAAAAAGTAGCAAGTCAAAAATCGCCTATAATTCTCCCAAGATAGAAAAATACCATATTTATTAATCTACTAAGAACGCCTTCTATCCATCATACTTCTGCCTTCTTAGCCTTTGAAGACCTTTTCCCCTTCTTGGTAGGCTTGGTCGCGTCCTTTTTGGCCGTGTTAGTAGACTTCTTAGACTTCTTAATAGCCACCTCTGTATGAAGCGAGTTATCATTGTCGCCCTTCTCCGGTTCCTCCTCAACCTCGACAGGCTCAGAAACTACTTCAATGGCTTTCGTAGTCTCAACGTCATCACCACCTTCAAGCGCGGAAGGATCTCCTGTTACCTCATCAACCGACTTAATCTTGGGTCCCTCGAAATCATAGCCCATCTCGAGTAACTTCTTAGCGCGTCCAGTGCGTTTCTTTTCTTCCTTGGTGATCTTCCGAGTCCATGTCGATTCTGACAATGGCTTCTTCAGCTGGTTGCCAGCCATCTTACCCCAAGGTACCTTCTTGAAGCGTTTATTCGAACCTTTCCAAAGATCCTCATGGATCTGTGACTTGGGGACAACCTTGACTTTCAATACCCGACCAAATAGCAGATAGTTGTCCATCGTCTTTGAGACAACCTCTGCTACGGGTGCTGAGGCGAACTCGATAAACGCAAAGTGCTTGCTGGCGCCTGTCTTCTTATTCCTAGACATTCTCAACCTCTCAATATTTCCGAATTGGGAAAAGTAAGACCGCATCTCATGCTCGTAGAAGCCGTCTATAATCAATATTAGTAGAAATTCCATGTGGTAAACCCATCAGTCGACATACGCGGTAGACGACCGATGTATACGACTCCGCGTTCGTCATCTTCAGAGCTGGATGACTTGAGCATGTCCTTAGACGCCTTAGGGATTTCCCCCACAGCCTGCCCTGTCTGGAAATCGGCATCGGTATCGGTTACAACGTCTTCGTCGTCGCTATCAACAACACCTGCGAGGGCGAGGGCATTTTCCTGTTCATCATCGGATGACTGCACGTCGCTATCTTCGTTACTGTCTTCCTTGATATCTTTTGCGTTCTTCTTTGTAGGCTTAGTAGGCTTCGTTTCCGCGAGTAGACCAGATTTAACCTTCGGTCGTTTGTCGTCTTTTATCGGTCTAGGTTTCTTCGCCGTAACTGGACTCGCATCATCGCTCGCTAGTTTGGTACTTTTAGCTGAGAAATTCCAATAGAGTGTTCTTTTTTGAACCAACCTTTTCGTTTAGTAGCTGAAGAATCTGATTTGACCTTCAAACCGGGTTTCGCAGCTGATATGCCAGCTTCTACTAGATCCGATATTAGTTGTTTGAATTGTTAAATTAATCGTAGAAGTGCCTTGCCTTTGCTCTTGCGTTTTCTAAGTTCTGGTGCCATTATTAACTAATAGATCGCGTTTCATGTAATATAGTTGTCAATTGTATTGTGTTGAATTTTGTGTGGATGTTGAACGCTTTTTATTTTTTATATTTTATATTTTAACTTTTTTTTTTCGCGCTGGGAATTCTGCCGTCTAAATTTTGGCGGTCAAGAAATTCATCCCACCTTCCCCAGACAATTCGGGGTACGTACCGGATTCCAGGTACGTTATTGTACCTCTTAAGTGGGTACCTCCAGTCCCTACATGTCGAATATGGAATAGGTACATATGTACCTAGAGCATTTGATTCTATTAGGCGACGTTCAACTTCAACATTAAGTTACTCATAAAAGAAATTCAAGATTCTATGTCATAACGCATTTAGTAAAACCCCTTATTTTTTTTATTCATAACAGAAATGTGAAATAAACGCATTCACCTTTATAAAAAAATTTTATCTTGAACGCGTCTTCCAAAAGGTCGTTCCATAACACCGCAACTTGTCTACCAAGGTATTTTATCTACGAAGAACAAAAGCGAAAGACGTGCCCTCATAAACCAACTAATTATAAATAGCACCGAATATTCCGTTCTGTAGATTTTACGACCGTTGAATTCTATCGCATTTACGACTACCTAAAATAAAATAAAATAAAATCATTACAGACGAATTCAAGATAAAATATTGTTCAAGATGAGCTCACCCAAGGTTTCATTAACCCATGACGAAATTTGGGACGACTCGCTTCTCATAACCTCGTGGAACGACGCGATCAAAGAGTATGAGGTATGATACAGAGTCTAACTCACCCAATTTAACAATGAAAATCCCCGAAAATCTAATCAGTACCATTTAGACATATCATAGTATCCACAGGAATGGAGGTAACGTAGAAGAGCTTCTACAATCCAACCAGTAAGTTCATATTAAATATCTAAACTTCACCCAGCTCCTCTCAGTCTTTCTCTACGAGAACATACGATACTTAGGTAGTCATTTTTTACTCATATAAAATTTGTTCAAGAGAAACTTCGGATGCCGAGAACGCGACTGCGACTGCGACTACGACTGAAGACACCCGAAATCCCCCAGTTCCGCAACCTCTCGAAACACGTACCGAAATGGGAGTGGCAACTAGTGTAAGTCATGATCCCAGGACCCAAATCTTGATCCTAGACGATCAAGAAAGTTTAGCTTAGATCTCCCAAGATACTAACGAGCCATAGAACCAAGGACGAGGGAACGGAACGACAGTTACCCGACATAGCCATCCGGGCCTTGAAGGATTGCTGAGTTTAAGTTAGTCTCAGATTCATCTTACCCCCACCCCTCATCATCTGTCCCTCGTCGATCTATCATAAAGAAGATAGCTATTTGATGTGCTCTAGACCAGCTAACAATCGTCATATTATAGCGCAAGACGACGGCCTCAAAAGACTTTTGATGTCATGGTATTACGCAGGCTATTATACCGGCCTCTACGAAGCTCAACGAAGTCAAAATCAACAGCGAGGATCTGAAGACAAGTGAGCGGGAAATTACAGAAACGTCGCATATGCACTCCGGATCTTGTTGAACTCGGGATGGATTACTTCATCAGATCGACCTAAGAAGCAAGGGTGTGTAACGCTGGACGTGACAAGCTTTTGTGACAATGACAACGCTATGCTTGTTGTCTGCTAGTATGCGACGGATCGTGCATCACCTTCTATCCACGGAGAGAAATCCAGCAGAATGTTATAGCTTACCATAGACTACGTATAAATATATCCCTTAATCATTAAAAGAACGAGACCAAGACTCAAGAGACGAGTTAGAGCTGACGTTGTGTTCTACACTGGGATTATGGCCTGGATTATGGATTCTCCATGTCCTTAGCTTGCGATTCTCAGCCTACATACCGCCATACGTGCGTGTGAATAACTATGTAGATAGATCCATGCGTTTCTAGCCTTCATAACGAAGACTTGTCTGAGTTCCTTGTTCATTTTGATAAATCGATGAGCCAATATAACGACGTGTTTCCTGCGCTGGCTCTGCGCCTAAGTATGAGTAATAACTGTTTAGTATAAAGTAGTCATCAAAGAGAGGCCGCCGGTGTTGAAATATCTCGAGACCTATTCTCCGAGGTATGGGTATACGAGGTGGAAGTGTCTAACCCGAGCTTAAGGATGAGACAAACGACCAAGCAGAAGCATGGTGGAAACCAAGGGCACCTATATTCCGAAACGGGGAGACCAAGTTACCCATAGCTAATACATGCGTGGATCTGAAATGAGCCACTCACAAAGTGCGACTTGACATACTTTTAAGAATGGTAAGCGCCTAGACTGTGATATCGATGCTACTACCTAGGATCTAGGCAATAGAGCTAGCCCTTAAGATGAAGATGAAGAAACAGAACCTTGGCCATCTAAGGATTCTACGTAATAGGACCATTTCATAAGAGGAGCTATGGCTGTAGAAGTACCTAGGTATGCAGCATGCTACCTCATGTACAGGTATGGAGTAATTATTAAAGGACGGCACACATGAGTTGGTTCCGGCTTCTGCATAGCATTTATAAAACGTGGTTCCGTTGAAGATTCGGGATAAGAGCTAGGACTACCATAGATCGCAATACGGAACTTGAAAAAGGTCGTAATAGAAGTGGCTCTTTTACATATATGTAGCTTAGTTATAAGGTAGGCATTGTTTTATATGGTAGTATTGTAGACGGGAAATCCCCAATTGAAATGGCAGGCCTTTTTAGTTTCTTTTTTTTCCTGAATTCGTGAAACGTATGGTTTACATTGTTATATGTACGTATTGAATAATTCATATATAAACTATTATCTGTATTTTTTAGCTAATGATATGTATGATTTATAATAATACCACGATAATAACATTAAATAATAGAGAAGAAGCATGTAACTATCCTAGATATCTGAATAGTATTAGGTAAAAGGAGGTTCGAAGTAGGAGCTATGACCTTGAAAAGGAAAACCCCCCCTTGTCCTATATCTCCTTAAGCGAAGGGTCAAAACATTATACGAGACGCATCTGTCACATCCGCTTAACCCCAAAAACTCCCCCATGTAAAATTGTAGATCTCAGAGCCGCTAGACTTTTCTTCCATCTTTCTTCTCCTTATAGACGCTATACCATATTTTGACTATACAATACTACAACCACGGCTGAGATGGTTCAATCAAGTAGCATACTTCCGGCCCCAGGCGTCTCCAGTTATGAATTATGATCGGGCACAACCCCTTCGACCCCCTCGACCCCCTTGATCCCCCCGGTTGACTTAACCCAGCTTACGTCTTGCACGGAAGTCTTTCCAGTCCTGTTTCGAGCGCAACTCCTGGTCAAGGAGGGTCAAGGAGGTACTATGTAATATCTCATCTAAGGCTCAGCGCTCAGGGTTCAAAGGGTTCAAAGGGCTCAAAGGGCTCCTCTCACAGTAGATCATCATGCTTGATTTAAGCAACGAGGTCCCCCTCTGGGCCCCGAAGTGCCTTGTTTATTCTTTTCGATATTCCCTTCAGACGACCCGTCCTGTGTGTATTCGCTCTTTTTCCTGTTTCACTCGGTGTCATTTTACATCTTGTTCATTCTCTTAATTACGAGCAGGCCCTCGCCTTATTATTGAAAAGAAGCTTCTTATTGTCAGGTCCGTTACGGTCATTCAGGAATACCCAGGCAAATAACGACCGCCTCATCCGTAAAAGGAAGAAAAAAAAAGGAAAGAAAAAGGAATAGAAAAATTATAACTCTTAATTCCCTCAAATCGGCATCATGAAGTATTCCGCAGCTCTTTCGTTAGCCATCGCGCCGCTGGCGATCGCGAAAGCCGTTCAAAACGTCTACCCTCACCAGAGGAGAGAGGACCACAAAAAGCAATCAGGACAATTAGCGGGCATCGGTGAGGCGCTAGGTGTTTCTCTTCAGTCAACTCAGATTATCGTGATCTGGGCAAATCCTGGAAACAACGCCGCGACGACTACGCTGCACGACCAGGTTACGGTAACGCAGACGGTCACCGCAGGAGCACAAGCGACGACAGTCGGAACCGAGACACTCGCCGCCGGGGCTACTACTACAGCGGTTGCAGGCGCAGCGGCAACGCACACCGTCACAGTCGGTGGTTCCGCCGGTCTAGTCTATACGCCTGATCAGATCACGGCAAATGTCGGCGACATGGTCATCTTCCAGTTCATGAGCATGAACCATACTGCGACGCAGTCCAGCTTCGCTGACCCTTGCACGGCCATGGAGGGCGGCATGGACTCGGGCTTCCAGGCGAACCCCAATAACACGGTCAACCCGCCTCCGCAGGTCGCCATGCAAGTCATGACTACTGACCCCTTATGTACGTGTAGACGGCTTGTTTTACCTCCTTCCCTAGTACCCAGACTAATCAGAAAAATAGGGTTCTACTGCCGTCAGACGGGCCACTGCGGTAAGGGCATGGTTTTCTCCATCAACCCAACCGCGGCAAAGACCCAGGCTATGTTTCAGGCTATGGCCATCGCAACGACCGGCCAGGGAACCGGCAGCGCCATAACTGGTAACTCTACGTCGTCTGGCTCGTCTTCTGCAGCGTCAGGCGCCGCCGCCGCCGCCAGTTCGTCTGCATCGGGGGCCACCACAGGCACGGGTACCGTCGAGGGCGGCTCTTGCGTCTGCGCCGTCCAATGTAGTTCCGGTAGCTTCCCTGCAGGAGCAGTCCAAGGCCTCAACAGCTTCGGTGGTATCGCAGGTAATTCAAGCCTCCCCCTTATCCCCCTTCTCTAACCTTTGCTAAGACATAGTATAGGATCTCTCCCCTCAAGCATGATGGAGACCATCTAAGGAATACGGGAGCGGCGTCCGGCTAGGGAGTGGTCACGATTGATACCAACGGCTTTTAGCACCGAGGATCTGAGACGTGAGACGATCTTATATTTCTCGGGAAGGGGATGGGAGAAGATATTCCTTTTTTTTTTTTATATTTTATTACCCTGGATGACTAGTAGACTTCTTTTTCGCCTGGCATGGAAGGTTTTTATTTTGAGAACATATGACTGGATCGTATATTATAGGTGTACTTAATAGGTCATCAAATGAAGTAAAACACCGGTTTTATCCATTGTATTAGTCAACATACGAAGACGAATGTTACTGCCGAAACATCGAATTGTATACTGTAAATGATCTGGGTAGAATCCGCCATCGTATGGGAAAGGGGAAATATGTAAATGCATATGCAAGATTAAAAAAGGGAGAAAAAAAGTCACGCAGGGCTGGGATGACAATGCCGAGATCAACTATGGTGTCTGCATTCGCCGAGGAAGGAAGCTAAGAAAAGAAAGTCCAGACGCCGTCGCACGCCTAGAACCCCGTTCTGTGGGAAATGCCTTCTTCTCGTCCTACGTCGTGATATCGTGAAACGTGTCCCTCTTATCCATGCCGTCTATATAAACACACCACATACGCCTCTTCCTCTCTCTCTCTCTCTCGCGAGGCTCGTGCTACGCCCTACTTTCCTCCGGTGGCCTTCTTCGCATCGGCTAAGACGAAGGGAGCGGTCAGCTGACGCATATCCAAGGGTATAGAATAGGTGTCCTCGTGGGCGAGGGTGCGCATGGCATGTGAGACTCACCGGCTGCCTGCTTCTTGCGCATCATCTCGGCGGCGGCCTCCTTGTCGCGCTGCATTTCGGTCCCGCTCTTGTTGTTCTTGGATTTCTGCGAAAGCGTAGGTGAGCTTACGGCGTTCGTGCTACCTCGGGGAGGAGTCTTTCGAACCGCCGTTAGGGTGGTGTTATCCGCTTGGATACGGCGCATGCCTCGACAGACGTCGACTCGGTCCTTGACTATCCGTATCTGCTCAAGATGTACGTCTTCCTTTCATATAGGAAGGCCACATCGAGGAAAGGCGGTCGTGGGTACCGATTGGGAGGATGGCTCCGAAGACGCGCGGGCGGATGGTACGAGGGTGAACTGGCGGGAAGGGGCTTACCTGAGCAGCCTGAGCCTTGAGGTTCTTCTCGCGCGCTTTGTCGCGCTGGTTACCGCGGGCCATTTTTTTTTTTTTTTTAGATAGTGAGTGGAGATATAAGGAAAAAGTCGAGAAGGACTGATGGGTAGTAGAATCGGCGCTTGATAAAACGTAGGCGGGCGGTATTCGGTCTGCCTGGAATGTTTAAGGACGAAAAAGGTGGGAAGAAGTTGTAAGATGGATGTAGCTTAGCCGCCAGCTGCTTAAAATAAAAGACTTGATGGAGTACTGTAAGCGGGTTTCCCGCTTAGAGCCGCGCTGGGCTGTAAAGGGATTTATGAATAAAAAGGGGTTTTTTGTATGGTATTATGTACATGTACCCCTACTGATGTGTTCCCTCCGCGTACTAATTCACACTAAGTACATGATATGTAAATATAGAGTAGTGTACCTGGATACGTGCCGTTTGCATGATTCACGAGCCAATCAGATCCTTAATCTAAATCAGCCATTAAACCTTGGACCTTTGATATTCTGGATCTTTCTTTGCTTCAAGTTGCCAAAGCCAGCTGCTAAACTTTGACAACTATTCTTTACAGTTTTACTCGTGGTGCCGACAAAACAGCAACTTATAGCCCATATTTCATTTTCATCAAGATTTCCATCATCTTTAAATAAAAATGATTTACTATTACTAAAAATATTTACAACGTAGCGTACCTATTTGCAGCGTTATTCTGTCCTGGGACAAAAGTATGTACATACGTCGTGGTGGTAGGTATCTAATAAGAATGATATAATCAAGACTTCATAACAAGATCAAAGTCAGAATTATCTACAAATATCAATAGTACAGGACCAGGTCATTTAGGCCTTTGCTACGCACCTCATACTTTTTCCTTTATGGCGTTTAACATGATAGGGTCTATAATAGATGGCCAAAGACGAAGTGAAACAGCCGCCGTGAATCGACAGCCAATAGAATTACATAGCAAACCAATTCTCACGATGTATTCGCTCGACAACAAACCAGGTATGACCGGTCCATGACCCGTTCCAAATCATTGGATATGATAATGTGTTACAGCCTGTCCTTCTCATACTCCCTAGTTGCCGGTTTCTTAACATCATGGTACGTGAATCATCGCGACTTATGATTCGTGTCAACTCGTCCTCAGGGGTCGCAGATTTAAAGCCATCAGAGGGAAGGCCACTCCCCCATATGTATCTTGGAAGATGCAAGTAATATCATAGTTTCTGGATTGTCCCTTGACTCTCCGCTTGTAACGAACCCTTGGTAGATGCAAAAGGATCGGGAATCAGCTAAGACAGATACTACCTAACTAAACGCGAACGCGAACGCGTTTACCAATACCTTATTCCTCAGGTTCTCCCACGCTCCCTAATAAGGGGTGAAGGGGGGGCAAAGACTCGAGCTTCAGTTAAGCTTAACACCATTCGCGCCCAACTAAATTCATTGGTCCCCAGAGAGCTGTCCAATACAGAAGACCGAGAGCGCTGCTAGGTCGAATCTTATGAACCTCTTGTTCCTAATTTCATTTTATTCTTCTTCCCTTCTCCTGCCCTTCTTTGAGTAAAGCTTCTTCTTTTTGTTCCTATTAAAAGACCTAGAGCCGCTGGTCAGCCAACACACCTGCCTTGTTCATTAAACAAGGGTCTTATTGTCCTCGACGGACGCACACAATAGCAATATTCATTTTAATTCATTATTCTCGACTTTTATAAAATACAAACGTACCGGTGGATAACTCACATTCCCTTCCACGACAACATTTCTTTCGTCTCCTCTTCGAATCCTCGGCCACTAACCCTCCCCCTACGTTTTTTCCGTCGACCTTTACAGATCTGCTAGCCAGGTCATAGATTTACCTTCTAACTAAAAAAAAAAAAAAAAAAAAAAAAAAAAAAGTTCGCGATAGACTGCTGGCAGTTTCAACAGTTAGTCTCTCATCTTCTACAGCTTTCGATGCTGCCAGAGCTTCGTAACGCTAATGCTTACCAACCTAGAGACACGACCCTAGGTATTAAAAAGATCGTCAACATGTTCGGAATCAAGTCTAGTTCGGGCTTCCAAGGCTCCGCCTTCATCATCCTCCAGGTCATCCGTTGTTGCAACCTTGCCGTGCTCCTGGCCGTCATATTCGTCTCCGGGATCATGATGTACTTCGCCAAGATGCCTAATGGGTTTCAATTTTTCAACGACGTCTCTCTCGCCTTTGTCATCTCCGTCGCCGGTCTCTTGTTCTGGACAGAGCTTCCGTTTAAATTTGGCAAGAAGATGATTGCCGAGAACTGGCCTGTCGTCGGTGAGAACCGCGGTTTCACCTGGCTAGGTGTCGCTATGATTCTCATGGGATGCCACCTGCTCGGTGCGCTCAGCAACGATACTTACAACAACGCGGACGTGCCATTTCCTGTCTGGCAAGCGATCATGGGATCCGGCATCATCGCCATCGCCTTTGGTTCTACTAATATCATTGCCTCTCTCGTCTTCAGCAACCGAGCGAGCGGCGTCCGTGCGCGCGAGGTCCGCAACAACGGGGCAACTACCAGAGACGTTAACTTCATAGAAGAGTACAACAGCTACCGAAGTAACTCGATCCGTAAGGAGAAGACGAAGAGTAGGTGGTTTTTCGGAAAGGGCAACACTAAGCCCAAGATCAGCCATCCGATAACTCACGATGTCGAGGTTGGGCCTCACGAGGACGCCCCCATCGATGATCGCAGCAGCCCTATAATCCCTGATGTGAAGCGCCCCCCTACCTCGTTACACCCTGCTTACATTGCGGGCTCAAGATCCAGCCGATACAGCGAGGCCAGCCACCTGGACCGTTTCGGCGAAAATAGAATTTAGGCCAACGGAACGGGGATGGTGTCAACTTTACATACACTATTACAAGTACTCTAAGGATTAGGTAACGGTGTTCAGCGTGAGGGAGGCGTTGGGATTGATGATTTCGGATATACCCTGATTCTGGCTGGCGGCTATTTTGCTTTTAACGTCGAAATATTGCATGACATTTACATTTGTACAAAAATAGCTATTGGCATCCATTTGCTTAGCATCATTTATGCCTTCTCTATACTAAGTGGGCACACCTAAGGTAGCAGCTAGTCGAGCACAGCGATTCGAAAATAATATGATTTAATTTTATTTCTTAAGCAGTCATTACTATCACGTCTTGTCGTAAGGAATATACGTTGTAGGGTATGACTGATAGTAGATTGATCGTAAGACCTATACGCAGTATTCTTTGTTCTATGCTACGATTGTAAATTTGTGACACTCCTGGTAAGGATGATGGGACTTTCAAGCTTCCATCAGTATGAAACTAGTGATTCACTACATGAATCCTTTATTATCAAACAATATCATTGATTCCTACCTTCTTTGTTCTATTGGCATTGTTTGGCACAAAGCTCGTCAAAAAAAATCATCTCGGTGACAGGGTATTTATGGCATCGAATATCGTCTTTTTGAAAAATTCCTCACACGAAAAAAAAAAGCATTACACATTTCCCTTCCGGTCCTTTTTATACGTCGAATTATAGGTACACTGCTTAGGAGGTATAGGGGTATAAATCGTTACTTGTCAGGCGCTTTAGGTATACTGTACCACTGAAAGTTACCGCATTGTAGTTGTAAAAGAGAGGGGCGGCCCTAGCAGGTGACGGACAGCTGGTTAGAAATTGTCGAATGGGAAGAAACTTTTAGTGGTTCTTCGAGGTGAATGTGCACGTGCCACTTTAGCCGCATCAACAAGGTATTAAGCATTAAAGCAGTATAACTATACCTAGGTACATCTATATGTACTAGGTGTACTGTACATCTTAGGTACGTTTCTTTTTTGGGTGTAGAGAGCTTACATAATTTGTATTCGACTTTTGCATTCTACCTAGGTACGTACATACTGTGTAAGCTTCTAGGTATAATATTTCTTTACACCAACTTTCTTGTACCTCAAGCTACAACCTTCGAACTTTTTTCTCTCCCAAACTTTTAAACCTCTCTTCATTTGTCTCAATTCACTTTTCAGATCCAGGTCCATGGTCTAGGTTTTTCTTCTACTTCACACATATTCTGGTAAATATTATTCTCGATACCACATATTTTCTCTTCTAAATCTTTCTTTCTCCTACAAAGTCCGATTTCGTTCTACAACCATAAAAAAAAACCCTTTCCTCAACTTCGACTTACTTTACCTTACGATTTCACTCCTTCGCGATCGCATCCGAAATACCAACCGAACATTCACAATACCAAATAACGCTCGATAACAACTAAAGATAAGGTGTAGAATAAGCCGGGGAGGCTTGTCGGCGTGGCTGGATTCTGGTGGAGGCAATGCTATAAACACCAATCGTCTCCTCGGTATTTCATCGTCGGAAAATCCATCTGGAAGCCCTGGTAAACTGGGAGTTGGGCACGTGTCATTCAGAATAAAAGTTCTACTCATCTTTTTCCTTTTCTATTCTGGCGAAGTTATTGAGCGAGAAGGCATTTTATCTGGCTTTGTGACCTCTTTCTATACCTTAGGGTCCCAGACGTTTTCTACTTTACTTTAGTCTAGGAATTGGGTCATTGTTCTCCCCTCAGGTTATAGGCCGTCGAAAGAAAAAAAAAAAATACGCGCCACGCCTAATTTCTAACTGTTCTCGCGCCCAAAGATATCGCGAGATTACCTATTCAATAGCCATTCCTCTTCCTTTCTTCGTTAGTTTTAACTACTTTGTACTTGCATTGCGTCTATTAAGCAATCATGTCCAACGATTCTGAGTCCGAGGCAGTAGCCAAGGATTTCCAGGAAGCACTAGAGGATCTTCAAGGCTTTGCCAGGACGGAGATTAGCACCCTCACTATGATTGCGAGGGAAAATACCGAACATGCGCATGCTATTTCGGGGGCTCTTCAGGAACATATTAAACGGGTAGGTTGAATTTTCCTTGAGTTTAGCTATGTGATGAGCAGTGCTAGTGGTACCAGTGATACTAGTGATACTAGTAATACTGGTGATACTGGTGATACCCTATTATCGCGTCGAGACAATAATCCTCATCAAGATCATACTAATTTCTCGTGTAGGTTACTGCCCCGAAGAAGTTGCCCGCCTTATATGTTCTCGATTCCATCGTAAAGAACGTAGGTACTCCGTACACGCTCTACTTTGGAAGGAAATTATATCAGACTTTCATGGATGCCTATGCTTCGGTAGATATGGCTACCCGTCGGAAGATGGACGAGATGCTCAGGACTTGGAAGGAACCTGTTGCTGGCTCGATCGACACACGACCCATATTCCCTCCGGACGTTACGCGTCCCATTGAGAATGCGCTCATCAAGGCGAGGACAGCGCATTTACAGTCGCAACAGAGACACCAACAGGGCCAACAACAGCTACTTGGACGTGGAAGGCCCATCAACCAGGGGGTGTCGATGCCGTATCGCGAGACACCTACTCCCCCTAATTATCACGCATCCTCTCAACCTAATGGTTACTCCTCTCAGACTCCGACACCTAGCATGAATGGCTCATCGTTCACTAACTCGACCCATCCGCCTCCGACAACTTATCCCCCTCACCCTGTAAGTATTTAATCCCACGCGTAGTAGTACTGTCACTGATACCCTTTCCAGAGTCAACAATACCCGTCAAGGTCTACGCCGCAACCTAATCCAGCACTAACGGCCTTTCAACCCCCCCAGCTAGGAGGTTATGGCGTACCGCAGGCTGGAATCAGCATAGATGCTTTGAAGAGTGACATTCAGAACCTAATCATGGCCTCCAAGGCCCAAGTCGCACAAAGTCCACATGATTCTAGTATACAGAGAAGGTTGAAGGCACTCGTGGACTTGCAAACTATACTTCAAACGCAGAACCTGCCCCAGGATCAGTTAGTGCTTGTTAAAAATCAAATTGCTGATCTTGCCGTGACTATAAGAGCACATTCATCACAAATCACTGCTCCTACACCTCCACCTATCCCCCAACCGCAACAACCTGTAGCAGTAGCTCCTCCGCCGACAGCGGCCCCCAAGGTCTCTCTAGATTCATTACTTGGTGCAGGCGCCCTTGCTGCCCTAATGGCGCGAAATTCTGCCACGCCGCAAGCATCTGTACCCTCACCCTATCCACCTCCTCCGCCCGTCGCTGTTCACACTCCGCCGCAACTAGTTCAGCCCCCGAAGCCAGTTGCGGCGCAACCTCCGCCACAACCCTCTCCTGATCCAATGGCACTCATGACCATGTTAAGACAAGCCGGCTTACTTCCGGCTGCGACACCGGTTCCCGGCTCGGCCGTGGCCTCTCATGCTGCCCCGTCTCCCTTCCCTCTCCATACGAACACCATGGGCCTAATTCCACCTCAGCCGCCCACTCTCGAGAGTCTTACGAGTGATATAATTTTAAGACAATCATCTCTCAAACAGTATGTTCCTTCTCCGTGTGCCTACTTTTTAACCCGCGCTGACGGACTTTTTAGATTCCGCCCTTACCTGCTCCCTTTCCTCTTCGAATCCTTAGGACCCCAATGCACGCAGTGCGGACGACGGTTTCCTAAAGATGAGGAAGGCAAAAAGAAAAAGACGGCACACATGGATTGGCACTTCCGTGTAAACCAGCGGATCGCCGAAGTAGAGAAGCGAGGGCAGTACCGGAGCTGGCTAGTCGACGAGAGGGTAAGTATTTTCTGCCGAATTCGTAATTCCAAATAGTACATGCTAATATGACTAGGACTGGATTAACACGAGAGAAACTATAGACCAGGACCGTCTGGCTCCGCCTGGGGATTTGAATGGCGCGTCAGGTAGCGCTGGATGGAAGAGTCTCGAACTACAATACATACCGGTTCCTGACGATCCGGCTCTGGCAAACAGCGTCTGCAGCGTCTGTCTGGATAAATTCGAAACACGATGGCTGGATGCTCAACAAGAGTTCGTATGGTTAGATGCGGTGCACGTCAGTGATAAGATATATCACACCAGTTGTTATAAGGAGGCATATAAAGATGGAAAGGCGCCGCCGGCGAACCGGAGCACCCCTGATTCGACTACCGGGAAGAGAAAGGCTGAAGTGAGTCCCAACCCGCTACCTGTTAAGATGTCGAAAACGACAGATTCCAGCATACTAATACATCACAAGCAGGACGAACTGACGTCTACGCGAAGCAAGGTGAAGGTAGAGGGCACATAGGACGCGCCCTCCGGCTTAGTTGGCCCCCAGTCGCGAACTTCCAGCCCGGCCAACTCAAGCACTAGCCGTTCAAGCACTCCGGCTGAAGCTTGTCCGGCTGAAGCTTGTCCGAGCTAGAGAAACCATTAATCGATACATTCCAACCCGCTGAAATATACTACATAGCGAGGAAGTTTTCTACGCGCGCAATCGCAGGCGCCTCTCAAAAAGAGATCCCCTTAAATCATATCACGTCCATGGGTATTTTGCATCGTCGGACCGTCGTGGCTTCATGGAGCTGGCTGGATAGATTAGGTGTACCCGGCGACGGCTCATACGCCGTCGCGCTCTTAGTTGCTAGTGTGGTGCTTGTTGCTACCTTTTTCTTTACTCTCTCGCACCCGACCGACCGACCGACCAAATGGGCTACATAGGCTTGCTGAGGTAGGGTTGGGGTGTTTTTTTTTATTAATCTTTTTATTTGTCGCTGTCCAAGTCGGGGTCGGGTCGAGAGGGTATGAATGAAAAGACGTTAATTAATTGTCCACATGGACCTTGGTACCGACTGACTCCTTCGTGATCGCCCGTAGTCAACGCGGTCTTGCGCGGTGTACGTAGAGGTGGTAGTGTGATGGGAAGCGAGATCTGTGGTGGGTTATAGTAGGGTATGCGTCGAGTTATCGTCGTGCTTGTGCTTTGTCGTAGTAGGTACCTTCCTTCCCTACGTACGCAAGGGAGGAGGGGGGGGAGGTAATGAGGTAATTGGGCGCTGCTTGTTATATGTGTGAGATGCTATAGCCGTACAATACAATACAATACGCGGCATTGACGCAGCCGACCAGCGGGCTTAAAGTAGGTACAGGTTGATAGATAGGTAGGGGTAGGTAGGTAGGGAACCTAATAAACGAATCCTCTATATTTAGCTCGGGAACGGTATGGTGGTGGTAGTCGTCGGCAAGGGAGGAAGCGTGGAAAGGTAGGAATAGACGATGATTTATGTATCCCTCCTATTGTGAGTTTTGGCCCCCTCCCTTCCTCCCCCCCTTCCCCCCCTTTCTGCTCACCTAGGTAGGTGGTTGCACGAGGTAGGGCGAGGCCGTGGGTAGAAGCCTTGCTTCCTAGGTAGGTAGGAGGTAGGTAGGTATGGACTATCAGTCCCTGACAGTGGCTGTGCTGGGATATTACGTATGTAGCGAGGTATGTGTGGTATACCTGCTTCTGGTTGATCTGTCATGTGGGAGGCTTGATAGCTGACGTATCAGCGAGCGCTGTTGTGTTTTTTTTTTTTTCCCTCACTTGGGATATAGGTGGTGATGGGGAGGAGGAAGGGGGTGCGTTGATTAGGTCGTGTACCTCTCTTTCCTTCCCCTCCCCTCCCCTCCCCCCCTTTTTTTTGGTTCCCGCAGCGGGAAGGATCGCTTGGATGGGGATGTGTTTACATGGCTACCTTAGGTACCTAGATGCTCTTAATGGTTCTGATATTGGCGAGCGGGAAACTAGGTACCTAAGGGTTCGGAAGTGGTGGCTTGTCAGGATTCGATATGGCACGCCAATACGAGGGATTATTAGGGTCTAGGTTGTAGGGAGCGTTCGAAAGGCGGACTCGTCTGTATGTATGTATGTATTTGTTTACGTCTAGGGAAGCTAGGTACAGAGTCCTTATTCCAGCGCGTATCAATGACGCATATAGACGTCTGGAGTACCTCCGAAGAGACAGAGCCAGAGTTTCGCGTGATATAGGAAATCCTCCGATCCGGCCGTTGCCTTTCGTCCACCACTCCTGCCGTATACGTGACATACTACCTAAGGTGCCCAATCTTAGGAGCAGTGCTTCGTACGCATTACTCTAGCTGGGTAGCGCCAGCGCCAGCTAGCCGACCCTATTACCAGGGAAAAAACTCCAAGCATGCCTTCTTTTAACGATTCCGAACCACCGTCACCATCGCCCGGCACACTCAAGAGAAAAAACCTGAGAGTCGAACCTTGGTTGCCCGCAGCGGGATTCGAACCCACTTGTATGTGACCCAGGGACCAGGGTGACATACACCGCCAGACGCTAACCACTGCGCCATGCGGGACGGACTCGTCTGTAGGTAGCTATGAATAGGGGGTTGTTGTTAAGCTATAGAAATGTGATCAATAACATCGGCATTCTCATGCTCTTCCATGTGAGGTGTGGTATAGTAGAATCTAGATTAGGAAGTAATTTTTAATATCAAGAGGAGGTATATATTTACATGTATCTCGTAAAACATCTATTGTATGAGACTTTTGTTTGATATTTGGGTTATGTTAGAAATTTCTCTTCTGTTCTTGACTCTTGAAACTACCCTTATGTCGGTAAAAGGATAGACTGCTAACGTCTATTAAAGGTCTAGAAAAGGGTCGTCGGTCAAATTTACGTTGCAAACTCACCTAGTACGGCAGTTGCTTGAGGGAATGAGATAATAAAGGGTACGTAGGCTTACCGTGATGCAACCGAAGGAAACATGTGGCTAGGTATCTGTTCCCTTGCTACATGCACCGTATCATTTTACGCCTACGGTGACTGCGCATGGAACAGTTACCACGAAATCACGTGTGATCGTTGACCGGTGGCCTACCCAGAGAGGAAAGAATGTGCGAGGACGTATTATGATATGGGGATACAGCCCCCAAGATGCTTCGTGGTGATCAGAACTAAAATGTACAACTAGTAGTTATCAATAAAGTGAATGAGTAGAATAAAGCAACGTTTCACAACCTAGGACATAGTTTATTAGAGCGATCCTCAACTGCGATGAATGAAGTTACCTTCGTCGAGGTTGCGTGTTAACTTTCTATTTGTCTGGATTAGGCAATTTACGGATCCTTACCAACGGACCCGACATCTCGGGTGGCACGGACGGGGATCCCACTCGGGCTCTTCCGCAGTGGAGGTGGATCCGGCTCCGAATAGAGTTACGCCAAGTTGTTGCTTTAGGTATGAAAGGCTGTGACGGGAGACCCCCTGAGAGGTGTAGCAGTAGGCTTCTACTAGGTACCTAACTGTGGAGGTAATCGCAAGGGTTTAATTTATCGACGTTGATTATTTTATATATTCTACATTTTAATTTTGCTCGACTCGATGATAATGCGGATCGAAGTAGTCTCACATGTCATTGGTATTAAACTACCTAATAAGCTATAAGTTAGATAAATGCCATGGCGGCAGTGGGAGAGCAGGCCATGCTTTTTTGGCGTTGGCTTGCTCATAAGATCGACGCATACATCGTCAGCGTATCTGGCGTAAAGTCGTTATTTTACATGATAACACATCCCTTCCACCAAGCTAAAAATACAGGGTATCCCAAATCTATGCTCAACGGGAAAGCGTCGTTTCCCAACCAAAATTTCCCCTTATTCCTAATAAGTGCCCAGGCCTCGCCACTCCGACGATAACTGCTTTTACTGTCCAACACGGGCCGGTGGACGGCCAAAGGTAATACAAGTGCTCGGTAGGGTACCCAGCTCTCAAGCTGGCATAAACCCCTCGATCAATCTGCGTTGCCCACTCGGATCTGAATATCCGTCTGCACGTAGATATCACCTGGAGCTGGTGACTTAGGTCCTCTCACTCGGCCGACCACATTAGGGTCGTGTAAGTGGGTTGGAGGGTATGCGCGTCCAATCTGGTCCTCGATACTAGTCCCTTGGTCGGTGCTTTGGTGTTCTATATGATCAGACGAGCCGTCACGATCGTTAATTCGCGGTACCGGGTTTCCCGAAAGCTCGATGCTGGTTAAAGGGATATCGTCCTCATGGGTACCGTCCACCTTAGAGGCGTCGAGAGTCGTCGGTGCGGTCCATATATGATTAAAGCTGGTCACGCGCTTGAAGCCCCGGGCGCTCCGCTTCTCCGAAGAGTTTTGGATGTTTTTATCGTAGACGTAGTTGCTGTGCACGACAACCTTTCTGTTCTTCATCTTTTTGGCCAGCTGGGGCACGATCACGGGGAAACATGCGCACACCACAGCCGTAGTCTCCTCGGCTGCGGTGAGGATCAAGAATATGGCAACACCATCTATGAGGATGGATAAGTATTAGGTGTACCAGGGCCCTATATATCCTGTGGGA
Organism: Hypoxylon lienhwacheense; assembly: GCA_902806505.1. Taxonomy (NCBI): domain Eukaryota; kingdom Fungi; phylum Ascomycota; class Sordariomycetes; order Xylariales; family Hypoxylaceae; genus Hypoxylon; species Hypoxylon lienhwacheense. Next base: position 1,004,682 of record CADCWW010000002.1, on the reverse strand, counting down.
GAAACCTGGTGTCTGAGCAGTGACGGTAGGGAGACGTGGTGACTTACAGCTTGGGTCCGTCTGGTCATCGGTGTCGAGGAGTAGCACTAGCACTCGGGCTAGTTCCAATAAACAAGCAATTAGACCAATGCCGAAGACCGCCATCAATCCACGCTTCTTATTCGTGTTGAGTCTCAACTTAGAAATAGCCCAGATGGGCAACAATAAGAGACTGGCGTCGGAGATGAGACTGAAGATCGGAGGTAACGCGACGTGAAGGACGCTTGTGGCATCGCAGTTACCGGTCTTATTCCCTGGAACGGGTTTGTCGTATCGGGCGTAATATTGGAGGAAATACCACTCGACCGGTTTGCACTGGAAAAGGTAGAAGCCCGTGGCGCCGATGAACCAGAGGACGATGTAGACGAAGTTGGCCCACCAGAAGATCCGCAGTCTCGAGTTAGAGACCAGGAAGAGTCTTCTGTAGAAGAAGAGCAGTGTCATCTTGATGCAAGTAAAGAAAGAGCCCATCAGGACCATCGTGATCCAGATGTGCTTTTTCCTATTGTTAGTAGCCTAAGCTGGAGAACGAGCACGAAAAAACAAAATCGTTTCACTCACCCTAAATGTCTTGGACAGATTTGATGGATAGTCAGAATCGCGAACGTTGATCGTGTATACGTGGAGGCCGAGCCCGTAGTGGGTTGCTACCATCAAGTTGGCAATGATGACATTGACGAAGACCTGATGCACATTGTTAGCGCACGAGCAACCAGGGATAATCGCTCGGTACAGGGAAGTAGGCGATTGTGCATTTTTTTCCGAGGGGGGCCAGAAGAACTAACTCCGCTTAAGACGATTAATATGTCCTCTGTTATGACCCGCGAGCGGGTTGCCACCGAAGTCCACGTCCCCCATAATCTACCAGCGATGGCGACATCGTTGACGATGAGAAATGCGATCAAACAGCCCCATAATGCAGGCTGCCTAGTGTCGTTGTTATGCGCTTCCTGCTCCGGGTTTAGCTTGAATGAAGACATTATTCGGCAGGGCGATCGTGTCAGACCCTTATTGCTTCATGTGTGATGAACATAGGCAAGTAAGGGAGTTCCAGGGAGAGCATGGAATCAAATGGGATTTCCCGGACTTCCCGGTCAACTTATTTAATACGATAACTGTGCTCCCGAGATGCTATTTCTAGGACAATTAGGTTTCATCAGTTCGTTCTACGCCATGTAATTAAGGGAGGACTATTTGACTACTTGAAGTAGGTGGCACAAATGAAACGAAATTTCGTGGAAACATGGGCGTCGCGTGCACCATCGACGGCAGCCAAGCGAAGACTCGACTGATCAGCATCATAATCTCAGCGAGTTAAGTACACCGTACAATAGACTATCATGTAAGGCCAATACGAAGCAATCCTGGGGGCGGATGGGTTATTTCTCCGGACGCTGAAATGCCGGTGTGGTGGTACAGAGCAACCGGCTCGGCAAAGCTCGTGATATGTGTTAGCTCAGCGGCTGCGGTCATGCCGGGAGCAACAAGGCTGCGGGCTCTAGGACTGTCTCAAAGGAGTAAGGCTTAGCATGCATCTTGGTGTTGTGGTGTGAGACAGAGACTGGCATGTCTTACTCGAAACTTACAAACAAAGTGTGTATCCTATGTTTTTTTGAAGCTACCATTCGTCCTTCATCACACCATCAGCTCCTGGACCGGACAGTACTTGCGGCCGAGTGCAGCTGGCTTGCAGCCAATAATCGTACTTGTGAGAATTTACGTCGCTTTTTCCTTCTCTCATGGCGTAGCATCTGCGTAACCTACCATATTATCTATCCCCTTCTGTACCAGAACAAAATCACTCATCTTTTCTTCAGAACTTGCCTCCTGATATGGAACTATGAGGTGGTGTGTAAGTTTCTTTTATTCTTCTTCTTTATTAAAAGCTCTTATCGGTGATAGTTTACCTAGTAGACATTATCGACATTTCTGGTTATATATATATATATATATATATACACATATAATATATACTAAAAGATATAGCTGAGTTGAAGATAAAAGGGGGGGAGGTAAGGCGAAAATGACGCTAGGTAATATATAGATAAGCTGCGTAGATGTATTTGCCATATGGTATGTAGGGGAAGAAAGAGAGAAGAGAAAAGAGGAAATAGGACATGGATGAAGATCCAACAAAGAAACCCTACTCGGATCTTACTCACAGCCGAGGAGGAAAGGATCACGGAATGGAACGTGGACAGCAAGCTGGATTAAGCTTTTCAGCCGAGCCGCATGAAAGCAGCTGACGAGGAGGGCACCAATTTTCATCCTTCATTGGAGAGTTGGAGAAGCTGACGGCATAAAGTAGAGGAGTTTTGTCTTTGTAGAGCGGAAGATTCCATATTGTTGTCATATTTTGTTGTGAGTAACTCGTAACTCACTAATAAATAAGTATTTCATATTCAGATTATTTAAAAGATTCATGATTGTCTTAGATTCTTGACACCTAGAATGTAACGGTGTAAAGCACGACATCGAACTTGCCACAAATACAAATTAATACAAATACCTACCAATACAGAGATCCGTACATATAATTTGGCCCCATTGAGAATCCCTTTCGGCTCCAACAACCGAAGACAGGTGTCGGTGTTTTCGGATTTATTAGATAGGGTCACGGCTATATACATGTTTGGCATATATACATGTACCTAGGTCCTAAGTATATTTTAATAAATAGAAACAGAGAAACAGTGCAGTAGATTAAAGGCTAGAGCAAAAAAAAAAAAAAAGTAAAAAAGTACATATAAATACATATATGTAAGTAACGTCTTAACTTAAATCACAGATATTTCTTATTAGGTAGTTGCACAGTAGCGGTAAATCGGGAGTAAGGGCAAGCACGAGTTGTGATTGATTGCCCTTACATCAAGGTTCTTGATGAAGTATTTTTGGCAAGAGCTACTGGCAAGATAATCTTTACATACGGCATGTAGGTACCACGGCAAAGTGCAGGCCTTTGCGTACAGTTTATCTAATTGGCTACCGAATAAACTTAATGCCCTCCTTACCTTCCTGCCTTCTCTCACTGTCACATCTGTAGCGCAGAACAGTGATAAAGATCAGCAACTGTGTGTCACCAACCTTAACAAAGAAACGAAGTCGTACTTTCCCTGATTTACTTGCGACGTCGGCACGGAAGGAGCTGATAATTAATTATTTTTTTCCTTGACTCGGGTTTCTGTGTCTTTTAAATTTCTTCCTTCACCTTCAAACCTACCACCCACATACTTCCATATCACACATACATCATACATCATACATTACCCTTCCACTATCCTTCCCTCAAACGCGTGCTACCCAGCCATCATCCGAGGTTGCATACAGATATACATAGCACACATCCTAGTAATTAAGCCAACTCCTTTTTTTCCCCCCAAAGCATTTACCTGGACTTCTGCCTTGCCAGGTAATGTCGCAGGAAAAGACAACCTCTGCCCTCGAGGCAGACGAGACTTCGGTCTCACAGCCTGGCGGTCCTCAACAGGACATCGCCGCTGGTTTTACGCGTGAGCAAGAGGCTCGCGTTGTTAGCAAGCTCGATTGGAACTTGATGACACTTTTCTTCGTGTTGTGTAAGTCGATAACCTTTAATTGATTGTCATATATATATATATACCTATATGTATATATGTTTGACAATAACACAAACCAAGATGGCGCTAACATGATTTATGCGACACCAAGACATGCTTGCTTTCCTCGACCGTGGTAACATCGGTAATGCTAGAATTGCCGGCTTGTCTACGGAGCTTGATGTCGACAGCAATCGATATTCGTGGCTCCTAAACATCTTCTACATCACCTACGTCGTCTTCGAGTTTGGCGTCCTTCTATGGAAGATCTTTCCTCCCCATATTGTTGGCGCTATTGTCGTCTTCGGTTGGTAAGTCAATATAACCTCTCCGTATACTCATCTTCAAAACATACCATACCTGATTGACTAACGTACTTATGTAGGGGCTTGATCGCTACCGTCCAGGCCGGCGTCCAGAGCTGGAATGGTTTGATGGCGCTGCGATTCTTCCTTGGTGCCTTTGAAGCTTGTTACGGGTAAGTCGTAACTCTCCTTCACTAAACTCCGGTTCTGTTGCTGATATCATCCCTTTACAGACCAGGTATCATCTACCTCCTGTCATTCTTCTATCTTCGACAGGAGGTCGGCTTCCGATGTGGCATCTTCGCCTCTGCGGCCCCGCTCGCCTCGACTTTTGCAGGCGCTCTAGCATACGGCATCACCAGTGGTCACTCGCATCTTGCCAACTGGCGCCTGCTATTCCTTGTTGAGGGACTGCCGACCATTCTCATGACCATTTTTGCCTTCTTCTTTATCCCCGACTCCGCGGAGAAGGCAAGATTCCTGACGGCAGACGAGAAAATCATCGTCAAGTCACGAGCTATGCGTCAAGTAGGAACCGATGCGAATGCCAGAATTGGAGGGTTTAGAATCAAAGACCTCCTCCCTGTTGTCGTCGACCCGGTCGCGTGGTTGTGTGGATTGATGTACTTCTGTGGCAATGTTACTTATTCAAGCTTGCCAGTCTTCCTCCCGACCATCCTCGAGGATATGGGCTACACTGCCATCGACGCTCAAGGTCTTTCTGCCCCTCCTTCATTCGCGGCATTCTTGTTCGCCTTGATCACGACATGGATTGCAGACAAGACCCAGCAACGATGCATTGTCATCTTCGTTACCTCGGTTGTAGGAGGCGTTGGCTACATCATTCTTGCCACGGTTAAGACGGTTGGAGTTCGCTATTTCGCGACCTTCTTAGCATCGGCCGGCGTCTTCTCCACCATTCCAAATATCCTCGGATTGACCTTGAGTAAGTATTCCCTGCGTGGAAGAGGGTATAGCCTCATGAAATACTGACATTACTTTCTAGACAACCAGGGCAGCGACACTCGACGAGGAATGTCAATCGTTCTCATTAACCTCATTGGTCAATGCGGACCATTCCTCGGTACCAACGTCTTCCCCACAAGCCAGGCCCCCCGATATATTGAGGGCATGAGTATCTGTGCCGCCTTCATGTTCTTCTCGGCCCTGCTCGCGCTCGCTCAACGCGTACTCCTAGCGTGGCAGAACTCCCGACTGGACCGCAAGTACGGTTCAGTGACTGAAGACAACACGGGAACGAAGACGAGCGACACTGTTAACGAGATCGCCGCGGAGAACTATGGGCCCCGATTCAGATATGTGCTTTAAGGCGGCGTGGTGTTACGGCTTCCTAAAATGGCAACGGTCTGGAAAAGCTAAGGATTATATACCCATTATTCTCGTAAAATAGACAGGTTGATGTGAGGTCAAGACCATCGAGTGGTAATTAAAATGTGATTCCTAGGTACGGACTAGTACATAGGTAGTAATTAAGACTTGATCTTTAAGTGAAGCTGACTGACAGTTCTCGATCGACATGTTATATATTTTGAGTCAAAATCCATCATCACTAGCGTGGACTCCACATCTTAACCCCTAAACATGCTGCGGTAGATAATAACTCTAACCCAAAAGGGAACCATGATGGGGATAATTGACGTCGAACTTCTTTGTGTGTTCCCGTATTGGACGGGCTATAACTTCCTACGCGATGAGTTGTGGTACCTACGGTACCCAATATATACCCTATCACATAGGATTAATAAATAAATAATATGTATGGACAAGTAGGTATGTATGTCGTTACTTCTAGCAGCGGCGCAGCTGCATCTCTATCGTAGCATCAAACGGTACCTATTGATAACTGCTGGGCCCCCGTAATCGAAGACTTAAAAAGATAGTCTGAAGAAGTATATGAGTTGTGAGGAGAAGGATTGTTTTTAACATTACCTAGGTACCTAGGTAGGTAGATAAATACCGAAGGAATCGAAGGGAGGTAAATATGCTGTTTTAGGTAGATGCCTTGCGCTGTCTTTCTTGAACGACTGTCGTCTGTCGTCCCCTGACCGACCCTACATATGTAGGTAATGATTACCTAGGTAGGTACCTCAGATGTCATTGGTGATTTTTAAGTTATAGTGGATGGTCTTGTCTAACCTAACTACCGTGGGTAGGTAGGTATTCGACGGGATGAGGCCGGGGATTTTACCATATTTCTTGCTAGTTCGGTACCTTAGGTAGGTAGTCTTTAGATTACCTCCTTGGACGACGTCCCGTCACCCGTGTGTACCTATTTTGAAAGATGTACAGGGTAATAAGTCTGGTTTCCCTCTTACTTCAAAAAGCGGGAGAGAGAGAGAGAGAGATAGGGGGGCTAGGTACCTGTTTACCGGTAACTAAGTGAAGAATGGAAGCTACTTACCTCCTTTATATAAAAGCTAGGTGCCTAGGTACCTAGGTAGGTAGGTTTAAGTGAGATGGTCCTGTGTTTTCCTTCCTTACGTCTTTATACCTAGGTAGGTAAATAAGCGGTAAGTAGGTAAGCGACACAAATAGTTTTCTGGAATGAAGGTAGACATGATTTGTCTCGTGAGTAAAGCTTTTTTTTTTAGGGGGGGGGGCTTCTTTTTGCCATGGGAGACTTACTTGCGTGTTTGAGAGACGCATTGCATGCTTGATAGATGTACATACCCTCCCACGATAACATCTGGAAATCTGTTTCTGGCAACAGTACGTAGGGTTTTGTTAGTGAGGTTTGCTTATGAATCTAGTTCGTTGAATACCTAGCTAGTCTACCTGACTAGAGCTATCTCGCAATAGATCCGTGTAAATTATATGTCGGGATAGAGTCGTTTTTGGTCAGTGTCGATTTGAACTGGATATATTTCCGTCGTGGTATTTCACACGTAGGACAGGACGACCGGTGGTATTCTCCTAGCTTTCTTAACTTGGTAGGCTTTTCTAGATGCCTCTCAAAGGACGATGATCGCTTAAGGGTTTCGTACTAGTACGTCCCGAGTAGTAGTCCTATTTCTTCACACCCTGAACCCCTTTTAAGGGTCATAACGTAATTTAGACTTAAGCTATTATAAGTAACATTCGATACGTGATTTAGTTACTACCTAGGTAGATACGACGAGGCTTGATCCCGTTTCGAAACTCATAGCTTTCGCATAAGTGACTTATTTACCTCCGGTATTCAGCGGGCTCTTGGGGTCGTACACGTCTGTGGTGATAAGATCGGGATACTTAACGTCCCCCTGCCTCAGGGTTTCTTCCATGACTTCCATGATGACAATACTCTCGGACCAAGGGAGGGTGGCACTCTCCTTTTTACCGTCCCGGATACACCTGGCGCACTCATCAGCCTCCCAGAACATACCATGGCCCCAATTTCGTTCCGGGTCTTTCGGTATGGGACAATCCACAACCTCGACCTTGCCAGCTCCATCTTTCTTGATGATTTTGTACTGCAAAGGACAATAGGCTGGGCCCATGACGTGGATTTCGCCTAGAGGACCCTGGATCTTGATAGCGGGCCCGCCGCTATTATGCCCGTCGGTATTAGTAGCGATTCGCAGGGAAGTCATGGCAATCCCCATGCTCCTGTGTTTTGGGAACTGGAGGATGATGTTTGTCATCTCGTCAGCCCCTGTTGAGTATTTGTTGATGGCAGCTACGGTACGGGGCGCCTCCTTTTCTGCTTCAGGTTGAAGGTGGTAGAGGAACTGGAATAGCCATGTCAAGGAATATATACCCAGATCCAACAGGGCACCGCCAGCCAAGTTTGGATTCACCATCCGATTCTCGTCGGGGAAAGTCAGTGTCCCATTCGGACCATCGTTCCCAAACGAATTGTCGGCTACGGCCGCGTTAGTGTGCCGGTTCCGGAGCTTCGACGTCCCTTACTGGTACAATGAGGGGGGCAGTATCATCTTACCAATCACTCGATAAACAGGACCAATGAGCCCAGACTGCACCAGCTCTCGGATCTTGATGCTAAGTGGGAAGTACCGTGTCCAGACGGCTTCCATGAGGAAAAGATTCTTGGCCCTGGCAGTTTCGACGAGTTTCCTAGCCTGAGCGGCATTGACAGTAAAGGCTTTTTCACAGAGAACATTCTTGCCAGCTTCTAAAGCTAGCATGGTGTTTTGAAAGTGATGGCTGTGAGGAGTCGCGACATAGACAATCTCGACATCCGGGTCGTTCACCAATTCTGTATAAGAACCGTACGCTCTCACACCATCCGGTGCCTGAACCTTTTCGAGAAAAGATGTGGCACTCTCTTTAGAGGATGAAGACGCGACAGCCACGACCTTATGAGCAACATCTCGTACATCACGAACTGCGGGGTTAGAGAGCAGGTCCTTGGTGAAAGCTGTGCAAGTGGAATGTTAGCTGTGTAGAAGTCTCATTAACCGATTTTGCCGATATATATGTGACGTGACTGACTCTGAGCAATTCCACCGGTGGCCATGATACCCCACTTGAGAGTGAAGGGTTGAGAAGTCATATTGAAGTTTGATATTGATTGTCAAGTGTTTTGAATATTTCGAATGGTCCAAGTATAGCTTGTGGGACGTTGAGGTTCGAGGAGTGTGTTTAATAAATTACAGGGAAATTAATAAAGAAGGGAGAGAAGTCAGTAGATAAAAGATTCTTATACTTTGTATAACTGCACCTTATTAATGAATTACATATATCAATAATATACAATACCGTATTATGTACTATCATTGTATTCCTAATCTCCCACTTTGAGGGTGGTAAAGAACATCCTAAGGTGGGGTAATTCTTATGTACATAATCTATGTAATACTTAACCCCCTCGATAGACACATACAAACAGATATCCCCTCCGCCGGTGGGCTTCTTACTTAATAGATATCGGGTATAAGACACGCCGAACAGCTTTTTACTATATATTAAAACGTGACAGCTAACTCTATTTTAAATTTATACTTTATTACTATTAGAGTTCACTAGCCCCAGAAATACCCACGATATCCCCGCTATGTCCTTGACGGAATTAAGTACGTGCAAGACTGCAAGTATCCATATATATCCCACGCTTGGAGAGTGCAGGTTGGAGATTAGGAATTACGGTGGATTATAAAGCCGAACTGAAAATGACGTAGGAACCTCTCAATGCTAACCAGTTCATTATAGCAATTGTTGCATATTAAATTTCATAGGTAATTATTTCATAGGTAATTATTCCCATAACGAATAGTGATGTAATGTGTACATAGTATTAATGCTATTTAACTATCATCATAATTTCAATTTTGCATTCTCGAATTCTTCATTGTTACCTTTTTAAATACCTAATATCATGTACTCTACAACCACGGAACAAGACAGCTGCTATCAAAAGATAGTATTAGTGGTACCATATTACAGTTGAAAACGGAGCTGGTCTTTGATGTGACCATGGTCTTGACCACTTGTAATTGGCGACCGCCTGGTTTGATAATATCCGCCCTTTCATCCGTTAAAACGCTACGCGCAAGGCGCAACAACTTATTCGTATATTTCGAGTATTGTAAGCGAGTTAACTTATCGTCAAACCCTCAGACCTTTGGTCCCAGATATTTCTCCATGAACGTAAAATCGGCGCCGATGCCCAAGCTGTTGTACGGGACAGCTTGGAAACATAAAGCCACGGCCGACTTGGTGTTGTTGGCTTTGAAGGCCGGATTTCGAGGCATTGATACTGCAGCTCAACCTGTTCATTATGATGAAACATTGGTTGGCGCCGCCGTCAGATCAGCAATATCATCAGATATTATCAAGCGGACTGATCTGTTTGTGCGTCACAGTCTTCTCAGGACAATTATGGATATAACCACGTTAACAACCACCAGATTCAAACCAAGTTCACTCCAATATATAGTCAAGATCAAAATTCGATGCCGTATGATCCACATGCACCGCTAGAAGAACAAATTCGCTGCTCTGTAGCATCATCGCTTCAAAACTTGCAGTATTCTAATTCGGAGCCTTCCTATATCGACAGTTTCTTGCTTCATACACCGCTCCCTACGCTGGAAGGTACAGTTAAGGCTTGGAAGATTCTTGAGAAATACGTACCGCATACGATTAGGCAGTTGGGGATATCCAACGCGCCTCTTGAGGTTGTCGACTACCTCACAACTAGCCCCGATATCACTATTCGTCCGGCTTGCGTACAAAATAGGTTCTATGAACTAACACACTGGGAAGTGAAACTACGATCGTACTGCCGCGAGAAAGGTATTGCATTCCAGGCTTTCTGGACGTTGACGGGAAACCTTCATCTACTAAGGAGTATGCCGGTACAGACCCTGGCTACTTACGCCAAGGTCGAGTTACCGGCTGCTATGTATGGTCTTATACTTGGCCTCGAAGGTACGGCAGTCTTAGACGGCACAACCAATGAGACACACATGAAAGATGATCTAAGGGGCATCGAGACCTTAGAAAAATATGCGCGGAGTGAAGAGGGCCAACCTATCTGGTCCAAGTGCCTGCTAGACTTTAAGGAACAGATCGAAGAAGCTCGGCATTGAGTCGAGTAATATTTTCAGGATGCTCATCGAAGGGGTACGCCTGAGGGAGAATTGACAAAGGAAGATTGCCGTACATATACTACGCTCTTAGGCGGGTAGGTTAGATCTCCTTGCGCGATAACATAGTTATCCCCCTATGTAGGTAATCTTAGGACGCTTAAACTAGATCGTGTATTCAAATATAGTATTAGAATGTCCTTTGTCGACACAATAAATCTGTCTACCTGTTATTAGGACTGAGTCTCGCATAAACAAAGATTACCTAGGTACTGTTACCATAACTCGTCGGCATTTGATATAAAGCCCTGGCGTAAGATTGTAAGATATCCCTAAGGCCCGACTTCCAAGGTACATGCGTAAACGCAACATTAGGTGTTGACTCCTTTGGTCTGAAGCAAACCGTAAATGAGTATTGGATACCTATTAACGCGGCACTTACTCTATCGCCCTTGTCCATTCTAAATCTGGATATCTCTCATTGATATAAAGAAACCTTTATACTTTGCTGGTATTACCATATAGGATATAGATATAGCTTATGTTGAGTGGGATTAAAGCAGGAGAAGACTTACGTCAAGCACGGCCCTTAACTCACAGGAGGTGATATGATCGGGATATGAAGCTCATTTGCAACGTATTCTCAGCCTCTATGCAAGCCGTAGTGAGGCAAGCTAGTGTATGATTTTCCTCCCATTATCACCGCTTCTAGTCTGTCAATGTTAATACTAACATAAATTATTGTGCTTCGGTCAGTGCGATATCATTCTCTGTAGTATTTACGGGCTATATAAGAAGCTTGTCTTCGCTATGGGCACATTTGGAACCCGTCTCTTACATGGCGTTAGATCGTCATATCGATGGCTGGAAATCGGTGTCTTAAGACCGACTATAAGGAGGTGATAACAGCCATGCTGTCGCGCAAGGAGCCCAACCCTATATGTCTACGGTGCGATATACACGTTAAAGCCTTCCTTTGCTCGCTCTGCCTCAGCCGTATTCCGATGTGCCCATAGACAACTCTCGAAGAGGACCACATGGCCAAAAGATAACTTGTACAGTATACGTTAAGGATACCTGGGATATCATTAACTATATACAACAACAACCGAAGCCTTCCCTAGTTCCGACCACTAAGTTTGGTCTTCGACTATATGATCAACGAAGGCAAAGTCGCCCTCGAGACAGATTCTGTTATAAGTTGAGATACGATACAGGAGAGGGAGTGCGCGATGAACTAGGTCCTGTAGTTTTTTTCTCGGAAGCTCACGGAAATACTCACTTAGGGGCGAATTATGACATCGAAAGCAATAATACCTGAACATTGGGATTATTCTGGCTAGTTTACAATACTACTGACAAAACTAATCTATTGACGGTTGTCTATGCTAGGGGTTAGGCATCACGAAGCCTATGATCTCCGGAATGGTTCTCTAAACAGAGCAATAATACATAAAGAATAGGCACTCAGAATCCAGATCCTTGAGATATATGATCCAACATACACTCTAAGTCCATTAGAAGCACTGCGTCGTAGTCATTATTTTGTCGAGATAATTACCATGATTGCCGAGGCCGCTAATGGAGCCAGCCCTGAGCAACTGCTGAAGATTTATGCATATCGAATGATAGCCTACGGGTTGAAATCAAGCCTAGGGGGCGCCCCCCCCCTGAGCACAGGTATATTACAGAGCCATTGCTGGGGTCTGACACAACCAATTAAGTTCCTGAAAGACCTGAAAGATAACTTGGGCCTGTATTGAACCGGTATCCAGGTTACAGAGCACCCATTAACCTTTCAAGCAAGAAGACCAGATCACAAAAGATCTTGGGCTCAGTTACTTTTGGAACGATCATTCATGTATAACTCAGAATAGTGATGATAATGACCACTGTGCTTATGTCTTTGGGAGGATGGATTACCTATATGATTACCTACATGCCCGATCCTTAACCTGTGGCCCTGGCGCATAAGGCGGCCAGAATCCCTGTGAGGACACAGCTGGAGTTCCACGTAACGAAAGGGAAAAGAATGAAGGGTAATGAGGGTGACTGGTCGAATCTAGCTAATTGAGTGACATCTATTTATGCAACGTAGATCTTGTGCTCGCGGCCACGGCGGGTGATTTAGGATACGCTAGATTTCTATCCACCATTAGGCGGGCTTCTGTCAATGAGCGTCATCTCAGCGTCGACACCAATGATGAAGCTCGGAGCCAATAATGGTACTGGGTACTCTCACCGGTACAAAATAATGGGCCTCCGGATCCTCGCTCCTGAGCCTATCAAGGGAGTGGCAGCTACGCGCTACTTATCATATGATCCCAATGAAATGCCATGGAACCGTAAAGAAGCGGAACAGATAAAAACTGGTTTACACCACCTCCGGAATATGCTGCTCCAGAGATTCCTAGTCAGGGCGCTCCAATTTGTGGCGGATGATGATACGCTCTCGAGTGACTGACGGCGCGAGATCGTGCAAGAGCACGCCGCCCCCCAATAAAAAACCCTTGTCGTGCTCTCCGTTATTGCAGAAATGTCATATACCGAGGCGAACTGCATGTATCCTGCCGGGCTTTGCAAAGAAGGCTTTCCTGAGAGGATTAACCGGGCGAAGTCGAATGGGTACTTCAGACGAAGGGTATCATTCGAGTTGGAACTGGGCATCTATCCCAGTACCTGAATTGTCTCATTTTGACGGAAGATTTACTACTCGTACAATACGTGTCACTACAAGTTCATTGTAGTTCCGAAAACGTCGGTGAAAACTCTCACCGGCCAGCACCACGAACGCCGTTTCGGGGGGACGTAATAAAGTCCAAGTGTCCCATAATGAAGTGTGCTATAGTTGTTTTCCCTGAAGGCAACGGTGATAAGAGAAGAGCTCCTATTCCAACTGTTTCAAATATGAAGACTGTTACGAATAGAAATTGATCTTTGACGCTCCACTCGTCTGGGCATGGAACTTTCTGTTTCCAGGTATCATGCGAGTTATCAGCAAGGAAGATTAATTACGGAGAGAACACTCACATGATATGATCACGAAAGATCGATCAGGTATCTGTGTGGGTCTTCATGCCGTCCGCCACAAATGAATATGACTGAAGAAAATTTACTGTGGAGGGCGTTTGTGCTCGGCTGTGTTGAGTTGCCAGTATATACCAGGTAGGTAGGTAGATTGTTTCCAGAGATTACAGGATCTGTATCAAATAACTCCTCCTAGGCAAACCTGAGGACAAAACCAGCACAACGAGCAATTTTACTACAGATATAGTCTAAGGGATGAGAATAGCTTGTTGTTTGAATTTAGAGATTTGTCGTCTACCATATCTCGCTGGTCTGCGCTGAATGAAGGACTGCTCCACTGCTAATAAATCTCTTTTTATAACCCATCAGACTGAGTTAGAAGACTGTATAGCACATATTCTAGACAACAGTTTGTAGCATAGCTTCTACCAGGGAACATTTAGTGAACCATTTATATATATTATAGATCTAAACTATTTCGACCTCGATGATCATACCTACTTTTTGTAGCTGTTAAATCTAAGTTCCAGAGGTATTGAGCGTAGACTACCTGGAATAAAAGAAAGGACGAAAAAGATCTGTAAACGAGGAAGTCATGGCGCTAATAGGACTTAAAACCTGTTTTCACCTATAGCCCTCCAGGTAAGTGGACGAGAATCCATCTTAGCTTTGCTGCTTAGCAGGCGAAGAAATATGGGCGCCGCTCTACTAGTAGGCGGTTCCGAGCCCAAGCGTCAAGTTAAGATTTGAGTGCCTAAGGCTCGTCATAGCAAAAATCTCCTAAGGGGCAGCAACAACAACAGCTCACCGTCACAGGCCAAATATCATGGTGCCCTTCTATCTTAGCAACGCCGACCGTAACCTGTCAGATATAATCGTAATAATGCAATAACGGTCAAAAAAGTATCGTTTAAATCGTTAAAGTAGATCTTGAAAAAAGGAGTTCGGACCGAAGATGGGCGTATTCGGTACAGATGACGTGGTAGGTATCCTCATGGATGTAGCCTTAACTAGTGAGTGGTTTAAAAGCAGTTAAGCCAATGATCCTTGGTTTCCCTGTATTATAATATGATGTATCTAAACTGATATATCGTCTAAGCGCACTTTTTATTAAGAACAAATGAAAACGATTGTATATTTACTAGCTGACCCTTGTCCTGCCAGCCAGAACAATGGCCATCCAGGGCCCAGGGATTTCCTAATTACGAAATGAAGTCGTGTACCTACTGTGTAAGTAGGGTAGGCATGCATTTTCTGTTTCGATAATCGCCAGCAGGTAGTTCATGCAAAGTAACAAATATGTAAACTTGAAGAAGTCAAAGAGTTAGTATTACACTGGAGAAAATCCCGAGACATGGGAACATCTTTATGACACCTTCCAACTAGGTACGCAAAGTCTTTCGTCTTGATCTCTTATAATTACAAGATACTATGTATAAGGAGGTAGGTATTCATTAGATGATGGACCTTAGTACAAAGTGAATGAAAAAAAAGTTCCATTTCATCTTAAGCGCCATTAAAAATATCTATCCCTCCGAGACAAAATTAGGGCATATAGAAATAAGTTTAGTTCTTAAAATGAACTGCCTGATTTGGTCTCATATTAATAGGTACCTAATCGTATGAGCTGGGTATGTCATGTAAGACCTTGATAGTTCGTGCTTTCGAGATCATGTGATCGAACGAGTGAGGGTCGCACCAGGTAAGGGATTGACTCTGTAAATAACAAAGCGTCAATTACTTGCGTAAATTAATATAATCGCATTGTTACCAGGTCCATAATAAACATCTTTGTCTGCATGTCTCGGGATCTTGCAAGCTCGAATCTCGGCTGTGCGGGACGATGGCATTTCTAGCACATGGCTTTTCTTTCCCCCTTTTATTTAGCGATCGGCCGACATCTTCCCGGTATGTCGGGATGGTTTGAGGAAGGAGACACGAGAGCTGAGCTGCGGATCTAAGACATGCAGATACAAAAAAGGAAAGGGGGACCGGGGAACGGGTTCGACCCGGGCCCTCAGATGGGTCCCGCTTGCCTGAAAATTAACACCGACAAAGTTAACAAAAGAAGTTACATGAATGTACATAGGCTATGTTATTACTAGGTATATGTACATAAACAGTACAGGATACAGGATACATATGTGACACTAGGTACCGGAATACGTTCCCCCGCTTTTCCGTGGGCAAGATCTGAAGGTTTTTTTTATTTTTATTTAGCGAAGTGTTTTGACGTACATGAGAGACCACAAGGATTATAGAACTTCTTTATTTTATATAGTACAGATTACATAAAGTAACACTTAATAGTACGTCCTAAGGTTCTCTCCACTTCAATAAGCATCTCTCCATCTTTAAAAAATTTTCCGTCTTCTAGAAAAATAGATCATGCGATACGAACTAGGTTGAAAGGACGAATTACGCCGTAACAGTTACGTAAATGGATCCTTATATTTGATCTATGTAGCTACTACCTAGGTACATGTATGTAGAAAAGAACCTTACGATACCTAGTCAGAGGAACCTTGTCAAGTACCTAATATATACCGAGGTACTTGATGTATTATAATTTTGTGATACTAGGTACATCATCCTTCAGTACCTAATATAGATCAAATTTGGCCCACGGCACCAAACACCCCCACTCCGTGTATCTGCCAAGCCCAAGCAGGCGAAGTTTACCGGGTTACTGGGACCTTTTTACCTGCTTACCTTATCCCAACGACTTGCAGGGCATGCTGTACAACCCGCTTACTAGAGCCTAGTAAGGTTTAAGAGGTACCACGTACAACGTATATCCTTGCAGATTCTACTATGGTAGTTACCCCTATGTAATGTACATATATCCATCTAATAAGATATTATATCTCAGTCTTTATCGTCTTTCCATTGATCCTACCCCTACACGTATGCACCATCCTATGCACTACCCAATGCATCACCATACATCATATGCACCACCGAGAACCGACTGCGTCATATAGGGAGAATAGACCCCTGTCCTATTCCATGTACATAGTAAACCCGGCAGAGAGAGAATAAATTTACATAGAAGACGTAACCTTAGTTCTTGGAACTAGCCAACCAACCCATCTGCGTGCCGTCATGCAACAGCAGGAGCCAGCACAGACTCGAGATCCGGGCTGTGCAGACAGTGTCAATAGTGCAGATTTTGCAGATTCTGCAGATTTTGCAGGTTTTGCAGATAGTGGCACAAAAAAGCAACAACAACGGCAGCAGCAGCAGCAGCAGCAGCAGCAGCAGCAGCAGCAGCAGCAGCAACAGCAGCAACAGCCAGACCACGATGATATCAAGGATCCAACACGAGCTGCTGCTGCCGCTGCGAACAATGATCGCGCTATTACTACTGCCGCTGCAGTTGGGAGCGCGCCTAGAGAGGCGGTGACGCCAGCGCCAGGAGTAGGAGCACTAGGGCAGGCCCACCGCCACCAACAACTAGGGCGCCACGAGCTGCACGACGCTGCTAGGCCCAACACCTGCTTCTCCACCGGTTCGCATGGCGCGGCTATAGGAGGACGGCACATCTGCGTTTCTCCGACCACCTGTGTCCAAGCTAGTAGCAACAGCCCTAGCGTTATTCCTTCTGCTTCCATGCCTGTTTCCGCTTCTACCTCTGCCTCTGCTCCTGCTGGCGTCATCGACACCGTGGCCGAGAACTACGAACACCGGCACGTGCACAGCGTGTACGAGTCTATCGCCGCCCATTTCTCGTCTACGCGCTACAAGCCCTGGCCCTTCGTCGCCAAGTTCCTGGCCGCCTTACCTCCCGGGTCCGTCGGCCTCGACGTCGGCTGCGGCAATGGCAAGTACCTCGGCACCAACCCCGACGTTGTCATCCTTGGCTCCGATCGCAGCGCCAATCTGGCCCGGCTCGCCCGTGATCTCAAGGTGACGGGCGATACGGAAAGCGGTGGCGAGAGAAACGCTGGTGCCGACGTGGTGGGCGTCGCCGACGGCCTAGAGTTGCCTTTCGGCGGCGGTGCTGGGAGGCGCGTCGATTTTGCTATATGCATCGCCGTCTTGCATCACCTGTCGACGCGGGAACGGCGCGTAGAAGGTGTGCGCGCGCTGCTCGAATGCGTCAGGCCGCGCATCGGCAAGGTTCTGGTGTACGTGTGGGCGCTTGAGCAGGGTAGTAGCCGCCGCGGGTGGGATGAAGGGACCGCAGATCAAGATCAGCTGGTACCGTGGGTCATGAAGCCTTCTCGGCCGAAGAAGTCGAAAAAGAAGGGGGAAGAAGCTGCGGAGAAAGGGGATAACGTCGGCGATAGTGCTGTTAGAAATACAGAAGCTGAAGGTGCAGGCACTACGTATCAACGGTATTATCACTTGTATAGAAAAGGAGAATTGGAAGAGGATGTCCAAGCTGCTGGAGGCAATGTCCTGGATAGTGGCTACGAAAAGGATAATTGGTGGGTGATAGCGAGTCCTAACGACGAGGAAGACCCTTCACCATCTATCTTACCTCGATGATATTATCTAAATTGAAAATAACCACCCGTTGAAATCTGCAAGACGAGCACTTTGAATTACTATTGTTTTTTGTCTTCGTAAGCAAAATAATGAACTAAAAATAAATAAAGAGATGCTAACATAATGACCATCATGAAAGATCCTACATTAGCAAAAACCAATCATAGCCCGTCAGAATATCTCTTTCCAAACCCCATCTATCATAACATGAACCAGCTCAGCCTAAGCTTCCAAAATCCGCCCGTGATACATGCCGCAAACAATGACGGCAATGTCCCGTACAAAAAAATCGATGGATGAAAAAAAAAAAGAACCAAACGATTCTCCCCAAAAAAAAAACAGATCCAGAACCAGCCCATCAGTACCATACAAAGTAGCATGGCAACACATAACCTAAACCGTCCCCCTTTCCTTGCTGCACCGTATCCCCTTTCTCCGTGGACCTTTTTTTTTTTTTTTCGTGCATCTGCCGCCCCAACAAAAGATAGCCCGTTGCCTCGGTATGAAAAACGGGATGCAGCAACGAAAATCGGGACGCGGACCACGATGCCGGGAAAAAAAAATATCCAAGAGAAAAAAAAAAAAAAAAAAAAATAAAGGACAAAGAAAAGGGCAAGAAAAAGTGGAAAAAAAAAAAAAAGAAAAAAAAAAAAAATCACTTTTCCGTTACGTCCCTTGCGCCGCCCTAATGGGTTTTGGAGGGAAAAAAAAAAGGATACGGCCACGAAGGCGAATATGTATGTAGGCAATAGTTCCTCTCGTGGACCCGGGGAAAAGGAATGAAGGAGGAGGAGGAGGAGCAGGAGGAGGAAGAGTAGGAAGAGGAGGAGAAGAAGAAGAAGAGAGGAACTAAAAAAGGGGGGCGTAAGGCTAGAGACTAGAGTACCTCCTAATGTAGGTAGGTAGGATGGCATGTATGAAAATGGGTCCGGGTCTTGGGTCCCGCTGCCTGCGCCCTTCGTCTTTTGCTCTGCTCTCGTCTTGAGTACCTATGGCTTGGCCCGGTCCTGCTCCTCCGCCGGTATGGAGGATAGGTATCGTCAACACGTGAGGTTCCCATCGTCGCTTATGCCTTTGCCTGTTTCGGTCTCTCTCTCTCTTCCCCTTCCCCTTCCCCTTCCCCCCCCCTCCATTTATCCGGGAGAGAGAGAGAGAAGAAAAAAAATTCGATGCTCGCTCCGAACCTGATGCAATGCTGCTTGATTTTCACTTATTCTTTCTTTCCGTCTTTTTTTTGTGCTGTGCGTTTGTTTGCTTTTATTTTTTCGGGTTTTTTTTTGTATGCCTGGATCATCGAAATATGTATAAAGTTTTTTTTTTGGGGGGAGGGGGGGGAGGGTTTCGTTCTTATATTCGTATGTGAGGTAGGAGTCATAGGTCAAGACAAAGAAAAGGGATCGTCATAACGGGCATAACAAATCCGACGCAAGATCTGGCAAGAGATTCGGTCAAGACAAGCCAAAATATATGCCCTTGCGGAACTTGAAAAAAAATAGATAAAAAAAACATCGTAACTCGTTTCTTTTCTTCCTTTTGAAAGGTTCGTTTAGAGCCGTGAAGCGTTCATGGTATCGTAATCGATCCGGCCGCGAATCTAGGCATTCTCGCCTGTCTAGGTCGGGAGAAGGGCTGTTGTCGTTTTTACTGTGGTTGTTTTTGCTGTCGAAGTCTAAGTTTCTCTATCACCTGGAGCCGGTTGGCTCCATCGGTGAATAGTTCATGGGAACCATAAACGGTCCGTTCGGACTTGCTGCGGCACTGGGAATAGGGCTGGCGTTTGGAGGGGGAAGAGAGTACGCTATTGTGCTATAAGGACTGGTACCTGTTGTGAGCTCCGCCACTCCGGGCAACATTGCAGGGCGCGGCGGTTGATGTTGTGTCTGGATAGGGGCTAGAGGTACGCCGTGATGCGGGTACACATAGTTATCGGGGGGCGGCTCGGAATAGGCGGGAACGTGGTGGTGTACGCTTTCTCTCCGTGACGCGAGCGGCCTGCTCGATGATCCCGCCCCCCCACGGCCGTGAGATCTTCCGGACCCCGTATCGCGCGAAAGAGTCCCGTGAGAATGTGAATGGTTGTGCCGTGGAGTTGTCCTGGAACCGCTACCATGGGACCCTTCCGACGCCGACCCCGACGGCGTGAGAGTAAACAGCGTCGTTCCCGCACGACGCGATATGTCTTGTTCCCCCAACTGCCAGTGCATTGCTTCCGCCGCTCGCCACGGAATAGACATCTCCTCCGCAACTTTAGCCCACATCTCGGCTTTAAACCTGTTCCTTGCCTTGTCAGCTGCTTCTGTCGCTTTAATCTACGATAGAACAAGTAGCTCGAGAGCAACATGATCACGGCGGAACTGTTTCCTTTTAATTTCGAAGACTTCTTAATAAAAACAGACTAACCTTTCGTAAAGCCTTGCTAACCTGTTCTTCTTTTCTTCGTCCCATTCTGCCCGTCGCTCGAGGTAGTTCTGATAATGTAGCCGGCAACTAATGGTACTCCTTCCAGGTATCCTCTTGGAGATGTCGTCCCATTTTAGACCCCTTCCGCGGAGTTCGATAATAAGGGCGTCTTCCTCAGCGGACCACTTACTCTGTCTCTTTGCAGGGGATTCTGACGCGTGTGGAGGCATACTGCGTTTTCCGGACGCGCTGCTTCCTGTTATGGATGGTCTTGCTTGTCCTGAGCGTGGAGAGGTATACACCGATGGCCCGGCAACGGGTACCGTTGTTAGTATTGCCGGTGATGTTGAAGGAGGTACTGAAACGGATCGCTTATTCCGAAAAGGAGGTGCGGATGACTCATTTGAGTCGGGAGTGAGGAGGAGAGAGGCGATATCCACGGTGACGGTAGGGGGCCTAGGGAGCCTGAAGCAGGCTGGTTTTCATGGAGGTGCTAGTAGGCGCTTTTGGGGGCCTCGTAGGTGTCAAGGGAAGCGGCGGTAGAAGTCGTTTTTATCCCCCGGTACGATCTGTACCGCTCGGGAATCTACCCAAGTCGTCTAGAAGTGGCTTGTTTCTGTTTGCTAATGTTTAGGAACAAGGCCAGAAACGAGTCTTCAGCTCGTCTAGATCTGTGTATAGAGTCCGGGCAGGTAATTACAGCAATTCGACGCCAACCCCCTAAATCTGGAGGGATGGAATTCGGATATTCTTGATGAGACAAAAGACTGTACAAAACTCGAGGTAAAAGGGTGTCTTTAGATACAGTTTAGAAGCAGAAGGAAGAGAACGTCCAGGGAGACTAGAGACCCAGATCATTAAAGCGTGATAGTGTTTTGTGAGTTGTCATACATGATTGGATAAAACCTAAGCCAATAAACGAATATGTGCCAACCTGAGAGGCTTTAAACAATGAGGCGGCGCTCCAGCGGGTAAGTACAGTACGTCAAAGTAGGTATATGTCAAGGGTTTAGCCAGCACAGGGGTACTTTCTCTTGACATTCATGATCTTTGTCCTATGGAGTGTTACTATAAGTAGTGGCAATGGGTGTAGCCATAGGTTCCACGTCGGGGACGTGTAGCGCGAATCGATATCGGAGGGGAGGAGTAATAAGGAAAAAAACAGGAAAAGGAAAAAAAAAGTATAGAAAAAATTAGATAGATGCCTACAGGAGCCTGGCGAACAGGAGGCTTTCAGGTTGCTAGAGCGTATGGTGATCAGTGAGAATCGGTAACCAGGGTCTTAGGACACAGGAGACATCGTCCCGCCAGCGCAAGGTCGAATGGATAGCCAGGGGTGGGGTGTGTGAGGGCTATGGCATATCGAATATAGAAGTGTGGAGACGGATAGACACCAGGTTTACACGTTTATAAGCAACAGTCAAGCTGTGCGAGGTATAATAAAGTCCAGAAGTTCGTGGACAAGTTAGGTAACACTTCACCGACTACGCCAGCACAGAATACGTACATATTTCATACATACCTACATATGTTCTATTGTCTTCCCACCCAAAAAAAAGGCCAAGACGGCTTCCAGAAAAAGGAGGGGAGGAGTCAGACTAGCAAGTGACAGGTTTTTTAGGTGATACGCCCTTATAATCGGAAAAAAAAAAAGATAGGGCTCCTAGAAGCGCAGGCGCAGTCAATATTTCATCTGTCCGTCTCCAGGGGAACTTTGGCCTTGTAAGTCGAACAAACGGCTTGTGTTGGCCATGTGAGTTATTGACCGGGGCTGATGACTGCCACGAAATCATGCATGAGCTCGCAGAGAACACTTCACCACTTCCCATGTAATTTTGGTTAGCACGCTAGGGGTATCTGCTAAATCGGCGGATTAATGACGCAAATAGAGCAACGAACTGAAGAAGCATACGAGCGCACGAGGCGTTCGAGAGGGTCTACCTCTCCCCCCCTCTCCCCTTAGGATGTTTAGGAATAAGGCACCCACTCTTCTACCTAGAAGGGTTGTCGTCGGTAAGAACTCGAAGACAGGGAGATAGGTACAGGGCACCGCGCCAGAGCTCGAGCAGATGGGTAGACTAGGGTAGGTAGTTTACATTGGAACATGTGCGCTTTGGGTATTTTTTTTTTTTTTGCGCGGCACTAGAGAGCATCCACACACCCTTAAGGCGTGACAAGCATCACATCCAGGGCCGTCCCAGACTCCCAGTGCCGTTCCGACCTGAGGACCCCTTGACGATCCATATCCATTACAGGGCAGTTCACAAGGCTTGGGTGAGATCGATTCGGAAGAAAGTACCTGACCCTGTCGAACGATGCTACCAAACCAAAGTCCAAATTCCAGAAGCCGCAATCAACAGATCGGGTGGCGGTGGCAACCATGTACTGCAACTGGCAGACCATGAAACTGCATAGGTTAAGTGGGGAGGCACGAAACCGACAGCCGTAACTGTCTGTTCTATGTCACTACTACCCGGGGATGGTCTAGTTTACAGTAGATATGGATATGGGTATGTATATGGGATATGTATATGTAGCTTCTGCTGATGTGCATGTGTGTGGATACAACCTGGGTCTGGCTACAGACGGCGAGGCCTTCTTTTGAGATATGCTAGTATCCAGCTAGACGGGAGGGTGAAGTAAGGTATATAAGTGAGTATTTTCGTCCGGAAGAAGTATAGCATGCCGGTATAGTATATATGTTGCAGTTCACTACGTATTTGTGAATATGGATACGGATGCGGGTTGGTGTGGTGGTGGTGTTGTCAGTTTAGATCGGAGCCCGTTAACCGCAGAAGCGAAGGAAACGGTGTGTTAGCAAAAGAGCCATGTACCTAGCGAAGCATGATGCATGTGGATAATGGCACCAGCCTAACAAAAGAGAGAAATTAACAAGACCCTTGTTTCCTCGATCACGGGAAATGGGTCTCTCTTCAAAAAAACGCACGTTGCGGACAGAAGCCCAACGTCTGTGCGGTCTTGATGGCTTTCGATGAACTGCCCACATCGGCTTCCACCTCGTCTCATACGTTCATACACACACACACACATACATACATACGTACATGTTATCATGGTTACAGTACATTGCGCCTACAACAAGACATGGGCGCTTATGTCTCTCGACTACTCGCGCTTACAAGACATTCCACGTACAAAGTCCCAGTCGTCATAAGCACCCCAAAAATCAGATCAGCTAGCAATGTTCCCGGGTCTCCGGGAATAGCAATCTGGGGCCGATGAACGAACTGGCGGTCAGCGCCGGCACGTATAATAGGTATATACATGCGTACCTCATACTTACTTACATACCTCGTGGCTATTCAGAACCCCTTTTCTCCCGAAGAGAGGAGGATGTAATAGTACCTAGGATATGGGAATAGGTAAGGTACCTCTTCATAGTACGTACCTTCTGTTCTGTCTCGTCCCGTTTATATTCTTTGCACTATTTTATTTTTGTCCCCTTCCGTTTCGTTCCTTTCCCATTTCCCCATCCACTTACTTACACACGTCAGTATCAGATAGAAAGGTAGGGCGGTACCGAACTCCAGTCTTTGATGTCTGTTTCAATGGCGTGCATGGAGAACAACTGCCATGAACCATGATCTGCTTTGCCTGCGCCGGCGTCACAATAATTAGAAAAGTTGGTTTGGGGCCCCTCTTCTTACATGGTCCTTCATGCTTGTCAAGGAAAAAAAAAAAAGTCTTACATCCATACGCCACATAAGGGCTGCGTTGTTTAGTTTGCCCTACCAATGATAGGATTGTAATCCCTGTCGCTCTACACTCCTGGTCCAACTCATCTTCTGCACCTTCAAGTGGAGGGGTTTGCTAAGTATTTTAGATGATGGATCGCGTGCGCTACCTAGGTACGCCCAAATCCAGGGACCGGACTGTTAATAAGTCGGGCAGACAAGCAAGGGGGGGGGGGGGGGTGGAGGGAGTGCCAATAATAAAAGAACAATGAGCAACATATGCATCCATATGTTAGCTCGTACATGGTATGTAATATGCATGATACTCACAATCGCATTGTTCTGGGGGCATTTTATAAGTGCATACATATGCGAGTGTTGCGCTTAGCGCAATCTATTTTGCTGTCAGCTACTGCAACGAAGAAGAATAGGCATCGATCGTATTATTACTGCATATATACCATTCCCCTTCTTGTGGGCGAGGCCGCAGTTCATCACATACTCGCAACCTTTCCAACGTTGATAGCCCATACTCATGCTAGATTGGTGGGAAGTCTGAGGCGTGGGGGAAAGAGGGGTGTGAATGTGAATGGGGTGGATGAGGTGGTGGATGAAGACAAGTTATTCTGTTTACGGGCTCGTTTGAACTGTTGCTGCCCGAACGGAGCGGAGTATATTATCTTAGGTATGGATTCCTTTGCTGTCTCGCCAAGCGTAAGTCACTTATACAAGAAGCGCAGCGTAGCCTTACTATGGTTCCATGTACTCGGAGATATGCTCGCTTTCAGCATCTTGTTCCTGGCAGCAGGACGACACCAGAGGAAGGAGAAAGGGTAATGATGGCATGCTGGGCATGTTGGTCATCTTATGAACCAGTCGTAAGTCAACGCAAGGCGCACGCAAGCGCGGCCGTGTCGGAGACCTGGTAGATTGAGAGTGACGTGCCATGCTCGAGGCCAAGTGAGGCGAAACCGTATATAGGCCGGTTTGTGTGTTTGTATTCTCTACTTATCAACTCAGGTCCTAATCGAACCGGACTGCTAGATTGTCAGAAATCAGATGAGCCAGTGAATCCCGGGACCGCACAGTTGGGCTCATCAGTCCCCAACTCCCAGCCATCAATGCGTTTGAAAGATTCCTTCGTGCCTTATCGAAAAATCTCGAACTTCATCGTAGCCTAGGTACGTGAGTCGATACTTTTAGGCTTTGGTACCTCTCGTTCATTTTGGCCCAGCCCCCTGGGTAGCTTTGCTGGCCTTGCATTGATGGTTTGGGATGGTTTAGCTGTTTCTTTCCGTCGTGCCATCGGTTGATACCCGTATAAGCCGCGGTGCCGTGGCTTCACTCCATATGCTCAGCTGCCTACCTGGTATTGCTAGGTAGGCATGTCGTAGCTAGAGATGTTCTTGGGTAGGCATCAACTTGGCAACAACCTCTACGAAATACTATGCTGCCCGAGCGTTAAGCTAAATCCGAGGTTCCGATGTTCATGATTGACTCACTACCACCAAAACCATGCCGGGGCATATCATGACACGTGGAGTAGAGGTGGAAACGACAAGGCAATTGTTTTAATACTGTTGGATCGGGCTTCGACAGCATGGAAACTTACCGCCTACAGTAAAGCGTTGAAAGCGGTGAACAATGTCATAGGTGCCCGGGTGGTGCCGGATGATGCCGGCAGGAACACCGCATATTCGCCTCCGTGACGAGGCCTGCCGCTCATGTGGATGGAGCGCCCTAGAAGGTTTGGCGCGTTCGTTTGACGCGCAAGGCTCAGGACTTGCAACCCTCTCCGGAAGCAGCAGTAGTATAAGATAAGCATTGTTACCATAGGGCTGCGATGTAAACGAAAAGGGAAAGTAACTATTTATTTGGGGGGTTAAGGGGGGGGGAAGTATGAAAGTATGGAGCACAGAGTACGATGTAAGTGAAATTAGGGTGTCAACCCGGGTACGAGTGGCGCAGCAGGACGATATGTGACTCGTCAACCTGATAATTCTGTAGCATCTGAGATTTCGAGGGTACCAGAAAAGGGGATTCGTTTGCTCGGCCCTGCGATTGTACTCTTAGAGCATAAGAACCCCGGCTCCCGCCTTCCCCGCGAAGTCCGCAGCCCGCAGCCCGCAGCCCGTAAAGCGGCTCAAGTAAGCACCTCGCCTCGGGAGGGTTGGATATGATAGATCTCTCAAGAGATCGTCATCCGGCTACCATAATTATCAAGGGCATCGTAAGCAATTAGATCATACGTGGGGGTAGACAGGTGACAATGATGCTCCGATGGCGTATCGAAATCATGCATTCCGATGTAGATGGGGAAATTATATGGTAAATTGTAGGAACTCGATGAGGATCGTTGAGGCCTAGATGGCTCTCTCGGTGTCGGTGAGAAAGCTGTTGTGAGACCGGGTACGATGAGCTAGATCTTCAGGTACATAGACAATGATGCAAACGGCAACAACCAAGAGGTTGGGCCTTATTCAGATTTGGTACTCCTTGTTTGTCCTATCTGATAAACGATTGGATCTCGGATACTGACTGGCTGAATGCAGATGTCAGAGGCCGTTGTGGTAGGTAGAGGTTACTATCAAATGGCGTTCCACGATGCATATTTACCTTCCATAGGGTATGTTCAATATAAATACATGGTACTCTACCTGCATTACGCGGGAATTATTGCTATCGAATGGACAAATAGTTGTATTTCTCCGTTGCCCATTAGACGCAGTATCAGAATGAAGGGTTGGTGTGGTTGATGTGGGATGTAAAGGGGAAAAAAAGGGGGGGGGGAGGGAAAAAAGCAAAAAGCAAAAAAAAAAAAAGAAAAGAAAAGTGAAAAGTGAAAAGAGAAAAGAGAAGAAAAGAAGCGACTAGGTTGATGAAATTTGGGGTGCAGGTACCTGTACTGTACAGTGTCTTTTAGGTTACACCTACCTGTAAGAGGTAATGTTCGTAAGCTGGAGATTCCGGGAGAAATCTTAAAGCTGATCTCACTTCCCCATTCTATCAAATTCCACTATACTATACGCGTATGTACGTACATACAATCTGATATGATTTATGTACATATATACCATATATCTGGTAACTTCAAGTTGGGGGTTCAAAGTATGAGACCCATAAAATACCTAGCACCATACTCGGGTATCTTACTACGTAAATATGTATCCGTACCTACCTGCATATTACCTACCTAGGCACCCTAGGATACACATGATGCAGTAAATGCGTACATACATTCATGTTATAGATGGTACAGTTACGCAGCACAAAAGTCCTGCGTAGATGCAGGTGACAGTTCACCGGTAAGCCATTTTCAATCAACAACTTACATTAGGTAAATTATGTACCTCTTACATGTAAGTAATTTAATACATACATACCTAGGTACCTCCTATCCTAACATACAGATAAGTATAATAATATAATCCGGTATAGGTCTGGTATAACCGTTCATTGCTAACCTGTGGCTTGCAGAGTAGTAAAGTGTGGCGGACTGTTAGTTGCCGTTCCCCTTTACATTGAACGTACATACCTAGTACTAGGTATGTACCCCTGCTACAGAATAACCCCTTGTCACTTACCCTAGTAGTGTAACCTCCCCTTACCAACCTTACCTTTAAATCGAATACACCTATAACACTATACCAGGTACAACGTAGTTACAATTGAGAGCAAGGATTTTACAAAATGCACTTTTCGACTTGTCGTCTCCAAGACTCCAACATCCTACATATCCTACATATCCATTTCTGTAAATGCATTGCTGCATCCGCACAGGAATCAGAAATTCGCCTTCTCATATGCAACCTATTGCCCAACATCTTCGTGTTTCCACTGAATTCCCGATTTTAGCGGTGACTGCATTTGTACGGCCCGAGAACAGACAACTCATTAGCTTCCCGAATCGGACGCGGGGGATTGCGGCTTAAATTTACACGAGGCCGCGAGCCTCATTCCCGTATTGCACGCCACCTCCTCCGTATGGCAAGTAACCTACCTAGGTAGTAGGTAGTTAGGATAGGATTGTGAATAGCCCTATTCAGCCTTAGCGATAGTTGCTCCCGACACGCCTTTGATAATTACTCCTACTTATCATCTTAATTCTTATTCAAGTAATTTCTACACCTTAGGCGAGCCATGGCGGATATTCCGTTGCGAGTCATCTCTGACTATTCGGCTTCGGAAAGACGAATCACCCCATCATGGACGATCACTCAATTGAGAAGGAAACTTGAGCCTATCACCGGCATCCCGCCAATATTCCAGCATATTAGTCTAGAGACTGCATCGAAAGAAATCGTGCCCGTCGAGGCTGCAGATGAAGACAATACGCAGTTGTCGAATTTCCCCCTTTCTACTCGTGCAGAATTGCATGTAAGTAAGCTCGTTCCTTTAAACACTTCGTACAAACCAGCTATCGGCCCAATCATTGCCTTACGGGCAACCCGCGTCAGGGATACGTGTCATCCTGTCAGATGACCCGTTGCGTTTACATACGCAATCTCCACCATAATACGCAGTCATGAAGAACTACTGACGTTATTATCAAGATCACGGACACCCGTCCACCCGGTGTCAGGCCGAACCTGACTGATACTTCTGGCGTTGAGAAGTATGTTATGCCTGAGGATGAATACGAGAAAAAATCCGATTCGGTCTTAGCCTGGAAGAAGGCTGAGAAGCTTGGCCGCTTCAATCCAAATGCTCCTAGCTTGGAGAAGGCTAAGATTGAAGCGTTTGATCTCGAAATCAAAAGCAGAGGCATAGAAGTGGGGAAGAGATGCAGAGTTGGTGGTGACGACTCTCGCAGAGGGGAGATCAAATATGTTGGCGAAGTCAAAGAGATTCCTGGTTCTATAGGTGCTTGGGTTGGAGTTCACCTGGACGAACCAGTCGGGAAGAACGATGGAAGCATTGGTGGCACCAGATATTGGGGCACTGAGTCGACGCTTAAGCATGGCGTCTTTGTCAGACCGGAGAGAGTTGAAGTGGGCGAATGGCCCATCCTTGACGACTTAGAGGACATGGAGGAGATATGATAAAACGATTGACTCCTCATATACATCCCATGGAGATCATCTTACACCTAGCCTACAGCAGAATTTGAATAGCCTACTTCTAGTTAGTCCTGCGTGACCCAGAAGAAATTGGAACATTTGGGACCATACCTCTTATTAAGACAAGTTTGGCTATTGAGATCCTAGCCATCCCTACACGTTGATATATGGAACAATATAGGTCTTTATCCCTTTTTGCTAGGTATTAGTATTATGAACTATATGACGTATCAGAAGATAAATGGTTGCATATTCCCTTTACACATAGTATTTAACATATATTTATTACCTCAGAATAAAAGCTACTAATATTATCCATTTCTTCATACCTTATATTTCGAAAAGGGGGTTGTTGGAAATTACAGGGATAATGAAGCAATGTATTTCACTATACGGAGGTCGCGGCCAAAAGTATGAAACGTTCGGTACTTAGGCTACTGTGTGCGCAAATCAGATTTTACTCATATCGCACCGTGTAAAAGCAGTCTTATAGCTATTGTATTGCTGCTCGACGTACGTATATTAAAAACATCAAAAGTAGTTTAAAGTAATGATGAGATGGGATTAAATAGATTAGGATCCTGGTTCTGGTATTATCTATATACTAATTAATACCTTCTTACAACGGTTCGTAGAAAAAGTAAAGCACTTGTAATACGTACTAATAAGGTAAATAATCTATCAAATAAAAAACAACAGCTACCATAAAGAATTTGGCTATTAAAAAAATGATGAGCTAAATGATAAATTCAAATAGGAATAGATTAAGATAACTGTATATATCTTTAAAAGAAAGTGTTATTAAGAAACCTGTAAAGAAGCTCATAAATTCAGATGACGATGGTAACAACAACAGCAGCAACAACAACTGTCAACAGCAACAACAACAACAAACAACAACAAGAGCAACAGTAATAACAATAGCAATAACAATAGGGATTAAACTAGCTATCTCTATCATCTCAACCAGGTCTGAATAGCTTCAATTAATTGTATAATAAGGTGCTTTTAATAGAATACCTAAGATAGCTGGTAAAATTGAGGTAGGAAGATTCACACTGTGAAGCTGCAAGTACCGAACGTTTCATACTTTTGGCCTCGACCTCCGTAGCAACGACGACATGCCAAGTTAAAATCCTTCATTCCCGGGACCCGACTGTTAAATCGAAGGTACCTACCTACCTTCTACTAAAATTTTTAACCTTGTAGGAGCGGTGGCGAGAGGATTACTCGCTTATCTTGAGATCCATGATCTCTTCATGGGTTCCCTCAAACAGGTACCTACCTACCTACCCAGCTACGCTCATGCCGTGGCAGCATTGTGAGACATGTTGTGGTACATACCTCATGGTGCTCCGCCGGAAAACTTGATCTTGTGTTTTCCTAGGGAGTTTGTGGTGCGATAGATCATGGACTGGGTCTGGGGCTCGGTCTGCGTACTACGCAACATCCCGGGGTGGGTTTGGCATCTGATACGCCGCCAGTCTCTCAGCAGGCAAGGGATATAGGCGAATTATACCGGTAACTAACAAACCAGATTGTGAGGTTACTGGTGTTGCGATGGTGCCGAGGATACCGAGAAAAGCGTAGTACTACCTATTTGATGTTGTGTTCCGGGGTTGAACAAGAGTTCCTTGTTAAACGATGTTTGTAGAAAAGGCGACGTCATATAATTAAACCGTGAGGAACTACGAAGTAGGTCATATCATATCACAAGACATCATCACACAGGTTATTAAATACATCTATTGATCAATAAGAGATACACAGTAGGTAGGGTACCTGGGAGGCAAATCTACAAATTATTTCTTTTTCGATTTCTGTGTTCATGATGTCCTCGGCTTACCTTGCGTAGCGTACCTAGGGTATACAGAGAAGGCTTTATTATACATGTAGGTACCTATATAAATATTCACTTGCACGTTAACCAGTAGGTATCTGGCCGAGCTGTAAATCCTGTTTAGGGTAGTTAGGTAGTCTTTAAACCCCTAGGAAATAGTAGTCGATCTTGAACTGGTCAATATAGTCTTCCTAAACTTTAGTAAGATTAATACTTTCATGTACCGTTATAGATTCAATACAAGTATTTCTGTTATTCTTATAATTCTGTTTATTATTAAAATAATTAATAAGACTTATTGTGAAGTTTGCATGAGACCAAGATCATATCCAAGTTAATTTGTACCTCGTCCGAAGTATGTATATATCAAGTTGATCGCATTGAAATTTTGTGTACATAATAGTAGTGTAGTGATCAAAGTTTGAACATGGGGTCCGTGCACATATCTGTAACGATTGTCGTAAACCCGATCTATAGTATAGAAATATTTCCAGTTTTAGGACCTCGGCTATTTAGACTAATTGGAAGCTTGAGGTTTATCAAGTTCCTTCCTATTCCTATTATCGATTCCTCCGCACTCCATACATACATACATACATACATACATACATACATACATACATACATACATGGTATCTTTAATGTTCTAAGTATCCTGTACCAACCTAACATAAGAGGTAGGTATGTACCTCCTAACATACATAATCCCGGACTAAGTTTTGAGCTATGGATCGTTACCAGGTTTTCGGGGCATTTATTGGAATGATTTATTACATACACGTACCTGGTTATACGTATGCCTATACATAGATGATGTTGCTCTCGATATGTAGGATTAAAGATGGTAATTCAAAGTTATTATAAGTTACCAACATCGACGTGCATTTTAAGCGAACTAACCATTTGCGCGCTTCTCGCTTCTTATGAACTTATTACTATTACTAGTTTGCATGCAAAGTGGAGTGCAGCGAGTAGCCGAGTTTCCGCATTGAGACATCAATATATTCCATCTGAGGCTCAGTACTGATAGATGGATGCAAGGCTTCAATGTTCTCGTATCGAGATTCTATGTGTAGTTATAATTACCTACATATAATATATAAAAGCACATTTACTTGCTCGAGTCTATAAAAGTTACTACTGGTATATAAAGTGAGGTTACCTTATATCATATAAGGTTCTTTATATATAATAATTATTCTGAAAGCTCGGTATTTGTAGTAATCGTAGTAATCTTCAATGTTCTTATTGACCATAGAACATTAAATATATTCATCTTATAAGGTAAATAGTACAAAAATGGCTATGCATAGAGGATCTACCTTTAGATACGCCAAGTTTTCATTACTTTACTAGGAAGACGATGATAAAACGATGCTTGTCTGGGAACATTCACTATCCAAGTGCAAGCATCAGACTGGCATTGTCTATCAATGAATATACCTTTAATGTCAATATTGATTATCTAGGGTATGTGTTAGTAAATACCTGTATCTAGGTAGTTTGATGGTTTGTCATGATTGCACATGAGGTTCACACGTAAGTGCATACAACATAAGAATTGCATGTATCAAGCGTTCATGCGATTACATGAACATAAGTAAGGTGTATAGGTAAGAAGTACGTACCAGAATTTGATCTTGGCATTCCAATGCCGTCAAATCCGGTAGGCACATTGCGTATAGGTTATGTACTCCATACATACCTACAAAGGAAAGAAACCGCCTTTTCCCCACATCCCACCCGCGCGATCTTTTTAACCTGTCACTCCAAAATCACCTGCAAAAAGTCACTCGAAAGTCAAATCATCATCATCATCAATTATCATCATCAACACTCTTCACCTTAAACGTATTGAAAACCTGAATATAACATTAACAATATTCTTACCTTTCCTCTTAACTTCCAACTTCCATGTTTACCCTTATATAATCCGAACTCAACTCTGGCTTTCTTGCCGATTATTCCCTAACCTATGATACCATCAGGAATGCCGATCACTGGTTTTCAATCTAAAGAAGAGACAAAACATTACCAAGATCCAAATCTGAATTCCCGATCTTTTGTTTAATTTGGTCGAGGATAAACAGTGCTGAGATGCGACACCAATTCTATTTGCGTGGTGTTAGGTAGGATTATCCTCATACAAGGATCAATTCACCTTTCGAGCTCCCATCCTACTTCTCTTTCCTCCTCCTCCTTTCATTTGCTTCATTGATACTTGTCATATTTCACAACGGCTGGCCGATCGTGTGAACATCAAATAAGAGCCCAGCATGGCGACGTTGACCGTCACCAACATGGCCAATTTGGCAAACTCCTTCTTTGGTCTCCTCTGTCTCGTTTCCGCCGCATCCGCTCAACAAGCCACCTCGAATGCGATGAATAGCCTTCCCGACTATCTCGACACCTATGCCATGGCACTCTCTCTAACTACTTCATCCGGAACCGCCGGAATCGATTACAAAGTCGTACCTTTGACGGCATCGGCAGGTCTGAACCAGACAAACGAGAACACGTTGCGGGTACGGAACCCTTTGACCCGCTCGGGCTCTGGCAGGATAGCTAAATAATTTGGCAGGCTTTCAACGTTCAAGGAAATATGATCAATGTAGACCAGACCAACTACAATAGCCTTGTCCAGAACAATGTCAAGGATACTATTACCTATCTCACCTGCGACTCCAACGCCAATGATTCTTACATATCATCTGACGATGTCCTGAACTCGGTCATGACCCAGCAACCGAAGGCGATATTGCTGTACAGTACTGTTGGGGCCTTTTGCTCTCTTGGAGGATCTGATTTATCATTCGAATCTGTCTGGACGATGACCGATCCACAACAAGCCGAAATGATAAAGAACATGTCTTCAAATACGACGGAAGTGCGTGCGACGATCTCAGGGAATAGCACCAACACGGATGATTCCGACACGTCCCAGTCCCAAAGCGGAAGTAATTCGGCAGTTGCGATGAGTATCTTATATAGCATCACCGGTCTAATTACCCTGCTTTTTCTCATCATCATTGCAACCGGCGCAATTCGAGCACATCGTCATCCCGAAAGGTATGGTCCGAGAGCCAGCTACGGCGGTAGGCCAAGACAGAGCCGGGCAAAAGGTTTAGCACGAGCTGTTTTGGAAACACTTCCTATCGTGAAATTTGGCGATCCTCAACCCGCGAAGCCAGACCCGGAGAATGAGCTGGAAAGCGTTTCGGCAGATCGGCAACACCCATCACCCCCAACGCAACATGAATCCGCGCCAGGTGTTGTAGGACAGACTGAACCCTCACCCGATGCAGTGGTTAATTCCACTTCAAACCCGGCTTCCGAACCCTCCGGTACTAGTGTGTCAGCCGACGCCAATGGCAACGCTCGGCAACCAGATGATGACCATCTCGGCTGTTCTATCTGTACCGAGGATTTCACTGTTGGGGAAGACGTCAGGGTATTACCCTGCGATCATAAATTTCACCCTCAGTGCATTGATCCATGGTTGGTTAATGTGTCTGGCACCTGTCCTTTGTGGTAAGCTACCAACATCACGTAGTTTTGAATTCTCGGAAGTTAACTAATATTTCTATAGTCGACTTGATCTCCGCCCTCAGGAAGAGGCAGACGATGAAGCCGAAGCTAGGAGACCAGCGGTTCAGCATAATGCTGTCCGTGACAGCTCCGTCGACGTTCACCTAGGTCTTCCATCAGATGATGATGTGGACAACACACAAAGACGGCGGCTCTCGCGTCTTCTAGACTGGAACAGGCTGCGCCATGCCCCCGTTGATGAACGTATTGCGGCCCTTCGACAGTATCGACAGGCGCAACAAGGTTCATCAACCATCGGTGTTTCGAACGAGGATCAAAGTCGACATGCGAAACTCTCAGATCGCCTGCGAGAGAAATTCCATATTCGAACAAGGGCTCATCCAGCAAGAGATTCGCCTTCTACAAGTCATTAGATGTCCTCAGTTTTAACAGCGGCTGTTTCTTGTCGAAGGCTTCCGGCACCGCAAAAAATGGACGGGTGCATGATATCAGTTGAAAGCACGTGGCAACCCATCCGACTTGCCGTTTCGATGCGACTATGAAATAATACTGGTGGGATGAGTGGAGTGGATGCGATATGATACCATGGGTAAAGTGGCGTTGAATCTTATTTGGGGATTAGGGTATCAGGACCAAGGAATTGCATTAGCCGGCGTTCGTAGGTCTCAAACAATCTGTTTGTCAATCGGAATTAGGTAGGGTCGAATTGGCGTTGAGTGGAAAGATAAATTAGGTTCAAGTTTAAAGAGTACGGTTGCCCGTGTTATGGTAACGCTGTCAGAATACATACGAAATAGTAACATACAAGCCCCTATCTCAAATCCGCTGTAAACATGCACTTAGAGAAACACATTGCAACGACTTAGCCTAAGTATTTTGGTTCGTTCACACACTGCCAAGTTAAGTTGTAGTTCTAAACCCGGATTATCGGGTGATATGGATGGGATGAATGACTTAAAGGAAACAAACTATAGTTCACTGATTTACATGCGAGTTAATCCTATCTAACATTAGAAATGCTTGGTTGTTGAAAAATGCCGCCTACCTGGTATGAGGCATCCGAACTCTTCGGAAAAGACAAAAGGGGGCTGATCTAGCTAATCCCTGGAGGAGTCTCGAGCCTAATGTGAGTAGCAGTTTATTAACAGATGGAGAAGACAATGAGCAAAACCTAAAATTATGTCCACGTTGGATTTTATTGAATCTTATATCATCTTAAACTCGTGAGAAACACGTCGACCTCTCTGTCTAGCGGAGTCTACAACTACGTAGCGGTATCAACATGGAGCACACCCAGTATAAGGTACAGAGTCTGACTAACGGTCGACGGCAGTCAAAAGCATAGATGTGTGTGCAGTATGATCTCGAATCCAGGGGTATATATGGGAAAATAGGCCCAGATATTTAGTATCCATCATCTACGGAATAGCAGCCCAACAGCTACCAATTCCGATAATATTGAGATCAATAATGACCCCGTATGGACGGGAGACCAACCAAGCTTGGCCACTCGTCTGAAGAACGTTCCCCGGCTGGAATTGGGATGGATTATCTGACCTTAAGTGTGACTATAACCTTACATCCGATGCCAAAGCGTGTGCCTCGAGCCGATTATATAAACCTTATATGTATCACTTATTACTTGCTTGACTCTTGGACCGACCCTGCTACCCTCTCTCCTTCTCTCGTTTCTCATTTCCTACTTTTCATTCTTCGTATGCATCTCGAATAATTTCCACACAATTTTGCATGCAATCGAGTAGTAGTCGAGGGACTGGCTGACGTTTCCAATATGGCTTCGTTGTTGCCGAGGAACAATGAGACCCCGTTGTCGACCATGACCCCTAAGCCTATCGCCGGTGCCATCGTCGGCGTGATGACGAGTTTTACGTCCTTCTTCATCCTGTCGTGTTTCCTCAGTCAGTAACCCGACCCCTTCCACGAGGCCGCAAGCATCATAGGCAGGACGCTAACAGCAAGGACAGCGCAAAAGTCGCTCGCTGTGAAGTCATGGTCGCATCTGCCGTTTGCCTCTTGGCGTAGGTCTGACATTCCGAAGACTGGCTCTTCGGTAGAGCCCCCTGGCCAGAAAAGCGCTAATCCGCACCACGCCCGTGCCCAGTCATCTTCGGA
This sequence comes from Hypoxylon lienhwacheense, assembly GCA_902806505.1. Lineage (NCBI taxonomy): Eukaryota > Fungi > Ascomycota > Sordariomycetes > Xylariales > Hypoxylaceae > Hypoxylon > Hypoxylon lienhwacheense. The sequence continues at coordinate 968,017 of CADCWW010000002.1, read as the reverse complement.
ATCTACGTCGAGTCGTGGATCTTCGTGTTCGCGTCGAGCACCATCGATTACGGCATGAATCTCGACTCGAGTTTAGGCGCTTGCTCGGCCGCTATCTTGCTATGTTTGTTCTGCTACGTGACGACGAAAGTACGTTATAGCTCGTTGCCATGATTTACAGCTACGTGAGAAAGGTATTAACTAAGCCTCAGATTGTGAGGTCCAATTCAGATGCAGCGAAAGTTGGGCAGAGCTTATTCTTACTTGAGTAGTTGATCTATGTCTTTCTAGTCGAAAAGGTGGTATGTATTGCTATCCCAAGTTCCGTCCCCTCTTTAATCAAGCTCGAATTCTCACTATAACGGCCTAGTTCGTCATTCGAAACGGGCCTAAAAGGCGACTTGAGTCTAAAGTCTACCTCTTCAACACAGTTGGCATACTCGGTGAGGCTTACGCTCGTCGCTCATAATCCGAACTAGCTCACTTACTCGTCGGCAGCGGTATACGGGATCGTGTGCATCCTGAACTTCGTTTAGTAAGTCGAAAAGGGGAATGAGACTTCCTCGCTGAGTCTAACTACCACGTGCTAGTCGCATAGCTCGTATGGATAAGGGACAGTGCATTATCGGCATAGAGAAACCGGCTTTGGTTCCTCTCATAACAATCCACGTCGTGGTAAACGTAAGATAGCGGCTGTATTTCCGTGATACTTGCGCCAGAGTAGGGCTGATGCGATAGTGATAGGTTTATCTCATGACCACGCTTCTAACCCCCTTACAGAGTAGGGCCTTACCCAATCCCGTATCAAGGATGCCTCATATATCAGTTTTTCTTCTTTTGAAGTTGCTTTACTGACATTCGCCTTACGCCTGTCTAGATGTTTATTCGTCTAGGAGAATATCCCATGTGCCGGCGAACACTCCCCGACTGCGTACGGCAGCGGTGCGGACTTTCATCGGCGCTTTATGCACGACCACCTCGAGCGTTGTGTAAGTATCATGCTCTGGGACATCCGGATCTATTCCACAAGCTACCAATAGCGGGAGTTAATACAGGTGTTACTTGTAGGAATCTTGTCGTGCTCTTGGCACTCGACGGCGAACTTGGATGGGTCTGTCTCACATGTTGTAACGCGGACAGTGAGCCCTCCCCCCTTTCTTCTCCCCCCCCCTTTTTTCTCTATCCCCACAAAAGAGAAGAACACACCAATACGTACACCTCTCGTCCACCACCAGCTAAAAAGACCGGTCAACAGTCCTATTCTCCACCCTAGTCATCCAATGGCTCACCTCGCGCGAGAACCCCAGCCCCCTCGACCCCCCTCCGACCACGGCCCGGTCGCGGCCCGGGTCGCCCGACAACGGCAACAGCAGCCGCAGCCGCAGCCGCCACAATAACAGCAAGCCGCAGCACCGGCGCAACCCCAAGCTCGCCATCTCCCTCCCGCTGCGCGCCACCAGCACCTCGCAGTACGAGCACGTCTTCGGCGGCGACCCGGAGACGGAGACGGACGTCGTGAGCGCCAGCAGCGTCTCCAAGCACGACGAAATCAACAACAACAACAACAATAACAATATCGCGACCAACCTGTCGACGGCGACCCCGCTCTTCGGCGCCGGGGAGCCGCGACACGACGACATCGCCGTCGCCATCGGCGAACCACGCGGCACGAACGACGACAATACCAATACCAATAACAACAACGACGAAGACGACAACGACGACAACCGCGGATCTCAGTCCCGGTCCCAGGTCGTCAACGGGGGAAGGAGGGCCCCGACCCACGCGTCCGCGCCGACGCGCGCCAGGCCGAAGGTCATCTCCATAACCCACGCCCAGCCCCGGTCTCACTCCCAGTCGCAGTCCCTCGTATCCGGCACGCCTTCTTCTGCTTCCGCATCCGCTTCCGCCTCCGCCTCTACATCTGCGCCCGCTCCCGCGCGTACCTCGCGCAGCAGCTACGAGGGCACGGGCGGGCCGCCGCCGCCGCCGACCGCCGCCGTTGCGGACCTAGAGCGCATCCGGCGGTATCGCGGACGGCGGCAGAACTGGCCCGACGACGGCGGCAACGGCGGCGGCAGCAGCTCGTCGACCTCCCAGGCGCCCGCGACGGCAGCGGTAGAAGCCGGAGAGGGGAATACGAACGGCTCTTCGTGGAGCAGCGGCGGCGGCGGTGGTGGTGGTGGTAACAGCAGCATCAAGCGCGCGCGCGCATATCGCATCAGCCGCCTAGCTTTCGAGCAAGGCGGCGCCGAGAGAGGGCGCGCGACGACGACGACGGCGACGGCGACGACGGCAGCAGCAGCAGCAGCAGTAGGGGTAGGGGTAGAGACGGGTGGGATGTCGCGGTGGCGCGGTCTAGTCGTTAGGAAAGAAGACGGGGATGCACGCGGAGAAGAAGAAGGAGGAGACGGACGGGAGGAGGGAGTAAGGACCGACTCGGGGGTGGATTTAAGCAGATGCTTTCTTTCTTTCTGTTTCTTTCTTTCCTCTTGTCTGTCTACCTACCTAGGTACCTACCCAGGTATTACCGTTTTCTTGTTTCCGTACTGGGAGTGTTAAAAAGGGGAGTTGTGGGGAGGTAGGGGGGGGGTTGGTTTAGGAATAGGCTATCTAATAAGTAAGTACCTAATTATACGAAGTATGAGGTACATGTATGTACGGTGACCGCTTTTGCTTGGAGTACCTACTTCATTCGCCTATGACATGGCATGGCGCGGCTATTTCCCGAGCGTCTGCAACTAGGGGAAGGGAAAAGGGGGGGGGAGGAAAAGAAAAGAAAAGGGTACCTAGGTTTGTATGAGTTAGGTAGGGAAAGGTACCTACCTATCTATTGATCGAGAAAGAAAGGGGGGGTTAGAAGAGCAAAAGGGGCCGGGTCAAGTAAATATCACATGTGTTATGTCGTGGGCTTATGCTACGTATGATTTATGGGTAAGGTAGAAGAACTCCGGTGATGTTTGTGTTTCATTACCATTTACGAAGGCGAGCAATTAGTATCATGGACTATACATCTTTCTGATCATACGGTTACTTCATCACAAACAGGTATTCTTTCAAGTCCAGACTGCAGTATAGGTAGATAGGTATAGCGTAGTTGACAGGTGTAGTTGAATTATCAGACGGCGCAATGCTACTTAATACGTTCATGATAAATCACAAATAAGCGAAGCGAATCATGCTCTTTTTTTCAACACAACACTTCGTAATTTCCGTTTTATTTCTTATCAGTTATCTTCATGAATCTGCCTTGATCCCGATATCCTCCACGCCTGTCAAACAACCTCGATCCAGATTCCAGTGACTGAACGGTATAAGTCCAGGAAATATGTACAGAGAAGTAGAGTGCCGATTGTTTTTGCAAATCCTACGCAATGCAGAACTCCCATTTACCACAAAAAAGGACGGAGAAATGGACTCTTCAGGAGTTGAGCAACTAAGATGAGGTACCGGCGTAGATGCTGCCAAAGCTGCTCAATGTTGTTGCCGATTCCATGATGCTGTCTTCGCTTACCATGAAGTATGAGTATTTCTCGACGAAGCTGTACTCATCCGTGTCGAGCTGGGTAGTCACAGTTCGCATAAATGCATCGATATCGCCGCTCTGGGCCGCAAACTCAGTAACCCAGATGTTCTTGTTCTGGCAAGCCGAGTGGACATCCTTGAGATGGCTCAAAAAGGTGTTCGCGCCATCCACGCCTCCGGGACCGTACCAATGAGCCGCACAGAAATCGAATTTGCATTGGCCGTTGCAAGCAGTGAAGAATTGGTTCAGCCAGTCGATACCCAGACCTGGTGTTTCACTGCTCGTAATTGCGGGCGCGCTAACCTTGACTTTGCCCGAGTATTTGTTCAAGTACTGAATGTGACCGCTGGCAGCATCTTGGGGCGACATGTTGGCCTGGCCAGCGTTATCGGGCTCATTGAATCCAAGAACAGCATCAGCTCCCGCAGCAATCGCGGCCTCCGCATTCGCGTCCCAGCCGGTAGAGTGTTCGGGCGCAGGAGACCAGAGCATGGGGTAGTAAACAACGTTGGCTTTCAGGCCGTTCGAAGTAGATTGCCAGTTGTATGCCCATGAGATCTTGCTGCTTTGACCAACGAGCGCGGCAACGAGGTTTGGATCGTTGTATGCAGCACCTCGCTTGCTGGTGGAGGTCGTAGTGGCGTCGGCCGCGGAGAAAAACGCAACGGCACTGCTGCTAGAAGTCGATGTTGCGACTGAGGTGCTTGACGGGGCCAGAGTAGTAGATGACGATGTCGCAACTAGAGTGCTCGACGGAGCCGGGACCTCGACCGAAGTACTTACGGGGACCGGAATCTCGAGGGAAATGCTTGAGGGCGGAGGGTTTGCAACAGAGATGATTGAAGGGGGAGGATTTGCAACGGGGACGGTTGAAGGAGGAGGGTTTGCAACCGGGACGCTCTCAACAGAAGAGCTTACAGAAGAACTCTCAACCGAGGAAGACGAGGCGACCGAAGTGACCAGAGTCGTAGGACCCGGGATATTGGCCTGAATGGTGGGGGCGGCGGGCTGTTCTCCACCCTCAGTGTAGGTCATGGTCACATAATCAGTAACGATAACGGTGTCAGTCTCAGCATAGACAATATCCTTCTTAGGATGTCTGTGACGGTGAAGCGAGGCGGCGGAAACCTCGCTGACTGAAGCGACAGCGCAAAGCGCAAAAATGCCAAGCTTAGTCTGCATCCTGAATGATTCTTTGGTTTACTCGGAATGTTTTTTTTTCCGGAGTAATGAGGGTTGTTCGTTTCGTTCTCGATATATATCTTTTCTCCCAGGGTTGATCTTGTAATTTCCGTTAAAGGAACGTTAAGGTGCCAGTTGTCCAATCAAAGGAGTGAAGAACGGATCGGAAGAGACACAGCTCAAGAGAGTGAAATTGCCGAAGGGGGTGGTACGCTCAGCGTTGTGTGCTGTCTATCAAAGACGCAGAAGGAATGATGCGGTCTTGATGTGCGTTAAATGCTGTACCCTTTGGACAATGTTTATATCGGTTTGCTGTTAGCTGTCGAGAGTGTGACGTTTGACAGTATACTCACGGCACTTGTGAACCGTTCTTGAGTTAATGTTGATCAAGAGGGATTTGATCGAGAGGGATACGTGAGGTAATGAATAGGTCGAAGCTGGCAACCGAATAGTGGAAATGTACAGAATATGAAATGAATGGAAGGTTGGGAAATTGTTGGTAAATTTGACGGAACAGAGAAAAGAAAAGAAAAGAGGATCAGGGTTAGTGAAAAAGGCGAAAAGGTGAGAAATAAAAACAGGTGAATGGTTGAATGGGTGAATGGGTTGGTAGATGTATGTACACTATGTATGCATGTATTAGTGCCACCGTTTTATCTTTGTTACTAACAGCAGGGTCACTATGAGAAGGTTTATACGCAGGTACATGCAGGCCTAACAAGCAATCGGGGACAGATGTGGGGCACAGGGGTAAGTAAAAAGAAGGGGCAGTACCTAATTTGGGACCGGATTAAGCGCCAAGATTGGAAAGAACATTCAAAGGCTCAAACAATGGATTACGATTCCGACACGTTCCTGCGCACGGGAGATCTCGTACTAGATACCCAGAGCCAATCCGATGATTCTAAAGGCTGGTTCGATTGAACTGTTCTTTCCTCAAGTAAGGTACGCTGCCCAGTACTTACCTCATACTTGTTCTTACATAGTGTACATACACTAGGTACATATATCTCCAATAGTTCGGATGAAAGCCCTGACTTAATAGATAAAGTACCTGTACCTACATAATACATACGTAGCTGCATATATATATCCTGCACTACCTGTAGGTAAGTAAGTACATAATATCTACCTTCTATACATGCAAGAACTTCCTAATAATTTAACAGACGTATCATGGTATAAAAATATCTAATTGCCTTCTTTCTCCCCAGCTATCCTTAGGTAATTATTTTAATCAATCTTCAACAAAGGCACCAAAGAATGAAATGTGCCATGTTTATGAGGTAGTATAAGGATTTAGGTAGCAGGTCCATCCACCAATCACGGGCAGACCCGCCTACCAATCGACTATGATGCCAGGACAGACTTTTCTTTACAGTACTTTAGTACCCACTAGTGTACTATATAGCACATGCAGGTACCACTGATAAGCTGCAGGAACAGCCTTAGCGGAGGCAGACCGCTCAATACAGTATGTACGTATCTACCTGGTACCTCCTAAGAGGGGCAACTTCAATGAATGGAACTGGGACAAGACCTTGAAGACACATGATGAAGGATTTCAGGGGTTAGTACCTTTGTAACCATATCTGGTAGTTGGTATAGATCCATGCATCACGAAATAGTATACCTTGTAAGTATCTCTCTACTAGAGTTTATATACATAATGTACAAATCTATATATATTAACACGATCCTGATAATATTCCCATCTTACCATCTTCCCATATTCTCATTCGTCTTCCTTTCCAACTTCTTTCGATTTGATGCTGGGTTCGTCGCAATTATAAACAACTTTAAACATATTTTCGTACTAAAATTCTCAAATATATTGTGTAACTAATTACTTCATCAATACATATAGCCTATATCATCATCATCCCATGGTTCACATGAAAAAAGTAAAAAGGAAGCAAACGAACGCGCTCACAAACATGCCGCGCGCTCCTTGCTCCTATAATAAATACGGTGGCGGTCTCGATTACAATAATACAACAATAAAATCTCCAGCTTCTAGACTTGATTCCATTTGATTCGATCCACGTGTGGACCATTGTTGGTTGGTTCCAAGTTTTGAATACTATGTACCCGTATTAGAGTACTACGACCAGAACCTGCCTACCAGCCCAACCAAAAGCTCTGCGCTTACGCCATGGCTTCTTTTTGTGGCCTAGTGTCTTACGTGGACAACATGCAGTGCGCCGGCGAGCCGGTGATTTACACGGACCCCTTGCGGAAATTGACAGGACGAAATTGTCAAGAAGCCTTTCTCTAGCAAATAACGTCCTTATGTATGGTAAAAACTCATCTTTTTTAAAATGATAAAACCGAAGTCATTCCCCCAATACCCGGAGCCTTCCACTTCCTCATTCTATTATTTACATATAAATCACATCGGTGATAGGTGTATATTGTATATGGATTGTGATATACTACTCTATACCTAATCATTTCAACAGTGTACCTTAGGTACTCAATATTACAAGTCCATTACTTTGTCCAAGGTTACAACGTCCCCTGTCAATTGCAACGGCACATCAAAGCTTAACTTTTACTTGACTTGGGCACTGATCGGACGATCCTAAGAATCATTTCGTTTAAACCATGTAATTCCATACAAAGGCTCTATTTTTGTACCTACACCATTCCGCAAATACGATCGAAGCTCTCGGACGGCGGTTAGGAGCCGGGGACTTTTTTTCTCCTATAGTGGTCCGTCTATAATAAAAAGCGTACAAGATACGAGGCTTTTTTTCCTTTTACTGACCGACCTCCTTTTGATTCATTTCATTATATAGCCTATTACAAAGTATAAATATCATTTACCTAACCACCTACCAATATAGATATACAATCTTTCCAAGCGCAAGGTAAGGAAACAATAAATATCCCTACCCAATACACGGCTAGCCGCAAAACTACCAACCCTTTGCACAAAGACTTACATTCCCATGTCACAAACGAGCTTTCTCTGTATCCCAAATCATATATATCTTGCAACCTGTCATGAGACCAATCACATAGGAGAGGGAGTAACAATTCTAACCATATTTACCTATGGATGCGATATACATGTAGGAATCTTCCTTTGTCCAGTCTATCTTAGACATACGTCCATAAAGGTACCTACCCGTTTCAACATACCTATTAACAGATGAAACCCCTGACTGTTATCAAATTGAAGTGATACCTACTCATCCTACCATAAACTACCAAAACCATGCATGAACACCTGTTTACCGTACCAATGGCCTTTATTTCCATATCAGTCTATGAAGCCAGATGTTAAGTTAAGCTCATTGTACTATGTCTATATAAATCAACGTTTTGCGATATGAGCCAGCCGGCCGAGTTTATAGATTTCAATTGCAAGGTATTAGGCGCACACTTGTTCAATGTTTTTGTCTCGGCAAGGAAGGTATTCGCTGTCGAACCCCGGGTTTTCGTCCGACCTTTCTAAAACATTGATACCTCATTCAAGTGGTTACGCTATAATATTGTTATGTACGTGCCCCTAGACACTGAACTTCTTGTGTTCGTTACTACCTAGACGACAATATCTTTAAAAAAAAAAACCTGCGTACATACACCTAATACATACATCCTTATTTAACTACTATTCGGAGTTACACGTTAGATCATTTCTTACATGCAAAGGCTACACCCAAATAATTTACTGTGATCGTCTACTAAAGTTACATGAATGTACAAGAGCATAGTTGTAGTACGAGATATATATTTGTATATATATTACCACAAGTGCGCACACCCTTAAATACGAAATGCCTCCCTACTTGGACTTCATATAACTCTAGGTAGTTGAACATTCTGGTACCTGTCGACAGTGAATCCGAAGTTCTATGCGTAGAGTGAGTAGGTAGGAGGTAGGAGGCAGGCGTTTGTTTGTCCCGTCCAAGTTTTTAATTAGCATGTATTTTTCTAACATACCTCATGCTCTTTCATACAACCCTCACTTCTTTTTTCTCAGTTCTATCTTGGTATGGAACAATGATGCCTACTCTTAATTTATGTACCAGCACCCTCTGCCGCAAAACTCGTACATAAAACCAGGAATAGCACAGGTGCTTGACAACGTTATATACGACAAATTTGTCGTCCTCGGCATCCATTCACTTCTTCTTTTCCTCGATTTTCTATCGTCGTACCATCTATTTCTGTTCATCTCCGTCTCCTAGCCTAAAAAGCCGGTCCCGCGCTACCTTGAAGGCCCCCGAGATCGCCGGTCCGCCAAGGTAGTTTTGCAATTATCATGTCCTCTTCCGGCTCATATTCGGACTCGGATTCGGACTCGGACTCGGGCTCCGGATCGGTCACATCCTCTGCCATCTATGTGGATCGAGAGCCATTCGTTAGCTTTCGACATCGTGTTCTCGAATTTGCTCTTCGCAAGCTTTGGCCCGATGCCACTGCCCAAGAGATCATCGTGGAACGCATGCACGGAGGCAGCAGCAGTCGCATCACCGGTGTGTCTCGGCAGAGAACCGAAGAACCTGGCTCTCTTGTCCAATACATTCTACGCACTCCTCGATTTCACTTGGAACAGATAGATAGCCAAGTGGCGGTCTTCAAATTTCTGCGTCAGAATTGCAAGATTCCTGTTCCCCAGGTCATCACTTTCGACAATACGAGCGACAATGAACTCAACACTAAAAATCTTGTCCAGAATCGTGTTCCCGGATCCTCCCTGCTATTCGTGTACCAGGACCTCACCCACGAGGAACGATGCAAGGTCGCGCGGGAAATTGGCCATGTCTACTCTCAGTTACTGGCGACCCGTAGTGACGAGCCCGGTTGCTTGGTGCTACCTATAAATGAAGCCGATCCACTTGAGCTGATACCATGGAACCGACCCGGCGTTGCGTGCAGCAAGGAATATAGAGAGACATCTACGCCGTATGACTTTGGCAAGTACTTATCCAACATATTCGTAGCTGAGTGGGAAAATAGCAAAAGGGTATGGCCCGATTGCAATCTGAGGTCCTCTCTCTACGGTCGATTTTGCCGTATGACTGCGGAATTAATAGAAGACGGGTGGTTCACGGACTGCTACATATCGTTAGCACACCTCGATATGGAAGCGCGCAACATATTGGTTAATCCAACGCCCAACATAGACCAGTCTTTCATCACCGCTGTTTTCGATTGGGATGGTGCGATTTTTGCTCCCCAGTTCATGGGCTGTAAACCACCTCTCTGGATATGGGCGTGGAGGGACGATGGGGAAGAGGACGAGCGGAAAGCAAATGACGAACCGCTATCGGCGGAAGCACGTCAGCTAAAGCAGATTTTCGAGGAATCGGCCGGTTCGGATTACGTTCGCTTTGCTTATGCACCCGCTTATCGACTCGCAAGACGGCTCATCCGCTTTGCCATCGAAGGCATACATTTCCGTGAGGTCGTGGAGGAAGCCCAAGAGATGCTAAATGAGTGGGCGGCTCTTCATCGGGGTCATGATATCACCGTTGAAGACGAAAAGGTCGTTATCGAGTGCGCGGACCTTTGTCTGCCGGATTGGAATACTGCTCTAAGGGGGGTGTGCAACGCTACAAGGAGAGATTTTGAGCACCGTTAAGAAGGATGGGAATATTAATACTTCGTAATATGGATATGATATGAGAATAGTATGACTCTAGATGACAAACGCGTTGCCGTATAAAACGCGGTTCTCAATATACCATAATACAGATGTGTTATCATAAACTAAAGAGAAAATAGCAAGGGTAGATACCTAGGGTGTTATCAACATTGTGATTTATGAATTGTTTATCACTAGGTATTTGGTGGTATTTAATATCATAAGCTGTTGAAAAGAATGGTATAAATCCTATTACATTATCTTCCCCTTTCGGAGTTGGACTTGATTTTTATTCCAAGTATTCGTATTGGGAAGCAGAACTTCGTAGAATATTAAGCTAAGGAAAAGAAAGAAGATAAAAGCAAGAAGAAGCAGCTAGCGTCAAACGACATCGTGTGGAAGGGGGCCTTCTTCGACGATCCGCTAATCCTAATCAAGGTTAGTCAGACTCAAGCCAACGCCCGCCCTTTCTTTCCTAGGCGCCTTTTGCCTCTAAACGTCCTCAATTTCTCATTCTTTCTTCTCAAGTGCGTCTCTTAGCCATTTCTGCTATCTCGTATCTCGTGTACGTTGATCCGGACTACGGTGGGGCAGGCACCCTATACCTCCGCCTCAGCAGCGCTGACAAGCGCGTCCTCCTGCTGACTGCTGCCCACCTCCTTTGTCCTCCTCCCCCGTTCACCAACACGGGAGTGTTGCGTAAGCGCAACGGCTAGGCTACCGAGGAGATAGTCGCGCTCAGGAGCGAAAGTTTAGCAAAGCCATCATGAGTATGCCGAGTACGATTGGCGACCTCTAAAACTCGATCGACAACTAGAACGACAATATTATGAGATTTCCTAAGCCCGCCGAGGGTGGGGATGAGGATACGACCTAAAAGCACTAGAAGTATCTGGACCTGATAGACGAGGTGAAGAAGAACGAGAAGATAAACAAGTTTCACAGCGACGTCACCAGGTTTAGGACGACTCCAGCACAGCGCATCAACGGTTTCGTCCGACTGCCGTAAGGTCATGTTCCCCCGAGCCGAGGACTAGGCGCGACTATAAGTAGCCGTCCTGCCTTGCAACAGGAAGTTGAGCGCCCACTCTGCCCCCAGAGATCCTGGCGCTATCGTCCTCGAAGGGGGTGGCATCGTCGGCATTCCCACAGGCTGTGGCTGCGCGACTGATGAGACCGACACCATCTAGGTACGCAACCCCGTACTAGTAATTCGATGGGCAGATTAAGAAGATATTTCCCAGAAGCTACTTCTATGAAGTCGTTCAGTAGATGGTGAACTTAACGCGCAACAGGCCCCTACGCTGAGAAAGAGGTATGGCTCTTGACTACGTGGATTTCCTTAGCACGGAAGTCGTGCTCGTTGGTGGACGGAAATCTGGCACGAATGTCTGCCAGACAGAGACGATCACAATATGTGCGGGCAGACCAGATATGACCATCTCCCCTCTTATAGACAGGCTCGCCGAGAACACGTGGGTGTCATGCGATCCGAATAATACCCTTCTTACTCGGTTCGAAATCGAGATGCTCTGAGATCTTCTGGAGGGTTCTGAATGCGCTCTTGGCTAGGAGGATAGCGGCCCTCGTGAGCATCGGGTTACAGAAGAGAGGATACTACTCCGAGCCCTCGTGTAACGCGTATTCAGGTCTATATATAATACAGTTTACGGTTAGTACCGTCTTCCAAAAAAGCCCCTCCCCTTTGGATAACGTAATCAAGAGCTTGAGATGAATGCCAGATTTAATCAGATAAATAACAAATATTGAAGCATTCCTCCAGAGCCCCTCAGTCCTTTTTCTATTAGTGGGTGGTAACGTGTGATACTGATTTGCTAGTGACGTGGCATGCTAATAAATAACATTGTCAATATCTCCTATCAGATCTGCCTCATGGTCCCGGTCACATGAGGAGTCGAAATGGGGGATGACGGTATCCTTCGATCAAGGCTATTATAGGTTGCTCTGGTTCTACCTGCCTCTGTATTCTCATTTATACGTTCTGTGATACCTCAAAGCCTTACATTTCATCGCTGCCTGACTGCTCTACGTACAGTTATTCGTATCAAAATTAGGTACCTAATCTATCACTAAATCGCGCATTTTACAGTCTACTACAAGCACTTATGTGTATGTGAGATCAAACAACCCATCTTTCTGTACCGACTCTTGATATCGCATCTGTTCACTGGGCTTCTTCACAATGCGTCTCTTAAACGCCCGTACTCTAAAACAATACGATTTCGTCGGTGACAATATTCCTACATATGCCATCCTATCTCATACCTGGGGCGAGGATGAGGTCACCTTCGACAACATGGCAAAAGATAAATTTAGACATAAGAAAGGCTTTGCCAAAATTGAGGGATTTCGGCAGCAGATACTAAAGGAGTTCCCTTACTACAAGCCCGAATGGCTCTGGGTCGATACGTGTTGCATCGATAAGTCGAGCAGCGCTGAGCTTACCGAAGCCATCAATTCAATGTACGTCTGGTATGGCCGGTCCAGTGTCTGCTATGCGTACCTCGCCGACGTTGCTAAACCTGACGATATACCGGCCTTTCTAAAATCTCGTTGGTTTGAGAGAGGTTGGACTTTACAAGAACTTCTGTCTCCTAGAACGGTACGGTTCTATGATAAATTCTGGAGATATCTCGGCGATAAAAGAACTTTATGTAGCTTCATCTCTCAAGCTACTGGTATTGCACCTCGATACCTCAACGAAATTACATTCATGGTAGACAACGCTAGCGTCGCCCTAAAATTCTCTTGGGCTTCAAGGAGAAAGACGACGAGAAAAGAGGATATGGCATACTGTTTAATGGGGTTATTCGGAATAAATATGCCACTCCTATATGGAGAGGGCGATGCCAAAGCCTTCCGCAGACTCCAGAATGAGATTATGAAAAATCACTATGATCATAGTATTTTATCTTGGGGGTTGAATGCCAAAAGGCCATTCCCGCTCCGCTCGTCGGGTCGTACGCCGCTGTTAGCTTCCGACCCGTCTTTCTTCGACGGCAACTACGACGGCGTCTGGCCCAAACCGCCGGAAAATAAACATTACGTCATGACAAATTTAGGATTACTCATCACCCTTCCGATCATAACGTTTCAACTTGATAAGCAAAAAACGGTTTCCCTAGCGCTATTAGAATGTAACGTATCCGTATCGGATATGTTACCGTTCGAGTCTCTCGTCCTACCGTTATCCATCACATATCGTGAAAACGCTCCACCGCTCGGGATCAGAGAGGGTTCACCATTCATAGTTCGAAGAACTCTTTTATCAGCCTCTACCGTCGTCGAGTTATATCTTCGTGAAAATAATGGGCCTGGCGATGCTATCAATTCTCTAATTACCTTTGATAGACGCATATCGTGGTCCGGCTTATCAGAAAACGGGTACACTCTTGTCGAGCACTTTCCCCCTATTGCACTCTCAGGCACGTACTATAGCAACACATTTGATTATCCCTATATCTTACTGCGCTTCAATCACGAAATCCTCGACGACGTGCTTCTTCTGTGTTGCCGCAAAGGAACAGGTTTCGTTATTGAGAATAGCATAGAAACCCCTATAGGCTACTCTGCTCTCGCTACTATCTCTCCCCCCAACGAAAGGACCCGTAGGGATAGATCATATAAGAGATCTATATTGGAGTTACTTCTAGAACCCCGTTTTGACCATGTTGATTTTGAGCGGCTGAAGAATTCTATTCGATGGAGCTCGTCCGTCACCGCTCAGGGAAGCGTTTCGGAAGCTACCAGCTCTCTTCATTCCTCGAGCATAGTTCAATTTTCGCTCAAAGCAAGGTTTCGCAAAGCCTCAATTAGTAATTTCGAATGTTTGGATTTGGATGTGGTACCAGTATAAAGATTGAGCTACATGGCTACCTAGTTAGGTGCTATGTAACTTATACTCTAGGTACATAAGGTAATAGCTACATACGAGGCTTTGGAACGGACACCTGTGGAAAGGGATGAGTATAAGGCAGAGTAGATGGAAAGTACTCATATGAGGTACCTACCTAGACTCTGTTAAGCGGGTACGCCCCGGAAATAGGGAATAGCCTCATTTGTTCGTTTCGAAGGACGCTGGCTCCGGCATTGGGGTGCTTTCTGTGGTTGGTTGGTCACTCTGGTGTACAGTGTTCTAGGACGACGAAGTCTAAAATAGCCTCATAGCCTCTCACGTCGGATGCCCCTAGGGAGGCCTGCCCCGACGACTAAATACTACATACATACATACATACATACCTAGACTCTGTAACTTAGACTATAGGTAGCCCCCCAAACGACACCGTTGGCGTTATCCGTTTATACAGCTTCTTTCATAACACGTCGCTGGTGGAAGTGTAAAGTCAACGTTAGTGGGTACTTGACATGAAATAAATACTTTTTTAGAAGATTGACATCAGGTAATACCACCTAACTAAAGCCTTACTACTTAATAGCTTCTTGAGTTCTTAACTACCTAACAACAATCCCCTTCAATCATGAGCGAGTCTCAGCTCCGTGCGCAGTTCTTGTAAGGTACATAACCCTATAATAATAGCAACATAGTCTTATAGACATATATTCTGATGCTCTTAGGCATGAAACTACTACCATTGCTATCAGAAGTTGGTTCCGTAATTGGTAGCCATGCCGCGAGGTAGTGAGAGATAGGAGAATACTTTTTTAAACCCCTTTAGTGCCTTGGATCCCTCAAAGGTATATTCGTTCGAAAACTTGTACGTGACGCGGCGAAAGCGCTGCCACCTCGCTTCTTGCCATTAGTCCTTAGGATCCGTAGTTACCCATCTACTACCTACTCATATTGAAATAAATAAACAAAAATCCTTTTTCCCATCCTTTTATATAAGAACGATTCTATACCTTTTAGGCATATTTACCCCAAATTTTATGATTACTACCTCCTTAGACGGAATGAGTTGGTCGGGTTTAGAAATTATTCGTCCACTTTACATTATCCCATGATGGACTACATGTTTTCAAGGGGACACCTTTGCTATCCTGATCTTGGCAGCTGCGTAATATAAATTCATGAGGCCCATTCAAGGTTTCAGCGTGTAGGAGTTCGTGGCAGCTATCTAAAAAGGTCACCGTATAAATACCAGGTACCTCAGGTACAAGACTTACACAATACGAGCGAACCCTACGTCGACTAATACGAAATCGTTTCTGGAAAGCTGGGGGCCGCATGAAGGCATATTACGAGTTTATCGCACTACAGAATAGAACAATGAGTTGGAAAAATGACATAAATTTTATCTGACGACTTGTTACTTGAAGTAGAGTTGCTTTCCGTATAAAAAGGATTTCTAGGAATACTGACATGCCTACCAAGGATAAGTACGTTTCCTTTTGAATAATAATACAAAATACCCATATTCTCAAAATAAAAACCTAGTCGCTACGCCTAACTCGTACAGAAGCGCGATGAACCAACACCACTGCCCTCTTCGGAGGAAGGGTAGCTGTTGGGACGAGTTTCAAACAGGCTACTTCCTCTGCACGAAAGCCCAGGCAATCTGTGTGGATCATGAATCCATTCGCATCAAAACGGAGCTCTGTCCACGTTACGCCGTAAGCGCTTCACTACCTACCTAACAGCGACAGGACGTGATGGTCCTAAACAACATGGAATGGCTGCCGGTCGTTGAATATCAGGCTATAAAGGCTGCTAAAGTCGATGATAATGAAACCAACGGGCGAGAAAACTGATCGTAGCTACAAAAAAAAAAGAAAAAGATAAGAGCCATAAGGACAAAAGTAGAAGTCCTAGAGGGAAAATAAGCCCCAGGATAACGAGAGCGTCGAGGCTGAGGAAGGCAAAGGAGAAAAGATCGATCCCTGGCAAGTCCTGCCTGTATTAGACGACTACCTGATTATCGTCGACTCTAACAAGATCTAGAGGCGTGATCGGATTCCTCTCACTATATATTGAGATCGGCACGCGTGTCTTCTTGTTCTTTCCGTACATGATACCAGATTTCTTTCGGGATGGTCTAGACACCAACATTGTATGTGTGCCTCTCTATCACACACCCCTTTGTTCACGACATACCAATGTGAGGCTCGACCAGGTATGTTAAGACTTTGCGATGCTTCCGGTCAACTCGCCAACGCTTATCCGACATACCTAAGGATTTCCTCCTGCTGCTGGCGGTTTTTTTTTCTTTCTCTTTGCCGGTGAGAAAATATTTACACGACATGGAACCATGCCAGAATAAGAGACTGAAGGCGTGCGCGAAGACAACACTTTTACGCAGAGAGGTTTTCTAATGAATATTTACCTCTGGTGACGAATATTCGGGTCGTTTGTTTACACGATCCCCCGATTTCCTATGGTGTGAAGGTTCCTGTCCCTTGGAACGGTATGGACATTAGCTACTTGTTGTCCGTCAGGAAATATTCACGGCATATTTGCAACTCTCAAGGAACTAGGGTATCCCATGATCAACAAACGGCAAATCTAGGTAACTAAAGAAAAAATTAGATACGGTGTCTGGAAAGAGGTCCACGAGCCCTATCACGAGCAGGCCCTGCGAAATCAACTGTTTGATGCCGCTCTGGTCTAGATAGGAAGGCCCCGAATATCAGATACCTCGAAAAGTACCCCTAACCCCCCCCTCCCCGTCGGCTTATCTTGTTCTGCGGCGGAGGGACGATCATCTCAGGGGTGCCACGTGGGGAAGTGGAACGGTACAAGATGCCGCTTGCGTAAGGACGGCAGCACGTACGTGTTTCCCTTCTTTCTGCTTCCTAACCTAGTGTAGCGTGTCTTGATCGCGACGAGAGCACAGACGATATACATCGTTGTCCCGGTCCTAATTTCAGATAAGGGTGGAAGTTATCAACGTTACTTCCTTTCCCTTCTTTTTTATAAAATGTGCTTGCGTAAACCCGTACGTACTACGAATGATATATCGCAACGGCTGCCCCTGGGGCGAAATAAAGGGAGTTGAGGTACCGGCACTTAACCATGCCAGTCTACCATCATACCGACGCAACAACACCACATGGAAGCGAGTTGCGACACCGGGAACGCCTCACAAACGAAATAGATAACCCCCTCTCAAAAAAATGCGTTCGTCATCACGTTCGTGACCCATGCCATGCATGCCATGCTTTCTGTTATATTCTGAATATACATACAGGCACACACTCCTACCCTACCCTACCCTACCACCCCTCCGAGTCACGTAATGAGAAACGACACAACCGCTCGATCATCCAAGCAAGAGCCCTCTCCCCGAACCTCAATACCAGGTACCTACTTACCTCCTAACCTTACGTACTCCTTCAACAACCATCTCAGATATCCTACAGCCCAAGCCCCTCGCAAGCCACACAACACAACACAACACAAGTAAGGAAGAACACGAACGTACACCCATCTCCCTCCCCCCCATGCACACGCGCACGCACGCGACGAGCAGGTCCCCAAGTAAGCACTTACGTACCTTATACATACCTCCTCCTCATATACCACACCCCACCCCTCGTCCCTCGTCCCTCGTCCTCATTCCAGCAGCAGCTAACCCCCCAGCTGGGGAGGTAGATAGGAGGTAGCCTGTTGGTTAGGTACCTAATACACCATAAGTTATCACCCAGACGTACCCGTACCTAGGTACCTTATAAATGGTAGACTTTGGCAAGCTTTAGATAGATAGATAGATAGATAGATAGATAGATAGATAGATAGATAGATAGATAGATAGATAGATAGATAGATAGATAGATAGATAGATAGATAGATAGATAGATAGATAGATAGATACCAAACAAGATAAACAAGAATAAAAATAAAAAATAAAAAAAACGAAAAGTAAAAAGCGTAGCAATAGACGATTAGTTACCCTGCCTAAGACGTCACCGTCGTAAGTTTTCTTTCCCGATTGCCGACACGTCGGTGCCGAATGTACATACTTGTGTAGGTACATAGTCTTGATTTAGACAAAGATCTTCTTCCTTCCTATCGCTCCTGAAAGAAATATGCCCAGGAACGAAATCATATCTCGGAGAAATAATCACGTGCTAGATGTACCTATTGGCAATAATGCCTCTATAGTGTACGGAGTACATAGTGTACATACATAGGTAGTAAAGCTTGCTCATCTACTATAAGAAACATCAAGTCAATAACGCTTCAGGAATGTAACCTGCGTTTAAAAAAGGAAGAAGAAACAAAGAGAATGTTGTTAAATTTTCGATAATCGAATTCTTGTTAACTACACCTACTCTAACGAAAGGCACAAAGGATTCAAGTAGCTAGCTGATCATTCTTGCATTCGAAAATGTCAGATATTGCCATCCCACCCTGATAACCGACCGCCTCATCCCCTAGTTCCCCGAACCCCTAATTCGATAGTTGCTGACATCAACGCACCTCTACACAGGAGCCGTCTGGAGATAGGGGAAAAGGTCATCTACAACGCCTTGCTTGAAAATTCTACAGAATATATGCACCACATACAACACCCGCCTCTAGATGGTGCTATACAAGGTATTCGAACATAGAAGAGAACATAACGCCGCAAGACCTCGCTTCGTGTTGATAAACTCGGGAAAATATATAGATACTCAAATATAGTAAGATTGAAAAGAAATTAATATTAATGGGCCTGTAACACATCTTCACTTAACCTTTGTACAGTCTCGCGTGATTCTGTAACAATGGTACTGAAGAATCTGGTTATCGCAATAGCCCAGGATGTCAGTGAGGGAGCGACGCTGATCAACATAGCGCCCACGATGAAGGTCAATATTGGAATCTGTGTGCTTCGTTAGCGCGTCACCAATGTTACCCAAAATAGGTTGCGTTCTACTTACCCAGACGAACCACAACATCTTGTCTCTGCTGCCGGTCTTGAGCCTCTGAGCGTGGGCTCGTTGCAGTTGCTCAAGCTGTTCCTTGGTGATATTACGCTTATGCCCAATCTCGAGAAGTGCGGGCACTTCTTGCGTTTGAGACGACCCCGACGATGCCGCCGTAGTAGAAGTGGACGACGTGGCTTGGTCGTAAAGAACAGCACACTTGCTGTCTGCTTCGGCTTCGGCCGCGGCGGCACATGCTGTAGCTTGCTTGATGTCGAAGCTATCCTGGGGGTAGATCGTCTCGTAGGCTGGCGGAGGCGTCTCCTTGGCCCCGAAAATAGACAGATCCCACCATCTATTATCCGAATCTCGCTGAGGCGGTTGATCTTCGGGCCCGGGGCGCGGCCCACGAATGTTCGGGACGAGAGAACTAATACGTTGCATAACAGGAGCCGAATGTAGGTAGGCTTGGTAGTCCGGAAGTACGGGTATTGGCGGTATTTGCACGTGCGGTAAATTTTGTAGATGCTCCGACACGGAATGCTGCCACTGCTGGAGTTGAGCCGTAAGCTGCTCACGGAAAGCTGTCATTGCCGCGCTCGGTGTTGCAGAAGAGTCATCTTCGCTGGTTGGTTGGCTAGGTCTAACATCCCGCTCATACGGAGTTGTTGGGAAGCTCGATCGTTTCAGGCTTTGCCATTCATCTTTCTCTTCTTCGCTACTCTCGGCTGCATCTGACGAATCATCATCGATATCGCTGCTATCCTCCATCGAATTCTGGCCCTCAAGCATAAACTCCTCAGGGCGTGCTAGAGTCGCTGCGGACGGATTCCATAGCGATCTAACAGAGCTGGCGCTGTTAGCTCTACTATGAATGGAGCCACTGCTTCGAGATCTGGAGTGATGTTCGATTTGCCGGAGAACTTGGAGTACGTCACCGGATCGAGCTACGTCGGCGGGAGTGAGACCAGAGAGACTTCGCATATTTGGATCCGCCCCTTTCATGATGAGGCGCCGGGCGATTTCTGAGTGACCGTTCATCGCCGCCAAGTGCAACGGCGTGAATCCGCCTTTATCTCGCACGCCCGCATTAGCTCCTCGCGACAAGAGACCGGCTACGAAACGTGACAGGCCGAGAGAGCAAGCTAAATGGAGCATGGTTTGTCCGCTTGACCTTCGAAGGTTGATCATCGCTTTGTTGGCGTTATTGTGCAGGTCAATAAACTCAAGAATGCGAATCAAGCCAACCTCGATAGAGTCGGGGACATCTTGTTCGAGGCTGTTGAAATTAGCGTTGGAGGACTGGCCTCCAGAGGAGCTAGCATAAGAACCACCCGTTCCAGGCCCATAGATTATGTTCCTGGCGATGTCCGCAACATTTGTCATGTTACCTCCAAGCTTATTACCTAGAACCGTAAGTGCTGTTCGTATTAGTCTGTGTTCATCATCGTCGACATATCTGAATAGCGGTTGCTGATTGCCGTTGAGTGGTAGCGGGTGAGCAACGTTCGACAGCTTGATTGAGACTGGAACTATCCCGGCAGTAGGGGCTGGCGGGAGAAGACAGACTAATGACGTCTCGCCCCAGTATGTCGTGGTAGCTGCTTTCTGCTCCCCAAACATGACTTCGAGACCGCCATTCGTAAACCCACTACCAAGAATAGTGACTTCGACGCCTCCTGATTTTGGGCCCTCGCAAGGAATGATCTTGTAAATCATCGGTTGAGACGGTCTACTGGAATTCAACGTTGTAGGCGCGTTATACAAATTTTGTCCTAACGAAGCATGCGACATACTCTGCATGTCGTTCCTCGGATGATTGGGACTAGGAGCACGGCTAGGGTGGGCCGATGCCGGTGCAGAGTACAGCTGAGACACTGGTACGCTGTCCAGAACCACGTTCCTGTTCCCTGAAGGGAATATCAAGTCGGCGTTATTGCTACTCGGCGTAGGAGGTCCCGTTTGAAAAGTCTGTCCCATATTATTCAGGTTTTGCTGTTGTGCATGGGAAAATAAGGAGTCTCCAGTCATCGGGAACGTTCCCATGTTTGGCGAGAACGGGGAGGCAGCCGCAGAAGTGGAGGCTGACTCGTTCTGCGCTCCCGGGGGTATCACAGACGGCGATTGGCCCGTCTCCAGTCTAGTCATCGCTAGGCTAGTAGGTAGCTTCATGGATCCGCTTGCCTTCCTCTTCTTAGGCATAGGACCAGAAGGGCTTAATGGAGATCCTTGTCTAGATAGATTACGGGGCGTCGCAGAAATTGATACAGCTTGGGGGTTGTTATTAGCTGAGACAGGAAATGCGAAAGGCCCATTCTGTGCTAATCCCTGGAGATCCGAAGTTGCTTGTGGCGACCGATACGTTAACGAAGCGTCTATAGGTTTGACATCATTCGTGGTGACATGCATCGGCGGCGGTGCTTCTATTGTCGAGACAGGGTTATTGCAATTCTGCGTTGTCGATGTTGCTGGAAGATGTGTTTTGTGATCATCGGTAATCATGATCGAGGAAGAGATCTGCTGAGCAACGACATTTTCTTGATAATCTTTGATGGTGAAGATGACCTGAAATCCCATCTTCTCTCCATGGTGGCGACAATAGCAAGCAATACGCATCGGCGCATCCACCTGTACCGTACCGTCAGGAACGGAGAGGTCTGGTAGCCCGGCTCCCGTGGGATCGGCCATATGAGGAGTAACTGCTTGCCATTCTTTGATTTCTTGCGTGTTGAAGACGATAACCCGTTGATGCTCGTATCGATTCCATAACTCATCTTCCTCCGGCTTCTTGTGTTTTTTCCGACTGGCACGTTTTCGTTCCCGGGTTATACAGCCAGCACATATCCGTACCTCCCCACCATTCTGGGGCTTATTCTCGTCATCATCAACGCCATCTTCCGACCGCTTCGGACTTATGAAGTCGTTCCGCGCTACCGCGGCTCGCGCATACGCACGCTGGAGTCTTGCTTTATCTTGCATAGCACTAGTACAAACTAACATAGTAGATAGCTCAAGAGTGTCTGGAGAACGCACTGCCCCAGGCTTTGCTAATAGTTTGGGTTTAGAAATGGTATGGGTTGGTAAGTGAAGCTTCTTAATCCCGGGGGGAAGAGAGTGTATCGTTAATTTGATAGGAATTTGCGTCTCGACTCGAGACTTCAGGGGCGTGGGCTGGACTACCAGCCTCGGCCGAGGAGCTTGAATTAAATTCCTCTGGGGCGAGTAAGACGGAAGACCATGAGTTGGGATAGACACATTCATCGCATCTCGTCCTATCTTAGGGGCCGGGCCAGTAGCTTGTAGACCTGTCATAGGTGACCAGACCGAAACCATGTTCATATTTGCCATACCGCCATGGAAATGGTTAGCTTTATTTTCGGGGGGAGGGGAATTATTTATCATAGCCGTCGGGGAGGCTTCCTGGCTGACTACTAAACTAGACATAGGTGATCCTTCCCTAGAGGCACTCGTCTTGAGTCCACTCATCGAATTGGTTAAAGAGTGTTGCTACATGCTAATTAGTGGGAATAGAACGAGGGTGGGAGAGCCATGAGAACAAACCGATCGTGCTTTATGATGATGACCTTTGATCCTCTTAGGAGCGGGACCCTTCGGCATCAGCTTGTCTGTTGCGGACGACCCTTGTAATAGTCCATTCGTAGGAGGGCTAGGACTACTGGAAGCGGAATCGAAATCAAAAACGCTAGACATATCCATAGTAGTAGGGTCCATGGAGTCGAACAGGAAGTTCGAGTCGTGATGTCTCGCATCATTGTCGAGACTCCAGGCCGGAAAGTGGTCATCGGTCATCATCGCGTCCCCTGACGACTGACTAGTTTTGGGAGAGGTCGAGCCGCCGCTTTCACGGGAAGAGGAGGAAGAGGAAGAGCCACGATGTGAAGGAAGGCCCGGCGCTATTCTGTTTGGGTTGGGCTGGGATGATGCACCCGGATCAGAGGGGAAGAATTTTGAGTCTCCATATAGACTCGGCTCGAGATACTCGCCGCCGGTCAACTCGAAGATGGACGTAGTTGGAGGGTGAGCATCATCGTATAGTTCGAATTCGTTACTGACATCGAAGGGCATCATACCCGAATCAGAAGCGAACGGGTTTGTCCCACTAAACGGGGAGGAGGCAGAGGCTGGCATGACCCAGTACGCGCGGACCTTAGGATAAGCAGGATACGGGCTATGTACGAGATTGTACAAAGGAATTGGTAGAGGCTGTTATCGGATACGACAAGAAGACAGCCGACGAAGTAGCTCAGGCTGGGTCGACACCAACGCCGCGTATTGTCCGGAATTTGATAACAACCCCCGACGACAGGATAGAAATCTCAAGTACCTATCCGGGGACTCTGACCAGCAAGTCCAACAGGGGGTAATGCAACAACGATTTCGAGGTTACAGTAACATGACTCCTCTTTCACCTTGGCTTCATAGAAAACACATATACGCTCTGTTGTAGAAGTATTCTTTTTTTCCCTTCTTTTTTTTCTTTTCTTTTCTGTTTTTATCTTTTCGACCACTCGATTATAAATATGACGGAATAAACTTCGATCTCTTTATCTTTCTGATTAAAGGACTCGAATTGAACAGCGATCGTAAATCGGGGTCGAGTTGTATCGAGTTGTATCGAGGTTGTGAAATCGTTTGTAGCAAGTATCGGTGAAAAGTTGCGGTAAGGTAGAGAAAGCTGAGCTTGGTTTGCTAGGAATGATACATACTAAGAGCCTACTATAGAGTGTCCTAATTAGGTGGAATTTACCCCGGTTACCGGAACTTCGAACCTGACCAAATCCAATTGACGCTGACGTGGTTGGTAGAAGGAATCGAAAGAAGAAAAGAAGAAAGAAGTCGAGCAAGAAGAAGAAGAAGAAGAAAAAAATAAAAATAAAATCGGAGGAATCGTTCGTGACAACACCGAGAATGTTCGTTGTCGGTTCGAGGACTTGTGGCAAATTTTGGATGGACGGATATGGATTTGGGATAAGTTTGTTTGGATAGAAAAGGGACTAGAAGATTGGATCAATCAATCAATTTGTTTTTCTTGTCTTAGATGGAACAACCCTGAGTGACCTAAACTGGGGATTGGAAGGATGGGGGGGGATTTTGGGGGGGGGAGCAGTAAGGGTAAGTAGAATACTTTCAAGGTCCAAGAAAATACCAAAATACAAATTACAAATTACAACAGATAAATAAATAAATAACCCAAGTGGATCGGATTATAGAAAGTGGATTAGATGGTTATAGTGGTTAAGCGCAAAGAATAAGTTTTGCTTGAGCACGCCTTCCTGGGCTAAATTTCTAGGTTAGTGTAGGTACACTTTACGGATATACTTGGGACTAAAAAGTACCCTCTTTGGATTAAACTTGTGCGTGCGGTACCTTCTACCTTGACCTATCAAAAAAAAGGGAAAGGAGGAACAAAAGACCCCTGGTGCCCGAGAAACCCGGGGTTTCTCCCATCCTTTCCACTTTTTTTTCTTTCTTTTTCCTTTTTTTCCTTTTTTATATTTTTTTATTATTTTTTTTACTCTAACTATAGCAACTATCATTCTTGTTATTATCAATTATTACTTATTTTTATACTTCATACGTACTACATAAGTACCCTATAGAATTGATGCTAAATCAGTTACTATATTCAAGGTTAAACTTCAGTTATTAGCTACAGAACGAGAAAGAGAAAAAAAAAAGAACCGAACTGATTCATCAATGTCCCCCTTCGGAAAATAATACCCAAGCTGTATAAGAGATGAGGTTCTTACATCGAGTACGAAAGAAGTATTAGTAGTAGTTTTAACACCAAGACCAGTCACAATAATCTCGCTTATATCTTCATATGCGCTACGTGTACTAGGTATGTGTGAGAATAATATGTACATATCTAGTATTATAGAGGTGTACTTCGATAGCGACGTGGTGGGCGCCGACACTCGCATTAGTCTCTTTCTCCTAACAACATATACATAGCATCGACATGACCAACATGGACACCACTAACATCATTGATAGTAACTTTGAGGCCTCGGAAGACGTCGACGTCGAAACAAGGATTGCATTAAGAAAGGTAAGCGGAATCGTTCAAAGTATATATCGACCGAAAACGACTCAGATCGAAGGAAATCGATGTTAAGATACGACTTGAGTTTAACTTAAGCTACCTTTTTTTTTTCAATTTTTTTTTCCTTCTATATGTCTCTATATGTCTCTAGACTCAGACGAACTCAAATTCACGCATCACGCATCGCCACGATAGGAAGGATATTGAATGCTATGGATACGCGACTTATAATAGGAGATAACTTATTTCCTCTTCCTCAGCCTCAACCTGCGCACGTACATCATACACATACGTAGTCTCGCCGGTCATCGGTCTCACTATATGCTGACCACCTCCCATCTCTTATCCTTACCTCTTACCTCTTACCTCTTACCTCTTACCACTTACACTCTTACCTTACCTTTTTACCTCTGACTTCTTACGCGGGGTTAGCTTATCTCTCCTTGCATCGTATCCTATAATTCTATTCCATACAAGCGTATATACATACGTCTACGTCTCATACTAGTGCATGTGTGTGAGAATCAGATCTGCAAGTAGAGTGAGCATCAAGCATAATTCGACAGAATTCGTTCCCGACCCGTCGAACTCAAAGGCGCGCACGGACGGGGGAGACGACTACTCCTTTTCCTTTTCCTTTCCTCGTCTCTTCTTAACTTCTTATCGTCTCTTGTGTAGATGCACTAAGTAGTAATTCTACATTTACTAAGGGTAGACCGTACCTGGTTACCTCATTCGGAGTCGTATCGTCCAATCTTCTTCTCTTTCCCTTCTCCCTCTTCCTTTCCTCTTCTCTATCTTTCCCACCCTTCCTTGCTTCCCTCCCTCCCATCTACCAAAATTTGGCTCAGGGTCCTATCACGAGTTAGGTATGGTACAATGCTGAAGTATATATGTATGTGTATATGTACGTGCGGTATCTAATATATGGAGGGGTCGACGATTCAACCCTAGATCTACGGGTCCCACGCTGCCACTGTGCGTTCCTCCCTGATCGACCATCTACCTCCCCCCTACCCACCTACCTCCTACCTCCGGAAGGTGGCTGACCACATGCCCTACTAGGAACTAAGGGGACGGCTCTTCCTGTCCAAGTAAGCAGGTCCCGCTTCCACGTCCGCTTCCACTACGAAGCTCTACCACTACGTACGTGTCTTCCGTGTCCGCCAACCGCTCTCCCCCCCAGCCAAGCTCATCCACGGGGAACCGCCCCCGACGGCAATTCCCCCCGTTATCTCCCCGCCCTCTCTCTCTCTCTCTCTCTCTCTCTCTCTCTCTCTCTCTTGACATCATGGAGGGTTACATTCCTACAGACACCTTCTCTGCCGTCCCTAGCGTAAGGGCCTAACGGTTCGAATCGCTCTAGAATGTCCCAGCATGCTGTCCAGAGTAGTACTGATCCCTACCTACTACCTAGCGTAGGTACTAATAGCTTAGTACCGTTCGTCTCTCTCGATCTCCCTCTGCTCTCGCGTGGGGTGCCGATTCGATCGTTACTCACCTCCCTCACCTACGGCGCAGACGCGCTGCTAATTAGTGCGCGGTTGTACTGTATGAAGGTGCAAATCTAGCGAGGCACATGTCCTAGCGGAGCTGTTCCAGCTTCGTTCCGCAATCGCTGCCCGTAGCCATCGGACTAACAGCCAGTCCAGAAACTCGGCATTAGTAACTGACGTATGGGTTTACGGGACGTCAGATGCGGGATGCGGAATATCTTCTCGACTTTAGCTAAAGGGACGTCTACCGTTGGGCCATTTTAAAGGATGAGACGCTGCTTTTTTTCTGACAGGCCCCCCCTTTTTTTATCTGGTTTTTTTAGAGCACGGCGAGTGCCGCGCACAACAACTATCTTTAAACGGACTTGCTGACATCTGCAAGGACTGCCCCCAAAATACCTCTCAGGGGTGTGAGAAAGAAAAAAAAAAGCGCGGGGGGGATTCGCGGAGCTGCTGTGCGCCTTTCTCTCTCTTTTTTTTTTCAAAAGACGACTCGGTCGGTCAATTTTTATCAATCTTTCCAAGGCTGAGATGCATCATAGTCACCCACCACCATTGTCCCCCTTCGATACCTACACATAGTATACCACGTAGATCCAGGGATCCGATGCCGACAGGGCTGGGCCAAGCTATACTCAAGGCGCCCAATTGCGCATGCGAAAAGACGGACCCCGAAGCGTGGCGGCAAGCTTGGGTAGCTGATACCGTAACCCCCGTACACATACACGTATTATTAGGAAGAGGTATCTTTTAAGCGCTGGCCTGGTCACTTGGGCAGTCTGGTTTGAGTAAGCCGGTATTATCTGATTACTATAACTGTTACTCACGGACATCCGTCTGATGTGTGTGCCACATCACCGGACTCCGAAAAAAAACCCATGAACCGTAGACCGCATACGAATATCCGCGATGAAGCCTGAATTGAGCAGAGATTGCAATTATTCCACTATATAATAAATATGGTAGATAGTAAGGTAATAATGGAAGAATAGTAAACATAGACGTAACGAATGATAGTAAATGGTTTTAACCATCTCAAAGTGACACGTATGAAAATTGATCAATCTTTTCCTATGACCGACTGCTCTATCCCGCCTTCATTCCACCTACTATCCCCCTTGTAAATAGTAAACAGTCCATGATAGTCGCTACCACACAGAGCACCGGCCCTCCACTCCCACTCTCGGGTTTGTACTAGACAAAGCACTGACTAGAACATTGCTCGACGAGAAACTTGCTAATTATCCACGGCTCAGTGGCGGTACAAGATCTCGGGGCTCCCTATCATGTAAAGATGCGTCGTCGGGAAAGCGAATCGTGCGGCTAGGCAGCGTGGGCGACGGCACGTCCCCGACTAATTCTAGTTCCGGGTGTGGAAATGCTGAACTCGTTCTAAGATTATCTTGAGGGTCACCATTCTCGCCAGCATTCGTAGTAGCGGCCCTGTTGGGGATGATAGAACCACCGATCCTGTAGACGGGTCGCGCAGAGAGGGAACGAGGATCAGAAGGAGTGTTGCCTGCCGTCTCATCTCTAGAGCGACTCCGTGGAAATACTCGCCCGCTCGTGCGGAATGAAACTAGATCCTCGGATGTGGATAAGGTCCTTGAAATTGTACGAGGGAGATAGACGCCAAATTTGCCCAAGGGAATACTAAGCCCATGGACGACCTGTCGAATGATGAGTATGATAACCATGTGTACATGTGAGAATAGAACTGCTTACAACGCTACACACTACCATGAACCAGACGAGAACCGACACGTCTTCCTGAAGATTGGCAACATCCCATCGCGGTGAGCTACCTTGGTTAGGATTCAACGTACTGACGAATTCCAGCGTGATGTAAAGGTAGAATATGGCCGAACAGCCAATTGGCCCAAAGAAGCCTGTGAAGATGGCTTGACGCAACCCCTCGACCTGTGGGATTTTCTTGTAGCACACCAGAATCAGCGGGAGACGTCTTAACAGTAATATTAGGATTCCTAGTGGTATTAATCGATAAATAGGAATGACACTATTGACGCTGAAGCTATACCACTAGAGCGCATTTCTGTTAAAAACTGTCGCTTGTAATAGGATGTCAGGGATGAGTTCGAATAGGGACATACCGGACACACAGCACCATACCACACTAAACACAGTTTGATGTCAGTAAATTTATTTCTGGATAACTTCGGGGTTCCTGTAAGCTCTAAGAGCCTTATCTATAGAGTTATCATCACAAGATGAAGTATACATGAACGTCTGTAAGAAGACTTTTGGAAACGGAGACTGGGGAAGTCTAGACGTACTGAATATAGCTACATTAAGAAGCATATCGATGGTCGGTTGAAGTGAACTAATGAGAAAGCACTTGGTTAATATGTGAACGGGTTATATCAAGATCGGACAGATACTCTAGGAAGTGGTCACCGGTAGGTACTAGGGCTTATTTAGCAAATGGCACCTAAAGCGAATATAAGACGTCTTGACAATACGAACCTCACTCATCAAGGGTTTCCAACCGAAACCAATCGTCCCAGGTGAAAACGTTACCGGCAATAAAGCAAGCTAGAATATCATCGCTGCCAATCATGCCGCAGGTACCGATGATGAACAACGCGAGCGAGAACGCAAAAACGAGAAAGCTCTCACGATCTACGAATTTTCGCTCTTCGCAGTAATGGAGCAACTCTTTAGCAATCAAGCCTACGACGGCACCGTAGATGACGCTCAAAATGATGGTATACCCCCAAGTCTCGCCGAACCATAGACCTATGGCAAGGCCAGCGCCGCCGGTTTCGCTCACACCACCATCGCCGATATACTTGATGAGATATAAGGCGAAGAACAAGAAGGGATAGCCAAGCCCGTCGTTGGCGCCAGATTCCGCAATGATGATGTTTTGAAGTTGCTTGGGGACATTGTGATCAGCAAATCTTCCCTTGACAATGACGTTCGACAGCACAGGATCGGTTGGCGTAACACAAGCACCGATCACGAGAGCATGTAAGAAAGGCAGGTTTGGTACGAGACCCCATACAAGAAGACTCGTCACCAACCACATGGCTGTCATGATAGGACCCAGGAGTAAGGCTAGGGGCTTCCATTCCGTCCTCAAATAACGGCTTGGCAGCTGAACGCCAGCGAGAACAAGCTGAACTCCCAGTACGAGGCGGGTGAAGTATAAAGTCTACGATGGAAGCAATTAGCCTGAAGAACTTGAACGTCAAGAAGCCCATAGTAATTCTGGTTTAGTTTTAGGGGTGGGTATAGCTCAGGGGCCTAAAATGAGACCTCATAAGTTAAGGAATCACTTACGATCATATTCAAGTTCTCTTCCGAGCCTGCATATTCAATAGGGCGGACGAAGTTGGCAGCATGTGGTGAGAAGACGAGACCGGCCAAAAGAGAGATGACTATTTAACGCGTAAGTCTTGTGTTCATCGCACTACATAGGGATAATAAGGTACTCACGAGCCTCCGAAAGATAGAAATTCTCCTTCAGCAGGTAGGAGACCAGGCCAAAGAGTGAGATCCATCCCCCTAAAACACTCACGACGATGTTGAAGTTTGTGAGAGCAAGAGTCGGCATCGTCAACTACGATCCAGACTTAGACTTAGACTAAATATCAGGTAACTCCCGAGTCGTCCTTGCAACAACGCAAGGCAGGTAAGCAGTGGTATGCTGGCGAGGTGAGTGTTATTGAATCATTTGGATATGCTGAAGCTATAGCGGTTGTCGACAGGGTAGCCACGTTGATTTTACACTATATCGCGATGAGGGCCGATGTGTCTAATACACAACGTAGTACCGCGTCGGCAGCCCGACAAATCGATGTCCTTGACAAAGGCGATAACGGCTTGGGTTTATCTAGTTGTTTTCCTTTCCTTTTTTTTTTCTTTTTTTTCTTTTTTTTTTCTTTTCTTTCTTTTTTTTTTCGTTCCTTCTCCCGTCGAGATGATTAAAAGAACATTAACTGTTTACACAGCTAGTATGTGATCTTTACCAAAGATCTTTAATGGTGTACATGAGGTATGTACGAAGTAAGGAAGATAAAAAAGAACATTGAAATTGAAGCGTCTAATCGCGTAACTATATGCTAGAAATAGTACTAATTACATGTACCCTTTTAGGGGTTTAGGGGGTCTAGTACATCGTACCAGGTAGGTAGGTAGATACTTTCATAATACCTTGGCAATTACATAAGAGGTATGTACCATATAACATGGAAGGTAATGCCACCATTAAGCGCCCTCTGCATGAGTACGATATTCATACTTAGGTACAGGTACCACTTATGAAAGGTATACATGTAATACTTCATATGTAAATACAGACAACACTGTTGAAGTTATTCCTCACATACATTCTATTTACTCTAGACTTAAGAAGAAGAAAAAATATCCTAAATTTTGTACTATTACCAATCCTGGCTATCTATTCTATGGACATCCATCGTTGATCATTGATCATGACGATATGACAGAACGTGGTGTGGTCAAAGGATGGTAGAATATCGTCGTATATCAAGGTGACGACGGTAGCGGCAACAGAAAATCATATACGAATTTGATCGATGCCAGTCATGAATCCTGTTATATGTACTATTTGCGTCAAAGCAAGTACACAATGAAAACCTTGGTACAGGAAAAGAAGAAGAAAAGGATAAAAGAGATAGCAGCCTCTAAGATGGTATCATTTCAATACTGCTCGGTTCCATCAACGTCGACAGATCACAATCCTATTGAGAGGTATACCCTATCAGCGATTTGCGGCACGGCAGCATATAAATCGTCTCTCATTGCGCGTGTTCACATCCTTCGCTTCGCACCGTTGACGGCAAGCTCGTCTGCCGCCAGGTTTCCGGCCTCTGTCGCATGACCCTTCACCCACTGAAAATAAGTCTTCGTCCCGGTCCCGGCACGCTCATCAATCTTGATCCGTATAGCTTCGACGAGGTCCTTATTCCTCACCGGTCCGTCTTTAGTTCTCCACCCATTACTCTGCCAGTTCACGTACCATTCGGTCACGCAATTGATCGAGTACTTGCTGTCCGAGAATATACGTATCGTCTGGTCAAGGGGTACGGTTTGTAAGGCCCGAAGGATGGCCGTCAACTCGGCTCGTTGATTCGTCTGCACATCGCCGTCTAGACGTTCCGAGATATTCCTACGTTAGTATGTCAGTAAGCCTCACATTGAACCAGGTCCATACTAATAATAAATGATAATCACCTCTTATCGCCATGTCCGAAGAAGACGCCAACTCCGGCAACAGCGCCAGCACGACCGTTGCTGAGGCTACTGCCGTCCGTATATACGTGTAGAATATTCTCCTCCTTAGAATCGTTACTAGATAGTTTCTTACTCCTCTTCAAACGAGGTTCGACACCGTCTCTTACGAGTGCTTCCTGCGCAGCTTCGTTCCCGTGGGCCCTGATATACTCTACTGCGTCATCGCGTGTGCTGAATCTCTTAAATTTGGGCCCTTTCCATCCCTTGATGGCCAGAGATGCCGTATCCCAGTCTGTGTAAACTCCGGGCTCTCTGCCGATGGCCACCGCGTAGAACCTCTCTTCGCCTAGGGCGTCAGCCGATGTCGGTTTACCGGCAACATATGCTTCAGCATCGTCTCGGGTGAGGAATGATTTGTCTGTGAAAGTAAAATAAATAAAAACCAAATGTGAGCTACTATCATTGATTAACGCGACGTAAATGTTGAGCTCACGTACATGAAGCACCTCTAAATCCTGCGGTCTGTTCCTGGCATTCGGCCCAGGTCATGTATACTCCCGGATTAACTCCAGCTCGTACAGCATAATATTTCTGAGCGTCGGCATCTATCTTGCGTTTCTTGCTGGCGGTCTTAACTATGGGTTGGATGGCAGGTTGCGACGCAACCTTTGATGCCTGGTTCTTCTTCCCGTTCGGCGGCATTTTAATTTGTGGGAGTTTAATGTTTCTGAGTAAGGCTGCTAAGACGAACTCGTGCTCACTCATCCATAGTAACCTGGGGGATCTTGTGCCGGAGTTTGATACTTGTTTGAAATGCGTGGCTTTGTTGCCGCAAAGGTAGAAAAGGCAAGTTATTGTAGGCGCCAAGGTGCACGGAAAGCGGTGTAGGGAAAGTCAAAGGAGTTTCATTTTCATTGAGGACAAACTAAAAAACTCCGAATGGGAGTCAAAGATAGTATTTTCCGTTCTCGTCAATGACTACCTCTTCGTTTTGCGATGCGAACAAATGTTGAAACCAAGTTTAAGTCTTAAGGAAAGAGGGGGAATTTCCATCAAAGCACCTTAATCACCGTGGTACAGAGTACAGCAGATGACTGCATTTTTATGAATAAATGACAAGGATCTCACCGATATGCCCCCCCCCTGTCCGTACCTAACCCATGTTTTTACGTAGTAGGTTATGCTTGGTGCGGATATTAGATAAAGTAGATAGGGATAGATAGATAGGGATAGATAGGGATAAAGAGGGATAGAGAGGGATAAATATGTATATATCCCTACATATGTTTTTATGGGGGGACGTCTAGTATGGTCAAGTTCAAACCCGTAAGCCTACAAACTGTAATAAAGGAGGCACGCGGTAGTAAGTCTTTAGTAAGGGTGGGAAATAAAGAAAGAATGTAAACAATAATTGCTGGTTGGACAAGGGTCTAACATAAAATCAATGAGATCAAAAGTAACAGATAATATTATTCCTATGTTGTACGAAGTAAAAGGAGGAAATATCTATTACAGATTGGAATTGAGATCGGGATCCATAAATGGACCCTCTCCCTGTCACGTGGATGTACGGCCCGTGCTGTGCCCCAGTCACATGCCTACCTATTGTACATTTGTACCAATAAGAATAAACATAAATATTAAAATAAAAATAAAATAAAACCAAAACTATAAACAAAAATATAACTAAAAGTAAAAATAAAAATAAAAAATATAACTACCCAAAAATATAAACAAAAATATAAACAAAATTAAGATAAAATAAAATAAAAACTTCCAATGTCGATAGGCCTTGTGCTCAAACTCGTGTTAATCTGAGACTCTACTGTACAAAAGTGCCATCGGGCACATCAATCTACCTAAGTAGGGTACATAACCTACTCTGAGGTACGGGTATGAATAGCATCAATGCATCATGACAGCTAAGCTTCGTCCTTGCGCAAAGTAAATACAATAAGCCCCCTCCTAGTCCTTTATCTTCCGGGACCATAGAAAACGTTCCCTACGTGAAAACGCCCACTATCATGATGAACCCTGCAGTCCAAACTATAGAATGCCACAAGGAAAATGAAATGCGTATGGTGTGTATAATGTCGTTTTACGGCATCATCATGAGACTCCGTACTTTTCAGTAACGCCAACCACGACAAGGGGACTACCTAATTCCTCTGCTTGTCTCGCAACCAAATTCCCAGTATGCTTGGGATGGTTACCGAAAATGACGACAAGATGCTCAAGCATGTGTGTGAACATCGATTGGCAAGTCCTTCATATCGTCGGACTCCCACTCCCATCCTAGGAGGGTCCAATTTAGCTGCTTGCGGTAGTGAAGCCCAAGACCGTGGCCTCCGCCGCAAGAACCGTCCGGACACGCGCCGCAAGCATCAAAACCTCGGTCCTCACAACTCATGCTACCTGTCAACGGCATGCGGTTGCAATATACTATCTTCCCAATACGGGAATGTAGGATCGCCATTGCACACATGGTACATGGGTCGTGAGTCATGTACAACTCAAGGTCATGACAGAGATATCCGTCATCCTCAGGATGTGGCATGTTAAAAACGAGGTGCTCGTGTTCCAGGAGCGGCTTGTCTTGAAACCAGTCATACTGCATAAAATGGGTTTGCATTTCTGGTCTCTCTGAAGGCGGCTTCCCCTCTCTTTCGATCTTATTATTGGCAGCTATCACGAGCTTCTGTGCTACCATGCTAGTAGCTCGGAGTGCTGCATGGCCCATGGGGTTTCCGGTGGGGCCAAATACGCCAACTTCGTCTCTCTGATTCCAACGAGCGTCGCCAGCGATGGCGACAATTTCAACCTTCTCCGTCACGGGATCCGGTGTAGGTTGATCTTGGCCCTGGTCGTTGATTTCGCCTTCAGCAGCGTCAGGCTCCATCTCATTATTGAGAGCATTGGGATCATGCTCGTCAACATTATTATCGGCCAAGTCGGACTTTACAGAGGGTTGGCCTTTCCGGCCCTTCTTCTTCTTCCCCTTCTTCCCCTTCTGAGGATTCTGGGGTTGTTTAGGTTTTGGGGGGAGCGTTCGCTTGACGATGACCGCACCGACGGGCTCTCCGATGCCGCGTTCGTGAGCCTCTTTGGCAATTTGTTCTGCCAAGGCCAACCACACGGGAACATCCCGAGAAATAAGGGTCTCCGCTCGGGTAATAACATTTGGGTGAGGGCCAAGAAGGAAATTCTTTCGGTAAATGGATGGCCAGAATTGCTGTGTCCACATGCTGGCCTGCACCTGGGAGGAGGGTGCCATGAGAGGAACTGGGATAGATGCTATGAAGATGTCATCTCTAATGCCATCAATAGTGGCAAGACCCTTCATGAGCTCCTCGTATTTGATCTGGTCTTTGCGACCGATCATAATGTAGAGAGAGTTGGATTTACCAAGATGGGCATGTCGCCCATTCATCTCATTCATAAACTGCGTCTTAATATGGGGTGGTAAATCGTGGGGTTTGATACATCGTCGTAAGTGAGGAAGGTTCTTAGCAGTATCCTCACTGGCGAGAGATCGCGCAACACTATAAAAGGCGGGATTAGTTTGTGATGGAAGGCGGGGAGAGAGGGGAGGAGGACGTTATAACTTACTTTACCACATCATTAGCAGATGTGTTGGGCGCTCGCGTGATATATGCCAACCCGAGAGCAATATTGTCTTTCATCTCGAGAGATGTTTTCAGAGGAACTAATGTCCCGACACTGAACTTTGAGGGTACGATACGCTGAGTCACAGGATCGAGTGAAGCGACAACTGTCGCCATATTTTCTTCCATGATTGATGTTCGCGACGAGGCGCTAAGTTGGGTTAAAGTATGAAGTAGCGGAATGGTATCTGTTATTGACGATGAACAGCAAATAGCCGAGATTGCAGTAAGTGATAATTAATAGAAGTCCAGAAACTTCCAAGTGTTGAAGGATCAGGGTGTTTGAAAAATAAGAAAAGAAAGGTTTGATCAAAGTTGATGGTAAGAAGAAAGCTCATAGAAACGGTGGTGAGAAGTCGAGAGTGGAAGGGAAAAAATAAATAGGAAGGACGCGTACTTGGGCAGACAAGTACTCAGGTTGATACCGCCTTCGTAATCGCAATATCAGTGAATTTGAGGAAAGGTGTAGCTACAATTTTTGCTTTGGTGGAAAGAATAGGGAATAAAAAGTACGATGAAATAGAAGTGAAGTTTACATTCAATGTTTAGGAGCTATGTTTTTGCATATATGTACGTAGTACGCGTCTGTTACGTAGGTCCTGTACCATGTTGCTATTAGAGCTTCTTCGCGGGGTCTATCGATAACAATACAATCTTTAGGCACGTACTTAACCTACGAAGTGCATACATAAGTACATTCAATATGTACCTACATATATAGATTAAGCAGTTGACCTCAGCCGTGCTTCCATGTCGTACACTACAACATACCTACATACTATGTAATAAAAGTCATTCAGCACATACATATAGGCAAGTATATACCACATACATGTATACTTGGTAAAACATGAAGCACTTAAGCCGGTGCCTCAGGTAGGTACTAGATACCTAGCAAATCAAAGATACTTAATTAAATACCTAGCATTATAGGTATATCCATAGGGCTGAATGTGTACCTTCAGATCATGTATCTAAGGTACACGGTACCCTTACTACGCTAATGCGAGATCACATCAAATACCTACCGGTACCCTCTATGACATCAAGAAGTCCCCATATATTTAATTGAAGCTACATCATGCATCTTCTTGAAAATAAACATCATTGTCTCCAAGACGATTTCGAAATCTCTACAACGATCAAAGTAGATACATGTATGTTTTCTGGCTTGCTTAATGTATTCAAATCATCCATTGCAATAACCTTGTGAATAACAATATTAAAGATAGGTACCTATTTATTTAGTATTTATGTGTGCCTTAGAGGAACTACTACATGTATATACATGCTTATGTACGGATAAATAGTGCGGGATTATATATATGTACCTATACTAGTACCTATTAATAGGGGTACCGGTATACCGTGTTTCTGATATCATTGATACATATCATACAAAGCCAAGTCATTGGCTAGTCCAATTGACTTCTCGAGGGCAGTTCCATGTTTTTTATTTTGATTTTGTATTTTTTCTTTCTTTTAAGAAAACATATCCTTCGGTTGGAAATAATGCCGATCATACGTCATGTAGAATTGCATGTACCTAATCAAAATTCATTCAGGTCGGGGACAGTGTTTATTTGGAAGACGGATACCAAATAAGCATACCGCAACCAAACTTGTCCTCGTATCATGATCAATCTTATGCCATCACTGGGCTTATGAAGCAAGGATATCTTTACCCGCAGACGATCGCGGGGTTTTCTATCTCTTAGCCTCCCTAAGCACTTCATACAGTGGGTATTAATGTCAAGTGTGAGGCTGCACAATCACGATTAACACAATGTACGCACTTTCTTCAGAGACGACCCTTATCTCCCTTCCCCTTACTTCCCCTTACTTCCCCACGAATGCTACACTTTCAATCTCCCACGTGGTTGGTTATGGCCTGGGATGGCGGTTGTGAGGTATTTACTGGAAGGCATCCATTCATACCCTCCTTGAATACATGCTTATTTAATACCTCAAAGATTATGTATATTTGATGACAACATTGAAGTTGAGCCCAGACATAGTCTGCAGAGCGATGTACCTATCAGCATCGAATCACCAGCTTTACGTTACAGCTAAACCATCATCTTGACACCTTTAGGTATGAACGAGATAGAAGCAAGATATACTACCTAGCCATAGCCATGTGACTAAACGACGAAGCTAAGTTAAATCAATGATTTATGACTTTACATGATTGTTTACACACCAAAAGCACCCAGATTGGAGCGCTGGCCATTCAAAAATCAAAAATTAAAAAAAGAGTAATCATATTATTAACCCCGTGACTTTCTATTATTGGATCTACCTAAGAATAACACTGATCTTAGATCGTGAGGGGTTTGTTGACAAGTTTTGATAGGTGTTCCTTGGGGAAATATTGGGGTATGAGTCTTGAACCCCCGAAGCGAAAAAGGAGGGGAGATGGTCAAGACCATAGAATACTTACTGTATACTATACTGTAGGTCTTTACCGGCTCTTTTACAAATACCTACCAAATAACTACCTATATACCTAACTGCTATTTCATACACGGAGTTACAATAAAATAAAATAAAAAAAAGTCCTCGCCAAGACGGATGTCTGGTAAATCTCTTTCTTTCTTTTTTCTTTTCTTCTAAATAGGAATAAATATGTGGTGTTCAGACTTTAAACCAGAAAAGCCACATAAGTAAACACAATGCTAAAGTAACATGGTTACGATCCGAGTTGACAAATGGCTTGGGTGCGTAAGAAGGCTAGAACAACCTAATCCGGAACACGATGGGGAAAATTATATGGTCACCAACAGGCCAAATTTCCCACTCCCATACTCCGATTCCCTCGCAATGGAAGGGTCAATGAATGTAATCTTCACTGCGCGATAATTCTTTGGTAGGTATATTATAGGTATGGACGCCACTTGGGATTTGAAATCAGCGAATCAGTTACAGTAGCACTTACATGGCATACATGGCAATGGCATATGTTTTAAGAAGATGCCCGGTCGGTGTATACTAAGTACTATTCATAGAACCAATGATAAATAGTCTATCTAAGTGGGTGTAATTTCTGTATGTACGTAGTAATGGTTATCTGCCTCCTAACGTCTAAGACTACTTGGGTAAGATGGATGGTTACGAATGCGTGGTTTGTTGAGGATTTTCACAGCTAAGCACTTGGCATATATGAGACATCCAAGGAAGAGATATTTTTTTTCTATACAGTCTTGCCATTTCCCAGACCATTTTCCAAATTACAAGTTTTTTTCCCAAAATTTTATCATTATCTACGATAACGACAATCAAAGGACTAAACAACTGAATAACTAGAATATTGCACAAATCTCTTTGTGCCCGGCCTTGCTTCTTAGCTCCAGCACTGTCTATCAAGGGGCTGAAGAACTACCTAGGCATATTTAGTCTGGGCATAGTCTTATCGAAACATTTCAAAATTCAGGTGGTCTTGGTCTCCCCCTTCTCAGCAACAAAAACCTGCTACGCTGTGGAATACCCAGAGAACCTCACACCGAGCAGCAGCAAGTTGATATACAAAACTCGGTTACTTGGTCGAGTTTAGCCCCCCCTAGACTCGGTTGTCTTGGGAGTGAGAAACATTCCTCTCTCGGGTTTCAGCAGGACAGCTTGGCCTTCATATGAAAGAAGCTTGCCAAGGTTGAAGCTGAGCCAACTGTTGGATGCAGCCCTGGTGCCTCGCGAAAATACCTATTACGACAACTTACAAAGGAATAGACGTGTTAAACGTCAGGCGCGCCGCAACCGCTGCGGAATACAGACAGTTATACAACTTGAGAACGACATCATAAAGTCCAACCTCAGCCCACTTACACCCACTTCAACTGACGCTGTTGACCCACAAGATCGAAGAATAAGACGCCACTCTTTCTTTCTTTTTTCTTCTTATTCGTTTCTATTCTATTGGAATAAGGTGATATCAGAAGCAAGCATCTAGAAGAATTAGACGGCCTTCAGTTATAATATCATTGGCAATCGTCTAAAATATTTCTTCAACTTTTTTATTTATTTATTTATTTCCTCTTTTTCTTTTCTTTCGATTCACATAACTTATCACTATTATTTTCTTTCTTATCTTTTTATTAACATTCACTATAACTCTTGGGGTATTTGCACGTGTATCTCAGTGCTACCTGCGGCTCCATACATGAAGTGAATGCGCCTTATCAAATAGGTACTCGCCTATTGACAACTACCTATTAAGCGACTTCCAAGGCTACCAGTTGTTAAAAACCGACGAGGCGGAAAGGACGGTCGGAGGCTCCTGTCAATTGGTAAGCTCAAAATATTCTTTTGGTTTTTTTAGGGTCAGGTAGTGCAGCTAGCTACTGCACAATTACCGCAGTACTTGGCTTTTGTGGCATTCCCTAGTACCTAATTTTATCTCCTAAACCTATCCGATTCGCCGGTGTCGCCCATTCCTACCCTCCTACCTTCCTCCTCTCCCTCTCTCTTCCCCCCCCTTTACATTCACTTGTATTATATAGTGAATGGTACCGTACCTTTTGGTATTGCACCGTCCATGTCGGTACTAGTGGACTACGCTAACAAACCTTAACCCAGTTAAAGGTTACGACATTTACTGTCCAGAAGGCAAGAGGCAAGAACATCGGAACAAACAATGACTCCTCGTCTTCACGTTAAGGGAGCCGGTCCTCATGAAGTTGTTTCGCCGGTCGATTACACCAATTCAATAACTCACCAATATTTTTCTACTTTACCTGGTACGTACTAAGGAAAGTTTTATTACGAATTATGATAATTAAAAAAAAGTTTTTTTTTTAAAGACGGAAAAAAAAAACTAAAACTTATGACATTCTCACGATATATCACCTTACCTCATACAACAAAACAGAACACAAGATAAGAATATTAAAAAAAATATCCTCGTCTTCGTTTCTACTTCGTTCTTACCTATTCAAGTCTCACCCCCTGTCACGAGAAATAGGTACCCATCATCATCCCACATCAAGTGTCCGGGATCCCCTGTTATTTCTGTTGCGCTGTTGTTCTGCTGCTGCAGGTCTGCATACCTTGGCACATTAACACATCCGCATTTCCCAACTTTTTAACTTCATATATAACATACCTTACTTAATAATAATCTCCGTCTCTCTCTTTTCCTTCCCCCGATAATCGGGAACAGGAAATCCTTTTACTAATTACCAACTTTTTTTTCTATCTTCCTCTTTCTTTTAGATCGCAAACCAATTCGCAGACAATCTCAGTCACAACAATCATCGCTAGCCAGAGCGGCGATGAGCAATCAACGTATAGTGTCCAGCTCAGCGACCCCTCGATCTGTACCAACAACATCGTCAGAACAAGTCATCGCAACTGAGTCCGATCCTCAAATTGCCAACTTTGATATCAGTCTGGCTACTACTATCTCTCGTCATGATGGCACATCCACATCACCATCACCACCTACGCCTGCTTCCTTGAATGGCGACAATCTTATCGCTTCTCATCACAGCACACCGAGCCAGAGAGGCCTTGCGCCGCCTACGCTCTACAACCTTCCACATGTTAGTCTCGGTCCAGCTGCGCATCCCTCTGCGCATCCCTCGTCTCTGGCTAGTGCGCTCAGGGCCCTAAACGATGGGTCCAGCGGAGCTGCCTTACGCGATTTTCCTGCGCCCTGGTCTAACGATTCTCCATACACCAAGAGCATATCATCTACTGCTCCAGCGTCGCCTCGGATGTAAGCTATGAGATTTTTCATTTTGTGTTTCCCCTCGATTATTCCCCCGAGAATTAGTAGATGTTAATGTCAGGTATAGCCCTCCTGCACGACAGAACTCGGGTTCACAAACTCCCCGCGTGCGACCGCATGCTACTACTCTCAGTATTCCTGGTATGACCCGATCCCTCGTTTCTCCTGATGGGAGAATAGCCGATAGAGACGTAGCCGCGAAGCTCGTCATTATCATGGTTGGCCTCCCGGCTAGGGGTAAATCGTACATCACCAAGAAGCTTCGAAGATATCTCTCTTGGCAACAACATAATACTAGGATCTTTAACGTTGGTAATCGAAGGCGCGTTGCCGTCGTAGCTTCGCCAACCACGCATCGAAAGGAGAGCTCCATCGATATGCCAGTTCAAGGGGCTACTATTCTAGTAAATGGCGCCCAGTTGCCACCTCAGGAATCTCCAGTTCGAAAAACACCTTCGAACCAAGACGACGCAACGCCGGTGTCCATGGACCAGTCGGCTAAATTCTTTGATCCTAAAAACGAGCAAGCCTCGAAACTGAGGGAGGAGATCGCCATAGACACTCTGAACGAATTATTGGATTACTTGATCAGCGGCGGAGGCTCCGTTGGTATCCTAGATGCCACGAATAGCACCATCCATCGTCGACAGACTCTGTTTGACCATATCAAGGCCAGAGAGCCCCAGCTGGGTATTTTGTTCATTGAGAGTGTCTGCAAGAATCCTGTGCTCTTAGAGGCAAACATGCGTCTTAAGCTGTCCGGGCCAGACTACAAGGATAAGGATCCTGTGAAGTCTCTGGCGGATTTCAAAGAGCGTGTCAAGGCATACGAAAGTGCATACGTGCCGTTGGGTGACTATGAGGAAGATCACGAGATGCAGTACATCAAGGTAACCAACTAACTTGAATATTTTACATCCCGTACATGTATACTAATAGTTATGCAGATGACCGACGTTGGCAAGAAACTCACCCACTTTGGCTTGGGAGGCTTTCTTAGCAGTGGTATTGCCCATTACCTGTCATCCTTCAACCTGTCACCGAGACAGATTTGGATTACCCGACACGGACAGTCTGTGGATAATCGGTCAGGTAAAATCGGAGGCAACTCTGAACTGACTGACAGAGGACACTATTATAGCTATTGCTTGTGGAAATTTATCACGAAGAAGCGCCAGGAGTGGCTTGTGAAACAGAAGGATAAGATTGCACAGTCATCTTTTCCTCCTCAACCCGGGGACCAGTCACCACCGTATCCTGACTTGAACCGCGAGCTTGACGAAAAGAACTTCTGTGTCTGGACGTCGATGTTGACGCGCAGTATACAAACAGCTCAGTACTTCGAGGCGGACGAAGATTACGACGTCAAGAATTGGGAAATGCTTAACGAACTCAACGCTGGTAAATTTGAGGGTTTGACGTATGAGGAGATTGCTCGTACGCACACAGACGAGTACCGCAAACGCCAAATGGACAAGCTCCAGTACGTATACCCTGGGGTCGGTGGCGAAGGCTATCTCCAGGTTATCAGCCGTCTTCGGGATATGGTGCGGGAAATCGAGCGAATCAAAGATCACGTCATGATAATCGGGCACCGTTCAGTCTGCCGCGTTTTGATGGCATATTTTATGGATCTCACTAGGGATGATATCGCGGACTTGGACATGCCCCTCGGCATGCTCTATGCTATCGAGCCTAAGCCGTATGGTATCGATTTCCATGCATACAAGTATAATGAAGAGAAGGGTTCGTTCGACGAGATCCCCAACTACAGACCTTCTAAGACAGTTGATCGCAGTGCCTAAGGAGAAGCCTGCCTATATTTTCGCTATTTCCTACTCAGTCCCACTGTAACACAAATCTACTCAACCATTCAGGCAAAGATGGAAATGATACCACGAGAAAGGGCAGGCATTTGTTCTTCAAGGCGATTCTTTCTTCTCAATTTGTACTTCCCCCTCCTTTTTTTTTTCCTTTTGCTTAGTCTTAGGGGAATCTTAACACGAGAAACCGGT
The DNA here is from genome assembly GCA_902806505.1 of Hypoxylon lienhwacheense. Classification (NCBI taxonomy): domain Eukaryota; kingdom Fungi; phylum Ascomycota; class Sordariomycetes; order Xylariales; family Hypoxylaceae; genus Hypoxylon; species Hypoxylon lienhwacheense. Next base: position 924,717 of record CADCWW010000002.1, on the reverse strand, counting down.
CCGGTCTGCATGTTTTCGGAGTTCGAGATACTATTAGGGAAGGTCAACTAAGGGTACCTTATGGTCGTGGATGGAAGAGTTGGTCGGATGGTTCGACCATGGCAATGGCACACCTTACGGGGGGCTCTACTACACGGGGTTATCCTTTTCTTTCTGTAATTCCAGCTCACCGCGTCTCTTTTCACACTTCAACCAGGAGCAAAAGTGAGGCGCTTGTGGCAAGGTACGACATGGCATGGCATGATATCGACGTGGTGTGTGCAAGCACTTACCGTGGGTGAGCGCCTGATACAACTCTTCATTAGGTATGTAGGCTAGGTATTTAGTCAGGCTCGGAGGCTTCTTAATCATGCCGAAGAGCTCGGTCCATAGAGAGCTTATAAATTACAACGTCCTTCGCCCAAATTTTCGAGGGGCCTTACCGGCGATGACCCAATCGTGCGCATGTTACACGCCTAAACGGCTGATTTCTACCAACATCTAAGCCGACGGTCATCCCACCAACCGTCGTTACGCAAAAAAAGGTCTGAAGGAATAGGTCTGTCTGAAGGAATAGGACTTTTTATATCAGTGACGTTTCGTTCATTCATTCGTAAAAGCTGCGTTATCTACCCTATGTACAAGCCATATAAAAGACGTAGGTCAGGTAGGTTTTTTTTACCTGGGACCCAAGCTACTACTACCACTTTTGAGGGGGGGGGGGGATGGCATATATCAAACCCAAGAAGAGCTCTCACGTTCTTCTTCTTCCTCCTCGCCCAAGGTACCTAGGCCACGCACATACCTCATACACCCCTTAGGTACCTACCTAGGGTAGGTAGGTAAGGAATACCTCTTGTCGCCATGAGACCGATGTAGATAGGTAGGTAGGTATGTAGGAGGTATGTATGTGCCTAGGAAACCCCCCTTTACCCCCCTTCACCCTCACCCCCCTCTCACCCTTTTTCCTCTCTGTGTCTGTTCTCTCTCGCCTCGCATATGAATAAGTATAATGCCCCCCCCCCCCCCTTTCGGCCCGTAGCGTCTATCGGAGGGGCGGTGGGGCGGCGTGTATCCGGGCAATGTAGATGAGGGTAGGTAGGTAGGTAGGTAGGTTACCTGATCCAGCGGGATTATGGTACGGCGGTAAGGTAAGTTAGGTAGGGCGTGGTGTGGTGTGGTGTTTGTTTGTTTGTTATTGCGTTCGTTCGTTCGTTAAAAAGAAGAAAAAGAGGTAAGAGGTAAGAGGTAATCGGGGAAAAAAAAAAAAGAAAAAGAGAGAGAGAGAGGCCATAATAATAATAATGGCAGTGATAGCAGTGATAGTAGCAAAATGCCCCCCCTTCTCTCTCTCTCTCTTCCTTTTTCCTTGGTGATCGCCCCTACTTCCTTTCCTGGATAGCCTAATATTATTACAAGAGCTCGACTCCGCTCCAAGGTTCGTCTCGATATTTTTGTTCGTTCGTTCGTTCGTCTGCGTCGAGAGGTGGTATGCGGCGAGCGAGAGAGAAGTGAAGCAAGCAGATCCTTCCGCCGGAAATCCCGGGTTAAGAGGCATGTTGTTTTTTTTGGTTCTTTCCCGCCCCTCCGTGTACGCCGCCCATTCCACGCCCGGAATAAGAAGTGAGCGAGCGAGGGAAAAGAAAGAGAGAAAGAAAGCAGAGAAACGAAGAATGGTATATGTTTTATTCTCATAAGCGCGAAAGGTATCATCATCAAGTGTTTTTTTTTTGTTTTTTGGGGGGGGGGGGTTTTGGTTTCGTTTCCTCCCGGGTAGTATAAGTACCTAGAGACCGGGTTATAAAAAAAAAGAAAGATTAAAGAAAAAAAAGGGAAAAATGTTTTTTTTTTTCATAATCTCGTCATAAATGTAAATGTAGTCTTCTCATCATCATACTTAAAAGGGGGAGAAGAAGAAGAAAGCCAAAGGGAAAGGGGGGGAAGGGAAGAGGAAGAAGAAGAAGAGAGAAAAAATCAAAAGGTATATAAATATTCCCCATTCAGAGATGGAAATAGGAGGGAGAAAAAAAACGCCATTCATTCTCTTGAGGCTTTCTCGTATCAGTCGTTATCATCATACGCAACGGGTTTAGGAAAAAAAAAACAAAACAAAGGGTTCATCTTTTTGCCGTCGTGGCGGAATCTTCGCCCCGCCTCCGTTGCTGTCCGGCTGCTGGTGGTAGAAGTAGGGGTAGTAATAGTAGTAGTAGAAGAGAGGAGGTGGTTCCTCTATCGCGCCCCCCCGAGAGGCCATTCCGCTCGTGGGCTGATGTTCTCGCTCTGGCTCTGATGGTGGTAGGGGTGATAGGTGCGAGGCTTGCGGTAGTGGTACTGGTCGGGGATGCGCGGGACCGAGGGGATCCCGCGGTTCACGTCGGGGACGACGCTCAGGGGCGTGTGTTCTCGCGCCTGCATTGCGTCCACCTCTTCCATCGCGGTCGCGTCCGGCCGGATCTCGTCGACGCACATGGGCTCGCCGGTCAGCTCCCACGACTCGGGCCCGGCCCCGGAGCGGGATCGCAGCGAGGCGGACTTACCGCGCTTGCGCAGGCGATTGCCCTCTCCCTTACTGCCGTTCGAGAACGATCTCCGCGACGGCTGCTCGTCGGCTCGCCCGTAACTCCTGATCGGGGTAGGGGACGGCGAGCTCAGGCGAACCGCCCTCTCTGCCAAGTACTTCGTCCCACCGATGGGGGTCGAGGGCGGACACTGCACGATCCCGTCGGGCGCGGATCCATCCCTGGTCGAAGACGACGTCTTACGCAGTTTCTTCGCAACCCTCTTAAGCGGCTGGACGAAGGACGACGACGTAGACGTCCCCGCTGCTTCGACGTTCGCTGCCTCGTCCGTATCCGTCCGATTACGTTTGCGGCCACGAAGGCCTGGGTAACGGGGTTCCTTACTATTATTCGGCACGGGAACCGACCTGTCGTCCACCTCGGACCTCGAGATTCTTCGTCCTCGATGCTCTGTCCTAATCGGACTCCGTAGTATGGGACTCTGCGGCGAACTAGGCTGCGAGGTTGCGTACAGGGACGAAGAACGCGGAGGAGGGTTGGGGGTGCAAGGGGCAGACCCTGGAATCGAGGGAAGACGGGGAGCAGGAGGACGTTCGTTGCCACGGCTTCCCGGAGGGGCGTGGCGGGTAGACTGGATGGCGTGCGACTGGAAGAATCCGCTAGCTACCAACTGGTTGTACGACTGCAAGATTTCATCCCGTGATGGACGGTCAGCACCGCTGCCAAGGTTAGGCAGTTGCGGCATGTTGTACATCTCAGAGTGAGATTTAGCAGCTCGGAGATGTTCAGACCGCGGTGACGAGAGAGGATGGCGCTGTCGCGGATCTTGCGGGCTGCCATGTTTTCTCCCAGAGTCGTTCTTGTGACCGCCGCTGCTACGGGAAGAGCTCCATCCCAGGGCGTCGCGAACCCGACCAAAAAAGCCTGTAGATTTCCTATGGGTGATGATATGTTCCTGGGTATTAACTTGATCCGGCACGCTGCTGTCGGAGAAGGGCCGGTCACGGCGTGATTTACGTGTATCCCGGTGCGACGTAGTCGGCTCAACCCAGAACTGCTTTTCGTACTCCCTGAGCTGTTTAGGCCCGAGGAATTGAGGTGGCGGTGTAGCGCTGACTCGGTCGTTCATGGACCCTTCTACGAAACGTGAGGTTGGTGGGCGTGAACCGCCGCTTTCTGGAGAGGGCCTCGAGGTATCAGAGGCCATTATAGCGGTAAATATTATGGGAGCTTCAAGTAAGCGGAGATGGAGGGTTAGGGTGACGGTAAGGATGACATGACAAGAAAAGATGAAGCTAAGTTGAAAGGAAAGTTGAATTGTTTACTTGGACTTCGGTTGGCCAATACAAACAGGAGAACGTTACCCCGGTCAAGTAATGGCGGGTGGGTCGACAGGGCAACCGATTGTGCATGTGGGTACAGGTATATAGTTACCTTAGGTACGGAGTACGGAGGTCGAGGCCAAAAGTATACAGCGTCTATGACTTAGCCTATACTATACGTATAATAGATTTCTGCAAGAATACACTGTACAAAAAAACACCTAGAATAAGTACGAAATATTTTAATCCTACTCAACGTAACCTAGAAAATAAGAAAAATAAATAAATAATTAATAAATTCTAATTTAATCAAGTTTATTTAAAACTACGTATATAATTATACGATATGATCATGGTTTTTAACTTTAATATCGCATAACGGTTCGTAAAAATAGTATAATAACGATAATCAAATATAATATAAAAAACAATAATTATTTACTTAAAAAAAACCCGACAATAAAACCTAACAATGGATTGAATAAATTACCTCGAAAAGATAAAATAAAAACCTATATTATAAATGTTATTAAAAATCCTGAAAAGCTAAAAGATTTAAATAATAATAATAATAATAATAATAATAGTAATAATAACAATAATAGTAGCAGTAATAACAGTAACAATAATAATAACAATAATAACAATAGTAATAGTTATTAAAACAATTATTTTAATTATATTAACCAAGTCTGAAAAACTTCAATTGGGTATTATATAATAAGATATTTTTAATTATAAGTATATTATACCTAGGTAAAATTAAGACTAAAAGCCCGCACTATAAGGCTCTAAATACCAGACGCTGTATACTTTTGGCCTCGACCTCCGTAATTATATTAGAAAATGTAATCCGTACCTCTACCTAGGTACATTATCATAGTATCGATAGCATGGGACTCGAGCAATCATGTACCTAACTTCTCCTGTCACGTGGCAGTCACGCTATGCGCACCTGATTAGATAAGATATACAGATACTGGACCTACCTCTTAGTTAAAGCGCCTTATCGACAACAACTCCGCTCTCTCCTCTTTTACAAACCCAGCTTTTCTTGATCCCATTCCTGCCATAGTTATAAGTCTGTTTTACGCTCTCTTCAGGATCTATTCACTATTATTTACCTACCTACCTACCTACCTACCTAGTATATATTCAAGATAGGATTAATTCAAGGCCTTATATCCTATATTCTCTCTCAATCTATCATTCGAAAAATCCTTCTCCATCAACTCTATCCATTATATCCTTCACCAAGCCAATCATCTTTAATATGCCCTCTCAGTCTTTGGTCACTCGTAAGGATTTTCCCGTCTGGTATGCCGCCTTAAAATGTCAATGCTGTATCCTTGATATCTGGCATCTGGTCGATCCGGCCAACCATGGATCTGGACTTCGTCCGTCTCGACCTTTAAATAAACCCCCTACTTGGGCGTCTGTCAGAGAAGGAGAGGTCGCCAGGCGCCAGCAGGAGTATCGTCGAAAGGTCGAGGCCCGAGACCTGCTCCCGAACGACCAGAAAGGAGTCGAGGTAGCTCAGCCGACAGATCCTACCGAAGATGAAGTTGACCGCTTGTTTGATCGCTTTGCCGGGGATTGGAAGCTCGCATCAGGCGAGAGACAGCTTCATGCTACGGGCGAACGTTACATCCTGGACTGGATCTCATCTTCCGTCCCTGATCAACTTCTTAAAACAGCCATCCAAGTATGCGCCGCCAATAACCAATGCACGTTAGCAGACTTAGTTTTTGAGATCAAGGAGCTTGTGGAGCCGGCAATATTATCACGGCTATGCGAGTAAGAGATCGGTATCAAGCAGTGTTTACAAAAGCTCAGAGTTCGTCAGTCAAAACTGATATATACCTCCTTTACAAGGTATAATTATAGTACACATACCAGTACCACGCACTTTGGATTTATCTAGGTGCACATATCCGCCCAGTACGGTAGTAGCTACTAAATACGCACATTCATCTGCTGCTATTCAAATATGAGCAGGCTAACACGAAGTATAAAATACTATAATGCGCGTCCTTATCGCTCTTTCATGTCCCTACCGGCACTTACCTCTTTACTTGTGTAGAGTTAGGGCACTGAGTCGAGGGATTACACGGTTAAAAATATATGGTAAGTGTTGTCAGCTAACAACATCGAAGTTATAGAATCTGCTTCTCATGTAAGGTAGAGGTATATATACAAAAGCACCGCTATACTCACTAAATCCCATAAAGTGACAAGTTTGGAGGCTGATATGAGCTCGATGGCGGTATAGATATCGCAAACCTATAGCGTACCCAGACATGCCCTCGACAGCTGATGCTGCGTTACAAGCAAACCGCTCCCTAACCATCCTGTCCCGCCCCGTAATAGTGTAATCCGCCATGCGCAGAACCCTGCCACCATGGATAGTAAGTCCCTCTAGTGATTTGAAACTATAGAAGAAAAATTCCGTTGTGTCCGCAAAAGTAAGTTGCATCACCGTCTTAAGACATACAGACGGTAAAGCCCGATATGTTGAAATGATGTGTGCAATGCAAGTGAGTGGAAGAATAAGCTTCTTCGAAGCAGAAATGGAGATGGAGTATATCGGACACAGCCTGAAAATGTACAGAGAGGGCCGAAGATGATGTTGGCGTTGTCGAACACCTAGCACCACCGTGCATCACGATCCGTGATATGCTAATTGTTATGGAGCGGAATCGGGAAACGTCGCTGGTCTTTCCGAACCATCCGCTCGTCTGTAATAAGGTACACCGGGATAGTCTATTGTTGGGCGATGGCCATTAACACTGCGGCCTAGCTGCGTACTCGGCGTGAGTTCATCAATGGAACGCTTCATGGATCGGGTTTCAGGTTGATACATAGGTCTGGGGAGAGACGTGATGGAACCGGAACGGTCAGGGTAGTAATTTGGTGACATCTTCGGGCTTGCCATGATAGAAGGAAGAGGCGGCATAGTCACCATCGACGATGCTGTAGGCGGCCTAGGAGGGGGAGCTCGGGGTAATGGGTACGGCCCGGGCGGTTTGGCTGAGATGGTTGAATAGCTCGCCGCCGAAGAACGCCTCCTGAGATCCGGATCGCTAGCAGGAGGTTCATACTGGGGATAAGGAGGTGCATAACTAGGTGAGGGAGGTGGCGGGGGGTAGTTGGTATTTTGTGGAAATATTGGCGCTGCAGGGGATACTGGGGTTGACTGGCTAGAAGGTGGTGCAGGTCCATAAGGTTGCGCAAAGCCGGCGCTCACGCTGTGCCCGAAGTTGAGCATGGCCGAGGGAGTCTGGCCATTTTGATACAGCGGTGGTGGCGGGCCGTATTCAGCGTTGGAAGGGCGACGCTGGTGATCCGGGACGTATGAGGCGCGGTCCATGCTCGAATTGCTCATAGATCGCGCGCGATACGCTTCTGGGGTCTGCGTCCGGTTCCTCTGACGCCTGGTATACTCGTCTTCGGCGTTATTGTCGTATTCACTAGCAGCAGATGCCTTTGTGTCGCGTCTTCTCATCCGCACATCACGTCGAATACGAACACGACAACCCTGCTCGGCAACAGTACGACTCAACGTGGTACTCTCGGTCAATCCCGGAAACTTCTTCGCACTATACACAATGAAGTCGGTCGATCTCAGGTCCATTCGATGGTTAGCATTCCCTGCACTTAAATCCGATATCCCGTCTTCGTGATCATGAAGTGGAGCATCCCGGTCTTGATCCTGCTCCTCCTTGATCAACTCGTACAAACTGAAAACCAGACGATAACGTCCTTCGTGGCGAACTGAGAGATCTGGGAATAGGAAATACCCAGCCGGGTCAGGTCGGTCGAGGTAACAGCATCCAGACACGGGAAAGCCAGTGAGAACGGGAGGCGACGTGGCTGCCGGAGTTTGCACCCTACCATGGGCCATAGGTCGGGCGTGCTCGAGAGAGGCATAACAAAAGAAATCGACATTATAGTCAAATGTAATGTCCCTAGCCCCTTCGAAATGCTCTCCCTCGTACACCCTCAAAATGACAACAGGCGGCGGATCAACCGGCCGACGGTCGGCGGAAGCTATTTCTCAAAAGTCAGTCCAAAGATTAGAAAATCGGCATCGGCCACGAGATGGAAAACGGTCGTCCATACATTTGGGTCCAGAACCGCATGCTCTCGCACGCTCGGGTTGCTGGAGAACTTCCAATTGGTACCAGAGATGTCTACCACCTTTAGTAATGCGGTGTTCGCGAGCGCACATTCTAGTTTCCGCCTGGGGAATAATCGTGGCATTCACCAGATTCGATTCCGGCTAGATAGCAGTTCACAATCAGTCTGGAACCATAATAGAGGGTGTGTCGAATGTTCGATAATGCACCAAATGAATAATTAAGGTGAAAAGGGATCGCATGGCTTGATGAAGGAATAAGATTGTTTTTTTTTTTCTGCAAGAGTGCTGACGAGGGTTTTACCGCCTATAATAGCGACGTACCTGAATCGGAAGCATCGTAGCCATGACATATACTATTGCTTCAAGACGCGAGGTTTAGTAGTGTGGAAACTAATATAATCTTCAGGCCGAATCCTAACAATGAAGGCCAGTCATCCCAGTTTCTCGGCCCACCAGATGTATAGTAGAACCAAAACCAGGGAAGCGGAATTAGGTTTTATTTGCTCGTTGAACGTGGACAAGAGGAAACGGTTGGCGAAAGAGGAGATAAGATTCCGTCAAACTGGGTCAAGGATGAAGTTTGTTACGGAGGGTCTGAACCCGAAAGTCTGGCTTCTAACGCGAAGCAGGTCGAGAAACGGTGCAGATTAGTTGCCACGATGATGATGATGATGGGGTGGACAGAAGATGGGGACTAAGATGTTAGCGGTACAGTCCGGTATTTCGTCTCGCTGTGCCTTGATTCGTGGAAGAGTGGAAATCGACTCAGTGCGACGGCGGACGGTTCAACGGTCGACAGTCGACAGTCGGCGGTCGACGTTAGACGACTTTTGACAAGTCGATCAGTCGATTAAGTCGATAACGACAACTCGACCGTCCAAAAACCTTCCGAACCCTTGACCGAAGATATGAGGTCCACAAACCAGAACTAGAGCCAGAACTAGAACTAGAACTAGAACTAGAATTAGAACTAGAATTAAATAAAATAAAACTAGAAATAAAACTAGAACTAGAAAGTAGTGTCAAGCTGGCGAGCTCTGTCGTCAGAATGATCGGTCGAAAGTTTGATGTGTGAAGGAAGAGAGGAAACTAAGAAAAAAACCGAAGAACCGGCCCGGGCGCCCAGAGAAGGAGAAAAGCCAGTTGTGTGGATGGGCTCGATGGGCTCCCAGGGCCTTAGCTTGTGAGCGTGGGGAGCCCGTGTGGTACATGTAGGCACCTGGGTTAATAGTGGAGAAAAAAGGGCTCTCTTGGTAGATTGGGTGATAGAGCAAGCGTAAGGGAGATGGGATTGGTCTGAGCAAATCAACCGGGGTGGTACGGGGAAGTATAGTGGAGATGATTGCATCGGGTTCCCTACCTGTGGGTCACTTCTAGCCAATCATATGCGCTACTAAGTCTAGGTGCGTTCAGGTGCGTCCACCCCGAGTGGATAAAGACTTTTCCCACCCTTCTTTGGCTTGTTCTCCCCCTGTTCTCCCTCCCCCCCCTTGTCTGGGAAGTTGTGCTTACAGTGCCCCATCAAGCAGCGCCGTCCCAGACTTTTGTCATGGACAAGGGGGGGTACCTTGGACATTTTCTGACCAAGCGACATGTATAAGAATGGAAGGTCCTCCGCCCAAGTTTCAACCCGGCAGCGACCCGGGACCAAATCCCCGAGTGGGCAGCTTCGACCATAATCACGTTGGATCAGTACCGCCTACCTACTTGGACCGGAGACTGTGGAGATATTTGGTTACCATACTGTGTATCTGCGTATATACCTTATATACATACATATGTATTTATATATATATATATATATATATATATACTCATACCTATATGTACAGCTCACGTTTCTTGGGGCCGGGACTATGGAATATGTACATGGATTGTGGATGTGCAGGAGGACCGCAGCGATGCAGCGTGTATAAACTAGTGGATCCCAACTTTGCATCAAGCCAACCAGATCCTCTTCCAAGAGCCAGGATTTTTTTTCTTCGTCTGAATTTCTGAACCGTTCATATCTTAATGAACTGTTTGGAGAAAAAATTTCGGCCGCTTCATCGACGGCGCCAAACGGACCCTTCCTCTCCACCCCTTACCGTAACCGCGGGTAGAGCCGACATTTACAACATATGCACGAAGCGCAGATCAAGCGTAGACAGGGTCAGCACGCGCTCCCGTACGCTAATCAATGCGTATTTTTTTTTATATATACGTTACTTCGTACCATATAATAAATGCAGCTTCAATTAAAAATGTCATGTCTGAGTAATTGAAAAATAATGAAAAAGGATGGAAAAGAAAAAGTATTATTAGATCCTTTTCTTTTCTTTTTTTTTCTTTCGACTTTTATGGTATTAGTCTAGCATCCCCCTGCCTGTTTGCGTTGACCGAAATAAGTTGAAAAATGATATATGATATATTCTATAGGCGACATGTTCGAACTTATCAATAATAAGGTAAAAGTACCGCTTTACAGTGTTAGATACGTATGCGACTGCCTGAGAAAATACCTAATTTCGTCAATGTCTCGCACCAACATATTTTATAAGATAGCCTCTATTCCCCTTCTGTACTAGTCCATTTCCAGGAGGGCGGTTCGCGAGGCGTACTCATTACAATCGATGGTGCCAGGTAGTATTACCGGGTATAAGTACATATTTACATAGTAAGTACCCTCACAAAACTACCCTTACACTTCACTTATAAGGTACGAAAAGGAACATTGAACTCGACCCCGGGGGTTTACACCGACATTTTTGTCTTAGGATATCGATGTTGGTATATCTATCTATCTATATATCTTAGGTCATTTCTTCTCGCAGGACGTAGAATACATCCATATACCTACATACAGTAGTAGTCGCGTCAGCAACCACACTACATCCAAATATTGTCCCAAAGAATTCGGGCTGTCTAAGCCTGCGTGTTGTATAACTAGGTACATTATGTTAGGTACATTACTTGGTAAGTGTGTGCAGTACCACGTCCATGGATACATGATTGATGCTAATGTATGTAGGTACATATGTAGTTAGTGTGATTCCAGTGTGTAATAGCTTACGACAAGTACCTACATAAGCCTATATACAATTATGTATGTACATATTACTCCTACAATGTAATAACATTGAATCATCCTGCGTGTGCCGTCCTCGGTATATTATTGATACATAAGTACAGTGTGGTGAGTTTTAAAGAAACTTATGTACATAATGCAATGCACTTCTAGCGCTAGCAGGCAATACATGACATTGATATATGTATGTATGTAGTTATGTACTGTATGTATGGCATGTACTTGAAATTTGGTATGGGATTGTTAGCGTGTTTTGAAGATATTACTAATGCCGATTCCCATTTACGGGTTATATCCTGCTTCAAATGCTGGACCGTTGCATCCTCGGAGTTGATACCGAGGAGATCCTTTTTTCTACTTTTCCACGGACGATAAATTGATCATACTATGTTGAATTATGCACTGTAATTATTCTCTATCGCCTTTTTTTTTCTCTTTTTCTTATACTAGTACTACATAAATCGTACCAGATAACAACGAAAGAAGAAAAGAAGAGGGAAAAAAACATCCATGTCACCAGATAGGATTAAAATATGGTCACGTACGTACACATAATTCGTACATGTATGAGCTTAGATATTTCTATACTACAGTACGTACTTACAACTATTATCGGTACTACTACGTACATCAATATTCATACACACTTGTCTAGACTCAGACTTTGAATTTTCTCGGATACCAATCACAAACCAACAACAACTTTTAGGATCCGGCTCCATCAGTCCCAGCGTTGTCCTTACGGATCACATTGTACAGTATTAGGTTATACATTGTAGTGTAGTCTGTAAGTACATTATTGATAGAAGCAGATGATCAAGGAATCGTCAAGATTTGGACTACAGATGATTTGACACGTCAATCGGCCTATACTAGGTAACTAACAGTACATGTAGTATTATTATGTATGTATGTATGTATGTACGAGGTAGGTATTTACACAACTACCACACACTAACATTAGTGGTGTTCTAGTGATATTCCAGCCTTGGTTAAGCTTTTGACGGGCTTTGGAACCGAGTCTGACTACATTAAGACCACATTAACGATATCCAGACTAATTTTAGGCACGCAACTTGAAAGCACGCAAACGTTAAAAAGCCGCCAAGATGGTGTCCTGCTAAGCTCCCATGGCGGCGTTGACAACGGCACCTAGAAAAAAAAAATATGCTCAGCGTCAAAGCAGAGCCAAAGCTCGTCTGATGTCAAGATGAGATGACGTGCTGCTCCGCTCGTTCTTGATCTCCACAAGCTTCACTCTAAAGCTGGGGTAAGCGACTCACAGGCCCGGGGATGGACAAGGACTTCGCTGTCATCATCATCATCATCATCACCACCACCGTCACAGTCATCAACAGGGTATCTACATCGATAAAAGTTAGTTGGTATACTGTACTGCAAATATACCTATATACACTATTAGACGGCTACCAATATGTACATCTATATAGTTGGATAGAACGGTTCGCCCTAGAACTTCTATTTCGATCCCGGCTACGTCTAATTTCGTGATAGGTTGTATCTGCATACTGCGTAGATCGTTGCATGGCACGAGTACGGCCGAAACCCTGTCGGTCCTTTCTACTGGGTATACTGACTCGACAAAAACATGATCCCCAATCAGTGGACCTGTGAGACAGCTACTCGTCGTTCTTCAGTCTCTACCAATGTGCGTAAAGGTCGGTGCCCTTACATACGCCAAGGGCGAAACTAGCGGCATTCAGATCCTCCAAACACATTGTCTTTACCGGGGGGGGGTCTTCTAGGTTCGTCAGACAGCAGTGACTAGCACTCAGCACCTAAACTAGACCGGAGATGATAGTTACCTATTCAGGTATTCAGGTATTCAATAACGTAAGGCTACGGGCGCCTAGACTCGACTACATAGAGGCTTGACTTTCCGTACATCTCAAACCGCCACGCCTACACGCCTACACGCCTAAGGAACTAGGTTATGCGGGAGAAGGCGTTCGAGTGCACGTGTATATGTCTCGTCACGCCGTCTACGCTTTCCTTCCCCTTGCCCGCGAAGCCAGTTCGGTGGCCAGCCGTCGAACGCCTATCATGTAGGCGTCGTATGTCTTCACTAGTGCATGTTTGACACGAGCGCTCCAACCATTGATAACTAGACATCACTGTCAATGATGAGCTTCTAGAGCAATCTAGAACCACGTCTTCACCATCACGACTCATTAGACGACGTGCTTCATCCTACGATCTCAAGAGATGCTCCGGCCATAGTCTATCGTAAATTTAGGGTGATACCGCACTGGCAAAAGCAAAAAAAAAAAAAAAAAATACATAATTTCACACTGCCCGGAAAGCACTCGGGATCTTTTTCTAGGTTCTGTCAAGACATCTTTAAATTGTTAATCAAACGCATTGGTCTAGGTTTACACTCGACGCGTTACGGTAGTCAGTGATATTATTGATTGCCCATATAAGGTAGCGGGAGATGAAAGCGTCAGCAAGAAACCAAAGAGTGGTACCAGGGATCAAACTCAGACTCATGATATATTCCCCAGATGAGAGGTTTGAACTCTGGGAGGATTCGTCGAGAATTCGTCATGACCAGCCCGGTGCTGGGTCATGGTCTCACCCTAACGGCATCTGCCTCCTTAATCTATCAGAAGCTAAATCCCTATATTGCAATACGGTATCCTTCGCGCAAATAAGTTAGTCAGGTAGACGCTTGCCATGTAAACAATAACTCCAGCTTCGTGCACCCAAGGAAGCAATAGAAGCCCGCCACGGCTGAAACCTGCGTCGGCTACATACATGAGGATACCTCGGTTTAGAAGTACTACCGAGATGATCATCCTGGCCGACGGTCCTCTCGCCGTGTCCATGGTCTGCGGTGTAGCTCTCGTTCGCTTCGCCCTGCATTCGCAAGGGCTCCTGGCACGGCACACTGGCCACCTTAGACTATCTCGCACAGCTTCTCGTCCACGACAGACTGGATACAACCACCCGGGGCAGCTGCTCACTGTCGTCTTACCTGAGCAGGTAAGATTCCGTCCGATGGCCTTCTAAATGAGTGATCGCAGCAAGGGTTATTTTGACAATACCGACGTATGGGGACAGATGACAATTCGATATATCACGTTAGTTAGAATTAGCCTAAGGATCAACGTGTACGAGTGCGTGTTTTGCTTTGCTTTGCTTTGCTTGCTTGCTCTGCTTGCTTGCTTGCTTCTACGAATGCTCGATGCCGGCATCGGTTGCAACACACCCCATACCATCCCCCCCTTTGTGACCCAAATCACTCTTCTTCATGTCCGAGATGCGGCACGGTTTGTTACACTAGATCGATTCCCAAGTCCGCAGAAGCTGCTGGAATTTTTTTTTTTTGTGATAAGGTGAGGACGTAACATGTCTTCGGGAGTTGCGTAGAGTCTTTCGAGAGTGATCCTATCTCTAGTAGGTACCCAAAGAGCTTCCCTGCTACAGAAATAGCCCCTAAAAATAACCATCGAGATGAAAGTGACAAGTGATAGTTCCTTACTTCAAAACGTGAAATGAGATTCGACCTTCTCCCACCTATTACTGTATGTATGTACGCACTTCGCTTAGAGAACGAGGGCTCCCCCGGCTATCTGCATGCCCAAGCCTCTTCGAGTTCCACGGCTTTCCTCGGTAGCCGAAACCTGTTTGCCACACGCCCCCCCCTTGGCTTGGCGATCAAACAAGGACTTCCTCGATCTCGCACGGCTCATTTTGTTGCGTGTGTGCTGGACCCGAGCCAGCCCACGGGGAGCAAACCGTAAGGATCAGGCCGGGAGAGAGCCTCATTCAGATCAGCTACCTGACCCCCCCCCCCAAACCTCTACCTGATGAGCAAGATCATCGATGTCTGAGGTATTCTGCCTCGTCTATCACCATACCATAGTATACGTACGACGTGCTAGTCGCGAGAGGCTACCCAGGGATCTCCTATGTATCGTATGTATTAACCCGTAGTCCGGGCTTGGAAACTAGTAGAACATACGACTGGACTAGGTAGGTAAACTAAAGCTCCCTTGCAGCGCCAAATAGGTCCTATCACCGTGTTCGCCTATATTGGCCTGGACAAGCCTTAAAAAAAACCACACAACGTGGTGTAAGCGACCTATCTAGGAACTACTAGCGACTCGCAGGGGCCAATACCGCTGTCAAGACGGCAGACGGCGCTCCCAAGCCAACCATGCTCCTAGGGGGTAAACAGATCCCTTCTTCCCTCCCCATACCACATTTCTCTCACCCTACCCCCCAACCCCGAAGCACCCCTTCCCTCCCTTCTCGCTCGTCCCACGCCACCACGTACCCCGTCTCCGCCGGGCCTCTCCTCCACCTCCTCCACCACCGTCCCTGCCTCTCCATCCACCTCCTCTTCCGATCGCCGATGTACTCCCTCGGCCACCCATCCCATCGCCGCCGCTCGAAAGCCGGCGGCAGCGGCTCGACCCACACCCCCTCCGGGACCGGGTAAGGGGGATAAGCGGGCGAAGGGTGCGAGTAGGGGTACGGGCACGGGTACGGCGATACACCACTGTCGGCGCTACCGCAGCGACGACGACGACGTCGCTGTCGCCGTTGTCGTCGCCGTCCCAGCCCGGACACGTGCTGCCAGCACTGCGCCAGGACGCAGATCACGGTGATGAGCAGCGCGACGCACACGATCGCCACGGTCGTCACCACGATGAAGGCCTTCGGCGAGTCGGCCGCGACCGGGATCCCGTCGGCCGGGCCGTCTTGCGCGCGGCAGGTCCTGGCCAGTAGGAAGGAGAGGAAAAGGGCGACGGTGAGCGACGTCATGGTCGAGACGTCGTGGGAATATTCTGCAAGGGATCGGTTGTCAGGATACAAGATCGGAAGGGGGGGATTCGTGCTTAGGAATAGACAGGTTTCCTTATTAGAGATGTGGAGAGAGATTAGGGGTATTGCTTGAGATGGTGAGTATGTGGTAAGTATTGGTAGGAGTAGTTATGTGGCTTCAATCTATGCCGGGACGAGAGGAAGCATCGTGAGACGGGAGGATTGCTCAGCCCGTATATCCTACCGGGCAAGATATTTCTTGGTTTTTTTTTTTCCTAAAATCATGATGATGTCTTCTTTGTCTATTTTACCTCGCCCGTCCCGCGCCAGCGGCCTTGGACAGACCATACCCTTCTTCTGCCGGCCGCGGAGGATACGAGATGACAGGCTGCCGCCGCTGCTGCTGCGAAACCTAATCGGCAACCGATTGTGCAGATTGGTGACGGCATGAGCTCGAGTCTACGTAAAGTCTACCTAAGGTATTTGCTAATCACCGTCGAAGCCGGGACTCCCACGTCGGTTGACATTTGCATTGCATGCTGTGTTGTATTTGACATGTCCCTATCAGGGTGTTCCTTACCATGCTTTGAATTTGCTTTCTAGACTGATGATACCGTGATTTTCTTTTCTTATCTTTTTTTGGTACGCAAAAAAATAGGGGATAGAATTTAGGTGCAAGGTGTGAAAGAAGGCATATTTGTATCATATTCACACTTGAAATCTTGTACGCCATCCCTATTCTCTTACGAGGGACGTACAAGGGATTCAGGAGTGAAATTTACGCCCT
Source organism: Hypoxylon lienhwacheense (assembly GCA_902806505.1). Classification (NCBI taxonomy): domain Eukaryota; kingdom Fungi; phylum Ascomycota; class Sordariomycetes; order Xylariales; family Hypoxylaceae; genus Hypoxylon; species Hypoxylon lienhwacheense. Next base: position 908,108 of record CADCWW010000002.1, on the reverse strand, counting down.
GGATCGATCAAGGGGATAGAACCTTTCCTATTACCCCGACATGCGAAAAGTGACAAACCCGTCAATTAAATTATCCTAAAAAATATCATTAACTAAAACAAAAAACCCACGGCAAAAGAATTAGAAAAATGAAGATATTTTGACAAAGATAAATTTAAATAAAAAGAGAAAAGAAATAAAAATATAGGTACTTGACAAGACGGGGATTCGAACCCCGGCCCCTTTCGGGAGTAGGATTCTCTTTGGAAAGAGAAGAAGAGAAAGTCTCTTGAATCTACCGCCATAGACCGCTCGGCCATCTTGCCTGTATTACCCGTTGCAGAAGGTTCCTCTAGCGAGACTTATATCTTACGGCGACAATCACGTGATGATCGAGTCTTCTGATTGGATAGGAATATAATAAAGTTGGGGCATACTACACTAAGGAACCTACTAGTTACACCTCCTTCAAGAATATCAAGAGGTAAATAAATATTTAAATATACAAAATAGTTAATTATCGGTATATTCTCGAGCTGCTGTAAAGGAGAGATATCTCCTAGAGAGTAAATAGGACCCTAACCACACGTCCGTTTATACGTATAAGTGACGGTAGCTCAGTAGGGAATATTTCGTTCTACACACCCGTTGATTTATGATTCAAGGCAGTTACTTATACCTACCTACACTGCTCTAAGAAACACAAGTATTCCGGCCACACCAAAGGGTTGTAAGCGTATTATCCCCCCAATAGTACGTCGAGGACATCGATATATCACTGCTACGTAGTCTCATACTAGTGTAAGCAAGTATCCTTTCCTCCATCTCGTTCCGGAGTCTACTATAGTATGTGTAAGTAGAGCAGTAGGGAGACTCTAGTAGATACCATCACCCGTAACAAGCTATTATCAAGGAGCACTTCTTATAAGAGGCACTTTAGCCCACACAACGATTTGCTGCGGGATGCTCTTTGTCTCTTATGTTATATACCTCCTATCTACGAGTTAGATGAATTTGATGCTATAGTATCAAGTTCTCCCTGCCCTGCCTGATCGTACTATATTCTAACTTAGGTAATCGATACTGCTTCAAGGCATAGCTCGCATGTCTAATCGGACGGATCGTTTACTATATCTATATAGGTACGGTTGTTTCTCACTGCTAGGATATACAAACATCAGCAATGCCTACCTAGGTACGATTAATAGACCAAGTCCAGTCTGCAACTTAGAACACACAACACCGCCGCATACTGTCAACCTTGAATAACTTAAACCCAAGCATACCAGAACACCAAAGAGACGTGACCGAAAATGAAGCAAAGGGGAATATTATCATATTTCTTCTCAACGCAATCATCATCATCATCATCACCATTAACTATTAGTGGTAGACTAGCTACACCATTTCCGCCTTCCCCTCCCCCCTCCCCCCACACCGACACCAACTGCCCCCCAAGCCCTGAGCCCCCAAGCACCGAACATTACTACACAGGGTATAAAGGATGTCGTCGTCGACGTCGTCGTCATCATCCATCCATCCATCTATCCAAGCATCCAAGCGAGCGAAAGTGGGTATAATAGTAAATCAAGCGACATAGCATGACCCCAGATCGATTAAGAGGCCGTGTGTATTGGTATTTATTATTTTTCCGTGGCGGCGATAGCTTTCATCGCCGTCGTAAAGAGCGACAGGTCCAGCGCACCACGCCTTGAACACATGGTACGATGGGCCACGGGGTAAGGCCAGTCGGCAAGGCAATCGAGTGTGTCCGGGGTTAATAAATCATCTCGCACACGATCCTTCGCAAGGAAGGGCGGCAAGCCCCCATGTTCACGCACGCTCGCGACTCGCGACTCGATGTATCATGTATCCATCCAACTAAGCCGCCTGCTCGCCGACGACGGGCTGCGCGGGCGCCTGCGCGCCGGTCGTCTTCTCGGGGAACTCGCCGCCGGCCTGGGCGACGCGGCCGTAGCGGGTGAAGGCGAGGTTGAGGCGGCCGTAGTCCCAGTTGCGCGCGAGGAAGAGGAAGGCGAAGGAGAGGGCGGGCACGAGCAGGACGTCGAGGATGCCGAAGAAGATGTACCCCGGCGTCACCCCGATCCGGTCCCCGCCGTCCGACAGGCCCCACGCGATCGGGTACAGGAGCCAGAGGAAGTTGATCCAGCTCGCCAGCACGGTGTCTGTTCGCGGGGAAGGCGTGTTAGCGTCACGGTTTCTTTATTTGGTTCGGTATGGACAGAGTAACTTACGGTCTCGGGCGATTCCCAAGCGCCTCGCTGCGGATGTGCCGCCGACGAGCGTGCTGAAGGCGAGGAGAATCCAGGCGGTCGTTCCGAAGGCGTAGAAGCCCCACTTATAGTTCGATGAGGTGAACGAGGAGACGAGGTAAGAGATGACCCTGTCATAGACGTTAGCTCCGGTTTACATAGTGCTAGTGTAAACAGCGTATGACGCGTATATATATAACAGTTGACTGTGAAATGTACTCACCAGATCCATGCGAGGGCCACGTTATAGACGATAGTCGCCCAGGAGACGCCGCTCAGCAGGCCGAGGGCGATGGCGACGACGGGGAAGCTGACGACCCAGTTCACGTACTCGGCCCAGAAGATCTGTCGGGTCCATCCGGCGACGGGCTCGTAGTTGACGACCGGGACGACTTTGAAGGCCAGGTCGGCGGCGATGGCGTAGTACGTGATGGAGCCGGTGAGCAGGGCGATGGTGAAGAGGTAGTGGAAGATCTTCTCGCCGGATCGGGCTATGAAGCTGGTGGCGACGAAGGCGAGGAAGGAGACGATGTAGATGGCTGTTACCGCCCATAGCCAGTCGCTTCCGTTCACGCTCAGCGACTCATCACCAGCCGGGGGATTGACCGAGAGAGCGGCATTAGTTCGAGGTAGTAGAATAGCCATGACGTTGACGTTGATCTATTATTAAGTCTAAGTGGTTTTAGTCAAGTAGGCTTTGCGTGTTGCTTATAAGTGGTAAAAAAAAGGAGGTGAAGCTCCGATATATAGCCCTTCGATCACAGTAGTGTTTACCGTAATTCGCTAGATAGTTGCGATGAGACGAGTGATATAACAGAGGGGGACGAGGCTGTTATTATAGAAAAAGTATGCCATGCGCGAAGCTCTAATGTGGAAAGCTATAGTTACATCATCGCTAGGGTCGGAGACTAATCGCCGGCGATGAGTCAATATAGAAGCATGAAGCAATGATGATTAAAGCCGAGATCCGCACGAAGTGTTCCGCTTGGATGATCATATGATCCCATTTATCACTCAATGCTTGTTATGGCATCTTCCATGAGATCCGGCCAAGTGCGAGCAACAGATCGCGATGAACCATGGTGATTCGGTTGTGGCATGGGATATACTACGGGTACGTAGCTAGCCTCACATACTTGGAACCAAAGAACGGAAGTCGACGGAAACGATGAGATATCAGAAGACGTGAAAGAAAAGAAGTCGACCTACAGCACAGAAGAGTGCTTCTGCAGTATGTATGTGCATGGGTCTACGAGCCAATATGATCAGAGATCCTTCAGCCTTGATGCGGAGAAGAAGCTACGGGTTCGATTATCACGATTCACAAGCACGTGGCGGCTTTCAGCTTGCTCGAATGGCTATGAGTACTGTATTAGCAACTGTTATATTTGATCAATTTAGTAACATACTATAGTTGGGATAGAGGGCTAGGATCATCTTACAAACGACGTTGGGGGGACCCGAAGTTTGATGACTGTTCCATAGCGAAAGGCGTTCGTAGGAACTAACACCCGAGTCATGGTCATGGCCAACTAAGGTAAGGCATGGTAAGCTCGGTTATCGCGTCACGATGCGAATGGTAAATTTTAAATTAAGAACGATGAACGATGCTGGATGGATTTGTCGACATGGATGGATGGCTTCACGGCAGCATCGGATGAGCTAATAGTGAACAGAAGACACAACGGTGATAGGTCCCCACAGAATGCTCGACGACGTTCTATCTAAAAAGGGTAACTTGGGCACACTGAATACGGAATCATTGGAGCTAGCATCGTGAATCAATGCCGGCGCTTGCAGGGGGGGACATCAACCTCCGCGCTCCGACGAAGGCCGGTATGTATGGAGATGATTATCACATACATATTATGCACATTATAAGCGACTGGGCAAATGCGAGATAGCGGCAACTTGACGTGAGGTGACGTGATCATCATCATAATGGAGACAGTTGTGAAGTGTTGTTGTACGGGGTATGAAAGATGAGAGATGAATTGTTCGATTATATTACCCTCCATTTCTTACTTACTCCCAGCATCACCTTGTGCTCTCGGGTAGTGAGGAGGGTAGTGAGGAGGACGAAGATCCCTTTTCTCTCTCTTCGTTTCATCAATGATCTCAAGGGCCAAGATGATTGTCCCGAGCAATACTCTTATGGTCGTTATTGCCTTAGCTAGGTATTTAGACGTGGTATGGGGATGTAAGTCGAGGACATACTAGGTACCTACCTGTTAATGGTAATGGTGGACTGGGGGAGGATATGTTTGGATCAGAGAGCCTCAATCGCCAATGACCTGCAGCATTTCCCCCCTCGGCCTTCACGGAATCCCATCATAGGTTGAGATGCGACGCTAAACTTGTCTGAGATGGCGATCGACCGTGCAGTTGTCACGCCACCGGACAAGGCTTTTTATTTTTTTTTCTAATCCTACTTAGGACAATAGACGAATACTTGATCCCGAGAACGGCGACGGGGCTGGACGGGGGCCATTTTAATAATGTGTAGTAGGCCGGCAACCTTGGAAAAGCTTTTGAAGTTTGGTAGGTGGTAAAAAAAAAAAAAAAAAAAAAAAGGAGAGGAAAAAAATGAATCTACTCCGATGGCCAAAACGCAACTAATACGCTAATACCCTACGCTAACACGCCAATGTGTTAGCACCTTCTTCTTACCTCACGTTATAGTGGCCGGACACACAGACCATCCTGTTGCTCCACTTGCTTATTTCAACCGGCGGCCGCCGAAGAATCCGGAGTTTCCACCGAGAACCGCGCCGTTGCTTCCTAACAATATTAATAATTTCAAACTCTTCTTCGGTATTCTATTTTCTTGATGTAAGGAAGAATATATGTAACCTGAAATTTTATCTACCTACCTAGCAAGTATTAGTCACTAGGGTAAGTGCAGGAAGGGTATAGTCCAATATATAGATAATACTCGGCCGACGATACGAAGAAACGACAATTACATCCCATTTCCAATACATACGACTTACTCAATGAGAAAAAAAAAAACTCCCCAAAAAACCAATAGAACGACATAGAATGACCCGGAATAGAACAAGCCAATGTAACACTTATTACATCTACCAAGGACAACCGAGCCACCGTCGGTACGCGAGCCTATGCCAGTTAGTGTGAGGGGAGGTATCGATCTCGAACACAGGACCTACATTACAATACATACCCCTACATTCCAATATTGCCAATGAGGTAGGATCACGTAGTGCCAACGATCTTCCCCAGCCTTGGTCCTCGATTGTAGCCTTCTCCTCTCCCTCCCCTCCCCTCCCCTCCCTTCCCCAAGGTCGGCAAAGAGCTCCTGCATGTGTGTACAGCGCGCGTTCCTACTCGTCCGTAGGCTGACGTCCTCTATGCACACCTACCTACCTATGCGCATCACGGATAGGGAACGCGATCATTGCTGAACCATCGCTGCTGCTTCTTGCTTCTCCTCCAACCCATTACAAAAAAAAAGCTCAGCGAACCACACATACATACCTTAACATAGGTACCTATGCATTAGAAGTAGGTAAGATACTCGTGTCACCCATACCGGCCCAGCGAAGGCGAACATCCAATGTAAAGGGCACGTTAGAGGAAAGAGACTGGTCGCTGCTTGGTCCTGGTTCGGCTGTATTCCCTCCCACCGTCACATCTCCGCGCAAAACCGAAAAGGGGAGGAAGGCCAAAAGAAATCAGCGTAGCATCTTTCACCCTGTTCTATGCTTTTATTTCTCTCTACAGATCGGCGGTCTTGTCCCTAAGTTTGAAAAAAAAAAAAAAAGGACGACCATGTATTTTCTTGGCTTTACTGCCGAAAACTTGACATGGGGATAAATTAATGTGTCAGGGAAGGTGACCAGTAAGAAAACAAGCACGGATCGAAACATAAAGTCGAAAGCCACTGTGCCATTCACAATATTGGGTAGGTATGTGTACCTATTAGTCGCTGATGGATGGCATTCGAAGCTCAAAGGGAGCTAATGAATAAATATCAACATAATTTCACCCTTTGAAAGGGGGTACCTGCATGTACAGAGCCTCCCTTTTCCCTAGAACGCCAGCGCGCCTTTGCATGCTAAGTGCCAAGCCCACCCCCCTGACTTTCCAGCCCGTTACCGTAGTAATCACGCAGTCTCTGTTGTATCGCCTTCCAAGGCGGAATCTCATCCCCGTCCACCGATAGAGTAGTATGGTAATGGTAGCTTTCGTGAGAGCCTCACCACGTGCTTAGAAAAGAACCAGGCTGAGCCACTATATTTATAGAGCGCTCTCCCTGTCATTCTTATCTCTTGGCTGCCTAATATGTCGGCTTCATCTGCCAGAGAGCTAATTTTGCTCGTTCACGCACGTCAAGCTCAACGTCGCCTGCTTGAAGCGCCTCGAGCTTGGGTATAAACCCCAGCTTCTTCAACTCGATGGTTCTCTGCAAGCAATCGCTCGCGTCGTTGGCATCGTCTTGCCACGTTAGATTATTAATTAGATAGCACAAGGCAATCCGGATTTCTTTGTCTCGGCTATTGAGCAGCTTTACCAACTGCTTGAGCAGCTCTGTCTGGGAGATGACTAACTGTCGATGACTCGGTATGCTAGCCGCGATATGAACTAGAATATAGATGACGGATTCGATGATCCTGGTCTGAGGAGGTAGGATACGCGTTTCGCTGCCACCAGCGCTTCGGCTGAACGGATGGAAGACTTTCACCCGCAATTTGGAAGCGAGAATATCGAATAGTTGGTCTTGTCCAATGGCATCAAACAAGTAGTTGATCATCGACGTCATGTCTTTCGGCGCGTCTGCACTCCCACCTGACTGAGCGCTACTGAGTAGGTTTTGAATGAGTCCGAGGCCCTGCTCTTGAATCGCCAGATCGTCGTGTCTGGCCTTGCGAATGGGGTTCAGCTCCGCTTCTCTCAGCGAGTATAGTTGCTCCTGTGCACGGCGTAGTATACGATTGTCACTATGGGACCAAGTGAGACACATGTCCGTATCGATATCCACATCGTTCTGTCTGTCTTGGAAGACCTCTCTGGCACCCCTTTGCTTGGCCGAGTGGAGCGCACTGTCTTCGGTGTCGTCGCAGATTAGCCGGACCAACCATCCGGACTGGAGCTCTTCTACACATTTCTTCTTGAGCTCGAAGCTTGCTGAGTGGACCAGATGTTTGAGCCCCCAGAGCGCGTTTAATCGCAGAGACGCATTGTTAGAATGCGCATGCTTGCATAACGCTCCCAATACCCCGGCACGAATAAGGGACTAGTGATAACAATCAGCGTTAATCGAATACACCCATCGAGACCGATACTTACTTCTTTCATGGGGCTCAAGTCTGTTACCAGGTTGCAGATTGATTCAGCGGCCGCCACTTGCACCTCAATATCGTGATGTCGCAACAGCTGGAGAAGAGGTGTGGACGCGTTGTAGTCGACCAGCTCCGTTCGAAGGATGTTAACCGAGCGGGCGAGCATACGGATGGCACAGCAAGCGGCTAGAATGACCGGTATTGGGGTATCCAAGTCCGGGGTTAGAGATTCGACGATGTGATGGACCACGTCTTGCTCTACAATCGCTTTCCGATAGTGATCTTTGAACGTTGCCAATGCGCCGATTGCTTTTAACGTGCTTTCTCGGACCTTGAAGCGGTGAGTTAAGAAGCGGTGGAGACCCTCCCGTCCTAAGCAACACTCGGCAGGGAGCTCGTCCGTCATATCTTCGTCTTTCTTGTTCGGAGACCAGGTCCACGACTTTGGAAAGGAAGAGGGCGAATCATAGCTCCCTTTAAGCATCTTGCACAGCGTCTTAATCGCGTTGCATTCAAAGGCCGCCTTCTGCAGCGGCTCGCTGTCGGTAATAAGACGTGCTAGTATAGCTGGCGCCTCTTCGACGATATAGAGCATGGATGTATTTCGAAGACAATTATGGTAGTCCATACTCGCTACCATAGCGTCAACTTCGTTTAGCATGCTCAAAAAGACTGGTATTACAAGCAAGCCTATACTGGACTCTCTTGTCTTGTAACAAAAATCCGTCTTAAATAGAGAAGTTAAGATGGAAGCAGCTGCTAGCATCTCACCACCACTTCGTGTCCTAATTAAATAGATAAGCCAGGGTATCAGAGGGCTCTCAGCCTCATCGTTACCGGGCGTGTCAGGGCTGTCAGGATTGTTATCAAAAGTCGACGTCTCTTCGGACGGCGTCCGTGAGGTCGTATTACTCCGAATTCTAGATGCCGACCGTCCATTATGAATAACGCCCTCTTGAGCCGTGCCTAAGGGCGTCTTAGACGCCGATTGTCTGCTGCGAAAAATGCTTTCTCGGGTTGTGTCCGACGGTGGAATAGTAGCGTGGTCGGGAACCTGAGGTATCGTATGCGGAATAAGTAGGTCCATGGGCTCGAAATTCAGATGTTTCGTTGGCCGTACTCCGGGTAGCTCGAGGGGTCCGAAAGATGCATCTGGAGGCTTGCTTAGGTCGATATCAACGATAGGGAATATTGCTAGTATCGAAGGCGAGCAAAGAAAGGTGTATGCCCGGAACTGCGAACCTCCAATAATTGAGGCGATCGCGCCTAAAGTCTGCTCTAGGCTGAAAGCGGAACAGGCAGGAGCTGGTATGAAGTCTTCCAGGCCTTCGACACGGGCAACGATTTCGGCTCTTGGTAGGACATGTCCTTCTGCGACTGCAAAACTTGCTAATTTGGTAGCAAGCGCATCGAGAATTCCGCTTGTGACCAATATCGACCGATGACGTTCCTCATGGCAAAGTATCTTAATTAAGTAGGCCACAATAGATATTTGCGCTTCGTTATGAATATCCGAGGTTCGTGAAGAAAGGATATGACGGAGGGTTTCTAGAGGACCATCTGTGAATAATTCATCGGCAAGAATTTCCGGGGTGATTGGCGACGCCGTCGGAGTGTATGAGACTGCTGTGGCGATATCTTGCAGTACTTGGAGAGCAGCTAGGACGATCTGGGGATGTCCGCTTCGGAGACAGGAAGTGTTTAATACGGCAGCTAAAGTGCCGGCTGAGTATAGAGGAGGAAGAAAGGCAGGACCGGCTATAGATTAAAAGGTATAAGCATACAAGCTCGCATAATAGCTAAAGGTTTCAGTGAGAGAGAGAGAGAAGTCATACCATTAACGAAGCTAGCAAGAAGCTGGAGTGCTTGTAACTTCACATTGTCTTCGTGGGTGAAAGTGGTTAAGGTAAGAAAGGGAGGCCGAGTATCTTGATCGTTCGTCTTGAGTGCTTGAGGAGGAGTTATAATGCTAACTAGAGGTCGAAGAATACCGTGGCGAACCCATTCCTCTTTCTTTTCGATATGGCCGATCACTTCATTCTTCAGATATGATAAAGCGGCGGTTTGATCTTGTGCGCTCTGGTCGAGCTTCGCTATTACAGATTGGGGATCGAGTGCCATTGATGGCTATTATCTCGTTGCTGAGACTGTATTGATGGGAGGTGAAAGAGGTAAATGAGTTAGATGCCCAATATCTGGTATGAAGGATGGTAAAAGGGTTGTCAGCGCAGAGAAATGTCAAGAGACAGGATGTTGTCGCGAACGTCGAATGAAGATGAAGGAATAATGTACAAAGTACGGACGGAAATAAACCAATCATTGTATATTTCTAAGTGACATTTAAGGAAATCTGTGGATCCAGAATATACATGTATGTACATATCTACCGGTACCGTAGGTACTTCCATGTATGTACTCTCCATTTTGGACGCTATTTTTCTATACGTACAGAATGCACCTACAAGTAATTTAGTAGATTGAACTGTCTACTACCCGGTACCAGATGTGGCCAGCTGCCAGCAACATGAAGTATTCACAATACCTATTGAACCTTGACTCACGTAAACGTAAACTAACAAACGTCATTGGCGCATTATTAAATACAACCATTCGAATTTCCGTCTACATATATCTGAACCTACCCTTTGTGCCATAATAACAGGAACTTATCTTGTTTTTGGTAAAGGTAAAATATATATATGGGGCGTATTTAACTACATGTAGTAGGCAACACATATGTTATATACATGAATTAGAAAGACACTCATAATAATCATTTATAGCAGGTAATAATAGGTTTAAAGTTGTTTAAGAACATTCACATAATACATATCGCCTGACTGTTGGATTACCACCTTTGAGGTTTGCCAAGAAGTAGCTTCAGATACCACATGTACTAAGCTGAGACTACATAGTACATGTACATAAGCAAGCAGGTACTTACATGTTCTGTATAGGTACATGCACGTATTTACCAGACTCAATACAAGACAAGTACCTCCTACCAGACATATCCATGAAATATATACTTGTATGTATGTACACATGAGAATCAAGATAGGTACTATGTACATGGAAATCTGCAAGAAACCTACGCCTCATGCCGTACTCACCAGGTACCCAATACCACTTTATAGATAGAACTGGATAAGCAGTCCCCACATCTAGGATATAGACTTATGTTTATAGCGAATCAGCGACGTTTTTCAATTTTGTTCTTCGCTGTTGGGGTCCGTCTTGCGTTCTCGGCCGCTTTTCAACCCTCATCCCTCAAATCATGAAATCGAGCATGTTCCACCACCGCCTTTTACATACATCAAAATTCTCTTTAGCCTTAGAAGGCCTATCACCTAATGAATATTCTACCATACAGGTGAACTACTTACCTCTTCATAGGTTCGACTGAGGAGGTATATTCGGTGAGATCGTCGTTCTTATGAACGTGAAGACTTGGTGCGGCCTGATCTGCGAAACCTGCGAAACCTGCGAAACCTGCGATACCTACGAAACCTGTGAGACTTGCGTTACCTGCAACTGCATATTTCTGGACACTTGAGACATTATGATGCCTTTGAAACCATGTTAACTTCGTCGCCGTCGATCATGGGGGCAACAAGCGCATCTCCTATGACTTTTCATTATGCAACTTCTCGCTCTCCACAACAATCGCCCAAGATAACAGTCCCGTTGCCGCGCCGCCAGTCTAGACATTCATTGTCGCGTACCTCACCTTCCACTCCTTTACGCTCTCCCTCTCTCTCCAAACCGAAACAATATGTGGGAGTCGATGCTGCTACGCAGTACTCGCCGATGGAGCCATTCGATCCCACGGTCCCTTTACAATCTGCTCAGGTATCGGGTCCGAGGCTATCGAGCTCTGCAACCGCGACGACGACTATGCCTGCGACCCAGTCCAAACCACAGGCCGCCGCCCCGGATGACAATCCCGGGCCTGACTCGACGCCCGATCGGCTTTCTGGGACCCAATCCCAGATATCATCTCCGAATAAGAGACGCAAGTCGCAAGATCCCATTAACGCCCACCCATCTTCGTCCGTAGTGGCGTTAAGCCAGCCGAGCTCTCCAAAACGATCGAAACCGAACGAATGTCCTCCCAAAGTACTACCTCTGAGATACGAGCTATGTGAAGTGGAGGATATGGTGATTCTCATCTCAAATATGCTTGGAGAGCTTATCGAGACAAATGACTCGATAGCCATGAAAAGTGGCCATCTCACAAGATTCCATTCTAGGTACGGTATATTGCATAGACCCCGCGGTAGAGGGACGAATGACGCTAACCTAAACGTGTACACAGAACGGCGCCGGGCATCTCGGTTTTAGACTATCTACAGCGACTCGCGAAACATGCGACGTTGACTCCGCCTCTTCTCTTATCGATGGTGTCTTATATCGACCGTCTTTGCGAGTACTATCCTGATTTCACTATCAATACCTTGACAGTACATCGTTTCTTGATCACCGCCGCGACGGTGGCGGGCAAGGGCCTGTCGGACTCGTTTTGGAACAATTCGTTCTACGCACGTGTGGGAGGCGTCAAGGTAGCGGAACTAAAACTACTAGAACTTGAATTCCTCACTCGAGTGGATTGGAGGATAGTGCCCAACCCGGAGGTATTAGTGGCATATTATAAAGGTCTTGTTGCGCGTTGTGGCGGGTACATATTGGAGGGCGAGCAGCAGTCTTCATCTGACGACGGGGACGGAGCTGATGCCGAGGAGAGCAGGTCATCATAGGCCATGCATGCTAGGGACGAGATACGGACAAACGGAAACGAAGATGATCTACGACAGAAACGACTTGAAGAACCACTCGGGATGTAACACGTACTAAGAATACATGATCTCGGGAGTTTTCTAGGGATGCGGGCTGCTTTTAGCGCTGAGTGCATAAGGATTGGCTCGGGTGGTTAGTAAAGGTAGTGATATTATCACTACCAAGAGCCTCGGACATACCCAGCAATACGATGTTCATAGTAGAAGTATGAGGATTAGGGAGATGGTAAAGGAGAGTGTGGTGTGTATACCAAAGTTGCATTTTATCTTGACTGTAATACGTATAGACAGCCAGATAATGCCATGAAACACATTTTCTTGATCCATTCTTGTTTTATTTTTTTTATTCTTTATTATTTTTCCATTAAAATTTTTTTCTTTTAATTTTGCGTCGACTAAAAGGCCAATGTTATTGACTACCTCGTCCTAGTTGTGTAAATGCAGCTTCTCTAGATTAATACCGTTAGGGTACCTAAAGGTACCTACAAGTTTAATAAGCTTGAGGCTCAATAAGCCTTATAAGGGGGTAAGGCTACAGCGACCTGTCAGCCTATTAATGGATGTTTAGCAGGGCCCTAAAAGAAAAACCGGGGAAATCAACAACCGACATTTATAGATGCAACAACCATCAACAACATTAAACCACATCCTCACCTTTTTTATAAAGTACAGGATAGACCGACATCTATAACCTCTCCGATTAATAGCGAACCGATCACTCTTCCGACTTTTTTTTTTTTTTATAAACTTGAGATAACGACAATTCTAGGAAGAGACTCATGAAGTTCTCGCCAGTCTTCTCCGGCCTCGCGGCCCTGGTCTTAGCCAGCCTAGCCAGCGCCGCCGATCGGACGGCCGCGATATATATCCAACCCGTGTCGCAGTCGTCGAAGGCGCCCGCGCCCGCGCCCCTGGCCGAGGTTCGGTACAACCCGGCCGCCGCCTCGGAAGCAGAAGTCATCTCGTACGAGGCGCCGGAGATACCAGACAACGCCAGACTTGTGCGCGTCGGGGTATACAGCCCGTCGGCCAAGCGGTGGGAGTCGTCGACGTCGGTGGCTTCGGTGGAGAACTTCGGCAAGGGCTACTCGCCGACGGTGACGCTGTCCGTGGGGCGAGACGGCGACGTATTCGGTGCGGCGCTACGGGGGGTCCGCATCGACGCCGGACAGACGCGCGACTTCGGCCCCCAGGCGCTCGTCGTGGTGACGGAGCCCGGGAAGCAGCCCGAGCTGAACAGGCCCGTGGTGCTGTCGCCGGAGGGCACGACGGCGGTGCCGGAGGAGAAGTCGCTCTTCCAGAAGTATGTCCTGTCCGCGCTCGACGAAGTGTTTCGCGGTGGTCGTGTCGCTAACGAAGGATCACAGGTACTGGTGGCTGATAGGCATCATGGTCTTGATTACGCTGGGCGGAGGAGGCGGCGAGCAAGGCGGCAAGTAATGGCATGGGATTGCTATGTAAAGAGCCCGTTACCTTGTGCACTCCCTGGCTTAGAATAGATCCATTTCTAGTCCTTCTGTGTGTCTATGGCTAATGTTATTTTATGTCTCTATTCTCACGACGTAGCTTTAAGTCCTTTGATTGTATCGACCTCAAGATGTTGATTATATCGACCTTGAGATGTTGATTGTATCGATCTCAAGATATTGAGTGTATCGGCGGTATGTTTACCTGACTTATAACTATCTGGATCTATATACAACCCTAGGCCAAACAGTAGTTTCTATTAATCAGTGCTAGTTGTTCCATATTATTAGAATGACTTGATAACGTTAAACATATATTATGTACTTGTATATAGAGGAGGTGTCTATAATTTCGATACCCTAGGTATCTTCACCATTGGTAACAATGCTAAAGGTACCTATAAGAGATAGGTACTGTAGGTACAATATCAATATTCAATTACATGCACTATAAGATGTACGTAGGTACCTATACTATAGTCTATTCCAGGCTGCGACGTTGCGTTGCAGAGGGAACATTATAAGCGGTATCCACGCATCAGTTCCCAACTTCCCGTCTTCCGAAGAGCAGCCCAACCAATAAGATGTAATAGAATCCCTACACCCGCTATGCCAAAACCACCTTAGCGTGTCTTTAATGTTCTGATCCTGGAGTAACTCTAATACCTAGAGATTATACCTGAGGTCTGCACCTGGCAACCAATAAACATAATTCGTAAGTACCTTTTTTTTTTTCCCTTTCCCATCTTTTTTTCTACTTCCCATTTTTACATACACAGTACCACACCATACCTATAACCAATCGCGTGGTTCTTATAACTTTCACCCATTGATTGTTCGCACGCGCTCCTCTATTCTTCCCACACTCTACCAAATCACTCTTCCTATCTACACATTCTTAATACTAAATACAAGTACCAAGGCCACGATGACTGGCGAGAACGGTGCTACGATCCCTCAAGAGGCCTCAGCCAAGACTGACGAGCCCGTCCAGACCAAAGGCAAGGGCAAGGCACCTGAAGAACCCGTCGACGCCACTATGGATGAGGATGATGATGACGATGACGATGAGGACGAGGTATGTCCTACCTTTCTAAAGTATCTATCTAGTAGTTGTGTTAGATAAAGCTAATAATATTCTAGGTTGAAGGTGGTAAGCATTTTGCCATGGTTCCCGACATTCTCTCTATAGTCCGAGTTATTAACGTGATTTCGTACAGACAACGATGACGCCGACGATAACATGGACGAAATCGACCCTGGAAACATCGTGGCGGGCGGTCGACGAACCCGAGGCCGAGTCATTGACTGGGCCAAGGCCGCCCAGGACCACCCTGCCGAAGAGGATGATGACGATGATGAGGACGACTACGAACCTGCCGCAACGGTTGAGGAAGACGGAGACAAGATGGACGAGGACTAAGTTAATCGTTTCGCAACCTCCCCCATATACGCGCCAGTTCGTTGGTTACGAGAGTCCCAACTAGACCTGAGCCGGTCATTTGCTATTAATCGAACACACATCATCACCTTTGTTCGCCCCTGTCACCGGTGTCCAGTAATCTTGTCAACATCATATTTATTGCTTTCGGCGTTAGATCACAGAGAAGGCCACGTCCCGGACAGGAATGGAATGAATGGTTTGTGGACGAAAGACGTAGCTGTAACTTAGGCTTCCTACTATGGACTGGCCATCGCCGGCTCCAATCTGGAATCGCAAGAATGCGCATGAATAAAAGTAAATGAGTTCATAACCACAGCTTGCAATGTTCTTCTTCCATCTCCGCTATCCGTAACAGTAATGGTTTGGTTCGTCGATCAGATGTCCCCCAGAAAATACTTGGCGCTGGATACATAGCATTGTATTGAATTGCTGCTTTGTCTTTTTTTTAAAAAGAATTGTATCACATACTACATAACGTATATTGTGCATTCCTTTATATTCATCTTAGTATACATAAGTGATGTAAGTCATCAAAACAATACTTATAATAGGCAGCATGAAAGAATCGATTATAGCAAGTTACTTCTACCAACAAGCACGACCAACGGTTGCAAACTCCCGCGACCTCACGGCTCAGACGTCGGCGATAACACTTAACAAAGAAGGAGAAGAGGAAATCCAAAAGTTAGGTACCTAAGTTATATACTGTCGAAAGTGCTCTTATCTATCTCTTTTTATACGAGTGCTTTCCATAGACGGAGATTGATTATAAGGTACATAGAAAAGAGGCAGATACATGAGAAGTGCAAGACTCGACAACATTGTCTTCATACACCACACTTACCAATATAGGTACTTACATGAGTAGGTACTAGTAGTATGACACCTACCTCCAACCGAACGAGAATATTCCACGCATGGTTGTTATGAGATATGTACGTCGATGGCACAGGTCGACAACTCTCATCGTGTTAACGACCTGTTTTTCTTTTTCTTTTCTTTTTTCTTCTTCTATTCGAAGCGGTGAAGAGGGTGACGGAGATATGGGGTACGACACCGTCTTTTCACTTACATGGTAGGTAGGTACTTGACTTATACCACCGGTACGCTAAGAGTCCCCGCTGTTAAAAAAAAAAAAACATCCCCCATAAGCAAGCTGTCTGGCCAATTATCTCAAACTAGTTGATATTGACTCGTGAAGGGAGGGGGATATATGCCAGTCATATGGTAGTTAGGTAGGACGTTTCTATAATCAAGTTATCTGCCTAGAGGTAGGTTATAGCATTCATCGTTCAGACGTCGTATAAATGTTTAGATACCTACCTGAGGTGTACCTAGGTAGGACAGGTAGAGAGGTAGGTTACATGATTAACGTCTACCTGTACCTACAGTACCTACTGTAGATGTAAGAGAAGCACATACTATGTATAATAAATATCAAACGACCAATCAAGCGCACCTACGCGCGCGCGACCCGCACCTCAAAGGAGTAGAACGCGGGCCTCCTGCCATCACTACACCAAGTACATCCAATACCTATACCTACCTCCCACCTGGTTACAACTCTCCTGGGTTGGGTATCATGATGATGCATGTACTTACCATCGCCCTACCTCCATACGCCAAGGACGGTAGATAGGAAGTATGTAGGTATGTACGAAGTACCTTAGGTAACCTACCCATATCAAGCCAGATGCCCGTCGAGTACTTAGGGTCAGGGAGGAGGATGCTACCCCTACCACCCTTCTTCCCGCGCGCACGTGTCAGCGAGCGCTCAAAGGTCGAGGGACGTTTGGATCTTGCGTCCTATGTAACCCAATCCCATGTGGGCAGGAGGACGGATACCTAGCCAAGAAAAAAAATACCATCTAATAACGAGATAACCACAGAGGAAAAGAAAAAGAATTAAGACTACGGATAGATAGGTTAAGTCAGGTACCTACCTACTAATCATATGAATCAATAAAATCCCCATCATAAAAGACACAACTACCAGACGAAGGTCGAAGTAAAAGGGGGGGAAAGAAGACAACTTCTACACACGTCAAACACCATAAACCATCCAACTGCGCTCATCATCCGCGTTTCATTATGAGGTATGTACTGGTAGATACATCAAATACGGACGACAGCACTCGAACATACAAAGGAATATCCGGCCCTCCCTTTTACCTTTTACAACCCCACCGAGTACCTATTCTTGCATGCAAGGCACCCTCTTATAAAGTCGTTTCCCCTCCCCCGCCGCCGAACGCCAGGCTATGATGAATAAATAAAAAAAAGCTTCATGCTGATGCAAAGTCCACCCTACCCCATCTCATCTCGTCTCGTCTCGTCTCATCTCATCTCGTCTCATCTCATGCATGGAAGCTATTGCTTGTTATGCCACTTAGACATGTATGTATGTATGTATGTCCTCGCCCAAGAAGAGACAAGAAAAAGCAGGAAAAAGCAGGAAAAGAAAGGAAAAAAAAGAAAAGAAGAAGAAAAAAAGGGGTATCAACTTGGACGCGTTTCTCCCGAACCGAAGTCCGATTATCGCGTTCGCCCTCCTCTTTCTTTCAACAACACTCTTCGTCTCGCTGTTGCGAGTAGGCATAGGAGCAGTCGTAGTCGTAGTAGTAGTAATATCTCTTCTACGTCAAGCTAGTGCTCCCATTCCCGAATCCCTCGCTCAGAAGAATGTTGCCCCACCAGAACTTGCACTCCTCGCGTAGGCGGTCCGTCAAGGTCCCGTCCTGCGCGGGTATGCCCTTGTTCTGGCGACCGCGCACGCCCATGCGCTCGTCGTTGCCTTCGCCGAACAGCGCGACGACACCCGTGTTGTTATTGGCCGTCGCCACAGCGTCGCCGCTGTCCGTGAACGGGCTGACGAACTTGGGCCAGGTGTAGGTATCGGAGGCGTCGTCGTCGTCGCGGGGCCCCGTGTTCGGGTCGCCGGTGGCCGCGAACCGCGTCCAGAAGCCGTTCATGGCGTCCGCCATGGCTACCACGCCCGGGTACTTCCCGATCGTGTTCATGCTATGAGCAACCACGGGGCCCTCGTCACCGTGGTCCGCCGCGCCGTGCGCATTGGATCGGGCCGCGTAGTGGTAGACGTAGACCGGACCTGCTTTCGACGCTGTCGAGGCCAGATGTGCTGCTTCGAGCAATGGGCAGATGTAGGCGTAATGTCCGTACGTGTCGTCCAGCCTCCAAAACTGCAGCCCGAAGCCGGTGGGTGGCTTGGTAACGTACAGCGACTTTCCCTTCGTAGTGGTGGGGTCGGGATATAGAGTGTTTAGCGTCTTAATGTCTGTCTTGTTCAGGTCAGGGATGATGCCGGTCATCAGTTTGTCCATCGCCGACGAGTTGCTCGCGTGAGACGGGATGAATATGGCGCCTTCGTCCGTGTTGAAGCCCGTGAGGAGTGGGATGCGCAAGACATTTCCCTTCTCCCAGGACTTGATGGGTAAGTCTGGTATTATGCCCCCAGGTCCGTCGATGACAGGCTGGAAGGCCCAACGCAAACTCGGATTGTAGCGTTTCCATACGGTGTTAGACGCAGAAACAACTTTACTCAAGGGGAGGTTGCGGAGCGCATCGAAGAGCTCGTCCTCGGCCGTGTTGTTTAAACCACACAAGCGCAAGAACTGTTCGAGTTGCCGCTGGTGGAGTGGGTGAGTAGGAACATAAGTAGCACGTGCAAGCGATCCGCCAGATTCGATTATAGCTTTTTGGAAAGGCGGAGGCGCCGAAGTCAACTTATTTGCTGGGGAATATGATATCAGATGATGGCCGACCTTGATGTGCTATTAGTTATACGTTCACTTGGACCTCAAACTTTACGAAAATCGTAGGGACAAGCAACTTACCGAATGCGCACCAGCGCTTAAGCCCATTATCGTGACGTTGTTAGGATTTCCACCAAAATCCGCAGCATTGTCCTGCACCCATTTGAAAAGTGCCTGCTGGTCCTTGAGCCCTAGATTTAACAAGCCCTCTTTGGCAGCGGCACTGCCTGGTAGGAAACCCAAGGCGCCGAGCCGATAGTTGAAGCTCATGCCGATTAGAGGCACCTCTGACCATGCAGTGAAGCTCAACATGTCCCTCTCCGCACCACTCCCACTATTAAATCCACCGCCATGGACGTAAATTACGATCGGTAACTTACCGTCCACGCTAACCCTGGCCAAATCGGTGGCGGCGGTGTTGGCGTCATCGCTAAAATGAGGTCTATAGATGTTGACGTTAAGGCAATCCTCACCCTGATTCTTTCCGCCCGAGCCCTGGGGGCAAACATTCCCGTTAGTCAGAGCTTGTTGAAGATAATCCCTCTTAACTGTGCCATTTAACGGCTGTGGAGGCCTGAAGCGGTTCTTGCCGGCCGTAGATTGCGCATACGGTATTCCACGAAAAGCCTCGATGCTGCGCGGATATTTCTCACTCTGCGTAACAACCTCGCCGACGTAGGTCCCTTGCGCAAGTTGCACTTGTGTTGTTTTCTGTTCAGCAGTTAGATCATGATCGGAGTTGGGCACGTGGGAAAAAAAAAGAAAAAGAAAAAGAAAAAGAAAGAAGATAAGTGGTTCATTGGAGTAAGATCGTCAGATTCGGATGACTCGGCACCACAGAAACTGCAAGCCAAGAAGGGGAGCCAGATAAACCTGGGGGAAAACGACCAGATGGACATTATTTGCTCGATCGCACACGTGTGCCAAGCACGATGGATAATATAAAAAAGTAGCCTCATCGTCTTCCATACCTTTATCACATGTTGTAAGTGACCGCGTTTGTCCAGCCATATTAGGACGCCGAGAAGAACGCCGACGATGACCATGAAGAAGGCGAGGAGACACTGGCGTGTTCGGCTAGTTCGAAATAGAGCAAGTTGAGTTCGCAGCCACAGGACTGCCTTATTAGACTTTGATGACTTTTGATTCCCTAGAAGAACTGTCTTAGAGCTGTCGGTGTCCTCGAATGATGAAGATGGGTCCATAACGTTTCGGCCATGAGGAAAGTTGTTCTTTTTGGTGGGGGAGGGAGGTTTAGGTAGGTCTTCGGTGATGATATAGACATCTTGTGTTAGGACGGGGTCTTTCATTTATTATATCAGTTGGTACTGGGCACTAGTATTGGTCCTGGTCCTAGTCCTCGGCTGTTGGTAGATTCGGGGAATTCGGGAATACTCAAGCTTGACAGTCCTGCAGTCAACTCAGAGGCTGCAGCCTATTTCTGGGATGCAGCTGTGCCGCCGTGCTATGTGAAGAGTATGAGTATTACTGGCGAGAGAAGACCAAGGAGGCGGAGCATGAAGATAAATGCAAGGAGATGCTTGTTGATCGGGGTTGAAAAAAAAGCTTAGCAACGGCACAGAATAACCTATAATACTTATAATAGTATGTATAATTACCTGTGTAGGTAAGTTTTTTTTTTTCTTCTCGATAGCCTTATTTGCTTATAATACTGATCCGAAGTCGTATCTTGTAATCCGTATCCGTACACGATACTCAAGATTTACTCTACTGAGGAAAGATGATTAATTGAAGATTAGACTTCGGCGCAAGTTTGACGGATGGAAGATAAATTCTAAGGTTACTTTTACCTACCTATCCGTGTGATAAATATATCGATTAAGCGTGTATAATAAGTAACAATACTACCTACTTATAAACTAACCGTAGATAACTTACTACCTAACATACTCACACTATTCCTTATATACTCACGTACCCATGAATGTATCAATGGTAGATAGCTCTTACTAGAATCTGGGCCTTGCCCGTACCTGGACCTAGACCAGGGTATGAGAAACAAAGATGCAGTAGGAACAGTCCTTTTATCTGTACATCATAGCTATGTACGTACTAGCGTGAGTAACTTATACAATACGTACAAGTTCAATGTTACTATTTTTAATCATTGATTTTTAATACCTCTCTTTAATACTATTCTACACAATTGGCGCCTTGTCGCGTGTAATTGTCGAAGTAAAAAGGAAGGAAATCACGAGTGCTAAAAGAATCTCATGGTTTTATTTTTTCAACCCGAACAATGCCATTACATGTTCTTCTTTCTTACCGTATTTTCCCTCTTTTCGTTTCCTATGTACGATGATGAATGAATGGTATCATTGTTTTGAAATAATCCATTTTTCTATCTTTGTATATACCTTTATGGATGAAGTTTCTTATACTTCCCATTTGAAAATCAATACTTACAGAATAAACGCTGCGGTAACGTCACTATCACTGTCGATATACAATATACCTGATAGTCGGTACATGTAGCGAAAGAAGCACGAAATCAATTCTGTCAAATCATTGTTCATCATACAAGGAACCTTACAGAACGGCGTAATATCACGTTGGTGACATGGGTTTAACAATTGGTTGTCATGGCTGAGAATCCTATCCGAGTAGAATGCAGAATACATACAGAAACATGCCTTGTCATCCATTCTATGGCCTCCCCCCCCCTACTATCAAGATTCTGAAGAATGACTTGGCAAGATTAAAAGATGCTGTTCCAATTATCCATATCGGTGTCCCGTATCGCTGGGCCAGGGTCGACCTGGTCTAGCCGGTTCCTAGTTGGTCTAGATGTCTAGATCAGAATCCAATAGCCTATACTAGAGCGCGGTTGGGTCGCCAAGCGAAATCAAGCTTTTGGATCTCCGCCAACAGGATTCTATCCTCGGCCTCCATCGCATCATTTCCACTCACTTTAACACTTTACGGCTTACGGCAGAATCCGACGCTACTTCGTACACCCTCATTCTCTCCAATCATCGTCTAATCCCTCGAACCAGCTGAAATTACATAACCGCACAGCTTCCCAAACTAGCTCTCATCTCTACCATAGTATAGTATCTTCTGTTTGCCGTGATATCCTCATCCGACTTACCGATCAAGGGGTAACAGAGTCACCATTTGGGACTATCATCGTTTTCCCCTTGTCTCTTATCTTGTTTTATTTTAGGTATTTATAACTAGGTATGTATACAACGTATAGTTAGCTGCTTTTGTTCTATCTTCTTCCTCTCTTTTTTGCTCGACCTGAATCCTGCCCACACCGGCCTCGTTCGTATCCGTGGGATGGTCTTGGGGTAGCCAACTCTTTTTTGGATAAGCTTTCCTGCCGCTACGTTGGTGTCGCAGACAGCATGATCCGGGGTGATGCTAGTTGGTTCTGTTGTCTTATATCGTATCTCGCATCATCGCTAGAGTTTCTTTTCCATGGTACACTATGTATGCGCATTCAGGATTTCGTGATGGCCTTACTCCAACAGCATCACATATCCGCACGAGACGGATTCAGGGGCAAGTAACTCAGTAAGTACATTAAAAAGGTGCAAGTGGGTATGGTATACCTGACAGCACGCCACGATCTACAAATCTATCGTCTGTCGACTGGATTTAACTCGGTTTAGCTAGAACTAATATCTTCGTATCATGCGGTGAGATTTGCACCATGCTACCTTAACGACGAGAGTGGCCATTTTCCTCTCTAACTCATATTATTATAATCTCACATAGTGCTCGAGAACGAGACATCTAAGTGCATTAAGTATTTAGTTTAACCAAGTCATTCTCGTGTCGGTGATACCAAGAGTAGCTCACTACGTACCAGTAAGAACAACGTTGACTTACACGGGACGCACAACTTTATAGATGACACACCTCTCTAGGACAAACTCAAGTCAACATCAAAGCAACAACTGCCCTGCCCATACAAGGCATGTAAAAGGTACATGTAAATAATAGCACGACTAGTACCTGACTAACTCCCTACCTACCATGTAGTGTACTTGGATGTATGTATTAAGCAAGCTCCCGTGCCTGAGGTCATACATGGGAATCTCCAGCTCTGCCGAGTCCCGTCCTCGCCCTACGCTACACAGGTAGCCACATAACATACCTAGCATCTCCGCCTGCCGTGGTACCTACATACATACATCCATACCTGTCGCGGGGCAAAAACAGTAGGCTTAAATACCATACAATACCAGCAAAGAGTACGGTGTGGCCGCACCCACTTTTGCCACAATACCTCCACTACGTAAGGCACCAGCTTTTTTTTTTTTTTAAAAAAATCCCTGCCGGCCCACTACGCACGCCAAAAAAAAAAATCGTAGATCATCGTGACACTTGCTAATAAGGCGCAGCCGTCGCGTCGGATGATAAAAAGGACAAAAACCCCGTCTGTTTTCTTGTACTTGTATACCTCGTCCCTGTATGTACCTACATACGTGCCTACCGGTAGGTACCTCGTTATGTAGAACTACCTACGTACATGACAATTGTTTACCTACTGTGTAATGCATGTGCATGTACCTGAGCAGCACGCCAAACCCCCAAAGGGATCACCCCTGTCCAACACCGAGCACTAGCTATGCCTTGTGTAGGTACCTATAGAAGTTGTCCCTACTAGGTGCAGGCACGGCTCCTTGGAAGTCCGGACGTCAACAATCCACGCGATAAACCGGCTCGACATCCCCCCCTTGAACCGTTAGACCTACCTACCTGCATGTACGCTTAAGTAAGTAGGCCAAGGTCCAAGCGACGACCACCTTGCATTGCTCAATATTGCTGTAGCAATGCCCCCCCTGGTCTTACCACAAGAGACGTCTCAAGATAGGTAGGTACCTACGGTATGCTGCCTGCCTCCTGATATATCAAGCCATCGCGCACAAAGTGAAATATCGGTGACGGATCTCCGTCTCTTATTTAAATACGTGTAGAGTACCTACCTACCTACCAATAACCTGCCTCCTCCTACCTCGTTCCGTAAGACTCTGTATACCTCCTACAGATATTTGATGGATTCTCTACTTCGACACGATGAAATAAAGAGTATATCTTGTTTCGTCAAACCATACCTCCTATAAAAACATCTCTGCTTCATCCATCTAACCTACCAAAATTATCGTCACCATGACAGTATTCCCCTCCCCCAAACGCTAAGCTGGCTGTAAGCTATACGGTAACCGAGTCCACGAGCCAGAATGACCAAGTTCAACACCCCGAATGAATAAGTTTGCACTTGTTTTCAATTAATGCAGTAAACTAAAATGATACAACCGAGAGTGACCGGCATGAGTCGGTGATAAACCTGATACCCTAATGATTCCCTCCCCCCCCCTATACACAACACAAAAAAACAGGCCGTGGTATACCAATAAACGCCCGGCTCTGTGCCCTTCAACTCCCCCCCTCCCCTCCCCTCACGCAGTGTACAAATACAGAATAGTACACTTGAATCGTTCCACCGACACGCTCTGAGGCTTCGTACAAGCCCAACGCCTTACCAACCCCACCCCTCAGGCCATAACATCCCGCATCGATGTGACGGTGAGCCTCTTCTTGGCCTGCTTCGCCGCCCACTCCCGACTCATCTGTCGGGACCGCTCGGCAGCTTCCTCCCGCGCAAGTTTAGCTAGGGCTTCCCGCTCCCGCTTCTCGCGCTCTCGCTCCCCCGTCCATGAGTTATCTCGCTTGTAGATCTCCTGACCTCGTAGTCTCTGTTGCTGAACCTCTTCCACCGACACCGAGCTACGCTGCCCACCCATGCTGCCCGTAGTAGAGCTGGAAGGAGCACGAGCCGGTTGCATGCCCGATGGCGGCGGCTGGAGCCCTCGGCCGCGCGGGTGCGATTGGTTGTTTGTTTTCGAGAGAAGAGAGCGCGAGTTAGAATCTGTAAGTGAAGATGCGCATTTGTTCAAAGTAGATGATGTTTGCAAAGTTGAATTTTCTACTAGATGTATTTTGCTCTGTCGAGCCCGGCTCGCGATTGTCTCGCGAGGGAAAGTACTAGATGGAGCGCCCGAGCGAATTGGCTTGGCCTTGAACTCCCGTCTCTTCCGTTCCTCTTCCTCCTGTGCCTTCAGCTGTGCCTCGCGCTCTTCGCGCTTTCGTCGCGAGATCGCTTCTCCTGGCAACTCAAAGTTGGGCCGTGTCGGAAGTTTAGCTGACTTGGCTCGTCGAAGACTTGATAAAGTAGGTTTTGTGGCCTGCTCTACGGCGAACTGGGTCGAGACACGGGCGTCACGCTTCTCCTTTAACTTACGAGCTACTTCATCTCCCGGGAGTTCAAAGGTCGGGATTGTAGGTTTTTTATTGGACTTAGGAAGTTGTCTTGGTGGCAGGAGACTTGCTATGCCCTTGAGTGTCGATTTCTTCTGCGATGTCTGACCTATGGGCTTGTCTTCAATTCTCAATTTCGGTGGATCAAGGATGATCATAGATGTCGATTTGCGCACAGACCGGCGGGGCTCACTCGCCGACTTCATCGGAGTCGTCCGCTTCGGCTGTGGTGTTACAGACCTCATAGCTCCGTTGGCCGTCACGGATAGTGATTGCATTGAAGACCTTTTCCCCAAAACATGAGCTTCAGGAGAAAGAATCCGTCTGAAATGAGCGGCCTCGTCAAATGCTTCTAGTTGCTCTTCAAGTTTATCCAGTGCTTCCACAGAATCTTCAATCCTAGAAATGGATCTAGGAGGTGATCTTGGGGCAATTATTGTTACGTGCCTATCCTTGTCTCCGGCAGGGCTGGAGGATGACGATGGAGTTTGTCGAGCTCCATCTGAGGATGCATTTAGTTCTTTAACTGGTGCCAGGTGGTCAGGCTCCGCGAGAGCCATTTTTTCGCCACTTATAGACTCGCTGTCTTCTACCAGCGACTCTTGCCCCGGCGCCAAAGGTGTAACAAGTATGGTAAAACTGAGCGGTGCGGGAGGCTCGGTCGGTTTATCGAGAGCGACGTTATCCTGGATCGGCAAGAGGTTGAAGCCAAAATGGACTTCAGCAACCTTAGGCTCCGAAGCAGAGGCTTCGATGGGTATTCTTGTTGAGAGTATTCCCTTAAACCAACCCTCACGATGTTTCGCAAGCTGCTCTTCGGCTGATGGTATGCCTTTGCGCGCAATTTCGATCAAGGGGTGATCAGCAAATTCCTCAGCTGTTACAAGCATTAGGTTAATATAGCCTCGTAGTATATATTTCGATACACCGTCGCGGATATAGGATACATACCTAAAACTGGAAGCTGAAGATGCTGTGCCTCGTCCTCAGGGACGGTGTCGAGGACGTCAAATGTGCTTGCTGTAATTACCGGTCTTGCTAGGCGACGCCGGCCTTGGTTCTTAGGTTTATTATTCCGGTAGGTTCCGTTGCCAGTCTCCGTGTGTATTTGAAGTTTCTTCAGGTCGGCAGCAAGCGTGTCGACCATAGAATCCGACTCGGCACTCGATGAAATGTTGGATAACTGAGAAACAGAAATATTACGAAGAGCAAAGTTGTTCAACTCGAGGCTGCTACGAGAAAAGCGATCGTCTTCGTTGGAGCTCGTATCACTGGGGATCTCGAGAGCCAGTCGAGGCGTAATGACGGTCATGTTTCTTGGTTCTCAATTGGATGCGACTGACCAATAATGTATAAGGACCAAAAGTGAGGCAACTGGGGTGGGCGCACTGGTCAGGGGTGTGATGCAAGGGTTTGATGAGTTATATAATTACCTGACAGTGGCCAAGTGAAGGGTAGAGAATCGAGTTGTAGTCCAATTGTAATGGAGATGAATGCGAATGAGTTATATATCAGAATAGTTTCGTATTCCTACTTCAAGAATAGAAAGTAGAAACATTAATCAAAACTTTTTTGGTGATTTTTTTTTTTTGCAGCTGGATGCTGTGTGAATGAATTAGATTTTGATGCTGTCAGGTATCTGGTAAAATGAAGTTGTAAAAGAATTGGATTCTTCTCTAATTCGATCAATCCTTGGGTTATTTGGTCTTCGATACGTACCTTTATCAAATCCATGGTAAGACGGTAGGCGATGCCCATGATTATTGAAATATTGTGGAAAGTCTCATCATAGAATATTGAAATTGTTTAACTGAACTGGTGCCATTTTCTTGGGCGTAGCTCCCTTTCACATGTGTATGTACAATACATACGTTGTACTTACCTTTCTATGTTCCTCCACACTATGTAGGTACGTCAGACTTCCGTGTTTTTTTTTTCCCCCATGGCAACGGCTTAGTAAGTAACGCGATCTGACACGGATCTTGACGCGAAATTCCCCCACATCATCCCGGTAAGATGGCCCGGGGGTTGTGCAAGAAACCGCTGCAACGTTTCTAGAACAAACCTTAGGTCCTTAGACTCAGTATCGCAACTGCTGGCTCGTCAATACTAACTAAGTTTAATACCGCTATTACCTTTAATATGCAGTGAATGAATACATGTACGTCAATCTGGATATAATTGGTACTTGGTTACATATCTCATATAAATAAATTTAAGGTCAAACAACCAGCATTGATACCAGTGCTGTATTATACTTACCATTTAAGTCAAGTTTTATTAAATTGATAATGCATCCATACATCTTATACAATAAATAGTGTATTGGTCCTTGAGGCTTGCATACGCCAGCTTCTTGGAAATCGGGTAATTTATACCCTTGTACAACTAGATAAGTTATTGATAGTAATTATCTATCATTCAATCGCGCTCTTAGGAGATTGATGATGAGTTATGTTCATTCTCCATAGCTTCGTCAGCCTGAGCTTGTAGCGCAGGGGCATGTTCCGTCGGTATTCGGACTAAAGTCTGTGGTAGGGGTATAGCATCTTCCTGGCTTTTGGGTGTAGTCCCCTCCGAATTCCGTGGAACCGGCAATTTGGCTATAGAATGGGTTAGTATTGTAGTTGTCCTTATGTACATCATTTTGAACGGGGGATGTGGACATACCTGACGCCATGTTGATAGCTCGTAAAACGTTATGCCAGTTTCCCAACACAGTCGCAATCGCTGTCACATCCAAGTTAGTCACCGTATATACATCTACAGACTAGTAGACAGAATGCTGATATTAATATATAAATGCTCGCACCTTCTGTTCCATCTGATAGGGTAGCAAGCTTCTGCTCTAAAGCTTCCATCTGGCTCGCCACAGCCGCGCTGAGCTCTCGTAGCTCCTTCAGATTCTCGAGCTCGGCCTTTTTTTCATTCACTCGGGTTAAAAGCGCAGTCGATTGTCCCATAGGTTGAGTACTTGGATTACTAGAGGTAGAAGCTTGGCGCAGTTGGCCAGAGAGCGAACGCGACGAAAATGCCATGATGGTTAAGTCCGATAGCGTTTATGAGTCTCCAGGAGTATCTCTCACAAGAAATAGAAATATGATGTATGTACTGAGCTGGAGACTGAAGATGTGATGTCTTTCGAAGTATCTGCCTTGTATGTAAGTGTATGTAGGTGGGGCAAGGACCTCTTAGAGATGTTTGATTTAATTATAAAAACATTACCACTACGAAGGTCCAGGCCAAAAGTCTCGCGCATTAGAAACGAGACTACTCACAGTATGATATAAAGCTTCGTACAGTATCTTGCCTTCTTCATAAAGTATCCCTCATTATTCAACTTCAGATAATTACCATTAACCTATTTTTAGAAATTTATTTTTCAACATATCTTAACAATATAATGACTCTAGTTTATATGATTCTGAAAAATAAAAATTAAAAAAAATTAGATCAAAGCAAGGTCTTAGTATTTATATATAAAATGTACGGAGTACCTACTAGAGCCATAGAGCCTATAGGGCAATTTGACCCCTAATATTACCTGCATGCCTCTTTAACCCGCTTTTATAGGGCACTGTGCTGGACTCCTAGATGTGCGAGACTTCTGGCCTGGTAAAGACCAGTAGGAAAATATGTAATTTTTGAGAGATAAGCCGATTGGAAAGGGGGACTTTCGTAATATGACGATATGGATATGTACCAAATATACGTGTACCTAATGAATCGTACCTAAGGGTTTAAATAGGTACGTACTTGTACATAATTGATATTAACATTAATGAAGTTAAGTGCAGAGGTGATAGGCTATGTTATATTATGTAAGTTGAGGCATCACCTGCAAATGATTCCAATGTTCCAAAATATACAAACTTTCATGTGCGTTGTGTGCACGGTCTTTTTACGTATGTTGTATGTATGTATGTATGTAGTGGCGTGAACATGTGGACGCTGTATGTACGTATTATATACTATGCATAACCCTTGTTGTCTGGTCATAGCTTTGAGTCTATACCCCATTTGGAAGTTTGTTGATATTCTCTGTGGAGACAATCTACCTTGCCAACTCACTCTCGACCAAAACTTTTTTGACTTTTTATTTTATTTTACTATTTTTTTTTTTCGATTTCGTTCACCGCATCTCAATAAACAGCATCTATCGTCTTACACGTCGTTTCGTTCAACAAACAATCTCGCATACTCATTCGCTACTGGAAGGATAGTCTTGCATGATTAAAAAATCCACCTGGCTACCGCTATAAATAAATCCAATACTCCCAAGTTCTTATCGCCTGATGTCTTTGAGATGGCACGGCTCAACGAACCAATGGTGTCAACAGATAGCGTAGACACGCGTATGTTCCTCCACCATATTCATCCTTTTCGCATATCCTTCGAAGGCCTCCTAGCTTACCTTCTTTCTCTATAGTACGCCGAAAGTTTCTGCGACAGAATCGAGACATAGCTCGAATAAATTCAACCCAATCGCTCAAGATTCGCACCTTAGAAAATGAATGCGTTCGCTTATTATCCGAGAATCTTGATCTTCGAGGACAAATACTGCGCCTAAATACAGAATTAGAAGATAGTAGGGCACAGAAGATTGCCGATCATGCCCTCCAAATCAAGGAAAAGATGGAGGCCCAACTGGCAGACTGGGGGATGATGCTTGCTAGTTTAGGTCACGAACCGATACCTAAGAGCCGATCGCCGAGAGAACTGAAGAAGGCAAAACGTAGATCCAGCATTGGGCGAACTAGTATGTCGGAATGGAAGAGACGTGATACGATGAATTCGATGAAGGAGTCAGAAGCTGTTGCTGCCCAGGAAGGTAGATTGCCGCCTATTTGGGAGGACAAGACATGTCCCCGCGAGACGCTGAGGTAAGTTAAAGAAAAAAGAAACATCTTTGAAACAGCATGTACTGATATTACTAGCTGTGACGACATACTGGCTTTACGCTCCTTAATCGACGACAATGACGATTCCCCGGATCTTGGGCCTCCGCCAGTATCACGTTTTGTTGACGAGGATCCTGTCAAAATTGATTTACCTCCAAGGTCTACTCCAGTTACATCGGACTATTCTTCTCTAGAGAAAGCATCGTCAGACCCCATCCTTAAGCAAGAACCACTACGAGCCCCTAGATTTGGCGAAAAGACAAAAGAAACTATTACCGAGGCGACGGGGGGCAATGCTGAGTCCAGGGAGGCCAAAGCGACGACAACTACAACTACTGAGCGTCAATTATCCAACCAAGTCAATAAGAACACCCTTAAGAGGAAGTTAAGAGATGAGGATGAGAAAGAGAATGCCATAGTATCCAAGCCACCGACGGCAACTACTTTAGAAGGAGGAAATAGTCAGCCCGAAAAGGCAGCCAACAACAAGTCTCATCCTATTGGTAGACCGATGAAGCTGCCCGCGCATCGAAGAGATATTCGAGGCAGATCCTCTAGCGCGGCAGCACAGAGAAAACCCTTGGGGGCGAAAAGCACGAACGAGCATATCAAATCGCCAAAGAAGGCCGCTAAACCTCCTATCTCAGAGGAGGCTGCAAACGAAGATTCGAAAGGTGTGAAAGAAACTACGTCAACTGAGGTCACAGCTCCTGAAGCTCTCGAGCCCATGTCGATCACGGACATAGACGTCGAGACGGAGGCACTTTCTGCGGAGCCTAACCTGGCCATACCTGAGACGCCAGAGCCGACGCCGAGAGAGGAAGTTAGAGACACGCCGCCTCCCGCCGATATCTCGTCCAGAGGGGAAACATCACGAGGGAGCCGCAGAGCTAGGGCCGCCGTCAGCTATGCCGAGCCTAATCTTCGGGATAAGATGCGCCGACCTACGAAGGAGCTACTCGACGCCGTGGCGGGCGAGGGCAAACATATTCGACGAACTAGCCACTCGAAGAAAGAAGAGTTCCCGTCCTCCGGACCCTCGTCTGTGATCAAGTCTGAGGGAAAGCCGGAATCGTGGAAGGACCTTCCCCCGGCGAGGGGCATGTCGGGACCAGCTTCGGACGCCTTGGCTAGTCCTCTGGCTCGAAAGTCTTCCAGGACATCCCCTTCGGGCGACCTGCCGACGAGCGTCGTGATAGATAGGAGAAAACGAACCTCGTCGGCTACCGCCGCCCACGAAGCAGCCGCCACCGACCCCGAGTCCGCGCTCTCATCATCGTCGAGCAGCGAGAACACCAACGCCATGGCCAAGTCGAGCTCTCGCGCGGCAGCGAACCGCCGCCTGGACGAGATCGCGGCGCGGGAAGTGGAGATAGCGAATATGTTCGACGACCGGTCCGACGTGTACGAATTCACCAGCTCGTCTCCGAAGGCCGGCCCCAAGCGCGCCGCCACCGCCGAGGACGCCAGCAAAAAGGGCGGCAGCGGCAGGGGGGCCAGGCGATCAAGGTCGAGGCGCCTGTCGTCCATGGTGCGCGAGGACCTAGAGCCGGAGGAGGAAGAGGAGGCGCGCGAGAAGGGGCCGAGACACGGGGGCAGGAGGGCGACAGTAGCCTCGTCGAAGGAGTCAAAGGCGGACGCGGAGAACGCGGCACACGATAGCTCGCTGGAAGGGGACGGCTCGTCGCTCGCGGACGCGGAGGGCTCTGGCGCGCGAGATAGGGCCGCGGCGAGACGGAGAAGCATGATGTTATGAAGGACGAAAAAAAAGAACAAGGACAAGAA
This sequence comes from Hypoxylon lienhwacheense, assembly GCA_902806505.1. Classification (NCBI taxonomy): domain Eukaryota; kingdom Fungi; phylum Ascomycota; class Sordariomycetes; order Xylariales; family Hypoxylaceae; genus Hypoxylon; species Hypoxylon lienhwacheense. The sequence goes on along the minus strand of CADCWW010000002.1, from coordinate 876,097 downwards.
CAAGAGAATGCGTCCCTCATTTCCTCCCCCCTTCTACGTATTGCATTACAATGACGGACGAGTTCGTACGGTCGTTTAGGCACTAGGGCTATTTTTCGGGCTTACTTTCTTTCTATCTTCACTACTTTTTTCTGTTTTTTTTTTCTTTCGGGGGCTTGGTTGGTTTATTGATTAGTTACAGAATCGGGACGAGGATACAAGACTAGCAACCACGTCTCCTCATACCTCATACCTCATCTTCACGGGCGCTCGGTGTACGGACGGGGTTTACTCTCGCTGTAGACAGGATACCAAATCAAGTCTTCGTTGCTTTCTTACTTTTTTTTTCTTATTGGGGGGGGTTTTTTTATAATTGACTCGTCCCATCATCCCTTTCCTCAACACCCGTGACTACCTAGGTACATGTATCGTAGACTGTAGTTCACGGACTAAGTAGTAGAAGAAGAAGAAGCTTGCCCCCGGGTTAAACTAGAGGCCTAGTATAATTTCCTTTCGTAGCTTGGACGTCTGAGTAGTTTGACGACGATGGTGGTGACGATAATGCATGTTCTATCCTATTCTATATATTATGACGATCCTCCCGAGGGTTCTACGGGTTTCGTGTAAGTTACTTTTTCCACGGCTACGTTCTCTACCCCGTTCGCATCTTTCCTCAACTGGTAGACGTAGAGCGTGAGCGATATACCTTGGACCTGTGCGTGATTGTTAGTATACAAGTAATTTCAGGGGATAGAATCAGCCACGCCCGCCTCGACATTCCCCTTTTCTTCTACGTATATGGGATACGACGGGCGCGTGATGACAGAAGTAGGATTAGGCCATAACTCACATCCATCAAGCAAAAGCTAGGCACCATCTCCTCGTCGTCCTTGGACCAGCTGGTGGTGTACGCGCCCGTGGCGCTGCCGGGGTTGACGAAGAACTTGTCCATGTACTCGAAGGCGTCGAAGCGGTGGGTGCCGCCCCAGCAGAGGACGTCGACGTCGAGCTTGTTGGCCTCGGCGAGGAGGAGGTCGGGCTCGGTGGAGACGAGGGTGAAGCCCTCGACGAAGCCGACGCGCAGGGACCCGTGCGTGACGACCTGCGATAAGGGGAGCGACGTCGCCTCCACGTCGAACCGGCCCTTGACGATCTTCAGATCCGGCGCGATCGACCGTAGGTACTCGTACGTGTGCTTGTCTGTTAGGTTACCTAGACATAATGTCTGTCCGATCTTGCCCGGAGAGAGGAGTTTCTTGAACTATAGGGGCAGAATAGGTTAGCTGCGAGATGGTTCAAAGCATGATTGGTCCGGTTTGAAGGGGGAAGAAAAAAAGGGCGTTCGCGCACTTTTTGCGGTATGTCGAGGGCGCGGTCGGGGATGTGTAGGTCCCCGATGACGAGGATTAGGAAGGCCATTGGTAATTAATTGACGGAGATCTGATATTTGTCCGACTATTTCGAGGGTTGGTTGAACGGCGACTAATGGACTAGTTATAGAGTGGTCGTAGAGATGTTTGGGTCGACACGACGTTTCGAGTTATGTAGTGACACGGACGAGGGAGCGCGGTTCGAGATTGGAGATTGAACAAATCCGTACGTTAGAAGATTGATCGAGTCGCATGGGATATATGTCTACCAGGAACATATCAACGAAACGACGAATCCCAGGCGGGGCATGTAAATGTAAAGAGGTATTTCAAGGCATACCTACCAATGACCAAATTTATGTAAAAGGTACGTATCGAAGCCATCGCCAAATCCGCGAGGCTGACGTTTAACAGTAATTCTTATGAAGTACCTATGTAGTGGTACCTAGGTACCCATATCTTGATAGGAGACCCACAACTCTACCTTAAAATTATGCCATACCGTAGGTACCTACCTACTTCTGCGTATCAATATGTTTACATTACTTACGTACATACATGTACATACATAGGTATTTTACATACTTGTGTAAGATCGAATTCATGAATTAGTGCCTGCTTACAGTAAAATAAGGATTAGGTAGCCGAAGACGGAGGCCATTAAGTGCCCCTTAGCCAACTTAAACATCGATTATATGTATGTAGGTAACATACATAATATCTTGTATAAGCACTATATTGTCGACATGATAGGTACACTATGTAAGTACGTAGATAGTACCGGTAGGTACAATCAAGCTGCGTTTGCGTAAGCTATACTTATGCAATAAGACTGCAAGTATGTGATAATATTTAATTCCAGCATTCAATGTTCTACATAATACATATGTATTCTGAACGTGTTCCTGTTGATATCGAAAGTGGGGATACTAAGGGATACCACCGATAGTTTAAGCATTCTTGGTTTTCGACTATTAAGTACCTCTCTTATAGGGTATATAGATGGGAAGATTACTAGGTACCTACATATAGTCACAAATAAAATCCTATAGAAACCCTTCCAACGCTCATCTTTCTCATACGTACGTCTTACAACTTTTCTGATTTTTTACAATTAGAACTGCACCATATTGTGTTCCTTATTATCACTCCTTTTCTCTTGTTTATAAACTACCTACCTGGGTGGTTTATATACCTAGACAATAATTACGGTATAAAACTCTTGTTAGTATCGAATTGAGTCACTATTCCCTAATATCAATCACTGAGACAAAAAAAGTTGTACGTTTTGAATCACTCTAGTTTACCTACCTAGGTGGTATACCCCCATTCTTCATCATTAAGTCACATATACACCTTACATACATAAAGTAATTTAAGAATAAATATATTAATATCTGTATAGGTACATACAAACATCAAGATTTCACAGATTAGTCTTACCAACTGCATCATTGCCAAATAAAAAATAAAATAAAAACTGGCTTACTCAGTAAGATTACGGAGGACCGCGGGAGCGGTAGTCGGCGATATGCCCCGCCGTCTACTCCAAACGACCTCCAGCTCTAACCCCGCAGCCCGAGTTTCAATCATATCAAGACATTTATTAAACGGTACCTTTCACTCAAGTCTTAAATCTCATAACGAATTAAACAACCCCTAAATAATATTCTAACCAATACTAACTTTTCTTTCTTTTTTCATTCTCTCTCTTTAGCTCATACTCGTGGATTTTCATCTTCATCTATTACTGCTACCATGTCGTCTCAACCTAATCATCCAACCTTGCTCATTCCTGGCCCTATCGAGTTTGACGATGCCGTCTTACACTCCATGAGTCATTATAGGTTCGTATGAAATTCTACCTATACTTTCTATAACTACCCAATGTGCATTTATGACGAAGACTCCGATCGTCTCTGACATATCCCAATTAGCGAATCTCATGTTGGTCCCGGCTTCGTTGCTACCTTTGGCGAAGCACTATCAATGCTACGCAAACTTTTCCAGACTACTTCGCCGTCTTCGCAGCCTTTCGTAATCTCCGGCTCCGGGACGCTTGGCTGGGATCTCGTGGCGGCAAATCTTGTCGAGCCTGGTGAAGATGTCCTAGTTCTCAGCACCGGTTACTTCAGTGATGGTTTCGCCGACTGTCTGAAAGTTTACGGTGCTAATGTCGATCTTCTCAAGGCACCTGTCGGGGAGCGGCCCCAATTGCCCGAGATCGAGAAGGCGTTGAAGAGCAAGAAGTACAAGATGGTCACGGTCACGCATGTCGACACGTCCACAGGTGTACTTAGCGAGCTTCAGAAGCTCTCCGAAACAGTGAAGAGCATCTCACCCGACACGCTTCTTATTGTAGACGGTGTGTGCAGCGTCGCCAGCGAAGAGATCGAATTCGACGCGTGGAAACTTGACGGCGTGATAACCGCGAGCCAGAAGGCCATCGGTTGTCCCGCAGGCTTGTCCATATCGATGTTTAGCGGTAAAGCGATGGATGCTTTCAAAGCGAGAAAAAGCCCGCCAGCATCCTACTTTGCTTCAATGAAAAACTGGACACCTAGTAAGTAATAGGCCTCAAGTTCTAAGATGATGGATAGCGGTTTATGCTGATCTGTCGCGTAGTCATGCAAAATTATGAAGCAAAGAAGGCATCGTATTTTGCAACGCCTTCGCCGCAGCTCATTCACGCTCTCCACACAGCTCTGACCCAGATCTTCACAAAACCTCTTTCCGAAAGGTTTGCTAGACACCGGGAAGTGTCAGACAAGATTAAAAAGGCCGTGGCAGAACTAGGCTTAAAGCAAGTTGCTGCAAATCCGGACGATCAGGCCCACGGCATGACAGCCATCTATCTACCAGACAATGTCAAGGCAACCGAGTTGCTCCCGAAGCTTGCAAATAGTGGCGTCGTCTTTGCTGGTGGAATCCACAAGGAAATCGCGGCCAAATATGTGCGTTTCGGACACATGGGTGTCAGTGTAGTAAGTTAAAGAACCTATATCTGACAACAGTCGAATATCATAGAAACTAATGGTCAAAGACCGATCCTGCGAGGACTGATATCGACAAGGCGATAGCTGCGCTGAAGAACGGCTTAACCGACTGCGGTTACCATAGAGCGTAGGCCGCCTCCTCATACGCCGGAGTAGCTCAGAATTGGTGCATGGAGGCGGCGCTCGTGTCTGCTTGTAACCATATCCTTGGAATGTTGATTGGCTCGAGGACGCATGTTGTCAGATATCATTTACTCGGATTCTGGGTGGATGATAAGAAGGACAGTTCATAGTGTAACCGTTCTATAAAGGAAGGGGATAAAGTAGAAGGTTCAAAATACGGAAAATAGGCGATCAAAAAAAATAAACAGACATTATTAAGAAGAATGGAAGCGTGGAAGGTCGAGTTACCTCATTCGATGAAGATGCGTGACTTTTGTTCAGCCACGTTGCATCTGATAACCTGGATCTTTTGATTTCTCGCCCGATTATATGAGGGAGATTAGAACCTGTCACTTATCATCGGGAACTTACTCGAGAAGCCGTAATTTCGGCGGCAGACAGGGGAACTGGAGTATTATGTGAAGAAAAAAGCTGGTGCGTCGCGAGAATCTCTTTTACGGTTGGAGGATTCTCTTTATCTCTAGAAATGATAAGATGATAGATGCGCTTATAATAAAGCCGGAGAGGTTGAACAAGTGAAATCCCGGCGGACCGGAGGGAATATTTAACCTAAGTGCCCGGCACCGTTGAACCGGAACCTTACGATGGGTCCTGGTTCTGATTCTGGTACATGCGATACATTTGAAAAGTCCGAAGCTTCCTAAAGCCGTTGTTAAAGCACTATCTAGAAGGTGCTCACGTTACACATACACCTTATAACTCGGAAACATGCGATATTATTAATAAAGGGTGGAGACTTAGAAATACGCATCGCATTAGAATAAAATCTTTTTTTTTTCAAGTCCGAATCAGCGGTGAGCTTTTTTTTTTTTTTTTTATAACAAGTACTTCTCTGATAAACTTACATACTGAAAACTGTAAGGTATACAACCTAACGTACGTACATACATACCAACCTTGAGAGGTAAGTCGCCTATCAACTTATATAGTTCAGAGTGATACAAGTACCTAGCCTAATTTCCCCGCGCACGAACACATCGATGTTTAGCAATCATACATCTTCTTTATGTTCAATGTTGGTATCGGGGGTTGTTAGTTTGCATACCTACCTAAACAATCTTCGAAAATTCGACTACCTTGTTACTACATGTATCCTCATCATACCTATACCTCTCTACCTTTATTTATAGAATGCCTCTTTAACCTACGTCTAGTATTAACAACTTGATAGATTGATAGTACTGTTTGTGACCTCGTTTCTGTTTCGTTCACAGACAACAAAGCCAATCTTAGCCCAACCTCGGAAAGACGATACCCAAAAAGATTCGGCGCGAAGATTGGAGGGGTAATTAAGTCAATTTATGTTGGCTAGGTAGTTACCGGTACCTATTTAACAGGAAGCCTTGCGTTGGCAGACCGATGACATAATTTGGATCGGTGATACATGATTGGTTTCCATCGAAATCATCTATCGCTTTCTTGCAAAGAACATTGAACGAGTTTCAGCCGCTATCGTGTTCAAAGGTACCTTCTAGTATCTACCGTGTAAGTAAATGCACCATAACCTTTCAATGTTTCTATGTAAATATACATGCCTTCCGGATTCACTTGGGGTAATTTATTATGATACAGTCTGGTCAAGATGAGTACAGTTACTTATGTACATCTAAATGCACGAGCTTCTTCTCTAACGTACTATTACATATGTACCTACCTACTACATACCCCTACATATGTATCTATTGTACATACATAGATTACATGTATGTAGGTATGTACATACCTAGGTACAGTACCAAGTGGACATACATACTTAAAGCTACATATGTATATGGTCCTAGCTCCATAAACCCCCCCAACCCCACTACTAGACTTCTGTGCGAAGTAGCCGCTATCATTTTGCAGACCCGTCACTTCAAAGTTACTGCCTCTTTGAATTCTGGTGATACTTCTTTACAACTCATCAAGCATTTTCTTCTTTTCACCACCTTAACTTCTACTTCTTCTTTTTTATTTTTTTTTTCTTAACAACCTGCGAAGCCTTTTTCTTCCCATTCTACTCTATTACTGATACCTTCTACAACCAGACTTCTATTTCCTATACCTTGCGCACGAGTCAATCAAGACCGTCTACTAAACCATCGCTACTTATCTACCTTAATCTCGATCAATAAACACGAACATCTCGACGAATTCCTAGGCGCGTAGCCTATTTCAAATCTCTCCCGCCATCTACGTACAAGATGGCTCCTACAATTGAGGACTTGGATCTTATGGTCCAATCCTTCTACGAAGGTCGTGGTGAACAGGTTAGATTGCTGTTGTCTTATTCAATCCCTTTTTTTTTTCTTTTTCGCAGAATGTTCCTATTCGCGAAGATCAGACAGGGAGAGGGAGGGAGAGACAGGGAGAATAGTTAAGAATGCTAACATCTACGTCTTCCCCGCCTCCAGCAAAAAGCGGCCCAAACTGCCCTAAACCAGGTAAGCAATGCGCCATCTATGTTACTGCACATTCGCACCAAAGCTAATATGTACGATGTTTAGTTCAAGGAAGATCCTGATGCCTGGCTTCTTGTTGACAAGATTCTCTCCGAGTCGAAACACGCTCAGACAAAGTGTATGCCACCAGGATTCTACATCATATATATCTAGTAAAGGGCTAACAGGATATAGATCTTGGTCTTCAAATACTGGATAATGTTATCATGACGAGATGGAAGGTTCTTCCCAGAGAACAGTGTCTAGGTTTGTTATTGCGACTCGTGTATAAATTAACCGAAGATTATTTCGACTCATCGCATCTTAGGTATTCGCAACTTCGTCGTCAACTTCGTACTCGAGGCGTCCAGTACCGAAGAGTCACTTAGAGCTCAGCGTACTCTCTTGAATAAGCTGAATCTCGTCCTAGTCTCTATCCTCAAACAAGATTGGCCGCATAACTGGCCTACCTTCATCAACGAGATTATTACATCTTGCCGATCAAACCTGTCCATCTGCGAGAATAACATGATAATTCTTCGCCTTCTCTCCGAGGAAGTCTTCGATTACTCGGCGGAGCAGATGACTTCGGCCAAGACTCGGAATTTAAAAACTACTATGTGCAACGAGTTTTCTCAGATCTTCCAGCTATGCCAGGAGATTCTCAGCTCAGCCGGCCAGGCAAGTCTAGTGAAGGCTACGTTGGAAACCCTTCTACGCTTTTGCAATTGGATTCCGTTAGGGTATATATTCGAGACGCAGCTTATCGAGACATTACGCACGCGATTCCTCGAGATTCCTGTGTTCCGTAACGTTACCCTCCAAGTCCTCACCGAGATTGGAGGTCTCGTGACTGGTGGTCCGGGGCAGCCCAACGCGTACAGCGAACAGCTCGTCAAGATGTTTGTCGAAGTTCTCACTACGATTTCCAACATCGTTCCCCTGGAACTCGACCTAAAGAGTACCTATCCTCAGAGCAACACCAGAGACCAGGAGTTTTTGCAAGAGCTAGCACTTTTCTTGTGCAACTTCTTCGGTCAGCATGTCGATGTAGGTTTAACCTGTTGATTCCGTAGCGATAATACTTGTTGACTTCGAATTTAGCTCGTGGAGAACCTCCCGAACCGAGATTTCCTTACGCATGGCCACTTCTACCTTATTCGAATCTCTCAGATCGAAGACCGTGAGATTTTCAAGATCTGCTTAGATTACTGGCTCAAACTAGTACAAGAGCTATACGAGGAGATGCAGGCCACACCTCTACCAGATGCGAATCCACTTGCGTTGGGTTCGGCTGGAGCAGTAAATACGACCTTGCTGCATAACCTCCCTTTACGCATGAACAAGTATAGAGAGGTTTTGTCAAATCTTCGAGTAGTCATGATCGAAAAAATGGTCCGACCTGAAGAAGTGCTTATCGTCGAGAACGACGAGGGCGAAATCGTACGCGAATTCGTCAAGGAGAGTGACACTGTGCAGCTGTATAAGACAATCCGAGAGTGTCTCGTCTACTTGACTCATCTTGATGTTATCGACACTGAAACGATCATGACTGAGAAACTTCAGAAGCAGGTCGATGGCTCTGAGTGGTCATGGCACAACTGCAACGTCTTATGCTGGGCCATTGGATCTATCTCTCTGGCAATGAACGAGGAGACAGAGAAACGGTTTCTTGTGACAGTGATTAAGGACCTGCTTGGTCTGACGGAAATGAAGCGCGGCAAAGATAACAAAGCCGTGGTGGCCAGCAATATCATGTACATTGTCGGACAATACCCTCGATTCTTAAAAGCCCATTGGAAATTTTTGAAGACGGTTGTTAACAAGCTTTTTGAATTCATGCATGAATCGCATGAAGGTTAGTTGCTTCACACCGAGACTTGATGTCAACTGCTAACAGCCTATAGGTGTTCAAGACATGGCGTGTGACACGTTCATCAAGATTGCAAGGCAGTGTCGACGACACTTTGTTGCCCTGCAACCCAGCGAGAATGAGCCGTTCATTGACGAAATAATTCGGAACCTCGAGCGAATTACGTGTGAACTCACAGCTCAACAGATACACACGTTTTACGAGGCGTGTGGTTATATGGTAGCCGCCCAGGGCAACAAACACCAGCAAGAGAGATTATTAGCGGAGCTAATGGCTGCAGCTAATTCGGCTTGGGATGAAGTTATCCGACAAGCTACGAATGACCCACAAGTTCTTCAGAGTGCTGATACCATTAAGATTGTAGGCAACATTATGAAAACTAACGTGTCTGCTTGCTCCTCTATTGGCCCTTATTTCGGACCGCAAATTGGTCGGATCTATCTGGACATGTTGGAGATGTATCGTGCCACTAGCCAGCTAATTTCGGAGTCTGTTGCTCTCCATGGTAATGACAAAGCGCGAGCCCTTTCTCCGGTGATATATGCTAACATCTTGTAACAGGTGACCTTGCTCCGCGTATGCCTAAAGTTCGCGGCCTGCGTACCATTAAGAAGGAGATCTTGAAGTTGATAGAGAGCTATGTCGACAAGGCGGAGGATCTACATGCCGTTCGAGTGCAGATAGTACCGCAGCTTCTCGATTCGGTTCTTGTGGATTATAACCGCAACGTCCCCGGGGCTCGAGACGCCGAGGTTCTCAAGGCCATGTCTACAATCATAACCAGACTTACGGTAAACATACTTGATAAAGCCAAAGTTCTGGGCTCTCGCTAACTAGATTATAGGGTCTCATGGAAGATCAGGTGCCCATAATCATGCAGAATGTTTTCGAGTGTACTCTCGACATGATCAACAAGGACTTCTCGGAGTACCCTGAACACAGAGTTGAATTTTTCAACCTGCTCCGAGCCATCAACTTACATTGCTTCCCTGCACTTCTTAAGTTGGATAACCGCCAATTCAAGTTTGTGATCGATGCTTGCATGTGGGCTAGCAAGCACGACAACCGCGACGTCGAAAGTGCGGGGCTCAATATGTGCCTCGAACTTGTTACGAACATTGCCGAGAAGACAGACGTTCAGACCGCCAACGCGTTCTTCCAGCAGTTCTTCATTGGTATCCTGCAGGATGTGTTCTTCGTACTTACGGATCCAGACCACAAAGCCGGGTTTAAGACGCAGTCTTTGCTTTTGATGCGTATGTTCTACTTCGTACTCCCCGCAGACGGTTCCACGCCAAAGATCCAAGGGCCTGTCTACACAGACCAGGCGCCAGTTGGGACGAGCAATAAGGAGTTCCTTGCAGAGTTCGTCGGGGGAATTCTACGTAATGCATTCCCCAATCTACAAATGTAAGTGCCCTCTTGCAGCGGGATTTAATGGGCCTACGAGCTAATCGACGCATTTAGCGCACAAATCACTGCATTCATCGAATGCCTCTTCACTCTTAACGCATCCTACGAAAAGTTCCGACTCCAAGTCCGAGACTTCCTGATCTCTCTCAAGGAGTTTGCCGGAGATAATGCGGAACTGTTCATGATCGAGAAAGAGCAAGAGGCTCACGACAGACTCACGGCAGACCATGAGCGGCGAGCAAAGGTTGGCGGCCTGTTAAAACCTTCAGAGATCGAAGTGGAGGATGACGAGCTATGACTACGCCAGGAGCTCAGAAATGAATTCGCCCCTCGACAGAATACGGTTGACTTGCCTGGGCGTGAATCAGACGACCATTTTGATGGATGGAGCATCTATGGACTTTGAGCACATCGTGGCGGAGTTCAGACACGGTCGAGATTTTCACTTTATACCGCTCTGCCGCGTTCTCCTCCGCGCTTCCTTTTCTATTCTATTGTACGTGATACCAAGATAGAACTGCCGTGGCCGGTAACCGCGACTGCTCCTGGACTATCACGATATTATGCGGCTTGACGATGTCAACTATTTAGTTACGCTTCCCATCCCGGTATCTGGACCTAGAGAAGACGCGATAGCCGTGTGGAGAGAGTTATGGGGTGTGCTGTAGCAGTTGGCTTAGCGGAGAAACACTCAGAAAAAAAAAGAAAGGGCGAGAGTAGGGGAGAAACGAATGCATATACTTGATTTCTACGAAAGAGCTATCATCAAGGGACAGCTGCCAGGAAAAAAGGGAGGTCTAGTCTTGCGCCAGTGTAGAGGCAGGAAAGGGCCAGGGAGATAGACATTGTTCCGTTTATATCCCGGACGTGATCTCTTCTCGTTAGATAATTACTTACCTACCTTTTATCAACTATTAACTACATGTATGGCGCTAATCATTGAGTGAGATGTTTTTCGTAAATATCGAGGCCATGACGATTTGTCCCTGGTAATCTACGGCGATTCAGTGTAGGTTACCTGGCAAACGCTGCGTGTCCTACGTCTGCGCGTCCTACGTCTGCGCACTTACTACACAACACACCTACTAGATCCCAGGAAAGTAGGTACCTGGTAATGACCTGTCCCTTGTAAGCGTGTTCTAGTCTCCTCGCGTAGCTAGCTACAGCCTACCTCCTACCTCCTTACAGGTAGGTAGGTACCTATGCTTACAGAGCTGTACCACTGGCCGTAATGAACCGTCTGTCTCTCGGAGAGCACCTCCTGACGAATGTGTGGATACCAGGGACCTAGGTAGGTAGGTAGGTAGGTAGGTAAGTGATGCCTTGTTTATCAAGGGTAGGTTAGGTAGGTTAGGTTAGGTACCTAACATTATCACTAGGTTGTTCTTTAGGTACCTACCTTTCAGAGGGGCGGCGGGCGAGGCGGACGAGTGCTTGTCTTAGGTACCTCCTTACCTTTTTGTAGATAGATGGTGAGGGTAGGTAGAGAGGGAGGCAGGTAGGTAGAGTTGTGGATTTGGTGTACGGGGAGGGGAGGGGAGGGACTTGTAGTTGGTTAGGAGGACGAGGTGGGTAGGGAAGATACCTGGTTCCCAAGGGTGTTGGGGCCTGTTGGGTCTGTATCTTGGGGAGGTAGGAGGTAGGTAGGTATGTATGTAAACCTCTAGGGGTTGTAGATGTTGATTTGTTGCGGGATGTCTTGCTAGGGCGTTATTTGGTGTTGGCGGGTGTTAGGCTAGTTAGCTGGTAAGTCCTCGAAAAGGGGGGAGGAGGAGGAGGAATTCTGAGGGTCTTGGTGTGCTTGGATTTGTCTCGTTGTTTGAGATGGGAAGGAGGAGGTAGGTAGGTAGGTAGGTATGGCCAGCTCCCCTAGCTTTGGCGAGCTGTCTTGTTGGAGTCGTGAAGGCCTTGGATATTGGCTTAGGTCTCTTTTACTGGTTTGCTTGACATTCGTAGCGTCGAGAGTATTGATAATCCCTAAAATTTTACGTACTAGTAGTGTCTAGAGTCTTTGAAAGGTCGTGAAGGGGCAGGTATTAGTATAGCTGTAAGGTATCGTGGTTGTCATATACTATATGTCAAATGGCAAACAGTATAGGGATGGATACCAACGATATCGTCGCCCGAGAAGCTCTGACTTTACTGTCTAAAGCCTCGATATACATACATATATGAGAGCCCTCTGTCTATTCTGCCTTGGACATATCGTTTCACCTTCTTATAAGGCCGAGTCGTGATGAGTTATCCTAAGTCATATTTCCAAACTTTACATGTCCCTATATCATACCTAGGTACCTACAGATAGATAGCTAAGCCACGAGTACACTCCATGTATTAAAAGACACTCATCCATCTAAACTTGGTAATATCTTTCATCCTGATCCCTAGCACACAGGCTGAAAGCCGCGTAATACCGTTATAATAGATTAATATATCAAGCTAGCTCAACGCCAGCCACATCGCAGCTAATTCCAGGCAGCTGTAGTCAGATCGCATAACACACCATACCTGCCAAGAGGTATATACCAAGACCGTATTTCTTGCACCGAATATACCTCCTAGTCCAAAGAAAGAAAAAAAAAAGGAAACGGTGATACAGTAACAGTGGTAAAAGGTCGTAAATGGCTGGCTGACAAGGACTGGAAGCCATTTTCGCATCTTCGGCTGGACTTCCTTGATAAATCTTGACCTGCGTCGTATCTACGACCCCATGATCGGTAGCAGCATCTAAAACAAGTCCCGAACGTTAGTAGCTGAGCCCGAGTTGCTGGACGGGACGTATGTGTATACCTACCTACCTACCCTACATTACTTGGTATTCGGTACCTACTGTCGATCACGCGGTCAGAGGTCGACGTTCTCATGCAGTCGTTACGTATGTCATATGTCTCAGCCTCCTTGGTCACCTCCCTGGTCACCTCCTCGGTCACCTCAAGCATGCATATTGGGGAGATCACGTTTTACCTTGCGTCTGCTGGTAGACGTATGTATGAGATAACTATTCGCGAATCCAGTCGATTTTGTTTTGATTTTTATTTTTATTTTTCTTTTCTAATTTTTTTTTCGTCTTGGCCGATCCCGGATCATGAAAGGAGGGGATGGGAGGGGGGGAGACGAAGGGGACTATCGGAGTGACGACGATTCTACTATAGCTTCCATTAAAATGATGATAATTCTAGTATGAATCGATATATGAATTTTCCGTGTTTTTCATTGTTAGGTAACTATCTCCTTTTATTAAATTATAAGAACTAAAAGGTAATTATAAGGTACCTACTTTTAAATATTTTTAACGTTACCTAATGCTTCCTGCAACTAGATTACCTAACTGTTTCAAGATAAGTTTATGATAATAGATTAGGGATCTTTACCATGTATGATAGGTTAGGTAGGTTACGGTCGATCTTTCTATATCGGCCGTTACGAACCCTTTTCATGTGGGGGAGAAGGAGAAGATGATGTTCTACGTTGTATACATCTTTTTACTCCACTTCCGAACCGGATCCTATTTCCATTTCTTCTCTTTTTATATATTATCATATAACATGGTACTCACATTGTATGCCTTGTTAACCTACGTATTATATCTGGAATTATAACATTCACTGACACAATTCCACACTTGGCAAATACATCGTGGTAAAGACTCTATATCTCAAGCATTGTAAATCATGGCTCCCTCGGCCATCACAGAGACCGTCTCACCCATCTTAACCCTTAGGGGTGAAGAGAAGAAAACCCTTAAGGGTGAAGAGAAGAAGGTCGAGTTTCCTACGAGCGTCCAAGCAGAGAAGGAGGGAAAGGAGCAGACTCCTTTAGAGGCTATCTCACATGGGGTCGTCATGTCGGGTATTCCTACTTTCCCGACCTTCACGTCTCATAGGAGACACATCCTCGTGCACATGTCCGCGACCTTCCGTTACTTCGCCCGTTGCGGCTTCACCGAAGGACAGTCGGGGTATGTTGAGAGATTATCCTTGCAGCTTACGTGCATCGACTTCGCATGTGTCGACTCCCTCTCCTTCCGACAGTATGAAGATCTGCATAATATATATATATACCTTATATATATTTCCTATGCCGAGTTCTGTCCGATCAATAGTCATCATCTCCACACCTCTGTAGTCCGTGGAAGCCGAGGTCGCTGACCCGATCCTGTACAGACACATCTCCGTGCGGGACCCGGAGTTCCCTGGTCTCATGTGGATGAACCCGCTCGGCCGCCATTTTGGGATGCTCACGGCCGGCGACATGGTCTGCCTAGACATCGCCACCGGAGAATTCGTGGGCGGCAACATGTCCCGGCCCGCCAACGCCGCGGGCTACCTGATTCACTCGGCGGTGCATAAGCGTCGACCGAACAACATCCACGCCATGTAAGTACAGTACCCATATGCTGCTCGGAAAATATTACAACTCTCTTTGCGGAAGGAAAATAAAAAAAATTTCCTTTTTTTTCCTCCGTCGTCGTAGCAGACGCCTCTCAGAGGCGCGAGCGATATTATTTTCCTCTCGGTAAGGCAGAATGAGGAAACGCTACCCTAGACATCGGAAACGGTTCCAACAGGCAAAGTCGGGCGAGTGGATTGCGCGTCCTTGCAGATATAGACAATCCTTACCTTTATACACTTACCTTACATGTCTACCTAGTCACATATATACACACACACATGAGAAAAAGGGGGTGAAGAAAAAGAATCGCTAACGGCGTTGCCCCGAAACTAGTTGCCATGCCCACTCGAACGCTGGCCGGGCGTGGAGCGTATTCGCCCGTCCGCTAGAGATGCTAAACCAGGGTAAGCAGACACTGGCTTTATTTTCCTTTTTGTACTTTTAGTGTTGCTTTTTTTCGAGACTTGTCAGCGCTTCATCAGACGGGAAGGATCCCCATCCTCGGGTCTCTGCTCCCGAGAGAGGAGCCGACCCCTGGTCTCTTCCACACGCCCGAGAGGAGTGCAAGCATGCCTCTTGCTTGGTGCCGCTGCCACTTGATGCGTGGGAGGCGAGGCTTGCTGGTGGCGCTAGGTACCATACCCGCCGTTATCTTTGAAAGGAGTACGCAGACTGTCAGTAACTAGAGGCTAACCTACGAAATCTCCGAAATGAACCCCCGCCGCAGACGTGTGCAACTTCTACAATGCGCACTCCGTGTACGCGCGGTACGGAGGCATCGTGTTCGCGGCGGACGAGGGGGACCACATCGCGGAAGCGCTGGGCGAGACGAACAAGGGAGTCATCCTGATGAACCACGGGCTGCTCACCGTAGGCTCGACGGTGGACGAGGCGGGCTACATGTTCGGGCTGCTGGACCGCGCGTGCGCCATACAGCTCCAGGTCGAGGCGGCGGCAGCGGGTAGCGGCATGCCCAAGAACATCATCAGCGACGAGGAGGCCGCGCACAACTTCAAGATGGCGAGCGAGCCGCACGTCCTCTATCGCGAAGCCCAGCCCGACATCGAGTTTGAGACAGAGGCCGCCGGCGGCGAGGACGCGCTTGCCAGGGGCTTCGAGACCTTGCGGCAGATAACTAGCGCCGTATCTGGGATGAGTGCTGGGGGTAGTGAGTAGTATGAGGTAGGTAGGTAAAGTAGGTTATTACCTGGTAATATGTTCGGTCAAGGATTTTGGCGCGGTTGATGATACCTTCCTACTTCCATTCCCCCCATCCCCCCCATTACGCGAGTCATATGCCGCGGCGGTCCGGGGTGTGCTTCTTGATATGAGAGGGTATGTAGGTACGCTAGGTTATATCAATCATATCGCCTCTCACTTCTCACATCGTCTACCTAATCTACGTTTGCAATGCCGTGATAGGCGCGGGAAATGTGTGTCACCCCCCCCCCCTTTCTTTCCCCGGTCTCGACTCAAAAATAAATCAACTCGGCCGAACCAAAATCATCGAGTCTAAGGGGGGGGGAGGCGTAGCGGTAGAAGGAGCAGATATGTAGTAGAATTTGATCAGAGCTCGGCTAAGACATTCCTTCCCATCCAACCCTTGGCGCCTACGGGCGCCTAAAGCTGTTGCTGCTGCTATTGCTACTGCTACTGCTACTGCTACTGTACGTAGGTAGGTAGTAGATAGGGGTAGGTAGGTAGGTAAGCATGTAAATAAAGTAGAAAGAGCGAGGGTAAGGGAAAAGAGAGTGAACATAGAAAGGGGTGGTGGTGCGCGGTCGACGTAACCTCTAGGCGACCACCGCCGCAAACGCAGATTTTTTTTTCTTTCTTTTTTTCCTTTCTTTCTTTCTTTCTTTATATTCCTTTCTGGTTTCTTTTTTCTGCAGGGTTTTTTTCCTATAGTAAATAGATGTGTTCAGGGAAGAGTAGAGGGAAGAAGAAAAAACCCTTTTTTCCTTGCAAAAAGAAAAAAAAAAACAAAAATCGAACGATGGAGAGAAAAAAAAACCGGGATGGTGAAAGATAGATGGTGGTAAAATGTTACGATAGGAGACGAGATAATAATAATAATAAGATGTGTTTTATGAAATGACTTCTAAATTTTTTTTTTTTTTTAGCTGTGCTCTACTCTGCTCTGCTCTGTCTTCGCTGCTGGACGGATGGTGTGTGTGTGTACGTGTGTATGTACGTGGTGTGGTGTGGTGTAGCGTAGTGTAGTGTAGTGAAGGGCGGGGGGGGAGGAGGAGGGAGGGAAAGCCACAAACGGCATGGCGCTGGGCACGGGGAAGTCGACGGGAACATCCCGCGACTTGTCATCCAGGGACGGCCCGCAAAAATTCTGTGCAGGTTTCGAGCCAGGGTGGTAGGTAGTGTAGTGTAGTGTAGTGTAGTAGTAGGAGGAAGACGGACCGGGGAGGGAGGGAAGAAAAAAAGAGAATGGACCCCCCCCTTCTCCCTCTCTCTCTCTTTCCTACATTAAATAATACTATGAGGTCGATACCGGTATAGTGAGGACGACGATGAAAAGGGGGAGGGGGGGGAGAACGTGAGCATCGGATCACCCGATCATGATCGAAAGTTGGTAGGTAGGTAGATAGGTCGGTTCGGTAGGCATGTGGGTGACTCGCGTCGTATCGTACATGATGATGATGATGATGATGATGGTCCCCAAGTTTCAAACAGAGAGCCCCCTACCATTTCGTGGCATGCGGATGATAAATAATAACAATAATACAAGGGGAAACGTGCTCGTAGATGTCTATTGTCAGTTAGTTAGTGTGTAGATAGATAGATAGATAGACTGACAATGTCGCGTACCCGTTTGCTGCTTCTCCTCCTCCCCATCCTGCCTCAAGCCGAGGAAAATATCTCCCGGCTGCAGATCAGAAGCCAAAAAAAAAAAGGCCACTCTAATTTTTTGGGGGGCCGTTGTTTTAACGCCGATGTTTTACAATGGGAGCAAAGCCACGGCTCACCGAGGAAGAAGGCCTGTCGTCCTCCCATCCATTTTCCATCTATCTACTCTTATCACTCTCCGCGTGCGACGCTCTTTTTTTTTTTCTTCCTCTCTCTCTCTTACGCATATTGCGAAATGCGACGTCGTTGAAGAGCTAGATAGATAGTGGCTGCAGCGTCCAAGGGGTGTGGGACGCAAGTTTCTCTCTCTGATCACGGCTCCTTTTTTTTTTCTCCCCCTTGCGCTCTCTCTATCTTCCCCCCCTTTACCCCCCCGCTACGAGGTACCCAGACACTCCCTATATCTCCCGAAATCTGCAGTCCTGTCTTGTCCTTAACCTGCCCTGCTGCTACTACTGCTGCGCTGCCATCCCGTTCAGGATAACCAGAGATGAGCCCCTGCAACGAACCATCCGGGCGAGATCCGCACCTAGATCAATACGACCAACAAATTTCAACGTACCCGGTCAAGACTAAAAATGACTCTCTGTTCTTTTTATTTTAATTTTTTTTCTCCTTCTCATCTCGAGGCGTGTGCTAAGGGTACCTAGTCGGTATATTTTTGCATGCAGGACTCCCCCGGCGTGCGTACATGCCCCCCTAACGAGATACACTACGCCTTGCCTTGCCCTCGCCTTGCCTCATATGTACGGAGTTGTGAATCTCGCAATCTCGCAATCTCGCAACCTCCTCTATGTATGTACGTACCATACATTGGACGTACTGATAGGGAGATGATGGGTCGTGCGTTCGTTTCCCTCTTTTTTTTATAGAAAAATAAGCACGTTATCTGTACATTATACGCGTATCAGCAGGTATTGCGTGCAGGATTTTCCGACGGGGATGTCGTACCTGGCAGATCGACAAGCCTCTCCCGTCTTTTGTACATGTGTACTATACGTTTGTGTGTATGGTACATGAGCCATAGTCCATTATGTATCGTGTACGAGGGTAAGTAACGAGTAGGTATGCATGCATATTAATGTAATGTATGGTAGGTATATGACACTTCTTAGCTTGTTCTCCGACTGTTCAAGTTTAATCTGTTGATCATTGGGGTAGCCGACTACTCCTGATGGTGATTCATTATGAGGGTGTCCTTACGAGTGCCATACATGATGCGGTAGCAGGTGAGCGAGGTGAGTAATAAAACAATCTCAGCCGATCTCGCAGCAGAAGAGACGCTCGGTTGACGCAACACCGCACATGGCTATCTAAGCCAAGAGCAAGATGACTACCATGTATTTACACCATCATGTAAATGCGCGATAGCAGATGATGATGGCGCGTACACCTCAAACTATGCCGAACGATGCGGTGTGGCTGCATCTAATTTGTGCTATTCCTGGTTTAGTATAATCCGTAAATGGACCAAGGCTGGGAGGCTGGGGTTATGGTGCGGCTCTACGTAAAATGACAACACCCCTTGACGAGAGAGACCTGTCATCTCGTAAACACTGTACGCACGGCTCGGATTTTGGCTGATTAGCCTCCATCGAATCTGGTATAGGCCTCGGCGTAAACAGGCCGGAACTTTGTCAGTACCTTGAGGGTGAACCATGTGTGTCCACTACGGAGTACATATCCACAACAAATAGACCCCATCATGCTGGGGTTTGTATGTGAATATAATACATACATAAATGAGGGAAGCCTGGAATGCAACTGTTCATGTATAAGTTTATTAGCGTCACGGCGGAAGAGCTGCCGTTGCATCTGTTGGCTTTCTGGCGTAATTGACAGGACGGCTTCGAGACATGCTTTCATTGCGTATGTGTACAAACACGACCATCGTCGAAGAAGCCGTGGCGGGAATAATCCGTAGACGAGACGAACTTGGCGTATGCATCATACCAGACGTGAATCTAAGCTCGATTGAACGATTGAATGGATCATGGCTCGACGTCTACCAGATACCCGTGTACCTGGATGGTGAAGTAGGACTAGGTAAGACCCTCAGGGTCCTCCGCATATTGTAGAGCGTCTAGGCAACGAGCCCCTTTCCCTGCTTGGCGACCTATCTATACGTCCATTAATCGAGACAGAGAACATTCCATGAAAGAGTTGAGTCACCTGTTGTAGAACTGTAATATCCGTTTCTCGCTATGACTAAGTCGTCGAAGTCAGAGAAGCGATAAGTTTGTTTGGAAGTGCGTCAGTGATACTAAGCACATTCCAGGAACGAAACAGGCCAGATTGAGAGCACACCGTGGAATGACGACTTATGAGCTTCTGGAAGTCTCCTATTCCCGTGGGATTTTGTTTTCTTAAAGATCCATCATTCAACTAAGAGTGAGTCATCTTTTGTGGATATAACAGAGCTGGATGAGAGTCCTTCTTCTCCCTTGCTCCTCTAAACTAGGTAGATAGTAATATGAAATATCATAGCTTTTGATGTCACCTAGCCCGTACCTGATCACATTGTACTCTAACACAGATGCACAAGCACGACAAGACATAAGAGGGACCAAGGCGGAGAATTAATCACTGTTTGCGTAGAACAGTTAGGAGGGATCCATCCGATTAAACATGCCATACCGTCAATTTTTTTTTTGAAAAGGCCTGAAAGATTATACGGTAGCACTCTCGCGCGGGAACGGCTGTGACTGACGGCCATCGTCGGGGTCCGAATTACTAGTACATAGATGACGCTGGATCGGTCGATTCGGATGTATGATAACACGAGTGAAACATGTGCGTTTATGCCATCGGGACTTTCCGCCATTGGCGCAATCCAGGGACAGAGGTAATAAGATCGCGGAATGCTCATCTGTTTCCCCTGACGTTGTTCCGATGCAGGGAATGAAACAGGATCCACGCTAGAAGAATCTGTGGAAGGAATATAGGCAAATGAGATTATGAGATGCGTGAGGGAGAAACTAGGAGGCTCAATTAAGAGTCTGCCGGAGCGGGTCCGCGTTGCTTAGAAGAATGTCGGATGGAGAAAAGCGTCTGAAAC
Source organism: Hypoxylon lienhwacheense (assembly GCA_902806505.1). Classification (NCBI taxonomy): domain Eukaryota; kingdom Fungi; phylum Ascomycota; class Sordariomycetes; order Xylariales; family Hypoxylaceae; genus Hypoxylon; species Hypoxylon lienhwacheense. Next base: position 855,551 of record CADCWW010000002.1, on the reverse strand, counting down.
GTGGCATAACATGAGGCCTAAGAAACGTGCCTTGATGATGATAGCGCCGGGTCTTAAAGATGAATTTAGAGGACCCGACTGGTTCAGCCCGTCAGATCCTAGCTAGCCAATTCCGTGATCCGTAATCCGTACTATAGCTCTGAATGAAGGAAAAGGGGGGAGGGGCCCGGTTTCGGCGGGTTCTGGACGTCCGAATGTCTCCATAATCGGCCACGTCGTCAACGCGGATTGGTCCGACGGGCGGGCACTGACGAGTTCGAGCCATCCTAAGACTCGGTAGCTCAGGAGGAACGACGACCATTCCTACTATGCCGTGATGGAAACGTCTCCGCTACCCGACACAAACCCCCATGGATATGTACATATGAGGTCGGACGGCTCACGGAAGTTGAGCCGGGACGGGAAGGGAAAAGGAAAGGAAAGGAAAGGGAAGGGAAAGGAACCGGAGAGAAGGTTAAGATCTCGTAGACTTCACATCTTAATACGGTAATAGAATGGAGTACCAAGATAGTTTTTTTTTTTTTTTTTTTTTTTTTTTTGGAACTCCCAATTGATTAAGATGGATGGACGGGTGGGAGACATTATGCAACGTTAGAGCCGTTGTCCTTGTCCTCGTCCTCGACGTCGTGGCATTGAAAGAATCCCGTTCCAGTTTTTTTCTTATTGGCACCCATTGTCTTGGATTTGCACGTCAAGGAAAGAATTGGATAGAATGGATGGAATGGATAGAATGAATCTAAGTGTTGTATCACCACTTTTACACTAACGGCACTTGAGGTACTTACTAAGAGGTACTTTTGGCTGCTGGCATGCCAGGAACATGGTTGGTAGAAATTGACAAAATATCCCGAGTTGCTAAACGGCTGATCCTAGGAACATGTAGGGATCTAGGGACGTAGGGATGTATGTAGGTACCAGGTATTCGTGCATTAGCTGTATCTTATGTCATGTAACATGTATCTTTAATTGTGGATGATTTGAAGTCTACACTACCTATTATCCTGTATATCTGCGCAGTACCCTATTTCGTACCTTACGATACTTACATGCTTCTCGGACATGGTATGTAACTCTTACGCACAATACCTAATGAAATTGATAGGTAGGATACTTTTTAATAGCGATAACTTAATGAGTGACAAGGATAGTATGGGTACATATGTAGGTACCGTATCCATCGAATTAGGTAGGTAGGTACACGTATGCGGATAGTGGATACATATTAATGAGATGTGTATGTAGGTATGATATGAGCTTAGTACCTACTGGTATGGCAGCAATGAGATAAATAAGTTTAGGTTAGGTTAGGTGGTAGGTTCCAGATATTAGTTATGGTTATGTTTATTATTGACCGGTAGCATAATCGCCTCTCCTTAACCATCCTAACAATAACAACACTCACTCACTACGCCTTATTTTTATTTATGTATGTACATACGTATTTCTTAATTGATGAAATATTGTGGGGGTCACCCTCTCATCTCGGCATATATCTTTTTTATACGTAGAAGTTGGTAAGAAGGCGAAAAATCTTTTTTTTAATCAAGACTCAAGAGCCGGAAGAGTCTGTTGCATGATCTAGGCTCTCAACCGATCGACGTTATGCTGTATCCTGAAATCGTATGGCCCGAGTTCATGTTGTTCCCGTAAGCCGAGATGAAACAAGTAACAAGTAGAATCAACTGTAGATGCATGAAAACGCATCAATTAATTGTTAGAGCCTAAGTGTCGTGTTAGTTGATGGAACTTCATACTATGTCAGACTCCAACTAAAAAGTTCTACTTCTTAACACCGACGTCATATAACTCTCATCTTTCACAGGCCGGTTCCTTTTGCCTCAGGTGGGCATCTTTTACATCTCCCCGCCTTATCCGTACAAGACCTTACATGTGTATTAATTAATACATCTACTGGTTCTTAGCCTTATTAATGTGGACTGGATTGGATCATCTAAGATTATCGAACCAAATAATATCTATGTCCAGATTTTTTTTCCATGTTGTGCTAAGGACGTGTTCGCTTCCTGCTTAGCTGTGATTGAGGCTGAGAGCGAAGAAAATTTTTTTTCTTTCTACCTTTTCATAGGTCTGAAACATGGTATCATACCTTGGGTGCCGTATTTAAGGAAACAAGCGAGAACAAATAGGGACACGCCCTTGGGTTGCCCGGCGCATAAGAAACAATTTGCAAGACAGTCCTAAGAGGTAGGCAGATTTTTTTTCCCTCTGCCTGTAGATTACTCGGTCTGGAACGTCTGTGGCAATCCGAATCTTTCGATCTTTGGTTGTTGTCATACCAAAAAAAGAAGACTCCAATCAAAGTAAAGCAAAACAACAACAAGAAGAAAAAAGTTTTTTTCAACCTTAGATTTTAAGAGGTTAAAACGTAGGAGTGCCTATAATACAACGTTTAGGAAGCAACACAAGTAGATCTCGCACGGATCTATTAAGAACTATGTACAATTATTATTCTCTCACCCGTTCACTTAGAGGTATTTTACGAGACACGGGAAAACTCTTTCAAGTTTCTTCTCGGCTGAGTTGATTCATATGTACTTCGTACGTTATATTGTTGTAAATATGTAGTAAAGAAAAACAGGATTAAGATGTTTTAATGAATAAAGCCATATCTAAAATTAACCGTTTCAACCTGTGCCTAGTTCCAAGGTTGGAATGCGCTTGGTTCCAGTAATATGTAAATACCTAGGTACTTCCATAAGTTACATAAGCCGCACGGGTTCCCAAAAGCGCCCTTGCATAGACGTCGTCTCCGTACTCCGTACCTGAAGCTTGTGAGCTTCCTCATCATCCGAAGCGTAACTTTGATAGGATAGGGTATGAAGCTGGCCCATTCGTAGCCTGCAGACCACTCAACATGAAGTATATTATGAGATTGTATCGACGATGAGAGAAAAAAAAATTTTTATTATTATTATTATTTCCCTCTTCCCGTTTAACACACCTAGTAATCCATCCATAAGACAGGTTAAAGATACCCCTATCTCTTTAGAACAGGATTGAGTTAACGCCAACCGGCAGATGATCATTGGATCGATTCGTTCTGTCCGGCGTCTCGCGCGGGAAAAAAACTGGTCTCGTTTGACATAAGTCGGAAAGATGGTGCAATTCGTCCTGAGAATGTTGTTGAGCTACTTTTTACCTTAGGTACTTGACCGTAGTACGTTCGTCCCAGAGCCTCTCCTAATCTTCTCCATTATTCTTTGACGACAATCGATGACCACATCTCCCGTGCCTCACTGGTACAGTAGCTTCAGCCAAAATATATTATGTACATAAGTATGTGTAAATACTCGTATTTTACTTACAACATAATACCAACCTACCACCTCCTGCCTACACACGGCTTCCATCTCAAATAGATGCATTCGGATGGACGAGGTAGGTAGGTACCATAGCATAACGGCTGGATCCAAGATCCTTGGCCTCGAAACCCAGATGCTCTCTTGGTCTACAATGTTTTGAGCAAGTTTCGTGCAACATACGTACATATGATAGTAATTACATACATGTAATCTGTACGAATAGTAGAGAGCCTTGCCGTATGGGTGTAAGTAGAATACATGTAACTCAGGTTCTTTAGGTAGAATATTGATACGCATGCCCAGCCAGCCTAGCGTACATAGACAACAAGATATAAAAAAAACGATGTAGAGGATACTTAATACTTAATATCTATAGCGCACGTATGTATTTGATTACACGCGAATCCGGTGTCGGCCATCTCTCCATATAGGTGTAGGTGTTCTATGGTCTCATCCTTAGCATATCCTCCCTCTGTGGCTGATGGGCTTGCAAGTTTTCAATAACACTTACGAAATCATCGCGCCATTTTGTCCTGGGCAGAAGGGAACCCCCACTCTTTTCCTTTTTTTTTCCTTGTTAATATTTCTTGAAATAAAAAAAAAGAGAGCGAGAAAAAGGGACAACATACACGTAGTCATATTGATAGGTATTCATAGATTAAGGGTAGTGTACTATGTAAGTAGGTAGGTAATAAGGCAGAGAATATAGGATTATACAGTAGGAGGCATCTACATAATACCATACCTACCTAAGGTACCATACAACTTTAATAGGCTCTTCGGCCGGAGGGCTTGGAACTAAGGAGCAAAAGAGTCATCCATACAAACACCCCCGTGGGGCCTATGGTCCGTGACCCGTGACGATCATGGCGTGTTTTAAAGGGTTTATCCTTGACGGCGATGTATTAGATTCAAATAATATGCAAAGTCACTACGCATGTACTCGGATAGATCAAAGAGATAATCAATACCTAATCAACATCTCATTTTATAAGGTTCTATTCTTTTACTTTTCCCTTCCTGCCTGCAAATACCTATGTTGTTGGTATGCTATGTAAGTCGTAGCTCAAATACGGTCGTCAACGAAAGCAGCATTGAGCGCTTCCTCTAGACCCCTGTCATTAGGGGACCATCTATCCGTATATACGTAGAAAAAGCTGGCCTTGGCGATCAAGTGTTACACCTCCAGTACGATGAGCCTTATGTTGAACGTCTGAGCATATCCGGGGAAGAGATGATGAAAATTCAGCAGACCTGAAATATTCCTATGAAAAGAGCACGCACTAGCTATGCAATTCTTTTTCTCATCGATTATCCTTTCCCTCTTACCCAAGAGGTCAACAGATCACAATCTCGGCGGACGAACACAGCAAATATGTAATTAGACCGATAAATGTTCATGAGGGGCCTGAACTGTTTTCTATTCTTCTGTATACGAAGCTCTGGTAGTCCTGCATGAATAACACAGTGCCAACCTAGAGAAACAACGTAGGATAGTTAGTCCTAGTTGCCTAAAACAAGTATCAAGTCCCATCAATCCGCGCTGTACGTGGATAAGCCTATGTCCCGGGGGGTACATCCCGTCATGGCTGCTTTGGCCCTGTTCTAACGCCCTCGTCATAGAAATGATGACTTCCAAAAGCGTACGCCTGAGCCAGTGTAATCTAACCGACTGCTCTGCCAGTCCCTTTGCCGAAACCCCCGATCCCGGCAAGCAAGTCCCATGCAAATAGAAAAACAAGTGATATCTCAATATTGTATCGTGGTACAACAATATCCGTGCCTATACCGGTAGCCCCAATCATACGCCGGCGGCTGGAAAAAAGTCGAAAGACAGAGAATCCCGAGATGACCCAAACTTTTTTTATGATGCTGTGCTCCGAAAAGATGCTCTTGTACAACAAAGTAACAAATGAAGTGGACGTGTGACCCGTCATGCCTGGTCGTTCTGTTCGAAAGAGGAGATGATAACAAGGGAATAATAGAGAAATGAATGAGTCGTGTAGAGTCTGTTTAGAACTGATAGTGGTAACATGGTAATTGGGTATAACAAGTAAAAGTAGAGTGTTGTATGCTCATCGAGGTCGGAAAGTGTCGTACATTTACTAGGATCGATGCCTAGTAGGATCGTCGTCGCTGTTGTTGCAGTCGAGCATGTTCGAAAGAGCTAGCGTAAGCTCTCAACTGCTTCTTTGCCTTGTCCGATAACTGCGTACCCTCACTTCCGGACGACGAAGTACTGCGAAGCGAACAGAGGCTGCTGTGTGAGCTCGACGGGGTAAGGACCCGAGTTGAAGAGGCCGAGGACGACTCGGAACGTTGTGACAGGTACGATTGAGGCAGCGGTGTCGAGCCATACGGTTGGGCGTTGCGGAAGTCATAGGCGGGAGGTAGGTAGAACTTGGACTGAGGTCTCGGGGCTGTCCAGTTGTAAGAGGCAGGGCTAGCAATTCCCGGTGTGCTGACTGGAGTGCTCGCAGTCGAGGACGTCTTCTCGAAGTCGGAGAGTCGGCATGACTCAGAGCAGTAAGTAGCACCATCCGTTTGCCTGTCGCAGGCGAGGCAGTACTCGGGTTCCCAAGACAGATCCGAAGACATTGTGCGTCGATTGTATCGCAAGTGATGGTATGTGGTGAATAGGCAGGTAGGCTTCGCTAGGTCGTTCGACAGTAGTTTTGCTTCAAGACGAAGGTGTGTTGAATAGTCAGGTAGGTGAGTAGTGAGAGAAGCCTGCTCAATTGTCCCAAGTTTTTATACAAGGCTATCGAACATGTCCAGGTGGAAAGAAATCGAGCCGTGTAGTGTCGTGTTCAAGACGAGATGACAAGACCGAGACGAGACGTCTTGATGGGTGATGGTTTATGTTCTTATAAGACAGTCGAAGATTGTATCATGATCTGCTGTGGTGTTGCAATAAAGCACGCAATAGTGGAGCAGATAAGTTCAATGTTTGAAAGAGAGTTGCTGTTGTCGAAGTTTACGGTAGCTTGGTGGTAGACTCGCTGGTAGGGAAAATAGGTTCAATGTTGGAGGAGACGATGTCCATTTGTATAAATGCAGCTCACGTATTGTACCTAGCAGGGATTGGGGTACCAAGGTACAAAGCACCTGCTTGGTTGGGACGGCTGCATCAAGAGGTCAGTCACCTCAAGTGCTCAGCGAGCGTTTCGATCAGCAAAGACAAGAGAGACCCACAAGGACAGACCAGGGTCATTAGTTCGATGGGGCCATTTGCAGCTCCTGCGCTACTGTAGGTTTATAAGGCAGGGGGGGGTATGTTACTAGGGGTGTGGTCAGGGGGGGTCAAGACAGCAAGTGCAAGGGCCTCCACTGACCACCTGGGCAGAGATGAAAAAATTTCTGCTGCTCCAGCAGGTACAAAATACATACTGCATCTGCGGGTGTGTATAGAAAAATAAGAAGGGGGACGAGAGTTATAATGGTAAAAGAGTTGGGAGCAAGGGGCGTATGATCATGCTTTCTCTACCAGTACACACCCCCCTTTCCTGTTCAAGAGACTCCTTCTTACACAGAATGAGTACATTGCTCATCGCATTCAAGGTTTTTTTTTATGTGCTGTCGTATACAAATATGAAGAGGTAAGTATACATTGGGTAGGATACTCATCTATTAATGAATACAAATTACCTACATTTTATTCAATGATTTGATTACCTTGCTGTCCTTCATACCAACTCTAGACAATATTCTTTTTTCTTTTTTCCTTTTTATTTCAAATAAGGTAGAAAAAAATAAAAATTAAAAAAAAAGTCAGCAACTAGGCAAGAATATTATTGAAAAGTTCCATATGAATGATGCCATCTAAGTAGTGTACGCACTCCCTTATTTTCTCCGATATGATTTACAGTGGTATGCAACACAGGTCGTCATATCTCATCTTCATTTGTCCTTCGACCCCTTGTCCTTTGAGAAAAAAGAGTTTACTATGGTCGAGCAGGATTCTGTATATCTGGTTGGTGAGCAATTGCTTCATCACCCGTGGTTTTGGTATATTATGGGATATCACTGCCTGTTTTTTGCGACTTGCATAATAATGTTGCCTTTCGAGAAACATACATAGTACAGTAGAAGCCCACTATTTGTACATAAGTATGTACTTCATACCTTATGTAGGTATATACACTATTATGAACAACTACATGATACTCATTAATAGTATAACTTATACTATGTATACCCAATGCCTTTACAATATACGTATGAAGGTAGTAGTGCTAGGCCATATAGATATGCAGTACAGACCAAACAAGCTGCGAGACGGACATGGAGATGGAGTGGAACCCGTGGGGGTATTTTCTCGACATCTTCAACCCACGGTTGCCACATCTCAGAGTGCAAAGTCGTCAATTAATTAGCAGTAAGAATGCAAATAAATGTATGAGGGTAGTTGAACAGCACCTATTAAGCAACAGACTAGCCGGAAATTCCCAGCAGCGGAAATCCCTGTATTCCCAATCTTTTCTGCGTACCATCTATTTTATCAGTGATATTCCGGTTGGGCAGCCCTAGGGCCTAGACGGACAAGTTTGTAGATGGGCTGGTAGATGCTATATACCATATAGTACATATATTTACTACATACTATACTACACGACGCAGTATGCGAGTATGGTTGCACGACGGGTGTTGCGCAAGAAAAAAGATATCTGAAGGAAGAAGGACGAAAGGGGGTCCTCTACATACATAACTCTGGTAGGTACCTTGATGTATGTAATGCTACAGATTGTACTTACATACCATGTACGAAGTACTACGAAGTTACATGTAGAAGAATCAAAATGGGGAAAATGTGGGTTACGTCAACTCGACTTGCTGCTTGCACAAGAGGATGCAGGGCGGCGACGATGCAATACATGATACCTAAACTGAACATGAAGTATATCATATATGTACCCCTAGGTTATGTTGCATGTAGGTATTAAATGATGTACGTACATCTTCAAAGTTTATGATGTGTATATAGAGAGATTTAATACTTGACATACATACATACATACATACATACATGTACATACATATTAGATATACCTCGTAGGAAAGGAAACCGAAGCTTTGTTACCTAACCAAGTATAAATGTTATAGGTAGAGGTAATATATAGTAATTGAATATAGGAAACAGCCAACCTTCGCATGATAATCAAGCCATAATGATGTACTTATCGTTGCACGAGAGTGATTAATGTACCTACTCTACATACCTGTACGTACAAATTTGTAACATGTTAGAAGTTAAAGATAAGTGTTGGTAATAGCATTGAATACGAGTATACATATCCTCATCTATTATTATGATTATTATTATTATTATTATTACTTACCAACATACATCATCATAATCATACATTGACCTTCTTATTATATAGGCCATGTAAGAAGATGAAGCAAGAAGGAATTAAAAATAAATAATAATAAAAAAGAATTAAAAAAAAGAATAATATGGTAAATGAGCAACATCAATGATACCACCATCGACCATCACTTTAAAAAAAACTTACCCACACCGTCGCTGCAAGTCTTGCATATGGTCGACGGACAAGTTCTTGGTCTAACTTGTCTCATTGGACGATGAATCCTTTCAACATAAGATGGCAATTTATGAAAACCGCCTAAGGTGGCATCGAAATTACCCTCTCTTTCTCTACTTCTTGTCTTCGTCTACGTCTATCACTCTACCTTCTCTACCTTCTCTACCCTCTAGATGTCTTCCTCTCATCCTATTCCAATCACATTCCTCCTTCTCCCCACGAAGCTTCTACCCGACTTCTTCGCCTGCGTAACTAGTCCCCCTCCATCTCCGTCAGTTCCTGCAAGTATCGTTGTCGTTCATGGGAAGGCCGCTCGTGGATGATGCACAAAACAGAGAATACGGCAAGATCTACGTCTTCGTCGATATGACGGCTATTTGATACGACTTTCTCGAATTTCCATCTTCCATTCTGCCTCCGAGAAGTGCTAATCTCATACGGTAGCTATAGTCGAACAAGTTGATAGTCCTTTTATTTTTATTCAACGTCTTGGCTCCCTGACATCATCGTACTTATTCCAACCCTGACGTATATACGGATGGATTAGCGATACTCGCTAGTCCTACGAAGCGGGAAAGTCTCCAGGATAAAAGGTCACCTTATTTCATGGATGTTTCCATCCACATCCACTACGGCCGGTACCTTACATCGGACGACCAATCTACCAGTCATTTGCTGACCACTTTCGATGAATCACGGGGGAAAGCTGGGATGGGGGGACCCTTCGTTATCATTACCATCACGGGTTCCCCGAAAGAGACATTGACGCTCACTTAAACTTGGTCTACCTGCCAATGATCCAATTAAGACAGCAGCTGACATCTCCATATTCTTTAAACCATTACATAGCAGGATTTTTAGTAGCATGGGCTGCACAATATTCATATCGTCAGCTCTCTGTAGCATCTTCCCTTGTCGTCGGGGCATCAATTAAGGATGCCAGCGTCGAAGCACAACGTATTGGAACGCTTCGAGCCTGCGGGTAGATCCTCAAAGAAACGGCGCAGACTTTAGGGGAGATCCAGAACTTAGAGTTGCATCGTTGAGCGCGGCTTAGACCAGATTGGAGAAGAAGGGAAGAGAAAGATAGAAAAGGAAAAAAAAAAAAAAAAGACATAGTACACGCGTTACTATGTATGTTGAGAACCTGGATCTTTTACATGGTTCCCATAACGCTAATAAGACCCCGGCTTATCTTCGTTGTCTGTTCTCTATGTCAATCCCAAGCCAAGTGGTCCTATTGAGAAAAAGCGGCTTTACGGACGATTTTGGCTGGCAGCACCGTAATGGTCCAGCAATGGTCTAGCATGGTCGATTTACATCTTGCAGACGAGAGGCCTTTGGTGTGGCAGCCCAGCACAAAACGCTAGGCCGAAACCGATTTGACCTGCGTCGAAAGGCGGGGGAATCTCATGCAGGTTCTCGCAGCAACCTCAAGCAAATTGGTCCAAATGGTTCCAATCGATGGCTGCCGTCGTTGCTACTGCTCCTTCGCTGCTGCTCCTTCGCTGCTGCTGCTGTCGGGTTGAGAGCTGCAGAGAGGAAGAGAGAGAGAGAGGTGTGCGTGTGGACTAACCACACCCTTTTCTTGTCGTCTCTAAGAGATTGCCACCTGATAACTCGTGCCAATACTTGTCCTACTCCAATAGATGGGAGTTACCTTCGTATGGATGAGAGTCTACATATCTGGGCACAGCCAACAAAAGGGAAGAGAGCAAGAGAGAGAAAATACAGAGGTATTATACCATGTAGATGTTATCAGCAAGCGAATACATCAATTTTGAACCTTTCATTTCCATCTTGGACCCTGAAATCTGCAGGTCTAAATGTGTTAGTCCTCTATAAATCCCTTCGCTTTCTCCACTCGGCCGACACACCCCAGGTTATTTTCTGCCCCCTCCAGGGGACTTCGTAACTATTGGGGTATGGTAGTAGGCTGACGAACACTATAATAATAAAAAACTTCGTCTGCCGCCATTGGCCTTGTCTATTTAGCATAGCGGCTATTAATAATAATAAGAGCGTGGGAAAGAAAAATACTTGACATAGGTATTACTTCCCTCGCACCATGCTCGACGACTATTTCGTGCTACCTTATGCGTATCCCACACACCAACATATCACATGTATCAGAGCTTGCGACACACATCTCGGGCGAATATGACGAATTCCGATACTTGAAGCTATGGTAGAGCTGCTACAGACGGGGGAGAAGATGAGATGGTCAATATCATTGGAAACATTTGAGAAAGATCATATATCTATCTGACTGACAAAATGACAACATCTCGAGTATCAATCACTAGCAGCGAACCAATTCATTCAATTTAAACAAAACACTTGTCGAATATCATAGCCACGAGCTAACTCATTAGTCCCCGTCGATCTGTGCAGCTTTTTTTTTTTGAAGCACAGTAGCTAACAGGCGTATAATGCTCGATACTGGATGCCTGCAAGGCTTCGACAATGAGTGTTGCTACTCCGGCTATAGACAACTGCACCACCGACGTAACGATGCGGGCTATTTAAATGAGCACGTCTCATGTTTCTCATCTTGTTAATGTCTATGCCACCGCGCGCTTATCCGAGCCCGGCTAGCTTCACGGGAAAATTCGAACACGAAATTCTAAAAAGGAGGGTCGGCGTGGGATGTCTATCTTTTTGATATGGACAGACACGCTCTAGACGGGTTGCGAAATCCTTCCATTGAAACGGTACAGCAGTCCTTCAAAACTGGTGGGTACTTATACCGGTAACTTACAACGTAAGTTATTGTGTACCTCCTGTACTATGAGATAGGATGATGGGGGACATGGGGACATCAGGGTGAGTGGAGTGTCTTGCCTACGATATGGTCACAATAAATTACCCACCTAGGTCCTACATACGTACATACATAGATCTGATTTATCTCGGCAAGCATTGTTCAACGCTAGAAGGGCAAGGCGAACTTCTCCATACATAGCCACTCTATGGCACTCACTCCATGTGAGATAGCCGCTCAGTCTGTTCCATTCAGGAACGCCAAGCTCGGATTTCTTGAAAAAAAAAAAACGCCCAAGAGCTTAAAGGGGGACTTGGGAACCGTGCTTCGTCTAAGCGATTACGATTTATCTGTTTATTAGTCTCCTGCTCACGACCACCAGACTTTGCCGTAACCCCCTAGACTTAAGACAGACAGTGATCGATACGAGTCGAAGAAACGAGCCCTGTGCCGCTTTGCCCGTACAAGTTCGAAACCTCCTACAATGTTTATTTATGTACACACACATAGGTAAGGGGTGTAACACAGAAACGAAATATTTCAAGATGTATTAATAGGTATACTTCTACTCGGGCGTCATTCTACCGGGGCGCTCCTTTCCTCCTACCTACCTGCAGGAAACTTGGCAGCTCGCTTGGGTCGCATTCAATTCACATGCGCAGAGGTAGGCTATGGGGGCTAAGTCACTTGTAAGTGAAAAGGGGGGGTTGTTTTCTGTCTTGGATGCTGACGAAATAGCGTGGCACGCGGCTTGCTGCGACTTAGTACACATATCACGTACCTTAGGAGTTCAAGTCACTACTATCTTACGAACGAAGCACCAAACCATATTCCGACTATTCGCCGGTATCCCTCCAATTTTGGCATCATCCTGGGGGTGTGTATGGTATCTCTCGCATCTCTTACATACATACATACATACATACATCCATCCATCCATCTGCAGCCAGGGGCAAGGTGGGGAATCAAAAAGAAGGGGTTCAGAAGGAAAAAACCTATCATATCTCTCATACATGAAGTATATATGCGAACACCTGCCGGCGGCCAATAACCTGACAGCTGAGGTGAATAAATATACAGGTACTTACCTACCTACATATGTAGCACGAACCCTCGAGACGGCCGAGCCGAGACGGGTCCCGGAAGGAGGGTGATGAATATGAATCAAACTCGGCCCGTATAAGTCAATGCAAAAGAAAAAAAAATAAGGAGGATCAAGGACTTGGATGTCTCCAAGGTTAAGTTCGTAATGGATCTGACCCCCACGCCTAACTTTCGTCATGTTCCATGCTAGACATGCCAGACATACTAGACATGCTATGTGAGATTGATGGTTGACCTTGTTTGTATCAACTGCATAGTATCTAATAATCTTCCCCCCATCTAACCTGGCTACGATGAGGTATTCAGCCGTGCCAGTCCAGTCTTTTTTTTTCTTCGTACCGAAGCTACCCTTCCCTTCTCTTCCCCATGATTCTAAGGAAGATGCAGAGCGACGATGTTCATTGGTTGACCTGCCCTACAAAACCCCCCAAAGTAATATCTGTAACTTGTCATATTTCCATTTTTTCAAGCGAGATGCCAAGTTCGGTGAGGTCGGCAGTGAAGGTGTGCATGAACAAGTGGGTTGCCGTAGGGTAACCAATGGGCAGCTAGGAAGGCATCATAGCCAAGCTACTATGATCACTCGGATCCCGAGCGCTGGGAAATTGTGCGATGTGCGATCGATGGTTCGATATGTAAACCTCTTTTTTGGGGGGAGCAGGCTATACTCTCATTGCTTCCGAGAGATTTCTTACCGCAAACGTCACGTAGTGAAACCCTCCCCTCTCCTTTCTTTTCCCTCTCTCACTCTCCTCTATCCGCGCCAGCAGCGAGTTCCGCCGAGCTAGATTCGTTCCCACTATTCTGCCTAGCTCCCGGGCTCGCGATCTTTCGGAATGCGATAAACAATGGGACGAAGACACCTTGAAGGGACGGGACGCGACGGGTTTAGCGAAAGCGAGTTTTTTTTTTTTTTAAACTGGGGTGTCGTAAGCTCTGACATGGTGAAAAGTCGTTAGCTCGTGAGGATATTCCTCAAGATACCATGATTTCGTGAAGAACTTGGAGGGGAGATCCTCGTCGCACTAGCTCTGATCAGGCACAGCTTGCAATCCTAGCGTTTCTAGGGGAATTTCAAAAGGCCAGGGACTTTTGACAAATCTTTTGATCGTCGTGGGTGTCTTTTTTTTTTTAACTATATTTTCTTTATTTTGATTCAGCCTCAGTTCTGTCTTTGTCTGGGATCAAGGTCGGTATTACCGAGTCCAGATGCGCACACAAGCAGACTAGGCCGAACAGGCCGGGCGAGAGCAATAAGTTACGATGAGGATTACATCTATATGCCCAATTCCATCACTATCGCACACTAAGAAGGTTTGCTCATAAGTTTTGATGCTAAAGACTAAAGTCTTGGAATATAATTCGCCAAAATCCGACAACGCAAGGGGAGAAAACGTGGGCGTCGGCTAGTTTCGAGCGTGGTCATCGTCATTATTTATTCATCTTCATGTAAGAGGTTTTTTTTATTCCTTCTTTTTGTTCGGGACAAGAAAACGTGGTCGGCGAATCTAGAGTTCGTTCATGTCGTCCCGGGAATCTCTATTCCCAAAGCGTCGGGTCTATTTTGTGGTCAGCGGCTCCTTCTTGCGCACACCTAATATCTTTACTACGCTTCGGGCTACTCGAACTGAGCTGAGTGCCGACCACGGTTTAGCTCGTTAGGGCTGGGAGATGCTTAAGACTTGATACGTGTTGGTGCATTTATATACTGATTGGCTGTGGCACAATCCACGATCACGTTCTGCTACCAACAGTCGACCGGAATTAGATCAGAAAGCAATTGATTTCGGCCGTCATTGAGCTGATCGCACTTAATTAAGATAATAGCCTAGATCTAGTTAGGTTCCCTCTCGATAGGTTGCTAGCTCGCACGATGGGCGTCGGATATACGATGGGCGATGACACCTTACATCCAGTTCGGGGTTTGACATCGTGAGTTCATCGTAAGTAATACTACCTCCTTAGAGATTCACTCAGCATAGGCTAAGGAATCCCAGGTGCTTACCACTATCCAGGCAACATGATCACTAGGAAATACCCCGTTGGGTAAGCTGAGAGCTTAGCACCATTATCCTAACAAAATCTAGTCCCTATCCGGGTTTGGTCTTAGAACGTCAACGGATATACGACGGGAATTTTCAGGAAATACTTTTTCTACAACCCAGTCGTCGCAGGGACCCCTTTATGCAGGAACCGGTATTATATTTACAAACCTGTGTAAAAGAGCTGGATGTTATTCAGTTATGTCCGTCTTCAGTCGGACCTCAATCTTAAGCCTGGACGAGATTTCATTGCGATTTGGAAATGAATAGTGCGATGCAAAGCCCGTTTTGGGTTCCTTGCATATGGACCATCTTGCTGGTCATCACCTAGTAGTAAGCCAAGCTTTAGACCGATGAATGGATTCGAGGACATTTTCTAGATGAGATGTGATTCACGCAGCTTACCACAGAGAGGATCGGTCACATGAGCGTCGCGCTACGTCGTGCGGCGCAGCTTTAATATTTTAGCAGGATTATCGTGACGCATTCCATGGTACTTCAAGCGCTTGGCCACGTCGTTCTGGAAACTCCCTCTACCCATGAAGTTGGTTCTAGTGCTGTTTGTAGAATATTGCACCATTATCATGACAGAATGCGTATATATCCAACAATGCTGTTGGGTCTCTCAGCGTTGAAGCCTAACGCGTGGTCTGTGGCGGAATCTCATAAGAATCAAGTTGCCACCTCGTGGGCTAGATCACTAATGATGTAGTACTGCCGAGCGAAAGGCTGTCGTACCTAACTGCAGACAGTCTAGCTACCTATATTATGTAGCACCATCGTGACTATTAATTAGCATTGAAGCGATGTGCTGGGAGACTACGCATTTACCTGCCACTACAAGATGAGATTGCGGACAGGCCCGTAGATCATATGCCAAGCTCTTCATATTCATAATGTTCACCCATGCTCATCGAGTAAGTAGGTAGTTAACATGTTCACTAATCTTTACATCTACTAACTAAAGTTGCATCGTGGCCCTGAACGATAGAAATATTTGAGGGTTTAACATCAAGGTTAAGTTCGATTCTTACTAGCGCTAGTTGTAGTATCTCGCCGATGCCTCTACTTACATGCTTGTCTTGTGGTTATGAGCAAGGCAAGGTGTAAAACATTCATTCCGCACTCTATAACGTATGTGGATAGACCAATAATGGACCACGTCCGTGATATATTGAGTTACCGCCTATCTCTGTACCATGGCAGCCATTTTCGAAGATTGAGATCATAGTCTCGGCGTGCTGTAGTGAATGGAGTACACAGTAAATATCATGTTTATGGACATTTCTCTTCTACTGCCAGCAGTGGGCGAACTCAATCTAGACAATCTCTGTTTGGTTCGTAGTACGGAAGATAAGAAGTCCATATAGGTTTGAAATGACGCGATTACTGGGAATTCTTTATTTCGTACGCCTTCACGGAAAAGAAAAGGCGGAACTGTCAACCCCAGACTATCTACTTTCCCTTCCCTTTCCCATACCTATGCTTATTAACGGCCAAGAATAAATCCTAGTGCATCGCATTATAGCCTTTCCTAAAAAAGAAAGATATTCCCGGCCGAGTTACATAGGACAGCCATCCTTGTCCTTGTTATAACCCCAGTACGGTTGCCTATACCGCTATCTGTGCCAAAAATTTTTTTTTGGGTCTTAATTACCCAAATAGGAAGCTGATCAAAGGTAAATTCAAATAATCTAATTTATAGCAGTACTTTTGATCTTATACTCGGAAAATGCATACTATATAAGTAATAATTACATATATTATCTTCAGTTATCTCTTATAAGTTAATATATTTGCTTAGAGGTATGTATAAAATAAATAAAAAACGATTTTTTTTTTAAAAAAAAAAAAAGAGGACCCATAATTCTGTCCAATCAAAATAAGTCCAGCTCCTACCAACCCTTTCAACTTCAACTACGTATCTACTAATAATCGTAATAACTTTACCAAAAAGAAGTTTGACTACTCAAGTTTTCGAATTATCTATAATTAAATGAATGCGATTCAAATGATCCTGGTTGCACCAATATATCTCTCATAATGACTATTCTATATGATGTTGAAGAATGGACCTAAGATACGTTAGATTTGAGGTTATATTTAAGGTTAGGATTAGGTAATAAACCAGTACGCAGGTAGGTATAAGCTCATAATACAGGTATGGCCGCAACTTTCAACAGGTATAGCTGCAACTTTCAATAGGTTACAGAGCAATCATTTCAGGACTTCTACCGATGCAACTAGATTCATTTGAATCGCATTCCCTTGATTATAATTATTTGTAAATGACAGTATAATTGACGGTGTTTAAGTAAAGTTATTATAGTTGTTAATGATTTGAATTGAAAGATCTAGAGTTGCGATCGACGATTTTTACGTACGTTGATTGGATGAAGTACAGCTTGGGTATTTCAAGTACCTAGGTATTTTTCATAGACTTTCCTTTTATTAAAAGAATAATACCCTTTTATAAGCTATCGATAATCTTATCTATGCACTAAAAGCCTCTATATGTGCCTATCGGGGCCGCTAGCCGGCTCGATAAGCCCCAAAAGTACCAAGCTAAAAATATTAGTAATACATACTACCATTTCTAGCGTAGTTCGTTTTTTTTGGCACAGATAGCGGTATAGGCAACCGTACCAGGTATGATGAATATCCTCCAGTCTACTGTACCATAGTACGTATTACCTGTATCAATTGCATTTTGATAGTCGTCGGCACTGACACAGACCAGAATCTAATCTTGGTCATTGGAGATCT
The DNA here is from genome assembly GCA_902806505.1 of Hypoxylon lienhwacheense. Lineage (NCBI taxonomy): Eukaryota > Fungi > Ascomycota > Sordariomycetes > Xylariales > Hypoxylaceae > Hypoxylon > Hypoxylon lienhwacheense. The sequence goes on along the minus strand of CADCWW010000002.1, from coordinate 838,006 downwards.
CGCTTTGTTCTCATTTAGTGTACACTTAGGCAAGGGCCTAGGAGTACCAATGCTAGTTCTCATTCGTTTTCCTCCCTGCCCATACGAAACCGATATTACAACCCGTCATTATTGCCCCAAAGTTGAGTCTCTGTCAGGTCAACCAGGAAAGGGCCGCCTCATGTGACCTTGAAGACGTACGCAGCATTCCCAGAATCGGCTAGCTATAAACCCGTCCCAGACTTGGCTTTCTTAGCAATGGAGAAATGGAACCTCGCAAATGTTGTTCATCTTGACTAACATGTATGATCTACGTATGTCCATTGGTTACAAGATACGCTACCTCGTAGTGTATGGGGAAAGCATTATGTCGAAGTCTGAAGAGACCCTTCAGCTGCAGAGTAGGTACCAGTACCCCAGCTTTACAGTTGCTTTACAGTAACATTACCAGCACGGCAGTTTACGTACTGGTAAGTAAATTTCCTTTCGGATTACATACATTCCAATTAACATATCTGTAACAACGAAGGGATAGCCTTTCGGACGTCCGGGTACTTAAAAGCTTTATTCAACTTCTACCCGTGATCCTGTTCCCTAAAGGTACTCGAGCGGGTAAGAGATATGAGTTATATTTACTGATTAAATATAGTCAGATAGGTTAATGCTGTAGATATTTATGGAACCTGCGTCCTAGATTGTTAAGTGTAATTGTACATATGCTCTATTCGTAGGTACTAGATATATTGGTTGTATGGAGCAGGGTTGTCGTTATCAAATGTTCGTTTTCCGTACCTTTTCTTAAAAAATGAGAGAAATGAGGGATTCTAACCCTTGTCATCAACATTGAAAGATGCATCATGTATGTACTCCCTCAATCCCACCCACGAGAGGGAGTCAATCATGATTTACGGGATACACACCCTGCCGGGATGGGAATAAAAGACCGATCCCGTGACGACGGTCGAAGCTTGGTCTGCCACGATCTGCCACGGCGATCATACGCCTCTCAGAGTTCTAAAGCTTTTTCAATCCAACCAGCGAGCTTTTAAGAGTCGGTTACGTCTAATCACATCAATCAATTCTACGGCAGAAGCCGAGCCTCTCATGCTGTGGAATCAATAAGACACATCCTACATAACATGCTACTGCATGCGAGGGGGCTTCATGTTGTCTTCAATGCGGACCTCAAACCATTGTCAAGTACGAGAAAGAAAAACGTCCATAGAGCTCCAAGAGTGTTGGTTATGCCTAAGGCTGGACCTAGACCCAATGATATGTACAAACGTACTGACGCGAGCCTACCGGGAGGCGACATGTCATGTTGCACGATAGCTCTATCCAACCACTGCCTTAGACCAAATCATTTCTAATCTAGGACCGTCAACACGGCTGTACGGGCGCTGCCTCTTGCCTTTGCTACTGGTTCCAGGTCACACCGAATTCGCAGCGTCACGCAGTGTGACCCAATATAAAAACCAACTTACATGAGCGCGGAAACAAGTTGGCCACCAGTAACAATATTCAGTTTGTGCCTCGCGCACGCTGCCGCGCGAATTGTAATATATTTCCTGTCCGCAGCACCGGTAATCGGCTATTTCGTGACCTTACTTCCGCCATTAATACCATATGTGCTTCGATATGATAGACAGTTCAGCATTCTCAGGAACGGCGTATCGGGGAGACGGCAGGTCGGCAGAAGCTTCAAGAGCTTTATGAGGTGAAACACGTCGTTACACCCCAGCCTAGACTCGTCGTCGCCTCCGTCCAGCTGGGGTCCTTATTCCATAGTAACTAAATTTCTTACTGTGTAGAGAGAGTCTATATGATACCTTTCCTCGTCGCGTTAGGTATGCTCTACACGTAGATAAGCCGCCCACAAGTTGTCTTACGTTGAAATATTCCCGTTTCGCTCTTCCGCAGGATCACGATGCTGTGAGACGGTTTCATACCGTTCGAGCGCCTAGTCTGGCTCTTTCGTAATGATAATCTTTCATGCTAGGAAGCCGAGTTTTACTATATACGTATATCAAAGGTAGACTGGAACTGTTACGACAGCTGGCCAAACGCAGATCTACATTCTATGCAATGTCTAGGCACCGCACCAATAGGTAGATGTTGCAGTATTGCTTTTCCCCAGTACGACACGAGGTTCCCACGTTATCAACCTCGGGGAACTGCGTGGCCGGCCTGAATACATGACACTACCCTCCAATGGGGGCTAAGCTGGACGCTCATGTTTACGTCAACTATACGTTATTCCTAGGGTGGCTGCGAAGCCCCGTTGCACAGTGTTGCATCTTCCCATTAATGGCATACCACTGCTGATGCGATACCCCAAAATGCCAATGGGTTTTGATGTGGCTCTCCGAAGGATCCTACACCTTTCTTCTCATTGGCTTCTCCGCACCGACGCGGCGGTTCCAATTTCGTTCCACGGTGAAGCTCTGGGGAAATCCCACTAGCTACTTCTTCATCTTCTATGTATAGACTAGCTAGATCATATCTATAAAGCATACCTACCTACTTGTGAGATGCTAGTGCCTTGCATTACCGTCGACCCGATCACTCATCTCGGTGTCTAGCGACGAAAGAAGGGAGCACGGTGGCTTTCAGATCCTGGAAGAAACATTGTGATCCTGGCATGCTGATGCTGGCACCAATAATTTGTGCTGCTGGTCGAAGTCAATCTCGAGGGCGTCCAGATTTAAACCCGGTCGTAGGAATGATCCAGGAGGAATTGCTCACTACCACCCGCCTGGTTCACGGTAATCTTCGTCCATCACTTTTTCCCGCTCAGTCGGATTGAGAGTGCCCCTGGTACAAAAACAAAAGCAAGCGACACGGCGTTGTGGCTTCTACGAAGGCAAACTATAGCGCGGATGTATCTGGCCGTCCATGAATGTACGTAGAGAGGCTATCTTGGAAGATCCGTGTTGCCGAACAGAAAAGCAAGCTCTTGCTTCGGAGGTAGCAAACTTTTCAGAATAGGCAATTCAGACACGGGAGGTGGCTTAGTTGGGTACTTTTGTCTTCACGTCATGATGAACATCCCATTGCTGATAGCTGTTAGAACACATGCGTAACGAAAAAAAAAAGCTATACCCGCCTATCGTTCAATAGCAGGTTTATTTACCCTGGCACGATGACTGTAAAACGTCGCCAACCATTACCAGCCATTACGAAGGATCACCATAGTCAGATCATGCCCTGGCATTTGGTAAGTGCCCCTGAGATCGATAAGGAGCTAGCCGCCGAAGCGCGGGGGTTCAGAGCAATAATATGCGAGCCCAACTTCTCAGGCTACGTAAATCTATAGCACGGCACGAGAGCTATCGTGTCTCGAGACTGTCCGACTCCGAATCGTCCTTGCACTATGATAGGCGTCCCCGCGAAGACCCCCAACAAGCCTGTGTCCGAGTGTTATCGGCTCAGCGGGTGGCGTGTGACTCGGACGTTCCGAATTATTCACTCGATCGTCTGCGACAGGAACCGTAACCCTCCGCGTAAAGCAGCGTTAGTAGCACTACGTGCGCCTTGCTTCATGCTCTGTCCTGGCGGGTAAATAACTCGGTGCGACGCCGGCAAAAACGGTGGTCCCTCATCGAGAGGGGGGGAAAGAGTAACTACCCGCTGTACGATTGGATCGCTTTCTGCTCGTGCGTAGGACTACGTCTTCTATCTACGTTACCTCCCGATGGCGACACGACTGGTGATCGGCGGAAGACTCGCATACACATACACCATACATATTATATACATATTCATATTGACATATATTATACCTTCATCGCCCAACGTGCGCGCATAGTGGCCTTACGAGGCAGACGCAGTCATGAGACTTCCTGCTTATGCACCTTGCCGCTTAGCTTGTCTGTCGTGGTGCTTACGTCCGAAATCGCAGGGCCTGCGATACCACTCTGGTCTTACTTGGAGGTCATTACTCTAATACCACGATGGGCGGCGTGTCTCCAATGACAACCCTCGCGACTTCAGCTCAATATCTGTAATGCAGCGACTGCTAATATAGGCGTGTGATTTGCAACTGTTAAACAAGCCGGACGGGAAGATATCGAGGGTTGTCCGCCTCTGAATCGAATCTGGTTTGGCATTGCATCGGTTGCTGACACGATGGCATAATCTGTAAAACGATTACAGTACATCTCGCTAGGAACCACAGCCTCAAGGCGTCACGGATGAGATAATACTTCTACCTCGGCAGACTTGGTTGTAACGAAGCGTGCGACTTTACTCTCCCTTTCCCTTCATTCTCCTAGTGGCAACATGATATAAAGGAGACGACCATCATACTTCTCGAGAGATAATCAGCCATCTCCGTGACCGCGGAAAAGCATATCTAGATGAGCAGGGCATCTGTCCGGTTGCATTAGTCTTAATAAGAGTTGTCTCGTCGGATATTCAGGAAATACTTTCACAATCAGACGATGTATGATCATTAGGATATCGACAAGGTAGGTAGGCTATCCCCTTACCTACCAACGGAGGCTAAGATCTTTGCAAGATTGTAACGTACGACTGACGGAACAAAAGTGTCGGAGACTGTAGTCAGCCTCAACCTCAACCATCTCCGCTTCACCGCCGAGGAGATGTAAACGTTCGACTGCGGTGGCAAGCTCGCGCCTCACGGACGAACGTTCGTTTCCATGGCAGAAAGTAAGCGACAAACCTGGTATAAGTCAGATTTTTTTCTTCTCGACTTATTTGGAATTTTTACTCTGGCATTCCAAGCAAAGGATAAGACGATGAAGAGTCGAGCCCTCGACCTCAGCTTATTCTTGAGAGGGTATCCCGTGACCTTGATCTGTTAGTGTAAGTTGAGGATGATATGGACTGGTTCGAAGGAGATTACGAAAAAAAAAAAAAAAAAAAGCAAATGCTTTCGATTGCTCATCTTACAGGAGAGGAGGTCTGTAGAGACACTGCCTAAGTCTGTTTGAGTGAGGAATTCACCATCCCCTAGGTCAATACCTACATGATGGACTCGTCGAAGTACCTAAGGCTAAGTACTAAGAGAGATAGTAAATATGGACAAAGACGGATATGCGGTAATCGAGTATTTATATGACGTTAAATTAAAGTGCGCGTGCACAGACAAATGTAAACAAAGATTCTATCTGAAGTCTAAAAGTTTAGCTAGTCCCTTAGCTGTGTAACCTTGAAGTACCTATTATTAGGTACCAATTTATACTAGGGTCGGAAATATAATATTATGTAACATGATTTGTGCGGGTCTTCGTCTACGGCGAATTAATTATTCCGTCCGCCGTGTGGGGTGAGCTTCCAAAAGTTCGAGAAGTTCCAAAATTTCGAGGTGACAAATGATAGGCATTATATTATCATCACCAAGAAACAACTTTCGCGACACGCAATAATTTTGAGTTGAGAATCTTCTTCCAACTCCCGGCATAAGTTTGATAAGGAAGACATTCTTCATTCTAATTTAATCTGGTGACGAAAACAACTAGATATTACCTTGGAGCACCTCTTTCACCATGCAGGCTCCCGTTCTAGTTATGAGTGAGCCCCTCCATGACCTTGGTTTAGACGAATATAGATGATGATACTGACGATATTTTAACCTAGACACCCAAAGCGGTGAAAGACAGACTGGACGAAAAGCTCAGATGTCCAACATTGCTGCAGCAAAAACGTATGATACCTCCTACTTTTCGATTTCTATATTTCCAACTTCCCCGCTAAACCTGAGCGATCTAGCGTTGCCGATATCATTCGATCATGTCTCGGTCCCAAAGCTATGTTGAAGATGCTTCTAGATCCTATGGGTGGAATCGTTTTGACGAACGACGGTCACGCTATCCTCCGCGAAATCGAGGTCTCACATCCAGCTGCAAAGAGCATGATCGAGCTAAGCAGAACACAAGATGAGGAAGTCGGTGATGGCACAACCACGGTCATTATCCTGGGTCAGTAATCCGCTATATGATCCCTAGGGAACCTGGGACTAACTATAAACTAGCTGGTGAGATTCTAGCCTATGCTCTCCCGCAGCTAGAGCGAAATATACACCCCGTCATTATCATCTCGGCTTTCAAACATGCCCTCAAAGATGCCTTAGAGTTTATTCACAAGATCTCCTTACCCATAGACATCAACGACGACAAGGCCATGTTTAGCTTAATCTCCTCTTCGATCGGTACTAAGTTCGTTTCGAGATGGACCGATCTGATGTGCAGTTTAGCACTAAACGCTGTCCGAACCGTCACTTGGGAAGCTGGAAATGGTAAGCGCGAGGTTGACATTAAACGGTACGCGCGTGTGGAGAAGGTTCCAGGCGGCGAGATCGAGGACAGCAGAGTTCTAGATGGCGTTATGCTCAACAAGGATATCACCCACCCGAAGATGCGAAGGAAGATTGAGAACCCGAGAATTCTCCTTTTGGATTGCCCATTAGAGTACAAGAAAGGCGAATCGCAGACTAATATCGAAATCACGAAGGAGGACGACTGGAACCGCATTCTACAGATTGAAGAGGAGCAGATCAAATCTATGTGTGAATCGATCTTGGCCTTCAAGCCCGACCTCGTCATTACCGAGAAGGGTGTCTCGGACCTCGCACAGCACTATTTTATGAAAGCCAACGTCACTGCGCTGCGCCGGGTTCGGAAGACGGACAACAACAGAATAGCTCGAGCAACTGGTGCGACCATTGTGAACCGGGTGGAAGATCTGCAAGAGTCGGATATTGGAACGCAATGCGGTTTATTCGAGATCGAGAAGATTGGCGATGAATACTTCACTTTTCTTACAAAGTGCACGACCCCCAAGGCATGCACAATCTTGCTTCGGGGACCTTCGAAAGATATCCTGAACGAGATCGAGCGAAATCTTCAAGATGCCATGGGGGTTGCTCGGAACGTCATGTTCCACCCCAGACTGTCGCCGGGTGGTGGGGCTACGGAGATGGCGGTATCAGTACAGCTGAATCAACTAGCGAGAAATATTGAAGGTGTACAGCAATGGCCGTACAAAGCGGTTGCCGATGCTTTAGAAGTCATTCCCCGAACCTTGGTCCAGAATGCTGGCGCCAGCCCCGTGAGGGTCCTCACTGAACTCCGTGCCAAGCATGCCGAAGGCAAGAGCTCATGGGGTATCAACGGAGATACCGGAACGATTGTGGACATGCAGGAATATGGCATCTGGGAACCGGAAGCCATCAAACTCCAAAGCATCAAGACCGCTATTGAGGTAAGCTCTACAATAATTATTCTCGTTGTTTATACTAATTTTTTCTTCAGGCTGCCTGTCTCTTGCTGAGAGTTGACGATATATGCAGTGCTAAGAAGGCGCAGCATGCGGGAGCCCCAGGACTAGGCGGCGGTGACGACTAAAGGAACAAAAATAAAGAGAAAATAGTTGATCAAAATGTCGAGCAAGTCTGACAGACGCGGAATACTGAGAGGACATACCCCTGAACCGACGGCTGGTCTAAAAGTCTTGAGATAGATAAATTATAACCCACGGCTTTGCTATTATAGTAGCCTAATATTATCTGAATTCTGTGATACCTTCCTCAATGAATTTGCTCTAGTCTTGAGGAGCAAATAGTGCTAATTACCTATTCTCGAATGCGTTCGCATTGCCCTTTTTCGTCGAGTACAGCCTAGAAAGGTATGGATTATATGTAAACTCTTGCTAAGAAGACTATAATAATACTATCGTTGGCAGTATGGAGGTGATCTAGTAGATTTTAATTGTTGACAGTTAAACAGCGTCCGTCTATATCACTAAGTTTTATGTTTTCTATATGAGAGGCTCTACAAACCCATCTAATTCTCATCTTTTTTCTTGCTAAGCTGTTTTTCTAATACGCGAAATACCTGTTTGTCAATATAGAAAACAATATATTTTTAGTTTGTTTACCAAGGTACCTACCAGACGACAAAATGTTAACAGCATCTCCTGTATTGCCTATTGTATTCTGTCTCTCCCGGGACACTGAAAACATATCTAGTCATTACTGGATAGGTACTTGTAAGGGGTAGTCATTGTTGAGAGTATAAATCGTATTGCGTTCTGCTCCTGAATATATCTGAATACCCGAGATAGGGAAAATAATACCGGGCAAGATACAAAGGTCTAGCGGTACCTGGGAAACTAGTTTCTATATAGTTCTTTACAAAGGCTTTCAAAATTAATTTCATTCGTGGATCTATCCAGACGTACGGAGAATGTTGGTTATAGTTGTATGGTGTCCCTGACACAAGTAATTATGTCCTTTTTGCGTCTTCGAAAGGCTACAAGGCGGACAAGGTATGAAACTCTTCCTGTACAGAACGAGGCCAGTATGTTGAAGGCCAGATGGACCATCAACTCTAGCATCAATGATAGGTACCGATATAACCCTTAGGGTACCTACTTCTTAGGATACTCAGCCATATCTCCTTTTAGCTCAAGCTGGGCAGCGTGTTTGGAGAGTGTTGTTAACAATGGTACCATCCGGTACCTACCTAGGTAGTGGTAACTGTATGTATCTACATGATCAGGTTTTCAGGCATTAACAGTTACCTATGCTAGTACCTAGACATAGGTATTGACGCGGTAACGTGAGTCACGACACCAATCACAAGGTACAAAAATACCTGACATTTCTCCTTTACCTGCTTAAGGAAACAAGCGAGTGAAGTTTCCCACCTGCCTTAGGTGAAATCATACTTGGACTCGAGAAAGGTACTACCGTGATCTCTCAGCTTGATCCAATACTTAAATCTTGACTTTCACTTGGTTTCATTTCACTTTTCTTTTTTTTTTTTCTTCCTTTCCTCTACCAGTTTCGACTGCTCAACTTTCTTGACTTTCGACTTTTCCTACCTTCCAACATATCTTTACACACAACACTTTTATTCATTTTAACCATTCTTCTAAATATCCAACTACTATCATCATTTAACTTATCACGACTATCTCTATCAACCTTTCTTCAATCGACCTCTCTTCTATTACCCTCTCTTCTATCAACATCTATTCTATCAACCTCCCTTCTATCAATCTCCCTTCTATCAACATCTCTTCTCTCAATATCTCTTCTCTCAACATCTCTTCCATTAATATCTCTTCAATTAACATCTCTTCTATTAAAATCTCTACTATTACCATCTCTATCCGCCTACTACCTTCACTCATCACCCTTCCTACCCGCGTGTCTATAACATAGAACCCATACACACGCGCGCGATATCATATCGCCTATTACCTACTACCTGTACCCATTACCTATCTCTCACTACCGGTTTTCTATTACCGGTTTTCTATTACCTATTACCTTTTACCCTTTACCCTTTACCCGTTACCCACTACCCATCACCTTTCGCCTTTCGCCTTTCGCCTTTCGCCTTTCGCCTTTCCCTATTCATCATGACTCCCCTTACTAGAAGACGCAAGGCTGAGTTGGATGCCGCTGAGGAGAATAATCGACTCATCGACATCCAGCTACAGACCGCGATGGAGCAAGACTTCAACCGCAAGCGTGTTGAGGCAGAGCAAGAAGAGCAGCTCAACCGCGAGCGTCTTGAGGCCGAAAAGAAGAAACAGCTCGAACGCGAGCGTCTCGAGGCGGAGATGGAAGAGCAACTCAACCGCGAGAGAGTTGCAGCAGAAAAGAAAGAGCAGCTCATCCGCGAGAAAGTTAAGGCGGAGATGGAAGAGCACTTTAACTGCGAGCGAGCTGAGGCTGCGAAGAAGGAGCAGCTTGACCGCGAGCGGTTTGAGGCTGCGAAGGAACAGCTCAACTACGAGATGGAAGAGCAGCTCAACCGCGAGCGGGTTGAGGCGGCAAAGAAGCAACAGCTCATCCGCGAGATGGAAGAGCAGCTCAACCGCGAGCGGGTTGAGGCGGAAAAGAAGCAACAGCTCATCCGCGAGAAGGTCAAGGCAGAGATGGAAGAGCAATTTAACTGCGAAATGGAAGAGCAGCTCAACCGCGAGCGGGTTGAGGCGACAAAGAAGCAGCAGCTCATCCGCGAGCGGTTTGAGGCAGCGCAGAAGGAGATGCTCAACCGCGAGAGGGTTGCGGCAGAGAAGGAGCAGCAGCTCGAACGCGAGCGGATCGAGGCTGCGAAGAAGGAGCAGCTCAACCGCGAGCGGTTTGAGACAGCGAAGAGGGAGCTGTTCAAACGCGAGCGGACTGTGGAAAAGATGGAAGAGCGGCTTTCCCCTTCTCCGAAGCGCCGTAAGCTCGATCTATTCCAGAGGACTGATCCCTTTCGTCCCCGCGATCCTCCTACTTTTACCATGGAGGGTCGTGATAGAGCTTTTCGCACCAAGGACAGGCTCAAGTTGCGTCCGACAAAGCCGCACCCTCTCCCAATGGCTTTCTTCACCTTGCCAGCGCCCAAGCCATCCGAGCAGATCTTTGCTAAGGGCCACAGCACTAACGACATGGGGATCATAATGGCCACGAAGTCACTATTCGATCACGCCCAGTAAGTTTTTATTCTGACATCTTATGCAGCCCTCCTCGCCCTATCCTCCTTTTCTATTCAACTCACTTAGCTTCACTACACGTTTAATCCACCCACCCCTAATATGTCCGAACTTCGAACCAAACTCTTTGGTGGAAAATATCAAGGCGAACTGCAAATTATCTTGTTGTGCAGAAAACTAATAATGTGTAAACAGCAAGCACGGCGTTGAGGCAGTGCCACCCCAGGAAGCTTTTGAGGCCTGGCTCGATGAGAACAAGGATGCCTTCATCAGGGCTCGTCAAGAAAGGGCTCGCCGACAAGATATCCGACCCCGTCGAAGTGTTCTCCCAGGAACCTACCCAGAGTCCCCAGAATCGCCAGAGCCCGAACGTCATCCCGCGGCTAGACCGGAAGCCCAGCAGCCTAATTCCCGGGGTGCTATCGCCAGAGGAATCCTCCGCAAAACGCTCCACAAAGCGGTCAAGTACACTCGCCGCGCCACTTTCCGCTTGTTGAGTCGAGCGATTTCCGTCCTCGATGATACCACGGAACAAGACAAAGAGGAGGAAACAAAGGAGGGGGGTGTCGAGGAGGAGGGCATCTCATCCCAGAACGCGGCTGTGGTCCCCGACGTTGAGATCGTTCAACGTCGGCCCATAGCCCCGCCGCTGGACTGCCGCTTCTTCCACCCCAACGGCGAACTACAGTCCACGTACCAGTACCTGACGACGCATATCCCGCTACCGCGCCAATGGGTAGAGTGGGCGATAGCCAACGGCGTGACGCAGGTACCGGGACGTGGGGACCTGAGGGAGCCGGGGATCTATGTCGCGGACGACGGGTTCAACTACCATGCACTGTACGAAGCGGTGCACTGTGGTGTGTTTGGCACCGGTCGGCTCGCGGTCGATGGGATCCCCGAGCACTGGCTCAGGGCTCGCGGGTATATTGACAGAGAAGTCCGTCTACTCAGGCTCCCTGACTTCGAGGGTCCCTAGATCAAGGTGGATGGAGTCGATTGAGGGGATTTCCTGACCCCTGCCAACGATCCTTGAGCGAAGTTGGCCTTTTCCCATGTTGTCGTCATTGAACCTCCTTCTGTGTAATCCTCTATATGGCCTGGGCGAGTGTTATCGTCTAATCTTGATTGTATTGTTTGTCGAGTTCCAAAACGGGACCACCTTCGGGCCTTCCGGCGAGATCTGGCCAGGAACCCAAGACTAATCCTCACAAGAGGGACCGATGTTGTTGTTGTATTGTTTAACGCCGCAAGAGGGTCCGATTCAAAGACGAAGAGCTGAAAAGTAATGTTCACGAAGAGGCGAAGTCCCTAGTGTGTAAAAGATGTCACAAATACTTCACGACACGCAGAGCCTTCATTTACCATTGCCTCGACCGGAGCTGCATCAAATGGACTCGTCCAGCAAGGTTCGCAGATGACTATACAGGTCCTTCACTTCGACATATACCCTACCTTGATATGGCGATACATACGTGCTACTCCAACTGGGAAGGTCTAAAGGCACTGAGCGAAGAGCCAGAGAACATCGCAAACCACTGTTCAGAAACTACTCGAAAGGAGATGTACAGAACTACTATCGGACGCTACCACGGGAAAGCTGAACACAACTGCGGATTCAGTTGATCAGCAAATTTCTATGGAAGATGTTCGCCTAAAGAAGCCAGGTTGGAGCTGAACTCGACGAATTCGAAGCGAACCATGCTGTTGGCTATGGTTCCCTCCTGTGAGATTTTTTTTTTGCTGCCCATTTGTCGGGTCCTTTCATACCCTCTTCAAGGGTTAGTAGGTTGTGGATTCATTCAAGACTGAATGCTATACTTTTGGCGCTTTAACCAAAGGAAGAATTTTTGCTAAGAATCTCTCCGCGAACAAAAATCGCGACACGATAAAAAGAGAGTAAAAGAAAAAAAAAATTAATAATACTAAAAAATATATAAAAAAAACAATAAAAACAAAACCAAGAAAAAAACAATAAAACCAAAAACCCGAAAAAAAAAAAAAACCTCAGGCAAAGATTGATCGACAAAGCCTGCTAGAACCTGTGGAAAGCTAGGATGTTAGTCTACCAAACATCCAGTAGCAGAACGAAAAGCAAAGCGTACGAATCAGCGACGTTACATGCAAGAACAAGGATACGACGATACGGACGAGGAATACGAAGCATCTCTGCACGATGACGAAGAAATCGATGTTGGAGAACATGACGAAGGAGATGATGATGAGGCATACGAATCATCGCAAACACAATATCTCACGCATTACGGAAATATTAATGGAGATCATGTCGCTGGAATACTGGCGAATCAAGCAGCGTTCCATGCAATTACTAAGTCAGATATCTATATTCGGTTTGCAACCAGGAGGCAAGCCGACACTCGTCATTAAAAAGACACTGATCGGTGTTGGTTGGCCAAGGTGACAACGTCAACACCGAGATTGATATCCGCGTTGTCGCCTTGTCCAACCAACGGAACCAAAACTAGTACCACCGACCTTATCAAGTTTACCAAGCTTCCTTCAGCATACGATGTGGGGGACGGCCTAGACGAATGCTAAGCAATGCAAAGAACAAGATGGGATGAAGACCCCCCCCTTGTTCCACTTCACATATAAATACCCTAAGAAATACACCCCCCCCTTGTTCCACTTCACATATAAATACCCTAAGAAATACAACAACCGTTACTCTGGTTCATTTGGGACTAATAGTCGTTGACGGGTCATGGTCATTGCCGAAGATGACTTCGAATTCGTCGGCGATACCAGGCTCTAGCCCCCAGGATCCAGGGATGGACGCAGGCGCGGGAGGTTTGCGGCCCTCCTGCTCGAGCTCTTTCCCTCTAGGAGGAGTCTGGGAAGGTGTATTCACAGAAATATAAAAGCAGAGGCATACGACCTGGCCCTCCAAACGGAGGGCGTGCTTCACCGCATCAACAAGAGGCAATACGCAAAACTATATGTCACACTTCTAGATCAGCTCCGCGTCGATGCCTGACCGCGCTTTCTTAGGAGAGCGATCCCTTTACGTCAACAGGGAGAAGGCTTTCTGATGTGTGTTCCAAACGCCCCGGCCGGATCGTCTTTTCAAAAGCAACTGCGCTGTGTGGACTTGGCCTACAGATGCTTAACTGTATATGGGTACTCAAATGGCCCGGTCTCTGCAAGGACGTGTAAATAAGGAGCAGCTTTCACGAAGGAACTGGCCGGATGATAAGAGGCTACCGTATCTAACGGTCTAAAGACTAGGGGGGTTCGAGCTCCAGAACAAATACAACGACACCAATCTGTTTTCTGCCTACCTATACCGACGACGATGGGCACCCCGTGCGTAGCCCTATGATACGCCAGCAAACAGATACGTACTACATCCGGATCGCAAAAGACCGATGAAGGGACTGGAGAGTGTGGCGTGTTTAAATAATCAGGGATGATTATACTAAGATGACAAGGAGAGTGCGAGGAAATTTTAAACCTCTTGGGGAAAAGATACTGGAGGACTAATTCATGTTGATGTTAATGTGGTTGATGATTTTTTTTCCACGAGGAATTTGGGAAGAGCTCGGAACATGGAAGTCGATTAGGTAGTGATGGATTAAGTAAGGAAGAGGGAGAGCTTTTACATTTACAAGAGCCTATAGACATGGCCTATTTTCTTTTTTAATCTTGGGGGCGTATACTTCTTCGAAGTCTTACTGACATCGGCGCTTTTTTCTTTCTTTTGGTTCTATTGATTATACTCCTCATACAGCTATCTGTCTTAATTAAAGGTACCTACCATCTTAAACCTACACGTAAACGAAACATATTTGCTCCTATCGTTCGTCCGCGCTTCTTTTGGTATATTTCAAGTGATATCATATGACTAGGTAGCCAGCCTCCCTCCCCCCCCTCTCTCTCTCTCGCGTACCTAGCCTTACAACGTCCTGGCCTTCGTAATTATTGGTGTAGGTACATGCCATCAATAACATCACGTAGAACTAATCCCTACTGAAGCGTCACGAACTGTACGTCTACTTGCTCCCCGACGTCCCCAGCCAGCCTGTCGACCCAGGTCTCGCTGCTGTGGCATCTACTCCCCTGTCCCGTCATTAGACCCCCGCGCAAGCCCATACTCGCCCACTTGATATAGGTACACCTTCTAACATTGCAAGGGGATTGTAGATAATTTATATCTTCCAAGTGTGACGGTAGTGGCTGCATGGAGTGGCATGCTGGTGACAGTTACAACGAATCTAAGAGAGGTAGGCACATAATCAACGTATAACAAATGTAATAATTTGTCAGTTCTATTGGCGGTTCATTCGACAAAGCATGTAAATTGATCATGAAGGGTATCTCCTGTATTCTAAAATGATAAACACATACTATGAAAAAAATCCAGAACCCGTCCTAGTACACGCTTCCTCGGATGCTCCTATCCTCCCTTTCGGCCTTGTCGAGGTCTTCTGCTTCATCCCCCCCGTCTGAGCCCTGGTCCGAACTATTAGGCGCATCGCCAAGCTTATTAGCGTGTGCGTGGCGCGTCGTCGAAGGCTCCTTGACACTCAGCTTCGTCCCGTTCTTTTCACCGTTCTTAACTCTCGCGGCCTTAGCAGCAAGACGTTTGCGAGCGTCGTTTTCCGAAACATCCTCTTCACTCGCATGACCTGAGTAAGTACCTCCGAAGTCGCGGCCAAGGTGAAGAAATGTCGGTTTTTGTGGGGTGTTGAGGCTGCGAAGTCGATCTTCAATAGTTATATACGAAGGCGTTCCGTCCGGCGAGGAAACAACCTCTTCCTGAGCTTTACTTACGTCTATATGCGGCGCAGATCTACCGCGAGGATCATCTGAATCGTCATCGGAATTATTGAGTCCTTGGACTCTCTTGGTCGGAGCTCTGCGGCTAGCTATCGTTCCGTTACCGTTGCCATTAACATCAGGGGTTACATGAGTATCCCCGTTATTGGCGCATTTCTCGTCGTGTCGTAGTAGGTCGGCAAAGTCTTGCCGGATCTTGGGATTCTTGCCGTGGTTGCAACCGTGAGGACAGCCGCCCCATTTTCGTGGCGGGACAGGGGTGCTGTTCTGTCTCTCTGCCTTGTTGGGTTCCTTGCCATTCTTGGTTTCTAGAGCTCGTTCTCGACGCAGTGCGGACCATGTCCGAAGCTCGTTCTGGAGATCATATTTGCCGCTGTCCTCCTGCTTTTTCATGATAAGGAATTCGCAGTGGTTCACATTCCGCAAGTCCTCGAAATACTCGACGGAGAAATGGTACCACTTCATGAGGAAGACGCGAGACATGAGACCGTGGGTTACTGCGATCAACGGTCAGGAACTGGGACACATGGGAATGAATGGAAAGGGAGGGCACGGTTACACACCTAGGACACAGACGCTGGCGAAGTCGTCATCTCCAAATTGGCGCCAAAGGCTCTCGTTGAATCCAGAGACGCGGTCGTAGGCGTCTGCAGCACTCTCGCCATTAGGAATACGATAGAAGAAATGACCATAATCAGCACGTTCTTGCCACATCCTTTCCATCTCGTCGCTACATGGCTGGAAGTTACCGAAATCCTGCTCTCGTAGGCGAGGTTCTTCGTACACCGTTATGTTGCTTTGCTTAAAAGGGGAAGGATCAGGTTCGTTCGATGTGAGCGTCTCTATGATACCTTCAGTCGTCTCTCTCGTTCGTCGGTAGGGAGAGGTATAGAACTGGAGAGTATCATCCGGACGAAGCATGTCTCGTAGTCGATAGCCGGCTGCGCGAGCTTGCTGCCATCCTTCCGGGGTTAACTTGACTCTATGGTCGGGGATGGTCTGATGGATTTCGCGGTTTTCTATATTTATTATTGTGAGCTGCGAGTGTTTGAGAGTATTTTTTGAGAGCAGGTAGGTGGCGGTGGCGACATACTGTTGCCCTCTGACTGGGCGTGTCTGATTAATATAATAAGTCTTGGGCGACCCATGATTGCGCCTTTAAACTTGATCTTTCTATTTCTAAGTGTGTCCTCACAAAGACGAAATGGTGAGTGTAGAACCAACTTTTATTAGATATAATAAGGGTATATTGTATTATGTAGGTAGTTTTGTTATCAACGAAGTTGGAATATCAAGTCTTCAACGATCTTCGTACGAAGGGAGAAGAATTGAAGGCTTAAGTATTCTTCTTGGGGGGGTAAATTGTAGACGAGTCACGGTCTGAAAAGGTGAAGAGTGTGAAAAAGAGGAAAAGAAGAAGGGAATTTCAAATGATAGAAAAACACAGTTCAAGTAATTACTTGTTTTCTCCTTCCCTCTTGGGATCTATTGGATATGAAGTACGGGAAATAACGTTTATAAACGTGGTGTTGTACAATTGACGTAAAGTCAAAAAAAAAGAAAAAAGTCAAAATCTGATGTGTAAGTGGTCTAATATAGGTAACTTTCATCTGCTATGTACTGTGATACTACAGTACTTAAGAAGCATCAAGTGGTGCAAAGTGAACAAAGGGACTTGACGTTGACGCTGCGGTACTTTCCCCAAGCATGTTTCAAACTCTCCAAACTCTCTTCCCTTTTATCCAACCAAATCTATGCCCTGTGTCCAGCTGCTAGGGTTCCCTGCAAGCCATGCGTAAAGGAGCCTAAAAAGTTACAAATAAAGTTCCATGATTGGTCCATAGTGCTTTCCTCCATCTAGCCGACCCATGAGCCCGATTCCGGTTCCCAGCATCAGGCTACGCACGGTTCAGTACTTTCCCTACGTACGTACGACGTAATAGTACATAGTAGCTTACAGTACATACGGTGCGCATATACATGTGTATGTACAATTGATCTAAGTAGGTACCTGTCTCTAGTCTAAGGGTCCTCGCCCACCTCCAGTTGCTCACTTACCTTAAGTGCATACTTAGTGTATATACATAGGTACAATACGGTTACATATATGTATGTATCTAAGCCTTAAAACAAGAATTATGCCATCAGGGTCAATCAACCCACTCTTTTTTTTTCCTCAACAACAATTATTGATCTTATATCATCATCCCAACTCTACAGCCTCGTAAGGAAAAAAAACAAAAAAAAACACGCTATACAAACATTTCATAACGAGCCATAATCGTCGATAAAGTCTGTGCCTCATCCCTTCCATCAACTACATACATCTCATCGCGCCTATCGCATGGTCATCGACGCCCAAGAACCACCACCCCTTTTCCAGCCATCGACCCTCGCCGCAACGAAAGAAGCATCCGCATCACGCCACCAACATACGACCGCGCGCACATCAGATCCACAAAGCCCTACTCGAGTCCCGAACGAACGGCATATCCAATATCGAACAAGGGAAGGAGGGGGCCGGCTCCGATTGAGGAACTAGCTAGCTAGCTACTAGTCAACAGATTAGCCAGTCAGGCACCTGTTAGGGACAGTAAAAAGAACCCCCCAAAAAGAAAGCCAGGCCGGAACCCACCGTACGCACACGTACAAATACACAACACAGCCGATAGATAGCCAACCTACCGACACAACCATGTCGGGCGAGGGTCCGGAAAGCGTCCCGACGTCCGCAGACCCGCGCTCGAAGCGGCCGACGAAGAAGCGCGCGCTAACGCCCCTGTCGAGCCAAGCGCTCGAAGTCGAAGCGCTCTTCGCGCGGCCGGACCAGGAAGTGCGCGTGCCGGACGCCGCGGCGGCGGCGGCGGCGCGCTCCCGGCGCGCCCAGCTGCCGGCGCCGCCCGAGATCGTCACCAACGTCCAGGGCTCCAGCGCCGGCGCCGGCTCCGGCGAGTTCCACGTGTACAAGGCCAGCCGCCGGCGCGAGTACGAGCGCCTGCGCCGCATGGACGAGGAGGTTGCTCTCGAGCGCGCCCGCGACGACTTCGAGCGCGCCCGCCGCGAGCGCGAGGCCCGCGACGGCGACAAGACCCGCAGGAACCGCGAGAAGCGCGAGAAGGCCAAGGCCAGGAAGGCCAAGTCCAAGAATAACAACAACAGCAACAACAATAACAATAACAATAACGATGATAAAGACGGAGGAAGAGATGGGAGAGGTAGGAATGAAGATGGTGGTGTCAATAATACGGCGGAAGGAGAAGAAGAGGCTGCTGCTAACAAACCAACAAGCAAGTCCGCTGCCGCCGCGCCGCCGAATCGCGTCATCAAGGCTCGGCTTGACGTGAAGAGAGACTCGCCAGCAGGGCCGGAGAGGGCTACAGACAGCGAGGGGCCCGCGCAAGGGAATGCCCCGGCAGACGAGGTGAGGGGCATCGTCATCGAGGAGGACTAAGTAAGGGATTGGAACTAATAGATATATATACCCCATACCAAAAACCTCGGGAGTGGGTGGCAATTAGGGCGGCAGGTCTGAGGTGATATAAAGGGATTATCAAGCCACGGGCCCGTACGGTAACGTACGCGTCGACGGAACTGGCGATGGAACCGGCATATGGCGGCGTTATGGTATTTTATTTCCCGTGTTTACGGCATTTGTAGCATCACTTGTAATTTCTCCCAAGATCGACGTCGAGATCGAAAAGAAACGGAAAAGAAAAAAAAAATCTAAATCTAGCCTCGCGCTATCATGAATGGTATCAAATTAACTATGCCCGAGTTTAAAATAAACTTAGAGTAATGTCGCTCCCGCTGTCCTCCCTCAGGTTTAACCTGCCAAGAAAGAAAAAAAAACCACTAAAAGAAAACATGCAAATCCTGAACGCCTTTATGGTTGGGGGTTTGGGGGGGGGGGCGTAACATGTCGTCAAGACGAATAGCTGGCAGAAGTCTTTTTCCGGCTATCCTTTAAGGGGTCATTTCTAGCTGACCGATCCGCTTTTTCCTCCGACTTTCTATAAGACATACCGTTGTAGGCCGTGAAGTCATGATGCAATTGAGAGTACGGCCGTCGACGGACGGTCGGCCTGCATTTATACAAGTTCCTCCTCCTACTAGAGCATCGCAAACCCCCTAACCTTTCGTGAACCCCCCGGGTCTTCGCCCTTGCTCTACCTATCTTAATAGTACACGCGTTATTCAGCAGAAACACAGGTGATCTCTTTTCGTTGCCTCCGTCTGCGACTATTCGACGATGTATTCGTGATATATGTACAACGTCGTTCTTGTTCTGTTTTTAAAAGAAGTCTATCTCCTGAGAACGCCGTACAGATGCATTCATGTATTTAAAGCGGCGACGGTTTCTAGCCAGCTCGTTGCTGTCGTCGGATCAGAAGAATTTTGACATTGCTGTACTCAGATCAACGAAGTCGACCGGTTTCGTAACATAATCGCTAAAGCCTGCTGCTGCGCATTTCTCTTGCACGTCCGACATGACATTTGCTGATAGGGCAATGATAGGTAACTTGCGATAGTTACCTTCCGCCTCCCATTGTCGAATCTCTCGGCAAGCCTGGTAACCATCCTTACGAGGCATGTGAAGGTCGCACTGTCATACAAGGGTCAGCTTCATCTTTCGCACCATACAAAGTTCCGCAACCTCAACCTACTAGTATCAGAGAGTAATAATACGGAGGTCGTGCGAACACCTTCTCGGTACATTCAACACCATCCGCGGCAATCTCCGCTTCGATCCCAACCTTCATGAGATATCTGACCAAAACTTTCTGGTTGACAGGATTGTCTTCGACAAGGAGAACTTTGTACCCCTTATTACCGATTCTTTTCTCTACATCTAGATAGTTCTGCTTCTGGTTCTCGACCATTTGTGCGGCGTTGGAGCGGTTCAAGTCTACGCTAAGGTCGCGTTCCCTAGCTGGGTCGAATATAACCGCGAATCGAGACGGCTTCACAGGCTTATAAATGAATATCATACGTTTCTCATCCAGAAGCTTCTGATGTTCAGCATCGGACGCCAATTTAAGAACAGCCTGCCTCTGGACGGAATCCGTCAAGACGAGAACCGACGTCTTGCCTCCGGAGCTTGCAATTATTTTATCGATCACTCCGATGATCTCTTCGGCCGACGGGAGGTTGAGGACAACATGGGTGAACGTCACTGATTCGTTCCCTCCGATCATGTCTTGAGCTTCTGACACGGTCGCCATTGCTGTTATCTGATGTGGGATGTCCTTTGGGAGTGTCATTTCAATGTGCTTTGTTGTCGCTTCCCTACTATAAGTCTGAGGGCAGATGACGAGAATGGAATACATTGGCGGACAGAATTGCGCCAATTCCTCGGAAAATCTGGTCCCATCTGGCGTGGGTACCATGCTGGGTGATATCCTACCCGAAGGCATCTGAAGTTTCATCTGAGAAAGATCCTGCCCGCTAGCTTTTGCAGCCTCGCTGAAATGCGTGAGGCCAACAGTCATCGACGATATGGAAGATCTCGTAGTATTCAGGCTCCGGATAGAGGGAAGCGAAGGGTCCGAACTACCAGACGACGCTAGTGCTGGAGAAATAACATCCGCGTCTGAGCTGGGGCTAGTAGTCGAAGCAAAATCCATCGTCCTATGCAACAGGAGTGGTTTGATGGCGCTTAATGGTTTCTCATCCGGCGAATGCATGGACGCTGCCATCGGTGGAGTTTTTGCCAGTTCAGGATGGTCATCAGGGCTTGGTAAACCGAACTTCGCAGTAAATGTGAATGTTGAACCCTTCCCAAGCTCAGCACTGCCGTCCATCGTTCCTCCGTGGAGTTCCACAAGCTGTCTTGAAATCACAAGACCTAAACCACTACCGCCATGTTGCCGAGTGCTGCTCCCGTCGATTTGGCTGAAAGGTTTGAAAATGAGCTCCGCCTCCTCCTTGCTGAAGCCGCGTCCGGTGTCGATGACTGAAAATTCGAGCATTATCTGATGGTTAGAGAGTTCGGTTGGGTTACTTGTATAGACTCGACAACGGCTAAAAACCTCTCCCACGCTGGTAAATTTGATAGCATTACCAATGACATTGAGAAGAACTTGCCGGATTCGTACCTTGTCGCCTTTGACCCAAGAAGGTACGTTTTCTTCCACGACATAGTTAAGTTCAAGCCGCTTAGCGACGGCCATAGTCGAGACCAATTCGTTAACATCCTCGATAAGGGACCTGGTGTGAAACCATTCGAAGTTCAGCTTCATCATCCCAGCATCCACCTTAGACAAGTCCAGTATGTCATTTATAATCATTAAAAGACTGTTGGCGCTCGTCTGGATCGTATTGGTGTAGTCTCTCTGCTCCTCGTTCAACGTCGTGTCCTGTAAAAAGCTCACCATCCCAGATATGCCAATAAGCGGCGTGCGAATCTCGTGGGACATGTTGCTCAAAAATCTACCCTTGGATTCCATAGCTTCTTGCAACTTCTCTTCCAGCAGTTTATGATCGTTGATATCGGTCGCCGAGCCAAAGTAGGAGCTTGCACCGCTACCGAAACCAACATCGTCAATCTCCACACATCTGATCAAATGCCATCGATATTCGCCGGACTTTGATCTGAGTCGTACCTCAGTCGTGTAAGAGAGCCGACCATTGCTATCCGTCGCGACTTTGAGAATCCCCTTCTTGAAAAGCTCGCCGAAGTCTGCAGTCACAAAATCACGTATCGGCCCTAGTTTTTCAATATGATACAAGGCGCCTATACCTTCTCCACGTGTGCTTGACAGATGCTCGGGATTGTGAGAGGATGCATGGATACTGTCCTCCCCGCCAGATACCACCGTCGTTGGCCGCTCTCCAGGTAATCGACATTTCGCCAAATCGTCGGGATGCACAAAATCTATGAAACCTAAACGTAACGCATCTTCCTCACTCTGACCAGTGTACGATAACCATTGCTCGTTTGCGAATGTGACTCCGTCGCTTTCGGTCGCAGTGAATATTATCTGAGGAATCAAATTTGCCAGGAGACGATGTTTAGCTTCGGAGGCCTCAATCTCTTCCTGCCGAAGCGTCATTAACTCAGCAACCTTCTGATCGTGAATATCCATATAGGAACCAATGAATTGTACGATAACCCCTCGTTTATCCCTCGAAGCCACTGCACGTGCCTGATGCCATCGATATGCGCCATCGAATCGACGAAGGCGAACTGTGTGGGCAAATTGATCACCGGATCGAAGAGAATGGGTCCACGCGCGCATGTAATCATCGCGATCTTCAGGATGCAAACTCCCCCAAGGATCTGCAACCAGGTCTGAAAGGGTTTGGCCCCGATAGGTTAGGTATCTACTGTTAACCCAGACAATCTCTCCATGTACCGGCAGCGCGACAAACACATGTACAGGTAGCAAGTCCAACATAAGCCCTTTTAGACGATCCGAAGGCGGCAGCATGGTTACATGCGGTGCAGACGCAGACCCAGGCCGAATCGGCGTCGTGCTCTGCGAAGTAGGCTTGGTAAGTAGAGAAGTACTAGGGGGTAGGGACTGGAAAGTTGCAGAGAAATCGCCGCCATACGAATGTAGCATCGTATGTCTGTGGCCGACGGATGTTATGCTCTGATTAGATAGTCGTTTCCGGCCGTCGTCGGCATCCTGTCGAGTTTGTTGACTCTCTAATCCGGTATTCACGTCGGAAGAGCCTTTAGACGTAGGTCTTGGCTTTAGCATCGGGTTTATCACTAGATCATCCGAAGCACTGGCATCCCGAGTGACGACCTCCACATTTTCCATATCTTTCATACTTGAACTCAGATCCCGTTGGTGATGTAGAAGGCTCCCTGATCGTTTCATTTGCTTGCCAGGGGCAAGGCTACCTTCCCTCATTCCCGCTCTAGGAACACGTTGGGTCAACGCTCCTTGGGTTGGCGAGTCCGCCGAAACTCCACCACGAGGAACGGAACTAAAATAGCTGTCACCTCCCGGTTGGCTAGGGCTCGTTCCCGTAGCTCGCCTCTCGACAACCAATCCAAATGAGCTGGTATCCCAAAGAGGCGTTCCACTAGGCGATGCGTTGATACTCCGAGATGGACCAGAGTACTCGCTTGGACTAGTAAGACTTCCAGTAACTGAGCGCTGGGAGGCGTCCTCCGGTTGTGGGGAGCTAAGATGACCGAGCATGCCAGGGTCTGTAAATGGTCGTCCGTCAGGGCCGATAGCACCGAAGCCACCAGTCGACGGCCTCTTCCGATGTAGGCCCATGACTTCTGTCTCAAGATTTGAATAATGGCGACAGAGAGAGAAGGTAGCGGCTAGATGGGGTGCTAGGTGTTCAAGAGAGTGTCGTAAATTTGATGGATACGGTATAATCGGGGTTAAGATCGACAGAATTGCAATAGGCAAATGTTTGTTCTTCTTGGCTAATTCCTCGGTAGATGAGCGCTCATGTAACGTGGCAGAGTTCGCACTCGGTTCAGCATGGCTCCGCTGAGAAGCCTTCTGTTCTAGCGCAGAGGGATCTAACTTGAACTTCTGAGGGGGTTTCGAGAGGAGGATGTGGTTTAGCGGCACGTGGAGGACAGTCCAAGAATTATCAACACCAATAGTCTCAGGAGGCTGTGTCGACGCATAGTCTGGAGGGCTTGGGCCAGGGTTGAACGACTCTTCATCGACTACGGCGTCTGTAAAAAACGGATTCTCTGAAGGATCGGCTCGGACTGCGGGCGAAGGAGCCGGGGATTGAGACCACGGCGAAGGAGGTGCTTGTTCGTATTCTTCGTATTTCGGTGTGGGAGGTCGGGGCGGAATGTCGTCTAAAGTTGAGAAGAGGCTGGAAAGCTTCTTATCTATCGATGGTGACTTTCCGTTTCGATTCAGAGACCGGGGCGCGCTCGCATTCGCCAGTAACGACGATAACTTGGTCTGTGATTCGGACCTCATAGGTTTCCTTAGAGACTTCCACAGTTCCTCGGGAGAACTAGGCTTAATAGCAGCCTTTGGTTGCTGCTGTTTCTCCTCGGAGTTCGGATCAAGGTAGGGGTAAGTACGCGTTAGCGCAATCACATTTCCTCGCTCGGCAACACGAGTGATGCCATTGTGGTCAATGAGCGGATCCGCTTCAAAATCAAGGCCTTGCAGTACGGGAAGAAGGCGACCTTTAGCCTCGCTTTTTGGTTCCAACTTCGCCTCCCATATCGGAACTGGCTGCTGTTGTTCTTCGATAGCGTCATGCTGTTCAAGTGCTTGTCTATTCAACGCAGGATGAGGTGAGACTAGATCGTGTCTATCCACGCCTGGATAATAGCTCTTACTCCTCTGAAGTTGACTTGGCCGCTGAGAACCAGGACTAACGGTTCGGTCCGCATCCACCTCACGAGCATCCTTCTTATCTTCATAAGCAGTAAAAGAATGACGGTTTTGGATCAGCGGCCGCATAGGCCCCTCACCCTTCAAATGCCCCTCGGAAGTCGATACAAGTTCGGGCTGGTCAACTGCACTACTTGTAACATAACTAGCCCCTGTTGCGATATAACCTACGCTTAGGTCGTCTTCCTCTAGAGCGTTGTAAGTGGCTTTCTGTCCCCAAGGTACGTTCTCGACGTCTGTCGGGTCAGCTGGCACAGATAGAGTGACTCTCTCGGCCTTGTAATATCCAGTCATGATCTGGATAACGCTATTCCACCACGCATCCAAGCCAGGTTCGGATGACAACATTAACGTCAGGTCATAGAGACTAGGTGTGGGGAAGTCGAGACTTGAGGACTTTGAAGCTACTCCTGTGGGTTGAAACGTCATGGCCGACGCCGGGGACGACGGGTCGGATCTCAGCTGATCTTGCAGCATAAATCTACCAAACGGTGCACCTGCTACGTCAGCGACTCCGCCCTGAGACTGCTGGCCAAGAACATTCTGCAGATAGGGCGATGTAAAATTAGGGGTACCCATGCGTGGAAAGGGATATGACGGTGTTCGGGCCGAAAATCCTGGAGTCAGGCCGCCGCGAACTGTCCGGCTAGATTCGGTCGAAGCAGTTGGGATATCAGAATCGGGCGTTGGCGAGGGCGTTGCGCTGGACTCTTCCTTAATAGGTGAGACGCGCGTCTTCTCCGACGCATTTCTTGAGGGTGACGGGGTGCTCCGAGCTACCTTCTCTCGACGTTCCATTTCTCTCGCAAGCCGCGCCTGATACTCGGCAATAGACCGTCTATTCTCTATAGAACCCGGCGAGGCACCGGCAACGTTATCCTCCCTACCTTTCCTCCTCGCGCCCGGACTAGCTCCTGTCTCCTGCGTTTCTCTCCGTACTTCGTCATTATCCGGCTGCCCATCTCCAGCAACGGGCAGGGCTTTCCCAGAGCCGGCCGCGTCAAACCCACCAGTTCGTAAATCAAAGTGATCCACGCTTGGAGAGGCAAGAGTAATCCAGGGCGCATCGGGATTCGTCGACCCTATCGCGTCTCCCGGCGAGGTTCGCATGGAATCGGAAATAAGATGAGAGAAACTAGTCCGAGAAGGACTACTCTGTTTCTCTATATTCAATGATTGAAGATTATCTATGTCATGGTCGAGGGATGGGTAAATGGGTAACGTGTTGGAGTTACGTAGTTCGTCCGGGTCTGAGAATTGATGATGATGAGATTGCATTCCTCATTCACGGCGCCCCCATGCGGCAAAGTCGGGGACGAGTCTCACTACGTTCTCGTGATCTCGGCATTCGCGTTAGTGAAGTCCCAGCTGGCTTTTCGTCGTCGTCGCTAGGAAAGATTAGATTAGACAGCATACGACCGAGAACAGATGTTTTAAAAAAGTGCCGTATGTTGGTTGGGTGACAGTGACAGTGACAGTGAGGAATAAGGATATGGTTCTTTTTCGGCTAGGACAGTTCAAAACCGGTAAGTGGCATTGCCTTGTGCCTATTGCAAGGCTCGGGGTCACTACCTACGTCAGACAGTGCCTCTAATCGATAGTTGATACGGTTTTTGTCTGGCTTTTTCCAACTGTCAAAGTTGTATGTATGTACTTTGTACGTAGTATGTATATCGTACAAGTATCGTAAGTATCGTCAGTATTGTAAGTATCGTAATGTACATAAGCTGAGAGCCGTGCACGTATCCAACCAAGTAAGCTGTCAAGATGAACAGACGAACCGACAAATCTACAAACCTGACACCGTCTTCTCAGCTTTTCTTATTTTTAGTTCGGTTGCAAAAAGATAATTTTAGTTGGGTCAAGAAAGAAAAGAAAGAAAAAAAAAGGATTTATTGGTGGTAGCAATCAATCATTCGTGATCATCATTCCCACTGGCTAAAGTGACAGACACATCAGGCGGAAGGGGGGGGGAAGAACCTTAGAAGGGAGAAAAGAGCATAAAAGTTGCATCGGTGCATCTATAACCATGCAGCGGGTACGCTAAAAAAGAATTAAAAATTAGTAAAAGATAGAGTGTAACTAACTAAAATAAAAATTAAAAGAATAAAATTGTAGGCGGGCGGGACATCCATTAACTTGGTAGGTGGTAGGTACCTCCTACACATACATAAGAGGTACATGTAAGACAAGGGGTAGGGGTAAGGCAGATTGATGATACTTTGGTACACTATATCTACGCGTACTACGTACTTGTATGTACTTGTATAGTGTATAATACACTACATACATGTATGTAGACATAGACTTGAAGAAAGACACATCAAATATTATTTGCCAAGTACATCAACAATAATAGTAGTACAAGTATGTAGACTTATACAATGCATCACTAGACAGGTCGAATGTACGTTCGATATACGTCCACGTTTATAACTGCATCTTCTAACACTTTCTTAGGCTTTTCTGACCCAATCAAGATATCTAAACTAGAACCTATCCTTACACAGGGTTACGGCGCAATGGCAATCATTCTCCCCCGCCCAGCCGAAGGAACCATTTCTTCCTACTCTCGCATGCCTTGATCTTCAATTTGTTCATTTACAGCCCGCAGCCCCGAACCCTGAAAGAATAGAATCCCATTTAACCACCTAGGCACTTGACAATCACACCCACTCTTACCTCTCAGCTGGGCAGTTCAACTTACCATACTATGTAGTAGGCCTCCTGTATCCTCATGTGACTTCATCTCCTTGCGGACTCGTTTGCTGCCACTAGTCTAGGTTACATTCCAACTAGGAGACCTCCGAGAGAGAACATCGACTCCCTTGGCCAAAGCTGCTGATGATAATATATCATCTACATGTAGGTATCTTTGAAGTTTGGACCATGAGTTAAGTAGCATACTACGTATCGACGCAAGGTTGTGTCATCGCAGACTCAGCATGGCGATAAGGAGCGGTCAAGCAACCAAGTAGGACCTCGGAATATAAGAAAATACATACGTAAGTTTTAAATAGGGGGTGGGGGTTTTTGGAGTGTTGCCCGTTTTTGACCGGACGAATCTCTTCACTTGCCAACCCCAGCTTCCGTTCAACCCAGCCTTCTCGTTATGGTCAATGCAACCATCGATACGGAATGACAGATAACTACGGATACATGTACCTTAATACAGGTCATATTTTAAAGACAGGGTATGAGTAACTATGTATGTAAAGGAAGAGATAAAGGAATTCAGTTGACCATTCGTTGAAGAGAGACATGTATTATTTTTTTTTTTTGAAGTTTACATATAATAGATGTAAGTATTACATGTATAAGTATAAGGTGTGTATAGTACCCATAACACTAAGACCGGTCGTGTATCGTACCTCACTGCAATCAAATGTATCAAGATATATGCCATTATCTCCATGTTCGTACTTGATATATACCTAGAGTATACATAAAGTACGAAGGGTATACAGATCTATGAGGCACCTCAAACGGTCCTGTCGCTCAATCGTTGCAATCGCAATTGTTATGTAATGCATTGATATTCAAGGTCGACAAGGTTCAACATTGAATGTCCCAGGGCCGGTTGAGGTACCTACGTATGTACATAGTAGAGGTACATAGCACCATAACCAGACCAAGTGCGTCATTGCATTGTGTACGTCATCTCACCTGCATGAAGTTTTTATATATATTTTTGTTGCACGGGTGCTTTGCTAACGGATAAGAATGTCCGTCGGAATTTGGAAAACCACGCTTTGGCTAGCGGGCACTAATTACATTCAAGTTGTACTGGGAAGTAGGTACCTATCTTTAGTCTAATTCACCTCATTTACAGATACGATTTGATGGAAAGGGGAGTATTATCGATCTTGAAGGAACATCTTCCTCGTTATCCCCAAGTTACTACATTAGGTAGGTGTCCGAGTCTTTAAGTACAAGTTACAAGTAACTAGCAATAGTGTATGCGTACCTGTTATTAATTGAACAAACAGCATTGACGTTCAAGCCGATTACAAGTTTTATAATGAAGGCAGGTACTTCGAGGTAGGTATTCCATAATGGGACACGATGTTGGTTGATTGCATTGAAAAATATTGTAGGATTCCTGATAAATGCCTACTACATCCTTGGGCCTACGTACAATTACAAGTGGTACTATAAGATATCTGAGTTTCTTAAAACTTCATGTCCTAGCAGTCTCATATATCGAATATACATATAGCTGATTGTGCAAATTCACAGCGAAGCATAAATCTATCTATATAGTACGTTAGATGTTTCACTGTGACGAAATGTGTCTCAATTTGTGTGGCATCATAGGTAACATAATAATAACCTACCATCGTTCGTGTTTGTGATCCGAAGCATTTTCATTACAATGACCAATTAAAAAAGGAAAAAGGAAACAAAAGAGTTATAGAAGTTTATTATTGGGGTTCCCCAGTATGTATGCGACTTCAATTTCTAGAAGCCCGCATTTTTTAGGTCGATTCAGATTCTTGGTGCGTATCCTTATATGAAAAAAAGATTGAATGTGGTCACGTAGACTTAAGGGTTAGATATTAATAGTCTGTCATACTTGAATGCCCATCCCTAAATTACCTATACTTTAAGTAATAGCGCTAGAAATATTTCTACACCTTCGCGGAAGACTTCCCGGCCGAGTTTGTCTTTTCTTCTTTTTTTTTTTTTTTTTGTCGCCAGTAACCCTTTGACTTATACTAGTTACTATCTAGCTTACAGTAACTACGTCGCTAGTCCCGGACCTGATAATAGAATTTATTCGAGATCCACAATAATCCGCATTACACCCAATCCTAATTACCGGGGTAGAGTACTTAAATCATACCATTATCCCCGATCTACGAAGTACTACACTACATACATAGGTACATATATACTTATTGTATTAACGAAGTACTAAAATTACATAGTGTAGTAATAATTCTCTCTTCCTTACGTACTTGCGCAATTTTCACCATCTCTTTCACAATCAAATTCCGTTGATCTACAAAGTGCTCAGTAAAATTGTATTGTACTATGGGTAGGTATACTTGCCAACTAACTACCTACCCTAAGGCCGATATTATGCCATAGATGCCATACACCTTTTTCAGACGAACCTTTCACGGAAACCCGTTACACGCCTTGTGCGGCCTCTCACCGGCTTGTCGGGGATGTTATTAGATATCTAAATGGCATTCCACACCGACCGCTCCCGATGATGCAGACGGAAATCCGCAAGCCTTTTAAGCCTTTCATTCGCTTTCGATAAATACTGATCCGCGGCGAACTTTCCAAGATGGCTTAACTGCAGCGTGTGCGGAGACGAAAAAGCCGTCTCCAACGTCGCACGGCATGAGACTATGGATGATCGAGTGGATTCCCTTTCTTATCAGTCGAGCTTCTGCGGCTGAGTTCTGGCTATGAAGAATGAGGAATGAGGAGTGAGGAGTGAGTGTTCGATAAGTAGGAGGTACCTAGGTAGGCACTGTAACATGTCAATGCCATGTCTACATAGGGTAGCCTACGTCCTGGTCTTGGACTAGGGGTATCTCGCGAGCATTATCACCTTAAAAGTATCTGCCCAGCTTCTCAGTGGATTCATGATGGCCGCACTCGTGACTCGCCCAATCTCTAAGAACGATTCACCTTTATATTCACCTTTCCAGCAAGAGTCTACGAGCCTGCCCACGGGACGAGATGTCCGTGGTATGTATAACATTATACTGTACCTATCTAAGAAAATGTTTTGCTCTCCGATCAAACGCTATCATGTTCAAGCTCGTTCGCATGGCTGACCCCTAGCAGTAAGCGCGACAACTCTTATACGTTATATTAGTATTTACCCAGGAAATAGGATAGTAGGGTACGGAAGCTAACAACACGTTTTGACGCGTGCATTAATAGATCGCTGCTCGTCACAATATACTCACAAACCCGACTTCCGGGCTAGCGCCGACACATCTTCAGGCAAATCTTCTTGTTCTGCCATCCCGTTACGCAGACGATTTTCGGCTGCTATGTGCGCGCAACCCCGTACCATGTCCGCTTATCGCGGAATCCTCATCTGTCGGTCGATATAATTCGGTGAAATCATACATCAGCGCTCTCAAGGGCTCGCAGCTTCTTTCCGACTGTGATATCCGCCGTGACGCGCCACGATACAACGTATATAACGACTCAAAGCTTGTCAAGGACGGATGTCTCGACATCGTAGAAGAATGGACAGACGACCACGTGGCGTTTCTTGTCGGCTGTTCCTTTACTTTCGAGGCTGCTCTAACAGAAGCCGGGCTCGGACCGAGACATAGCGCGCTAGGTCGCAACTCTCCCATGTACCGTACAAATATTCCACTGTGTCCGGCTGGCGTATTCACCGGGGCCACGTACGTCGTTTCTATGCGGCCGTATGCTGCGGCGGACATTGACAAAGTACGAGAAATTACGCGAGGCTACAACGCCATGCACGGCGAGCCTATCGCTTGGGGCTGGGACGCACTCTCACGACTAGGAATTCGTGGCATTGACTCCCCTGACTGGGGTGATGGCCCCCTAACTAAAGACGGTAGGCGTATGGGTGATGTTGTGGGCTCGGACATGGAAGTGCCTGTATTCTGGGGATGTGGAGTCACACCTCAAGAGGCAGTCATGAAAGGCAATATTCAAGGTACGGTCATGGCACATGCACCTGGTCATATGCTGTTACTGGATTGCACAGACTCGGATGTCTCCATTTAATGGCGTTATCACGATTTGAAGCAAGCCAGACGAAATAAAAATTTAGGATGAAGTTGATAAAGTTACCTGTTAGCCTCCAAAGTCTAATAATGTCCTTTGCGGGTAGATATAAACTCGAAGTGCATTTACACATGTTCCTTTCTTGTGTACCTACCGGTATGCTACATACGGCAGCAATATTGGGCTTGCTCGTTCACCTAAACTTGAAGATCTCAAAGCTGATAAAATTCGATATTCCAAACTCAGCATAGTTACAATAACAAAAGCGAGTACCAATACGCTATATTTTGCTATTTAAATATAGTGAACGGTAGGTATGTGTATTTCTTATAGCTCCTCTATAACGTAGATTCAACTAATAGATTTAATCTAATACCTTCAAACGCCCACCTCACGATGGATTTAGCTTTGTTGGATCGTGCGTGTCCCCCTATGAACAGAGCAATATTTAGGTAGTATATCGTTATTCTTACCTTTCTCTCATACAAAATTAAGATACTCGTATATCCTACCTATCAAGACCAATCTATACCTAACTACCATAAACCAATACGTTCCCAGAACCGTCTTATATCATGCCTTAGAATGTTTAAAGTAGGTACCTATACGAGATCAAATTCTAAGCCGTAGAAAGATAAATTGTGCTGTTGAAGTATCGGAGTATTAATTCTGTAGGACTCTACAATATGTTAAAAGCAACAGTTCAATATCGAGGAAAATCACAAAGAGCTACCCTCTGTCGAAACCAGTACCTACAACGGTAATAACAATTACATTAAACATACCTCCTAGAGAAGCATACCCATAGATTACGTACCGTTACTGGAGTCTTTCACCCACATTCCCCTTTCTGGACCACCTAAATAGGTACATTTAGCTTCCGCTCGCTAAGTTTTTTCTCAAACCCAAAGACCAATCAGGAGCTGCTACTTGTTATAAATAGAATAGCTACTATGTAACTACCCCAGAATTTGAATAATTATTCTACCAATCAGCTTCTAGTATATATATGGGGACCTTTGCCTCGTCAACGCTGTTTACATAGTACAGGGGGCCACTTTGTAAATTTCACCTTGCCTTTTCCGCTCACCACCTGATCAACCTACTCGTTTAAACGTCACCTCATATTAACTGCTACCTACGACGACCTGCGACGACTTTTATACAAGCGGATATGTATGATTCGCTCCTCCCTATACACCCGAATAGCCTAGTCGTGCTATCTTGTTACTGAGTTCTCTTCGCCGAGACCAACTTCTTCGTTGTCACCGGAGCAGATCTCGCCGACGTCGCTAGGTTCAAATCTATCGCCACTCATACTTAATAAACATGACGGCTCAAGGTCAACTTTCAAATGACGAGCGAGCGCCCCTGCTCCGCGATACTAGAAGCGATCATGTCGATGATAGTAGATGGGATGCACCCCCCGAAGGGGACTCCGATAATCTCAACGGCCAAGTTAAAACTTGGAGACGCCGTCGCTGGGTATCGCTCATCGTCAGCATTTTACTCATCATTGGTTTTGTAACAATATTGATTCTATCTGGACGTAAGTGGCACTCCTCAATTATTATCCATGTCCTTCCAGTTCGTTCATAGTCGGACTTGCTGGGTGCCTTGTTTGCTCGTTAGAAGTAGCATTCGACTATGTAATTATTATTGGCACTTGAAGCATATAACAGATTCGCTTTCAGCGAGCTCTCGGCTGCTAGCTATATCATACTATCATCATACCCTGAAATATTAGTTTGAGGGAAAGGATAAGAGAATTCGCATTCATCCGTGTATTTTTCCTCCCCGCTTAGCCTGCGTACGACTTAGTCCTACACCCTCGTTTCTGGCAACCTCCCTCATCTTATACGACCTCACAAAAGTCCTTTCGAACTACTTGAAATCTTCATATAACTCACCCCGAGACCATCTTCTAACAGCAGTATAGTCCTATCACGTGCTCGGCGAAAGCCTGATATGAATTCGTCGCTGTGTTTGACGCCGGCCGTATGTAACACCAAGGGTTCCTTTTACACCTTCTCAGCCTTTTGCCATAACTTAGAGCTTCCAAATTATCTTCTTTTCTGGGCTATCTCACTTGCGATAGGCCCGAGGGCCTTGAACTTTCCAATAAGGGCAAACTGTTGACTTTAGCTATGGCAGTGCATTCACGCAGCGTCCGAGATTCTCTGTTAGTAGCTCTAAGTGTCCCTTGGCCCAATGAATAGGTGCTTATTTTATTCCTAGATAATCTATCTCCAGATTATCAGACAATCGACCCATGTACCAACTTTGATACCCTTGTCTGTGGTGGTTTCAACGATCGCCATGACATCCCAGAAGACATGACTTCCTACTCTACGGGAACCATTATGTCTCAGAATGGCCAGACCACTCTTAGGCATATTTTGGAGTCACCATACCCTACTACTTCTCAGGTACGTGGTTATCTAATACTGTGTAGCTAAACTTCATCCATCGATGTGACTGCTCCGTGGCCTCGACGCTTAAAAGAGTGCATAGAGATATCGGAATATATGCTACTTATACAATCCAAAATCTACCTCGCTAACATCTACGTTCTAGCATTCGTCATTCTCACCTCAGAATCTCCTCACGCTTTCTGCTTCCACCGATGAACAAAATTTTCTTATGATACAGGAAGCTTATAATTCATGCATGAATGAGACGGCCCTTCAGAAAATTGGTGTTGAACCCCTAGTCAGCCTGATAGACAAAATTGCTACATCTTTCCCTGTGATTGATGATCTTTTGGGGGGCGACGAACCACTCAGCGAAGCAGACTATGCTGCTCTGAGCGATACTATTTTGCTTCTACAGAAAATAGGGGTTTATTCATTTGTGGGTCTAGGGGCTGGCGCCGATGATAAGAATCCCGATGTTGTCATTGTCCAAGCATATCCCGCAGGACTTTCGTTGCCCTCCCCAGAATATTATCAGGACAACAACACTGTGAACAAATATCAAACCATGCTTGAAGAGGTTTTTGCCAATCTTCTCCCTACTGAATCTTCCAAGTCATCAGCTAAAGAACTTGCGGAATCCGTCGTTGACCTTGAGAAGAAGATCGCGGCGATCACTCCACCTCCCGAAGACCAGGCAGATGTCACAGTAAGGGAAGCTATTCTACTGTAATATTTCATCTTTGCTAACCCAGCGGATATAGAAATACTATAACATCGTTAAGATTTCGGACGTTGGTAAAATTGGCCCGGCAATTGGATTGGACTCAGTCGTCAAAGGCTTAATACCCCAGGATTATACGGCAGATAGCATGCTTTTGGCATTTCCGGAATTTCTAAGCAATATATCTGATATCCTCTCCGGAACACCCAAGTCAACTATACAAAGCTACCTTATCTGGCAGCTGGTTAACACCTACTCTTCCTACGTCAAGGGACCAGAAATTGAACCAATCACTCGCTTTTCTAACACCTTATCTGGAAAGGTATGTATCAATCTTCTAGCTAACGAGGCCCTAAATGACTAAAGATTCCTAGGACCCGGACACGAAAACTGAACGTTGGAAAACGTGCGTCAGCTACGTCGATAGCACTCTCGGGTGGATATTGAGTCGGTTTTACATAGAAGCGGCATTTTCGGAAGATGCGAAAAAGTATGGCGATCAAATCATCATGGATATTAAACAGCAGTTTATCACGAAGTTAAATGACCTGAGCTGGATGGACGACTCGGTCAAGAAGCTGGCCGCGAACAAGGTACACAACATTGACCAGAAGATCGGCTTCCCGACGACTTCTCCAAACATAACGAACCCGGACGCGTTGCGGGCCTACTACAGCGGACTCGCCATTTCCGACTCCTTCTTCAACAACACCTTGTCGAGCAATGCTCAGGAAATCAACAGGACCTGGTCGACCCTTGGGAAACCGGTAGACCACGGCGAGTGGGGCATGCAGGCCGACATCGTGAACGCGTACTACAACCCGGTCGGGAACGAGATCGTCTTCCCGGCCGGGATCATGCAGTTCCCCGTCTTCCAGCTGGAGCTGCCCAAGTACGTGTCCTACGGGGCCTTCGCCTCCGTGGCCGGGCACGAGCTCTCCCACGCCTTCGACAACTCGGGCCGGCACTACGACGAGCACGGCAACTTCACGGACTGGTGGACGGAGGGGACGGTGCGGGAGTTCGAGAGGCGCGCGGATTGCTTCGTGGGGCAGTACGGCAACTACACCGTGCCCGGGCGCGGCGGCGACGGCGAGCCGCTGCACGTGAACGGGCGGCTGACGCTGGGCGAGAACATCGCGGACGCGGGCGGCGTGTCGGCGGCGTTCGCCGCGTGGGCGGAGCGCGCGGCGGCCAGCCCCGACCAGGGCCTGCCCGGCCTCGGCTTCTTCACCCACCCCCAGCTCTTCTTCGTCTTCTACGCCAACTGGTGGTGCGGCAAGACCCGCGCCGAGCAGGCCGTCCAGCGCATCTACACCGACCCCCACTCCCCCGCCTTCGCCCGCGTCCTCGGCACCACGGCCAACTCCAGGGCCTTCCGCGAGAGCTTCGGCTGCCCCGTCAAGGAGCCCACTTGCGAGCTGTGGTGATTGCGGGGAGGGGGGGAAGGCATCTAATGGATGTTGCCTCTTTTTCTTTTCTTTTCTTTTTTTTTTTATTTATTTCAAGGTGCTTGCGTGTGGGTTATGCTTAAGGAGAGATAGATTGGATACGAGGTAATAACTAGGTAAATAAAGAAACAGATAGCATGCGGGGAATTACGCTAGGTAGTGGATAGAAATTGCATGATACCTTAATCGCGAACTTCGTAGCGTTTGGTGCTCTTCTAATGGACTTAGATAATGATGTGGTTTATGTTCCGTGTAAGCGGTGGCAGCTTCTGAGATGGGGGATATAAATACATTTAATGCTCCTGAGAAGTGCTGACGACAAGAATATTGACATCTCTTGTCTGGGTTTCTGTTGATAACATTATAGGCAAGCTATATACTTCCCTTCCTCCCTACCTCCATGTACATCGCCAAAAATGTGATGAGAAAAGTAGATAGCATCGCATTTTGATTTTTTTAAGTCGCTACATATTATCCTACCCTCCCTAGCCACCATTTGGAAAGCAAATGGGCCTTTCCATTCCAGGCTGTCCTGTTATATGAATACCTGCCTATATTATAACATGCCTTAGAAACACTTTTGCGCAGAACTCCGGTTAGAAAAACGAGAGTGTTTTTTTTTTCGCTTTGTTTTCGGTATCCAGCTAGTAATCCCGATGATCCGGCGACTAACTACCTCCTCGAACCCGCGTGAAAAGTGACAAGAGTTGGATTGGAACTTCCTCCGACGTCTGGGGGCTTTTTATAGAGG
This sequence comes from Hypoxylon lienhwacheense, assembly GCA_902806505.1. Classification (NCBI taxonomy): domain Eukaryota; kingdom Fungi; phylum Ascomycota; class Sordariomycetes; order Xylariales; family Hypoxylaceae; genus Hypoxylon; species Hypoxylon lienhwacheense. The sequence goes on along the minus strand of CADCWW010000002.1, from coordinate 801,350 downwards.
TAGAGATCAGATAGCGCCGTAGTGTCAACCAGGACGCATTTACAGAGTATTACCCCAAATACTAATCTTAAGGTGAGAGCCCGACGAGCAACCGCCCGTTCATAGGCCGAGCTTCTGCTTCTTAATCCGCGGGTAGACGCCGACGATCATCAGGACGAAGATGAGGATCATGGCCCAGAGCTTGAGCCCGAGGACGTTGATATTATAGTCGGTTTTGGTGGCGCTGATGACGGTGGCGCCGAGGAACGGCAGCAGGACGTAGCCGCTGGTGCGGTGATACTTCCAGATCTTTTTGGCTTTGACCTCGCCACCGTAGAGCTGGGGGATGCCGAACATGGTGAAACCGATGAGATACTGGGCCAGGAGCCAGAAGGAAGCGATAACACCCAAGTATCCGTGCACGGAATGGAAGTGGTCGCCGTGGTTTATGAACTTGTTGACCTCGATGCTGACGACGCCGACGCCGAAGATAAAGAAGGCTAGGAAGTTGAGGCTGGCATGAACCTTTTGACCGACTTGCTTCTGCGCCACGGTGTGGGTGGGCTGTAGGACGAGTATGGACTGGATGAGGACTAGTAACCCTATCGACTGGGCGAGCGGGTGGACCGAAAACAGGATCAGCGGGCCGTTTAGGAAAACGGCGGCCCAGACGGAGGCTACGAGAAGAATCGCAGCAGCCTCGGCGATTACGCCGGTGCCTGATGACCTTATGAGCTTTGGCATATTGAAATCGTGATGGGTAAGATGATAATTATGGTAGTATCAAGCGGTGAGTGCACTGGGTTAATAATAGCAGACCGCAGGAGGGGAATTGTGAGGGAGAGAAAGAAAGCCGGTAATTGTAAAATTTAATAGAACTTGATACCATACCGATAATGAGGTTTTTGGCTATAGGAGCATCGTCTTTTTGAGAAACATCTCCTGGTCGACCAAGAAGAGGTTCTAGATCGTCTTGTCCGTCGTTGTCCGAATTAAACGGGGGATGTTGGGGTATTCCAGTCGCTGATGACATGTTGTTAGTTCTTTTTAATTAAATCTACCGCAGTATCAGGGGGGTAGTGTATAATTAGTATAATTGTTTGTGTAAGTGGTAGATATGACGTTTGATTTTAAGAGGCTCGAGAGTGGAGTTAATATTATGAATTTCGATATAAAAGAGTTATAAAAGGATGATGGTTGATACTAGCTTGTATGAATAAGAAGTCATAATGAGTTGAGAAAGTTTAGTTTTTTTTTTATCTCCAATTCTTTTTTTAAATACCTATAGCAAGAATTCATCAGAGGGTTTAACAAGGCTGGCGTGTAAGTTTTGAAAAGGATCGAGCTCATCATCGACGGCGGACATGACGGATGATTGCTTAAGGGGAGCTTTAACCTATCAGAGGCCTGCGATTCCCAAGCACCGCTGTACGGTGATGCAGATTAGGTATCTGATGTACGTATAATACCCTGTACATGTACCTAACGGTGCGGGGGAAATTGCACAATCGGGTACGTGTACCCCTCTGTAATAGAGGACCACTGGTGTAAGTGGTGGTAGTTCGTTATCCCGGAAACATTGAAACATTGAAATAACTCGGAGCTAGATTTTTACTCTGACGCTAAGCATGACCAATAATTTACACCTATAAATTACTGGTATGTATCAATACTCCATAAAGAATAAAGAATTAAGAAAGAGTCGACTTCGGAAGAGATAAAAAGACAAAGGAATTAAAAAAAAAAAAAAGGGAGGAGGAATTAAGATAGATAATCCATGAAATTACGCAAATATGTCATAGGTGCCACTTAACCAACAACTTACAACGTATTGAAACCTATCGATCTGTATAATTGGTCGGCTTCTTGCAGACTTCAACGCTCGGCTACATCTATTATGTAGGGGTACATACATAGTATAGATATCGGGTATGGCCGTATTCCGGATCTCATAGGCTTGTGCCTAGCTCATAGCTCGCCCCACAGTGCTAGTATACATAGCGTTTGGAGAATCAGAGTTGGAAATTGAAATGTTGTTCCTCAGTTGTCTATCCTCTTCCGAGCCAGCGTAGATTCGCTGTAATTCACTTGTATTCCTTTCGTATAAATCTACATAACATATTTATATGAACAGTGATAAACCAACCTATTATCAGACATGATGGAAGATATCGAGTATCAACTTGAAGATGTCAAAGTTACTCCGATTGCATCGGATGAGATTGATAAGACTTTCAAATCTACTAACATTGGTACGTGGAAGTAAATAAAAAAGGGGGGAGTAAGAAAAGAGACAGAGGAAAAAAGAGTAATAAACAACACAGGATCCAAAACTTAAATAGACTGACTCATTTTAGATTTGATCTCTGGGACGTTGGGAGGCAAGGTCTTGGGCTTTTCGGACCAATGGTTTGCCGATGCCACCAATCTCTTGACGCCTACACCTCCAATAAGCCAGCCTGGCAAGATGGTTTATACAGGTGCTTGGTATGATGGTTGGGAAACAAGACGACATAACCCCGAGCCCTTTGACTGGGTTGTTATACGGCTCGGCGTTGCTTCCGGAACCGTAGAAGGAGTTGAGATTGATACAGCTTTCTTCACCGGCAATTATGGCCCTGCAATTTCTGTCGAGGGTTGCTTCTCTTCGGACGATGACGAGGTGCTCTCTTGGAAAGGAGGGAGAGGAAAATGGGAAACGATACTAGGAATTCAGAAATGCGGTCCCTCCCAGAGGGTTGGTTGGAAGCTGGATAACCCTACCTCACAACAGTATACCCACGTCAGGTTAAACATGTATCCCGACGGAGGCCTCGCCAGATTTCGACTATTTGGACACGCAGTGCCAGTCTTCCCTCAAGACACGGACACAATCTTTGACCTAGGCGCCGCTCAAAATGGTGCCGTAGCGGTCTCGTGTAGTGATCAGCATTTTGGTACAAAGGACAATCTCATCCTGCCCGGTCGAGGGAAAGACATGGGAGATGGTTGGGAGACAGCGCGGTCTAGGACTAAGGGACATGTTGACTGGACCATCATCCGCCTGGGTGCCCCAGCGCTTATTCAGGACTTCATAATAGATACGGCCTTTTTTAGAGGAAACTTCCCCCAAAAAGCGAAGCTAGACGCCATAGAGTGGAAGGAAGCTGGAGAGCCTACAGCAGATACTGAAGGATGGACTGAAGTTCTCGAGCCTAGTAAGTGCGGTCCTGATCAGGAGCACAACTTTACCTGCGCGATAAAGGACAGACCCTTTACCCACGTCAAACTTACCATCATTCCCGATGGAGGTGTGAAGCGGCTGCGCGTTTTTGCTAAGAGATCTATTTAACATAACTATACCAATCGGTGGAAAGGAAGGAATTGCCTTTACGTTGCAATGTATGTATACATACCCTTCCTATGACCTATTGATATGAAATTTGAATCTCAACCAATGTTTAGAAAAGGATTCGAATTTATAAACGTATAAAAGATGATGATATTGAAGTCGGTTCTTTTCGATCTGCTGCTGCTGTCTTACTACTATGTAGTACCTATGTACATACAATCAAGTTGGTGAGATAGGTCCATGTCTATTATGAGATATCGATATTTTAGGTACATAAAACCAAGGTCCAAGGATTATAGGTACATGTAGGTACTAGTGTACTTGTCGTCCCTATGATGTAACTGCCTAGAAAGAAATCATGCACGGACCATGATGCACTGCCAAGATCTGTGTGGCAGTTCCAATGTGGCTACCCCATTAATACTACCTAATACTTAGGTCCTACGGTGTAGGTATGCACTTATCCTTCATCATTAGAACTTATCTTAATTGCTTTGATGCATACCTACCATACAATATTGTACGGAGTTATTGTACCTACATTAGATCCTACCAACCAAACTTTTAATGACTTTAATGACGAAAGTCCAAAAAAGATCTACTAGGACCTAATATAAAAGATAGACCCACAGGTCAACAAGACGATCTTGGAAAGCATGATTTCCCTTTTACTTAATCCGACTATTTCTTGAGTGAACACACTCCTTACTACTCCTATGCCTTCCGTCCCGCCATGGATTTCGGGGATTCTGACGGCGGGGGCTTTGGCGGGGAGCGGCCTCAGCGGCCTCTACCTCTCCCAGCCGACCTTCCTAAGTCTTTAGATGACCGCAGGATAATATCGACCGATCTAGTCCCAGAGACGGAGATGTATGATGGCTGGCAAGGTTCGTAATCGATAGCCTACCTACTCTCTCGTCCGTTTGGTGTTTATAACTTATCTCGTATACTGGACTGCTGGATGCTGAATGTGGCGATATCTCTAGGACAATCTCAGTTCCTGACGACCCCGATGCTCGCAAAACCTCTTCACTTCAGTAGCTTGACGCTTGATGATCCGAACTACGACCAAGTCTTGACAAAGGGTATGCCTGACAGCGACACGCGACTGATGCAAATGTTAGCAGCGCAAGCACAACATATTGGAGGGGAAGCTTTCGGTGATGTAGATGCCATCGCGAGGGACAAGAAATTGACAGACGACGAGAAGAACACGATGCTTCAAAAGGCGCTGATTATGTCTGCAAGTAATGGCGATCTCGAGAACGTGAAGAAAATACTCAGTGGCGAGGCAAGGTCATACGTGGATATCAATGCGCCAGACGAAGATGGGACGCCTTCCTTGGTCTACGCGAGCTGCTTTGTTAGTTTTGATATTCAGGCATTACATTCGTCTCATCGGTGCTAATGACGTACAGGGACACGAAAGCGTTGTGCAGGCCCTCGTAGATGCCGGGGTCGATGTAGACAAACAAGACCGGAATGATTGGAGCCCTCTGATGTGGGCGATGACGAATAGGCATAAGGGCATCTCGAAGACACTACTAGAAAATGGAGCGTCTGCTGAGGCCAAAACCTCGTCCGGAAGAACTGTTTTTGATTTTGTTCCCCCTGACAGTGAGATGTCATTCTACCTACATGACAATGGCTATAGTATCGGGAATGCCGGGGTGACGGACGATTTCTATAACCCTGGCTTTTCTCAAGATAGATTCGAAGAGGAGATGGCCGAGAACGAAATACGTCGACGGATGATGATGGATAGTGCGCGGGACCTCGAGGTCGATTTGGGTAATATGGGAATAGATGATCAGCCCGAGGTGAGTTGCTCCTAATCTTAAGAGAACAGATGGTTGGTGTACTAATATTGATAGCTTATGGATGAGTTTGAGGAAGATCAGCAGGAGTTTGATTGGAATCGGTGTCTACATGATCAGATGTTCGTCTTCCAAGAGAGCGACTTGGACAGGATGCTCGACATCACTATTACCAATATGCAACCTCAACGATCGCCATCTCAGAAGCCTGTACCGGCAAATATGATTTTCCTCAGCGCGCGATACGCCCACTACCATTCCAGTCGTGAATTGTTGGCCAAGTTGCTTGTCACCGCCCAGGATAAGATCAACGAAGTTGTTGAAGCTCATCAATGGGATATGACTATCCTAGCTTTTTGGATGTCGAACGCAACCCTTCTATTACACTATCTTAAAAAAGATGCGGGCCTAGTCGAGGCGACGACCGAGTTCCAGGCACAGCTCGCCGAACTCATAAACGAAATATTTATTCTCATCGTCAGGGATGCAGAAAGGCGTCTAGACAAGGTGCTGGATGCTGCAATGCTTGACCATGAGACTATCCCCGGACTGGATGGTGTTACGTTTCAACATGAATGGAAGATCTTTAAGAGGAAAAAGGAAGTTAAAGAAGAACCTCTTGAGAAACGGCTCAGACCTCCCTCGCCAAAGCAGCGTGCCAAGCCCGCTCCTCGAAATGTGACATCTCTCTTATCGTCTACTCTATTTGTCCTCGACCTATACGATATCCATTCAGTCATCACAGCACAAATCATATCTCAGCTCATCTACTGGCTAGGTGCGGAGCTGTTTAATCGAATCATGAATAACAGGAAATACCTCGCGAGAACAAAGGCGATGCAAATTAGGATGAACGTTTCAGTCTTGGAAGATTGGGCTCGATCTAACAACCGCCAGCCCGAGCACTACGAACATGGAGAAACAAGTTCATCGGGAGAAACAATAGTGGAAGCGGCGCGCAGACATCTAGCTCCTGTCGTCCAGCTCCTTCAATGGTTGCAATGTTTCTCGTCTCTCGACCCGGACGATTTAGAAGCTTTGGTTGGGACGCTTCAACAACTCAAGCGACTGAGTCCACAACAGCTCATATACACCGCCAAGAATTATCGACCAGAAGTTGGAGAAAAGGGGCTTCCCAAGAGCGCTATGAAGTATCTCGGCGCGATCCAGAAAGAGGCTGAGCTCAGGAGAGATCGTCGGAGAACAGCATCCCCGTTGCCAAGTAGCGCGCCATCGACACCTATCAAGAGCTCATATAATGGATATAATGCGGAAACCCCAGGTAGCGTCCAAGGCACGCCGAATGTGGATCTGGACGACGACGACGATATGCCAGACGGGATTAATCTCGACCCGTCCCTGATGCTACCGTTCACTCTTCCAACGGTCATAGACATGCTGATATCTTACGGCGCCGGGTTTGGAGGGGTAAACAGGGAGCGGGAGAGGAAGTACATACCGACGATACCTCCTGAGTTCCTTGAGAAGTTAGAAGTAAGCGGCAGTTCAAACCGACCAATTTTTGGCGAGAAGGATTGGGAGAACGAAGAAGTTTAATGAAGGTGGTGTGACCGACGTTTACGTAGCGGTCAGCAACTGGACAACCACGAGTAGCTCGAGCCAGCTCAACATGCACGAAGCTTTTACTCATCACAATTTACCTACCTAATAGGCCTACACGGCCGAAATCTGTCGCGTTGGCGCCAACGAGAGGGTTATCGACGCGGCAGTGAGCTATATGCAAGCTGCAAGGGACGAACGCGTGGTGCAGGGGGGGATCGGGGGTTCAACTGCATAACATTCGCGGGAGAGGCAGCAGGATGAGTCAGAAGAAGCCAATAAGACGTTTCGAGAGTTTAGACTAGTGCATCTTACCGTACCTAAGGATGCTAAACACGATGGGAGTGTTTATCGAAGGATACCGACTGGAGGGACAATTTTTCTTCTCTATGCAGGGTAGACAAAGAAGTGGGAAGAGAAAAAATTTTTTTCCTAGTCTCTTGAATGTTCTCAACCTGGGAGATTGGAAAATGTCGTGGCCGTTATCGAACGGACCTGTTTAATACCTCTATACAGGTAACGTAACCAATGGTTTCTTCAATTACTTAGTCTAATACCACCTTGTAAGACTTATGCGGTCAGGCCAAATGCAGGCACGACGGTTGCCAACTGTCATCGCCGACATCGTCCAATCTAATTATATCAATTCTCCCCAGCATATGTTGTAGCTCTACTGTATGTACCCTAAGCACACAATTAAAGGGGTCGCGTTCATGCTTACCATCCCACGCGGTCGAACCCAACGCTATGATGATATCTAAATGCTGGAGTAAAAGGGAGAAAAGAAAAAAAGAAACCTGATTTAACTATTTTCTGAGCACTACAAACAATAGACAATAAATTAAAATTTGGAGGATCATATGGTATTTTCCGTAGAACGGCTTTTTTTTCATCCACCCCGCGTATTTTTCCCTCCCGGGACTTGATTGGAACTCGGTCGACGGCCTGGGGATGGGCTGGCTAAATTGAACACGTCAATTGTTCGACCTGACCTACTTCTTACCATGCTAGGTAGGGGGGGGGGGAGGAAGGACGGAGTCGATGGACCCGCGGGATTATTTTCAGTGCGTCCATTTTACAGACCCAATGCCAAAATTTCCCTTACACTCATCGTTTAACCCCATCAGAAAGGACGGGTGTTCGTTAGTGCAGGTATCTACGATGTAGAACAGCGGCGTCATAGTGTTTCGTAAAGGATAGTACTAGAAAGGGTAATGTCTATCAACGTAGAAACAGGATGATGCGGAAGGATTGTAGATAGTTCTATCGTGAAGTGGGCAACCCTTTCTTTTAACCAAACCTATTGTCTCAATTCCTTTTTTCCCTTCCGCTCTCGACATGGTTACTCTTCGGTCGATCTCTGGATCTTGCAGCTCTACTGTGTAAGTACATGTAGGCAGGACCTAGATTAGTCCAATAGCAGAGAAAAACAAAGGATGGAGGGACGGGTTAAATCCCACATGCCGATTTTCAAGATGTCTCAATCCCCCCCCAAATGGCGCGGGGCTTATTATTTTCTTTGTCTCAGTAGGATAAACGGAAGGAAGAGAAGTACGGCCCAGAACTTACCCTATCCTACCTACTCTATCGATTAGGAAACTTGACATTACGGATGGACGGGGCCGTATGGCTGTTTATCAACGTCAAAGCGCTTTGCCGGTCCCGTCGAGCGGTGGAGCGAAAAGGCGTTGTGGGGAGACGGCGAGCTCTGAAAGACTGGAATTGAGGTCGGAAAATAATACGTATAATGCTGATCTTCAAACTTTTTCTAAATCTTCCTCCAGTGAAATTAATCTTGCGGATACTGATTTAAGGGCTGTTCTGCTCTTCTCTCTTACTCTCCGGAATACATACGGACGTATGTATATACATGGTAGTTACACATGTATGTTTTCGTGATATAAAAAAGATAAAAGACAGAAAGGAAAATAAAAAGATTAGCTACCTAAACTATATGGTCTGTGATCATAATATAATATATCATCCAATAACCTTTTTATAAGTTAGATACCTTACAAGCACATATCATATCTACAAGTAGGCAACTGCATCATATGTACTAGAGTAGAAATCACAAGGTTCGAGGCTGGGTAACCACATGTAAGACGTATATATATCATATATGTCATATCCATGTGAGCGTGAAGTTAATGAGTGTGATGTGAAGCCTGTGGCAGGTATAAGTAAGCGAGATAGTTTGATCGATAGGAGGTACATGTATAGACCGCCAGAGATTCCCCTTTGAGGATGTACCAGTGAATCAATATATGGTTGAACACAAACGAGGGAAAGAACGGTATGTGACCGCTCTAGTCTTGGATAGTCGGTCTAGGTAAGGAAAGTGCCGCGGCTTAACCAATTATCAAGACCATAGCGGGTCAGCTAAGAAGAGTGGAAACTGTCTCTGTCTTGCTTCAACCAATTGGGAGAAAAGGTAATGGGTGGTTGTAGGTGGATGATGTGCATCGCTTCTATTGACGCCTTCCGGGACCTAGTTGAAAAAAAAATATAGTAAGAGAGAGGGAAAGAGAGGAAAAAAAAAAGACCCTGCAGTCCCATGTAAAGTGTTAATGGAAAGTGTTCCCGCCACGACACCGGCCTGCATGCGGGCCAGATCAGATGAACCGTGGCCCAAAAGACATGCCTAAGACAAATATATTAAAGCGAGCAGCGCCAGTCTATGATGGATGGAGTGAAAAAAAAAAGAGAGGAGGAAGAACAAAAATCAACGAACGATATAAGTGTGAATACTTATTTTAGTAGTGATGTGTTGTTTGCAACCACGACGACGGTTTATCAGTATAAGTAACTAACACCTTCAAATTTCCCGATTCGTCTTTGAAGTCAATAAATTGAGTTTACGAGCGTTCAACAATCAACAAACACATTCGATGAACGAAGGTACGGATCTGATTCCTTTAGTCACCCTTCTTATTGATGTGCTGGTCTTTGTCTTAGTTCCATCTTTTCATATCTCGTCATCTCTTTCGTTAATTGACTTTTTCTTGGCTGCGCACCCTACCCTACGATAGTCACGCTAACATATAACTACCTATTCATAGCCGTGTAAGTGGCGGATGAGGATTGGGGTTCGGGTCAGATTTACCGTCAGACTCACACAGCTACTCCCAACAGCATCAATAATTCTTCCCCCCAAGAACAAATAAGAAGAAAGAGAAAGGGGGCCAAAGGAAGAAGAAAAGGGACTCTTTGTCGACACGTTTTCTTACAAAGATCCATCTACTTTCGAGTGACTGGTTGCTTGTCAAGCCTTACGCCCTACCACAATCTATGCTTGTTGGCAGTGCAGTGCATCCTATCAGCGTCACTCGATACGATATTACTACCATTACGGGATAGTCGTTGTGACGCAGAACGCAGGGCGCAGAACGCAGGACGCAGAAAGCAGAAAGCAGACGCACATATTATAAGCAGTACACTCAGCCACAATGTTCGGAGCTGTACCACACCCGGCCACATACGTGCCTCCGCCAGCACCCCCCAAAAATGCAAACTCCCGATCCAAGAGCAGGTCGGCAAGTCTTGTTCCCTTCCGAGACGACTCTAAGTTAGTTGCTCTGCGGTACGACCAAACCGTGCAAGCTGAACCGCCTATACCTATACCACCACCTCGCTCATCTCGTCGACCACCGCCACGACCTATCTCGTGTAATACAGGTCGGGCTCCAGTCGTCGTGCCGCCTCCTCGACCACTTCCACCAACTGAACAACATCCTGCATTAAGAACGATCAGCAGCCCACGAACGAGCAAGGAATGTAGAAAGCGAGATTCGGCTCACTCTCCGACAACACCTTCAAGTTCGTGGACTATTCGCGAAGATAGCGAGACAGACGACGAGGATCCTTTTGCATACGAAAACGTTGGAAAAATTCCCGAGATTAGACCCCTTCAACTGAAAACTCGTTCCGTATCCCCTTCAATCTACTCGTCCTTTCAAGAAGGAGGACGGGGTCTAGAAGAGGAAGAGGAAGAGAAAGAGAAAGAGAGACGGGAACGGGTACGGGTGAGCGAATGCAACAGCAGGGCTAGCGCTCCTTCTCCAATATTATCTAGCGGCGATACAATTTCACCAACATCGCCAACATTACCAACGACACCATCGCCTACTTCTCACTTAAACAAAAACAAAGTTGGGAGAAGTTTTAGTTTACGGTCTAACAATTCTTCTAAGTCATCATTCATGATGAGGCGTCTTAAGAAGAAGTCACCATGGACATCAGCATCAGCATTAACATCAGCGTCGGCAAGTGCAAATGCAGATGCGAACTTTAATGCGAACTCAACTGCGAACGCTAATACTAATTATAACGAAGCACCGTGCGCCAAATATCCGCTAATAAACGGCCTAATCGGCAATGGTCAGGGCCGATCAGCGCCTAAACTCCCTAGTGGTAGATTATCTCCAGCGTCTGACCCCCATGTCCATGTTAATGGTTCTCCAATTATTTCCACTACTATCCCCACTGAGAGCTTGTTGGAAGATGACTTTATGGCCCAGTTGTCCTTCTCCAAGCGTGGAAGTCTTATTTTCGGTGGCAAGCATTCGCGCAAATCTAACAAGCCAGTCGCCATCATGGCCGACCAAGCTCTTGATCTGAACGAAAATAAGAAGAAGAAGGATAATAATAATAATTCAGTACCGACATCTTCCATATCAGTATTATCATCATCATCATCATCAACTTCAACTTCTAGAAGACCGCGCGCTTTTCCTCTAATGCCCGTGCGTGAGAAGGCAACCGATGCCGCTATCTCAGGGGCCCACGATATGTCCGAATCCGAGTCCAAGCCCAAGCCCAAGCCTAAGCCCGTCGACTTAACCGATTCACCGCCCACATCCACATCTCGCCGACCACCTCCCAGTCTCCGGGTTATATCTGCCGAGGCGGAAAAGGAATCTCAAAAGGTGAGATCGCTCTATGAATCCGGGGAAGGTCTCAACTGGGAGGACGGCGCGAGGATCTCATCTTACGATGAGCGTCTCCAACCCGCAGCACAATGTCCGTCAGAAGAAAATGAGAATGACGCGTACGGTTTCCTTATATATCCAACTTCTCTATCTTTGATCATGCTGACAAGTTGCACCCATTACAGACCAAACGGCGAGGCTGGACGCCTTACTCTAAGCTCGGCTTCTATTTCGTCGCAACAAGATAAGGACTTGAGACGCGCGTATGAATTAGCCGGAGGGATCGAGGACTGGGAAGGTGTCCGTGGCGGAGATGTCGATCGTTATGGTTTCATTTCTATTCACCAACCGCTAGAGGTTCGCCCGGCCACGGCGAGCGAGACCGCGTCCGTCCAGTACTCCACTCGCAAGCAGCGGAATGTCCTGGTACGTAAGGACGTGGCATCGCAGTCGTTAAGAGTCGGACGTATCCCCAGTAGGAAGATGTCAGCTCGCTCTTTGAATACGCAGGCGTCGGACATATCTACGGCTTCGCACCGTTCTACTCTCTCTGCAATACGTCAGGCCACGAACCTGTTACCGTATAACAGGGACAGAAAACTAATAGACGAGGCCGGTGATATCCTCGCCTTGCACCCGGGCCTCTCACAAGTTTCCGATAATGGGACGGCCGAGAGGAAGTTAGCCGAGTCGAAGCTGAAGGAGACGGAGCGCACGGAGAAATGGCGGAAGATGGCCAAAGTAGTAAAGCCCGGTACAGATGGGCAAGGTATGGTTTTCGAGTTCGACACGAAGAACCCGAAGTTGATCACTCGGGCGTGGAAAGGTATTCCCGACTGTTGGCGGGGAGCTGCTTGGTATTCGTTCCTCGCCTCCAGTGCGAAGGGTCACGGACAGTTCGCCACAGATAGCGAGCTCAAGGCCGACTTTCATCGGCTTGTCGAGGAACCGTCTCCGGATGACGGGCAAATCGACTTAGATGTGCCTAGGACTATCAATCAGCATATCATGTTTCGGAGAAGGTACCGCGGTGGCCAACGGCTGCTCTTCCGAGTGTTGCATGCTTTATCGGTTTACTTCCCTGAGACGGGCTACGTCCAGGGCATGGCTCCCCTAGCGGCGACTTTTCTTAGTTATTTCGACGAGGAGATGTGTTTTGTAATGTTGGTGCGACTCTGGAAGTATCGTGGGCTCAATCGGATGTACCAGTCCGGGTTCGTCGAGCTCATAGAGACGCTGAAAGACTTCGAGCGCGATTGGCTGGGTAGTAGAGATGTGTCCTCGAAACTTGTAAGTTGAAAAAAAGCCCACATCCGCTTGGCCCTCGACTAATATTTTCTAGACCGAGCTCTGCATTGACCCAACCGCATACGCCACCAAGTGGTACCTAACTCTTTTCAACCTATCGATACCTTTCTCCGTTCAGCTTCGTGTATGGGATGTCTTCCTCCTGCTCGGCGCTTCTCCAGACCTGCCTGAACGTCCGGTCACCCCAAGCAAGGCTACCCCAGAACAACCGTCGTCTAAGGGACTCGAGATTCTTCATGCAACTAGCCTTGCCATCATCGACACGCTCCGGCCTTCGTTGCTGGATTCCGACTTCGAGAATGCGATGAAGTCCCTTACTTCCTGGGTCCCTATTAAGGACGACCAAGGATTCATGGACCTCGTACAACTGGAGTACAGGAGGCATCAGAACAAGTAGAAGGTGTAGGATGTCGCTCTTCACCTCTGACGCATTGCTCGAAATGAATTTGATGGTGTTTGTAGACTTGGGGGCGAATTCTAGAAGGATGGAGTATATACCGCCTTCTTGAACTCGCATGGGAGCAAGATAATTCCGCGATGTCTCGGGAAGAAAGTGCAACGCCGGTTAGTGGTTAGCCTGCGACGTGAATCACCCTCACATCAACACATCGCTCAGGTCGCGACAAGGGCCTGGTTTTATCATCGAAAAAAATTCCCTTTGTGCTTTCGAAGGAGCGTTGGTGTTAGTTAGTTAGCCCACTGCTGGGCCGGGAGGCGCAAAAGCATGGGAGACATTGGTTGAATGGTTCTCGCACTATACCCCCTACGCATTGAATGGATGGTTTAACGAAAGGGAGGGGAGAAGGGAAAGGGAGAAGGGGGTGGGGGGAGGCTAGCTTTCACTCCTCACGTTGGTAGCTCCGCCGACTTGACGATGGATCTGTTTTAAAAAGGAGCTCCCTATGTACTAATAGTATAATTAAATCCTCAAAAAAATTTGTGCGGAGGGCGAATGGAAGGGCGGATGGAAGGGCGGAGGGTAGCGTCTAAACTACCTACCCAAGTATACCTATGGCACTTTATACCCTTTATCTACCTCCTAAGGTACTCAGATACCCCCTTGCTACCTGGTATACTTCCTATATTCTTGCTATGTTGTCGACCGTCCTGCTATGATAGTACATGAGTCTAGATCGAGTTGTCGAATCAAATACCTACTTCTTACCGTACTCAAAACTGTCTTTGAGGTCAGGCACTGACTGGGTTGACGGGCTAGATTAGCGACATATACTGTATTAGCTGTCTCGCATTTAGATATGATGTTACGACTTGCAGCATTATAGTCCCTACTATATATGAACCTAGGACAAACAAACATGTCGACTAGGTATATCCGAGATAGGTAGCGGCAAGGAATATCCCGGGCTTTAGCGGTGCCGGGAGCGTGGACGGGGCCGCTAACCGGTAGCTCCCGCCGTGATCTGCGGATGGTTGTATTTATGTGACAATAGTTTATTCACGTATGAAGTATTCAAGTATGGGTACCTAGGGAGAGGTATAATCCATGCGAGCTGTTGGTGGGATGAGGAAGGTATCCATGTCGGTAGGTAGGTAGAAGGTGCGATTTGTATGTATGAAGTATTTGGCGGAGTTTAGATCCACCGAGTGGTTCTACATTATGTATGTACCTAGTGTATGTATAAAGATATGTACATAATAGGTACCCACTAGGAGATTCAAACTTTCTCTTTACTTTTTCGACTTTACATATTATTACTTCTTCATACCTCGTGCGAGGATGATCGCCTGTCGAGGTTGTCTCCATGAATTGGCTCTTGCACGTGTGCGGGACATGCCTCTTATACGGATCTGTGCGGTTGACCGCTACGATGTCGCCGCCTGTGCCACATTAACTCTGTTTACATCTTGGCTCGATGACAGATGATGATTGTTTGCGAGCTCCTGTCCGATTTTCGTTTTATACCTTGTCGAAGGGTAGATACTAGTATATCAATCTATGAAATACTGACGATGCATCCCCGTATGGCGATGGTATCGAATGCCGAAGCCGAGAACGTCCAAGGGTCGGAACACAGCTCTAAACTTCCTGTCCGCCCCAGACTCGGCTGAGGAATATTTTGATAGGTTCGGGGAGAGCGCGAGATGTAACGCAAACTGCAAACGCGTCTGTGGCATTACGATCTAGTATCATACATCTCACCCGGAACACCAAGTCTTTCGTACCTTTCAGTCGCGGCGAGCAGATTCTTCGTTAGAGTACGACAAGTTCGATCTCTGCTTCGTTACCTTGATTAAAGCCTACCTACCTGGCAACTATGACCGAGAACATTGACGTTGGCTTAGTACGATGTTCACCGCACACCGAATTCCTCTTCGTCGGTTAGTTGAACGAACGAAGAAAAACAACGGCAGCAACGTCAACGGCGTTGGGCATGTTTGACGGGACCCCGTGCGATCTAAGCGGGAAGTCGCATGATTTTCACCGTACCTACGGATACAACATCGGACCAAACAGCTGGCAGGCGCACAAACCCCTTAGCTAGTTTTAAAGAAGAGACCTCTCCCCTCTTTCTCCTACGTGTTCCCATATCTTAATGTTTACTTGTCCTGCCACATCGAGTTAACTCGGGACCATGTCGTCGCAGACAACGGGTTTAGGATCGGGGCCCGGGTCAGGATTAGTCCAGACCATCTCTTCGTCAACATCAACAACAACGACAATGCCGACACTGACGCTACCTGCCCAAACTTCCACCTTCACTCCGCCACCTAACGCAGACTGTATTTTGTCCGTGTACTGTAAATACCTGACCTACTGGGACTACGCCAGCAGCGCCGCCGGCCCGCGCCCCCTCTCCGGCCAACCATGCCAGGCGGTCAACAGGCTAGGCAAGGGCAAAATAGGATATGCCGAGACATGCCTCCCAGACGCCTACTACACCCTCTTCGATAATGTGTACGAAGAGATACGAGAAGGCGCTGGCACACCCACTGAGGCGCCCGGGTCGGAGACGCGCGCATATCCCGGGACTGCTTGCCCGTCCGGTTGGAAGACAGCGTGCACGACGACGCTAGTGGATGATGAGCAATATGGCAGCGAAAGCAACGGAGGTGCATACTATGCCCAGGTGTGGTGCTGTCCACCCGGCTCCTGGACTTGCACCGCGCGGGAGGGACTGGACCTAGAGGCTATATCGGGCCGGTACTGCGCTAGCATCATGACCGAGGCTACCGACATCTGGATGACTTGGGATCCGCCCTTCACGGAGTCCCATGGTGGCAGCACGACGGATCACTACACGTGGACAGCCGGAGTGACGGCCGAGGAAGCCGAGAACGCGGCTACGGTGTATCACCACGTCTTCCCGCTGCAGCTCTCAGCCGGCGTGACTAGTACTACGAATGTTGGTCCACGAACGACTACTACCTCCGACGATACCAGTGGCGGTAATATCGTGGCGTCTCCCGACGACACGGGTTCCATCTTGGTCTTCCCAAGGGTGCTATTGCTGGTATAGCGATCGGTGTCGCGGCGTGCGTCATAGGTGTCGTGTGCGGACTAATGCTGCTTTACCGCCGCCAACACAAGAACGAGAGCAGCGGGGGGGAGCCAGAGTTGGTCACGACGGGAAACGGACGGGTTGCGCCTGATAAGCCAGAGCTTCGGGGCAGCGCGGCGACGCAGACGGGGACCGTCGTGCCTGCGGCCGAGCTAGACGCGCAATACCTAGCGGGCTCCGGATCGCAGCACGGCGCCGTAAGTCCTCTCGATAGTCTCAGCCCGGGCCCGACAAGCAGTGCGGGGGTCTTCCCTTCGCCTGATTCGCGGCATAGGAGTATTTTTGGGGTCTAGGAGCGATAGGGTGGTGTTGTCGGGTCGAGGCTTTCATCGTACAGTATTTCATACCGCGATATGATATCTCCTGATTTTATTGCATAGGAGCGAAGGACTTTGTGTCTGTGAGATTGCAAGTTAAGTCCTTCCGACATCATGATCAGATAGGATAGTGTCTAACAGAGAAAAGGTAGCTTGGTTTCGTGCACGTACTTAGTACAGTTATACAAAAAAAATTGATATTGATAGCAAATGCTGTCTTTCATCCTTATAAGGAGTACTATTGTAGAAGTTACTGCTGATGTTAATAAGGGAGTCGTTAGGATCGAGTTGCTCGGTTCTAATACTTGTCTAATGGCGGCAAAATAGTAAGTATATAGAAGGCGATGTAGTTCATGTTATTTTACAATATCTTTCTGTGAACAGCACCGTATAGTTGGCTATTCTAATCAATGACTACCTCCTAAAGATACTACATAACTCCAACTACATAGAAGGTAGATTAACTAGGAAATCTCTCCGTAGCAGGAAGTCTCTAAGGTACATCGTACCAACTCTCGTGCAAGTCTCGCAAGTCGATGCGGGCCGGGTCCTTAATATACGGCGTGATATCGGAGTCGGGGTCCAGCTCCTTCCCGGTGCAGCCGTCGCCGAAGTACCAGGCGAAGCGGTTCCCAGTGTCGGAGAGGTACTCCCACTCCCAGTCCTCCCAGCGGGGCTCGCGGTAGGCGATGGTGGCGTGGGCGGCGCTGCCGGGCCAGAGGCCGTGGATCCTGCTGCCGGGGCGGCCGCCGTTGTACCAGGAGCTGCAGTTCTCGGACAGGACGGTGGTGGCGAAGAAGGCGTCGGAGTACTGGACGAAGTCGTCGGCGGCCGCGCGCGACGGCTGCACCGCGCGGACGCCCTCGCGGCCGACCTTGCGCAGCAGCTTCGCGTAGAAGGCCAGCTGCGCCTCCGCGCTGTGCGGCACCGTGCCCGACCGCCCCGACCCGTGCGGCCCCAGCACGAAGCCGAGGTTCGGGAACCCTGGCGTGCCCAGCCCCAGGTACGTGTACGGGAACCCGTGCTCGCCGTCCTGCCGCCAGAGCTGCGAGAGGTCCTTGCCTCCGGCCCAGATGCTGAAGGGCGGCACCATGTCGACGTTGGCGCCCGTCGCGCAGAAGACGGCGTCGACCTCGCGGTGCCTGCCGTCCGTCGTCCGGATCCCGGTCGGGGTGAAGCGCTCGATGCGCGTCTGGATGTACTCGACGTTGTCCTCCGTGATGGCCTCGAAGTAGCCGGGCCCGGGCGTGAGCCGGCGGCAGTGGGGGGAGAAGTCGGGGATGACGCTGTCGACCAGCTCGGGCTTCTTGGCCAGCCGCGTGCGGACGAGCTCGACGTATTCCCGCCGGGACTTCTCGTTCAGCTCCGACTGCTTCAGCCAGGCGGAGAACCCCCTCCAGTACTTGGACTCGAGCCCCTTCCGATACTTGACGTATTCGTCGGGGTCCTTGAACGACTCCCGCAGCTCCGCCGATATGGGGATGGGCTCGATGGACGTGTCGTCGCCCGCGAATGACGCCGTGACCCAGGTCCGGTTCCGTGCGTAGTGGTCCAGCCGCTTGACGCGCTTCTGGATGTTGGCGGTCAGCTGTAGACCGCTCGCTCCGTTGCCGATGACCGCCACTCGTTTCCCGGCCAGGTCGAAGTTAGGGTCCCAATTCGAGGCATGCCGGAGGAGGCCTTTAAACTCTTCTATACCTGGGTATTTGGGCAGCCTCCACGCGTTGAAGCGGCCGATGGCGGTCAACACGAAGTCAAACGCCTGGCTGGACGTGTCTCCCGTGGTGATATCATGCACTTTGACGTTCCACACAGACGCCTCCTCGTCCCATCTCAACTCCTCGACTCTGTGGGATAGCTTCAAGTGTTGATATACGTCGTACTTCCGCGCTATTCCCTGCCAGTAGCCCCTGATCTCCGGGCCCTGCGCAAATTGCTCCGACCAGTTGATGTTTGGGGAGAAGCTGGACTGGTAGACGTGCGCTGGCACATCGCATCTCACCCCTGGATAGATATTTTCAAACCACGTACCACCCTATGGGATGTTAGTAGGTGACTTGAACTTTCGGATCTCGATCGAGCCACTCACCACATCCGCATTTTTCTCAAATATGGTTAATTTTATATTTGGGACTTTCGCTGGGAGCAGTACGCCGGCTAAGACGCCGGCCAGTCCGGCCCCGATAACCGCAACTCTCAGCTCTCTTGGTTCATCAATGTGACGATGTACCAGCGAGATATTTGGATTAGGATAGCCGGCAGGTCTTGTCTGCTGCTCGGGAGGCGACTCGGTCGTCTCTACCAGTTTTTCGACTATCGGTACTTTCGCACCATTGATCAACTTCTCTGGGCTTTTACTCTCTAATGGCCCGTTTGTATCGGTAGTATTATCCAAGACCTCGACCGTCATAGTGGCGGCCAACTTTACCACTCGCGTGGTACCTTATAATCGCCAGAAGCTCAACAAAATCGAGGTTATGTGTCGTAATTTTCTTATAAAAGTCTCCTAGAATCTAGGAACAAAGACTTATAGCCCTGGCTCTAATTTATCTAAAAATATGTTAGCATCCGACTATTACCTTGTCGCCCACCTGCCACGTCGTCTGTAGACGAAGCACGCCATACCCCCCACCTCTTTGCACATCCGCTATAGGACGTCTGGTGGCAGTCAAGCTCGCGGCTAGTGATGTAGACTGGTTATCACTGTCACATTAAACCTCGTAACAGACTTGTCAATGTGTGAGCATATCCATATCCCCGGGTAGATTGTGCTGTGAGCATATTTCACTAATAGCTTTGTCGCCCATTTGACTATACTGCCTACGGTAGCGACTATCATATTAAAATTAGTATCAATCAAGCCTACATCAAAATGACTTCTTCGGGGGAAAAGAAGCCTATACTGCTAAATGCATTTGACATGTCGACCGTTGGTCACCTCTCACCGGGTCAATGGAAGGTGAGCTTTTTTTAGTCTTTCATATGGAGAGGATGAGCTAACAGTATATAAGAATCCTGTTGATAAGTCTGCCACGAAACGCAACATTGATTACTGGATAAACCTAGCCAAGCTGCTGGATAAGGGAGGATTCAATGCTTTGTTTCTCGCAGATACGTACGGAGGCTACGATACTTACGAGGGAAGCCTCGACAACTGTATTAGGCGAGCAGCCCAGTGGCCCGTGACTGATCCATCTATAGTATGTCTATTCAAATGCATGTCTCTAAGATGAATAAATACGAGTTCTGAGTGTTGGGAAATAGCCAATCGCGGCTATGGCAGCAGTGACGAAGAATCTCTCGTTCGCCATTACCGCCTCTACCTCCTTCGAACCCCCTTTTCTGTTGGCAAAGCGCTTTTCCACCTTGGACCACTTTACAGGAGGTCGGTTTGGCTGGAATATCGTTACTTCCTGGAAAAAGGCAGCGTTCAAGGCTATTGGACTTGATAACCCCATCGAGCATGATCAGCGATATGAGCAGGCGGACGAGTATTTGAGAGTCTTATACAAGTACGTTAGAACTCTACCATAGAAGAACGTAGCCAGACTCAAGAATCCTTAGGCTCTGGGAGGGATCATGGGCGAACGACGCTATTTCCCCTGATCCAGAGAACGACAGTTACGCCGACCCGGACAAGATCCGCACAATCAACCACAAAGGAAAGTACTTTACGCTAAGCTCAAGGCACATCGTCGACCCGTCTCCCCAGAGAACTCCATTTCTCTTCCAAGCCGGGACTTCGCCGGCGGGCTCAGAGTTCGCCGCGACGCACGCGGAGGCTATATTCGTCTCTTCTCATTCACCGGCTATTCTCCGTCCCAAAATCACCAAGATCAGGGAGTTGGCCGCTGCTAAAGGTAGGGACCCGCGGTCGGTCAAGTTCTTCGCGACATACACCCCGATCATCGGGCGCACCGACGAGGAGGCGCAGGAAAAATACGAAGAGCTACAAAAGTATGGCTCTGTTGTCGGAGGTCTTGTCCTAGTCAGCGGATGGACGGGGATCGACCTTTCCAAGATTCCCCTCGACCAGGAGATCACCGCGAAGGACTCGCAAGAGGCTCATAAGATCCGCAGCATCCTGGACGCGTTCACCGTGACGAGCAAGGATATCCCGAAGTGGACTCCCCGCGTGATTGCCCAGAAGGCCTTCATAGGTGGCCTTGGACCGGTAGGTATCGGAAGCCCCCAGACCATCGCAGATGATATGGAGCGCTGGATAAGGGAGGGTGATCTAGACGGCTTCAATATCGGCTATGTTACCACTCCCGGTACATTCGAAGAGGTGGTTGAGCTACTAATTCCGGAGTTACGACGACGCGGGCTCTATGCCGATCCGCCACAGGAAGGAGGATTGACTGCACGGGAGAAGATTTACGGTAAGGGGCAGAAGGGACTCAGAGACGATCACCCGGGGTCCAGGTACAAGTACGACAGATATCGGGAGGATCAACCGTATGAGGAAGACGAGCCAGCCAAGGTTCAAGATGGCTGAGAAAGCATCGAGTAATCGCCGGTTGAAACTTAACTAAGTTACCTAAGCGGTAGCTATTATTAAGGGGGAGCTTCCGCAACAAAGGGACGAATCCGGACAGCAGCTCATAAGTAATATATTAATCTCAGGCGTGGATGAATAAATGATATTTACCTACCTAGGTGCCTACACACCGAGCTGTGCATATCCGCATCCGATAGACTTACAGCACATGCCTACTATACTATTCTTCCTAAGGAGACGCCTACGTACATAGGATACTCCAACCCCATACGTACCTAACCATGTAACATAACACTAGTCTCACAAACTATTATCTATCAGCGTTCATCCCCTTTTCTCCCCCGCTTCGCTTTGACGTTGCTCCATCGCCGGCGGCATCGACATCGAGCGAAGATAAGGGTAGGAGGGGAAAAAGGGGGGGGTTGAAGGGAAAAGAAAAGGAACCCCGCGCGGAGCTCTATTGCGTGATCGAGCTCGTCGTCTTGCGTGATCGCGCCTAGGCAAAGCGGGAAAACGAGGGAGCTGCGTAGTATGAGGTATGGCGTGCAATGCGAATTACATCACGCCGCGCACGCCGTACCTATGCGAAATCGCGTTTCGACGCTATGCTCTGCCAGCTTAGCTAGAAGGGGATTGGGGTCAAACGTCGCCGGCCTTCGGAGAGCAGGAGGAGAAGGAGGAGGAGCAGGAGGTCGGGTATGTTTCTCATGCTACGAGGAAAAGCTGCACTTGTTTCTTAATGCATAGAATTGGAAGTATCATTCGACGAGATAGGCCTGGATTGTCCTCAAGCGACTTCCCGTGTATACTTGTTGAAAGGGTAAGACAGCAGTGCATAGACACGCAGACACGATGAGCAGCGACGCGCGACCGAAGAAGAGCCTCGTGCTCAACGCATTCGTCATGATGTGTATGTCGCATTACCGTAGTTCTTCATAAACGGTGACATTTGACGCTTACGCTGTATACCAGGCAGCGGGCACCAGTCCCCCGGTCTATGGAGACACCCGGACGACGAGTCGTGGCGGTTCAACGAAATATCGCACTGGGTCGAACTAGCTAAGCTGCTCGAGGAGGCCAAATTCCACGGCATCTTCATCGCCGACGTCCTAGGTATGCACGGCATGAGGCCTCGGAGTGGGATATATGCAGTAGATGCACTTGCTAATTTGCCATGATAGGAGGATACGACGTGTATAAAGACGGCTTGGATCCCGCCAAGATCTCGGGCGCTCAGTGGCCAGTGAACGAGCCTCTTTCTGTCATCTCCGCCATGGCGGCGGCGACCCAGAGCATTGGGTTCGGCGTCACGGCCTCGACCACGTACGAGGAGCCGTACCTCTTCGCGAGGCGCCTGTCTACGCTTGACCATCTGACCAAAGGACGGTACGTCTATAAGTCTCGACGAATAAGTGCGTGGATGCGCTAACAATACATGGGATATATAGCATAGGTTGGAATGTCAGTTAGAAAGTCCCGCGGAAACCTCATGCACGTTATGCTTAACAGACGCCTAGATTGTCACGAGCTACCTCGACTCGGCGGCGAGGAACCTGGGCCGCGTACAACAGCCTAAGGTAAGTGTACACACACCTTCTCCTTTTCAGCAATCCACAATTCTAACGATATAAACCAATGGCGACAGCACGACGACCGCTACGCGCAGGCGGAGGAGTACGTCAAGGTGATCTACAAGCTCCTGGAGGCGTCGTGGCGCGACGACGCGGTGAAGCTGGACCGCGCGGCGGGCGTGTACACGCAGCCGGACCTGGTGCGGCAGATCGACCACCGGGGGCGCTTCTTCGCCGTGCCGGGCCCGCACATCTGCCAGCCGAGCCCGCAGCGCACGCCGCTGCTGCTGCAGGCCGGCACCTCCCGCGCCGGCAAGCAGTTCGCGGCCCAGCACGCCGAGGCCATCTTCGTCTCGGCCCACTCGCCCGCCGTCTGCGCCGGCAGCATCGCCGAGGTCCGCGAGATCGCCAAGACGCAGTTCGGCCGCGACCCCGGACACATCAAGGTCCTCGCCCTCGCCACCCCGATCCTCGGCCGCACCGAGGACGAGGCCCGGGCCAAGCTGGCCGACTACCGGAAGTACGCCTCGCACGAGGGCGCCCTCGCCCTGTTCGGCGGCTGGACCGGCATCGACCTGAACAAGTACGGGGAGGACGAGGAGCTGAGGCACGTGGAGAGCAACGCTGTGCGGTAAGCGTAACCCCTTTTTCTCCCCCTCCCCCTTTACGGTTTGCGATGACGGAGTTGACACGGCCCAGGTCGACGGTCGAAGGCTACGCCCGCATCTCGCCGGAGACGTCGAAGTGGACGAGGGATGAGGTGGCACAGCATGTCGCCATCGGCGGCAACGGGCCCGTCTTCGTCGGCACGCCGGCGCAGGTAGCGGACGGGCTAGAGCGGTGGGTCGCCGAAGCAGACGTCGACGGGTTCAACTTCGTAAGTCTACCTCGCCGCACGAGCTCGTCTACCCCCTTGCTAACCAAGTAATCTTATTCTGATGGGTGAAGGCGTACGCGCTCTTCCCCCAGTCCTTCAAGGACATTATCGAGCTCCTGCTCCCTGAGCTCCGGAGCAGAGGCTTGTTCTGGGACGACTACGCCGTGCCCGGGGGCACGTATAGAGAGAACTTCTACCAGAAGCCGGGGCAGGCCTACCCGCTTGACGAGCACGTCGCATCCTCGTATAGGTGGAAGGCGGGCGTGCCGCCGGGCGAGCATGTCATTCAAGATTAACGTGTCTACGTACTTAGGAAGGGAGTAGGGGATACTCCTAATGTGAAGGGGGGTTACGCGGGTTAAGGAAAATTACTTCATTACGATGGCCGAGGTCAAAGTTTTTGTGATTTACTTTTGCTATTTCTTTTCTTTAGGTGGCTCGATAATATGAAATTCGATATCCGTGTTGATGGTAATCAGGGGCTTGTAGCACGGCCTGCTTCACTCACTCTCCCTCAATCATGATATTACAATGTATTTTCCTTGGCTGCCTGTGCCAAGTATAGCAACGAAACCTCACCTAAATCCTGCAACAGTGTTGGTCCCAACGGCCCAGCTTAGGCACCTAACGTAGGTATTCTAGAGGCCGAGCTATACACACCACCTACACACCTACCCAAGTGATCTTCACAGCTGCAGCAAACCTAGGTCACGACACCGATGAAACACGAGCTCGCTGCCTAGGTAGAGAACGAAGGCGACGATACATCAGACCATAATATGAGACACGGAGAAAAAAAATTTTACGATGAGACGAGACACCGCTGGGCCCGGAGGAACATTAGACGACGGGGTCTAACAAACACGAACCTTGGCGCGGCCAAATACCTACGAAAGAAAAAAAAAAAAAGAAGAAAAGAAGGGCGACGGAAAATAACCACGAACTCGTCTCCCCCACGCAACTCACACACCGTTTACCTAAGGAATTTGACTCATAGTTTTATAAGTTGGAACCGCTTCGGCGACGATTGCCGCTCGCGAAGGATCGGGGCTGACGTCGAGCGTTCGCCCAAAGCGGCGCGCGGGATCTTCCTTCGTACATCCTGCGCGCGCACGCGGGAGCGCGGATCTTGGACGCATTTGACAGGACGACGGCTTCCCGGAACCGCGTTCGTAGGATCGCAGGATCGCCCACGCAGCGGGGGAAGGCAAGAAGTGACATGTTGCGCTGTCCCCTTTTTGCCCTACCCGCTTCTTCCCTCCTTCTCCTTCCCCTCCTCCCCCTCCCCCCTTTATCCTCTCCTTCTCTCCCCCGGTTCAGCTGCTCGTCGTCAGCTTGCCCGATTCGGTACCTATGGCCCTATGGGCGCGTGTGGTTTCCAGAAGGGGAGCTGATGGGGATCTTCTCCCTTAGCCTAAGCCGAACCCGCCTTCGGAGATAGAGGGGTAGACGGTAGTAGGGCGTATGATGATGATGATGATGACAAACAAGGTTGGTACGTCCGAGCTAGAAGTTGTTTATCTTTTCTTTTTTCCTTTTTTTCCTTTTGCACATATGACCAAGATGGAAGGAGATGAAGAGAGTGAGAGAGAGAGTCAGACTCGTATAGTAAGGTAAGCCCACACGTGCTTAGAGCCGCAGATCGTCTTCTTCCGGCGACGATTTTTTCCCACTTCTCTTCCTCAGTGCATATACCCCTAGATCAGAACACTGTCGACGGTCAAGCCTCCTTCCTGCCGACGATGTCAGGGTGACAGGTGTCGAGAGTCAAAACAAGGAAGCGCGTCTCTGGCATAGTAGTAGTAAACAGTAGATCCCGGTCGAGGACGCTTCTTCGCCCATCCATTCTCCCACGCTATTCGCGCGCGAGAGTCGACGATCATATCCCGTCGTCGACTCGCAGCGTCGCCCCCAATATGCATAGGTGCCGTATATATGTAGAATATTTTGCCATGTGCATCTATCTGCACGAAGTCGGGTCGGAAACGGCCGAGGGAACACAGCCTTCTTTTTTTTTTCTTTTCTTTCTTTATTCACTGTCATCATCGTCATCGTCATCATCATCATCGTCATTTTCTTCCATTCCAATACTAACCCGTCCTTTTTTAGTCATGACAGGTTCCCAATCCCGCGGTCTTTATCGACCATATGTAGCCCAGCGTCGTATTCCGCGGCATGTAAAATGTTTTTTTTTGTTTCATACATATTGAAATTCTCACGAACATCTTGGCCCACACCCCTTTTCCCCCTCCCCCCCCTCCCCCTCACTTCCAAGCTATTGTTTATTTATTTTTTCTTTTTTCTTCTTCTTCTTTTCCTTTCTTTTTTTTCTTTTCGTTGCCCTTCCTTGAAATCTTGCCGTAGGGTCGTCGAATAGACGAGACGAACTACCTAGTAGTTACCAGACTGCAGATGCGGTCAGCGTTTCATGCCGCCACAACGTCGCAGCGCAGCTTCTCACATCAACATGACAGAACTGCTGCTGCTACTGCTGCTGCTATCCTTGCCCATGTAAACATGGTCATGTAGGTTATGTATGTACGTCTACCAAGGCAAAGCCGCAAGATGTGGGTAGTGGTGGTGGGAAGGAGGCGGGCCGCCTGAGAAGGTCGCGTCGCGCTCTTGGCTTTTATAGACCATGAGGATGGGTGACCCTCCTCAGGACGACCAATCATTCTCGCCCGTCCAGCTTCTGGACGCCGGGTAACGGTAACAACGGGAGAGGAGAACGTGCGCGTTTGCCTATCGTTACCCGTCCATGACATCGAGACAAACTCGGTGAGAGTTGTGGTCTCTAAGACCGAACTACGTAGTCTACCTCTGTACATAGTCATGCGTATATGACCATACGGGTCGGTTACCCTAGTGCCCTCCCACTGCCGCAGGCGCTTGCGCGTCGAAAGAAGAAGGATACCACCTTCTGCTACCCGCAGGTCCCCTCTCGGCAGGTATGAAGGTAATTTATCTTCTGCTCGACGTACTCGATATCTAACGCTTGACTTTAGATCTAGAACGAATACCACGGCATCTCGCGAGGATAGGCGGGTATGATGGTGGAAATCGCGCCTGTCTCACGTCCCAGGTAATGTGAGAGGAAGTTTCCGACAAAAGAAAGAAGAAGCGATCCAGAAAGGTAAGAACTGATCGCTTTCAGCTGGAAGGGATCAGACATGGTCTCCCGAAAGAGGCCTAAATCCGCGCCGCATTCCTCCTGGAAAATACCCCATATCATCATCACCCTCGTGTCGAGATGCTACTGCGGACCGTCATGCATTGTCAATGTGTCAGTGTCTCAGTGTCAATGTCGATGTCGATGATGTTACCACCGCCGCCGCGGTAGCCATTAGCGGCTATTTTGTTGTTGGCGAGAAGACCGTAAACAAACATTCGATTGGAAACTCGTACGATTCCGATTTGGAATATCTCAGTTCATGACGCCTATCCTCTTCCCTTTTCTCAAACGAGTCCGTGGCTTCGTCGAGTCCATCTAACCTCGATACTGTGACACCGCTGAATCGTGGGGATCCGGTAATGACCTACGTACTAAGCTCTGGATCCCCCTCCCTTAGGAACAAGGGTGTCTCTGACATATCTCAACACAGATGTGTCAAAGATTCATGTCGGCAACGCGAATCCTGTCATATATTACCGTCAAACCGAGCATCCATCACCGAGCACTAGGGACCTAGTAGCTAGTGGTTGCTAAGCAGGAAAAGTAAACTCACACAACGGACAACGCCTGCTATACAATGCTATTGATATTTACTCATATATCTTGATTCCTAGATATTATATCTTAGTAAGGTACCGGTATATGAACTTAGCACATAATATCGTCGGTCCGAATTGGTATAAGCTTCGAGGTCACGGCAAATACTGGATTCACCGTGTACCACCTCCCGCTATACTCTTTCCATTCCATTCCCAAGTATCCGGACTACACTCCGAGTGTCCTACGTATATCTCAGCATACCTACGTGGAGTCAATGACAGCGATGATAAAGAGACCATCTCGTTGGCGCCGCTCCTTCTGCTCCTACGTGCCCCGTCCCCGACCTCCGTACATTCTAATAATAGTAGATAACTACGTAGATGGCGGCAAAAAAAATAATGATGATAATAATAATAATAATAAGACGACAGCAGTACATTCAAAACAGTCATGCGATCGCGAGAGATCTATCTAACGCTCCTGTCAGCAAGTCTTTTCACATATCTCGGGGAGGACAGGCCCCCGTACGCGCATTCGACAAGCTCGCCCTGCGTCGTCAGCTGTCGCATAACCGTTTTCATTGTTTTCTCTTCCTCGGGGGGCATGGGATGAGCTAAGATGAGATGAGATGAGATGAGATGAGAGCAATCCCCCCCCCCCCTTTCTCTCCTCTCTTTCCTACCCGTTAACCTTCCCCCCCCCTCTCCCCCTTTCGACATTCCCCCGTGGGGGAAAACGTCGTTGCATTGCTCGACAAGAGAGCGGCTCGAGCGCGTGTGGGCGCGAATCATAAGCAGCCAGGCCACCTTAGCCGTCTGGCGCGCGGATATATTCCCAGGTTTCGCGAAATGTCAAGTAACATCAGGTTCCTCCCGCCATCTTCCAACTTTTTTTTTTTTTTTTTTTTTTCTTTTTTTGCCATCCCCCTCTTTCACTCGCCCATCGTATCCTTCCGTCCGCGGACGGAGACCGAGGGTGAGGTAGGATGTAGGTAACTATGCGTAAGGAGATAGGTAGGTAGGTAGGTGTATGTAAGAGGGTACGTAAGGGGCAGGGACGAGATACTGGTGAGGGATCGAGGACGTAGCCCGGGACGTCACTAGGCGAGAGTGACACACATGTGGCGGTCGTGTCGCCGTACCTGTGGCCCGGACAGGAGAAGGACGCGAACCCAATCTCTTGGCTCCGGTCCACAAAGTTTATTTATTCCCCCCCGTCGTGTGATCTTGCCTTCTTGCTTGCCTGCTGCGGTGAACATGCCCTTCGAAGCGATTTGCTCTCTCCTTCCCCCCCCTTACCCCCTCCCCCATAAAATCCCTCCTCATACTACCGACGTACAACTTTCGTGCACCTCTCACTCTCACTCTCTTCCCACTCTGCCGTGCGACGCTAGAAAAATACCCTATATGAAGGCAAAGCGTTCGTCTTTTCCCGATGAGCTACGAAAGCTCTTGCCCCCCTCCTCCTCCTCCTCTGTTGCTGCTGCAGCTGTCGTGCTAGACATGGTCAGATTTCTCCCCCTCCATCCCCTTGGTCGTGTTACCCAAGCGAGAGCTCTGGGCAAATCATTAATTCTCCGATGATAGCAGGTAATGTTAAGGCTGGTAAGTCATTGGTGCCGCCGCGTTGTATGTACGAATCGCAATACGAACGTACCTAGACATCGGAAGAGGGAAGCAAGATACTACGGTTTAGAGTGCGGGTGACTAGGTAGGCTTTATCTAGTCTCCCTGCATGAATTTCTCGAGAAGTCTTAGATAGGTTACCTGAAGTAGTCATATACATGCCGAAAGGAGCGGGCTCTTCACCGCGGAAACAGAGGTTCGAATGGGCGGTGACATGACTTCGTAATCGAACTATCCATTAACTCTCGGAACTCAGCTGTAGTATACACCGCGTGAAGCCTTGTCCCCTGCTCTACTAGACGCCTTTCCCCCCCTTTTTTTCACATGGTATCTATCGTATTGTACAGGCTTATGCGTATTACCTAAATGACGAAATGTCCGGTGCCCAGAAACTCCAGGTCCTCTTTTCCATACCGTAGAATGCTTTTGAACCGTCGTCGTCGTGTCCCCGGTGTATGCAGATGGTGGCTTAGTACAGATGAGAGCTATTAGTTACAATAAATCCCAGATGAAAATCGTGACTGAATCATCACATCCAAGACTGCGTTGTCGATGGCGTTTTCGTGAGAGTTGGCGTGGCGCATTCGCGATCGATTTCGTCCGGCCTTGGCGGCTACTGAATATAACCCACCCCTCCTCTTGGTTGGCTAAATTATAGCGCACTACTATCGTCCAGAATAGTCCGAGCAAAAAAAAGATGCGTATGGTCATAAGATTGAAGATTGAAGCTTATATCCAGAATTCGGTAAGATGTGGTTGTCCCTGAGAATCAGGAGATCGGCCCGGGGGGCCGGTGAGATACGAATGGACAGCAGCGATTGTAAACAAAGCACGGTCTTAATCATTTTCTCGTCCAGGGCCAGGGGGGCCCGCGGCTGATCCTACCCTAGTCAGTCCACCTCGCGACCTTTCATCCGACGTCACCGGTGAAATTCGTCGCTCGCTTTCGCCCTGCTGCTGAGCCCTCATTTCTGACGGGTATCGCGGCGAGGGATGGTCTGATAATAATGATGAGACTGAGTGAGCACCGCTCCGCGTTTGTTGTGACGATTCGCCCACTACGCCTTCTCTCGACGCGCCGAGGCCTGGCGAAAGTCCCCTATGCGGACCAAACTGCTCGATCCGACCACGTCCCGTGGTTCGATATGATGATACGTCGCTTCTCTGTCGGGAATGACCTCGTCGTCGACCAGGAGGGGGATTTGACAAAGTCGATGATGCGCCGTGCTGCCCAAAGGGCGGAGATCTAAAACGCGCTTGGCTCGGGGGAGGTGCTGCTTGCTGAGGACCCGTCGCTTTTCGCTTCTTGGGCGATTCTACTAATTATCGAGGGGCAATATTAGCCAGACAAGTTTTTTCATCACTTGCTCGTTTTGGATTTTGACAAACCAGAAGGCGTCCCTGGCTGATTAGAGCCTCCTTGGGTGTTTGGTGGTTGCCAATGGTGAAAATATATCGACGGCGACTGAGTGTCCTGTTGCTGTTGCTGTTGCTGTTGTTGCTGCTGTTGTTGCTGCTGCTGCTGCTGCTGCTGTTGTTGTTGCTGTTGTTGTTGTTGCTGTGCGAGCGCATGTGCCGGGTGAGGAATAGCAGATGGACCAGCGGCCCCTTCGCCTGTACTTAATCGTGGAAGAGCAGAGCTTCCCAGCGGCCTTCCTAAAGTTCCGCCTATGCTCAATGCATGAGCCCTCGGCCTCGGGGAGCTCGGGCCCGGATATGGGACAAAGCTTGCCTGAGCACCTACTGCGGATCCTGGCGTCGACGGGACACCGAGAGCGCTTCCGTACTGCTGTCCTCCATATTGCTGAGATTCTCTCCGGCTCTCCGGCGATAGTCCTCCCTGAGGTGGCATAATCTGCGCTGCGTGCGTCTGCTGCGGTACAAGATACTGTTGCGCCCAATCGAGGGCGGCTTGCGGAAGCGTTCCACCACTCATCCCAGCAAAAACGACAGGTACCATGGGTGGTGGGATACCCCTATCCAAAGACGTCCTCAGCATGTCAAATTCTAGCTTCCTCTGTTCTAGACGCAACGTCTCCTGTCGCGTCTTCTCCTCTTCCTGTCTTCTCTTTTCTTCCTCGGCTTTAGCCATCAGCCAGCTCCTCAACGAGTCTTCAGAGCCCTGATGTTGAGGAGGTGGTGGTAACGCGTTAAAAACATGGCCATGAGAAGTGGCCGTCGCTCCTTGAGAATGCAAAGGGGGTCCCGGAGCTGGCGGGTGAGGAGGACCAGGAGCTGGAGCCGGCGGTGGTTGAGCTAGTGTCATTGCTGCCGGGAGAGGCAGGCCGCGATGAGATGCGGCCATTGGCTTGGTAGATGGACTCTGGCTTTGTGGGAAAGCGACAGGCGTCTTCTGAAAAGAATCTCTAACACTCAAGGGGGGCGAGGGTCGAGGCGGCGTCGGTAGATCATGGACAGGCCGGTACCCGTGATGAACTGGCTGCTTGGATGTGAGCATCATCTCGCTAGCAAAGATAAAGAGGTGCTAGACAGTGACATGGGTGCGCATGCTAAGGGTTAGAAGGGACAGGATGAGGTAAGGTAACGGTAGGGGACGGTGCGTATACGAAACAAGAGGTAAAGAATAACCTTTGCATAAGAAAGCTGGGAATGACGGCCAGCTTGGTAGGGAAGGGACGGGATATAATCGGGACTTATGGAACTGTTGGATCCCAAAGCCCAGCCTCATTTGAAAGACGGTGCCGAGCACATGAGTAGTAGTTCTAAAGGATTAACTAGGGGGGGGGGGGCAGCTGTGGTAGATGTTGCGTTGTATTTTGGACGTTGCAACTGGACATGCGCCGACACAGTAGCAGGCGAGAACCCCGGACGCCTGGGAGGATCGATGCCTAAGGTAGCTCTGACTTGTCGGGAAGCGCCAAGTAGGGAAGATCTTGGAACGGGACGGTACTGTGAGCTGACAGACTGTTTCTGCTACTTGAAACCGATTTAGGCAATGCCCGAAGCGGAAAGTATGAAGTCGTTCTGGGTGTGGAGAAAAACGAGGGCGTGGCTTATCTGAGAGTAGTATGCGTACGTGTGTGTGTCTAGAAAGAGTTCATACGAGCAAGAATTGTAGGATGCCGGATAGCAAGGGAAGACGACTATCAAGAAAAGAAAAAAAAAACCAGATAGCTGAAGTCGGATATAAGAATTTCCAACAAACTGATCTACGCAGGCTTTGATAAGAATCGTCTGAATCAGAGAGGCAAGCACTCGCTGTCAAAGAGAGCGTTGCCCAGTCATTCCAAGGGGAGGAAAGCTTTGCTAAGGGGAAGAGTAAGATAAAAGTGATCAAAAATGTTCAATGATCAGGTCAAGAATATAATAAGAAGCTTAAGAGTAGAAGAAAAGGAGCCAGTAAAGAGACAGCTTCGAACCTGGCTACATAAAGTTAACCCCAAGTCCAAGTAGAGGCAGAGAGGAGTGGCTGGAGATATGGCGAGGCGTGCCCGTGAGAGGAAGAAGAGGGAGGGGAAGCCTTCTTTTCACGCCACTGTAATGACGAGGCTGATCAAGCTTGAGAGTATGGATCAAGTCAACCTGGCCTATCCATGCCTTCCGTGATTTTTTTCTCTCTCTGTCTCTCTCTCTCTTATCCTCTTTTTTTTCCCCTTCTTCTATTCCCTTCCAGGATCGATAGGCCCTGTTCTTTCACAACAGGGTAGGGTTTTCCAGTCCGAGCTTGGGATGGCGTGTATATAGGAATTTATAGGACCAGTGTGGTATCTTTCGGGTGAAGGACCCCTTTTCTAGTACTCGTAGACGCCTAGTAGAGAACTGACCTACCCCGTTTTGATTCTCGAGTCTTAGAGGAAGCACAGGGCCGGGGTAGGAAGACTTGCCATGCAGGGTCGATCCCTCAAAGTCGGAAAAAAAAAAGAATGTTAAGGAGGATGCAAGAAGTGATGAACGAATCAAAGGGTTGGTGGGGGGTGTGGGAAGAATTAGCAGAGCGGTTACTTAGCAGCTAGCAACCCGGCTCAGTTTTTAAGTAAGTACCATAAGTAAGAGGTCAGGTAGGCATGTATTCTGTATGGTTGCTTGCTTGTCTTGACTAAAAAAGGTGACAGTGTGAGAGAGTAGATGGATTAGGAGTGGAGTCTGGCAGGAGAGGACTGCACGGCGCATATGTGGGTATGTAGATGGGACGAAAACTAATAAACAGATGCTCTTCTGCTGTAAGACGTGTCAAGAAGAGTTCGAGGCTTTTGGCATAGGGCGGCGCAGGAGAATTCTCATTCTCGCGAATAGATCTAGAACATGGACGATCTTTTTTTCTTTCCTTTTTTTTCTTTCTTTTTTTCTTTTATTTTCTTTTCTTCTTTCTTTCCTTTTTCTTTGTTTTATTCTTCTCGTGCTTGTCTTATCTTGTCTTGTATTCTCTCGTCTTATTTTCCTTTTTATTTTCTTTCCGAATATTCCGTATATTCTTGTGGCGCTTTGGAAGAAGAAGAAGTTCTTAAAAGTTAGGTGGATCGGTCGTAAAATCTATTATGTATAAAGTTACGGGTATGTATATGGTATGTACATATAATCGATATATAGGCAATACACTCTGTAGGAACTTTATGATTAACTATCGCCTACACCTACATTACATATCTTAGATAGTTACATGTATTTGCATATATACATACATCTATACCTAGGTACCCATATATGTATAATGTATGTATATATGTATAAAGGGAAGCTGAATACATATGATTTGTACCTACATTTTATGATGTATACATCATATCCGTACCTACCTAACGTATATACCGGCAGGTCAGGCAGGACCTGGCAGGTAAGAAACTCGGCAGTGGCCGTTGTTGGTTCTACTATCGAATACATAAGTCGAAACAGGCAAGTACATATCGACAGTACATACATAACCCATACATGCTAGGCTTGGAAATACTTAGCAAGCGTCAGCAGCTGAAGGAGTGGAGTCCAGTCCTCGAGGAAGAAAGACGGGTTGGTTACTCTAGTGGCAAGACTGCTGCTTAGCCTAGACCCGACCTGATAGAGAATAAATAAGGTAGGCCGGGATTTGGGCTGAAGGTATTACCTCCATACATGTTACCTGATACATGTAAGTTGGACCTTGGTATGTATGTATCATAGGTAGGTACCTACTTATGTAGTTTATACCTTAGAATTAAACTAAAGCATCCTCTCAGGTATAATATAAACACTAGATTATAAGAGACCGTTCAGTCTAAAAAGGTCTAGACACGGCCGTTCTCGAGTCATGCTACTAAGAGGGATGGGAGATGGAGGATGGGGAGGAAGATACAGTTATTGCATCAGAAAGGTTGTGGTACCTACGAATGCGTATTTACTCCGTACATGACTGAACTCCCCTTAATCCCGGAGCTTGTCCAAAAGTTTAACGTACCTAATAGTAAACAGACATGTATGGAGTATACTTAGTATATATGGTGTAGGTGGGTGCGCGCCTGGTTGTTGTGGCTGTACGAAGTTAGGTAGAGGCATATTATACAATGACAAGGAAGAGGAAGGGTAATGTACCTCTTACAGTGTATATACATATAATAGGGTAAGTACCCCATATGTTATGTGTTAGTGCAGCCTGGATACGGTGTGCATTATACATACGAGAAGAGGTGGAAGTACTCCATACCGTGCGCTGCTGTACGGAATCTAAGCCGGGTCTTCCATATGCAGGCCGATGTATCCGTGTACTATCATATGTATGTAGTGCATGTTTTGATAAAGTATATGATCGATTGATATCAAAATAGTTTACATAGAAACAAGACTTTTGATAGAAAACATACATAGATAGGCTAATAATTGGTAACAGATCTTCATCTCCCACTCGATATCGTTTTAATGTGTCGATGCTTGAAAATAGGTACCTTTATTAGTGAACCATATCCTTATCATGGTATGTATAATAATAGCTCGTGACTTGCATACAATATATGATGCGACTTACGCTTATATCTTATTCAAGATCAAGGATGTGCATACAACGTATATATTTTATGGTAATGTGTAATTCTATTTTCAACGTTATGCGTGTAACGGAGCTTTACGAGGACATTGTGAATGGCTGACGTACCCACGATACTAGGGGTATGTACATAAGTATGTGTAGTGTAGATGAGCAGGCAAAACGCATGCAACGGGGCGGGGTTAACCATTACATACAAAATACGCTACTAGGTATATACCTCAAAGACCTCGAATAAAAGGGGGGGGCTCGGCCTGTTCTGTAACCAACCTGTAAGACTCCAACAGTATCAGCTCTGAATATCCCCGAAGTCGCCAAATATTTGAACGCGTGCGCGCGCAACGGGCACAAACAATCCTGGCATCTTGGCAGCTGACTTCCTCTTTGGAAGATCAGCGGTATAACTAGGTAAGTAGTATATATATATATATATATATGAAAATTTTGAAAAAAAAAAAAGTTGTTCTAGGGAAGAGATGTTTAGGTATGTATGCATGTAAATAGAAAATACGAGCAATAGTAATACTGCGTAAACTACTACTACATACCACACATACCTACATACCTCCTATCGGTAATTAGAAGATATATGTATGTAAATATAAATATGTGTAGGTATACTTTTGAACGTGCGGCTGTCGTGGCTTGCCGTAGATGTCCCTCGAAGATTCACTTTAATTTATAATAGGGATTGTACATATATAACAAGAACGCCGTGTCTCGGGACCGACGGCTCGAATATCTTGATTATGCAGTTTTGCGGTTTTTGGGTATGTTGGATTAAAGAAGAGAAATAAAAAAATCCAAGTATTTACTCATACATGTAAGATGTATGGTATGTAGGTATGTAGTATGTAGTATGTGGATGTATGTAGGTAGTATGTAGTATGTTATGTAGTAGGTATAGGTAGGTATAGTGTGTAATATGTAGTTATGTAGTAGTGTGTAGGCAACTTGCTCAGGACCTATTCCGTATATACATAGTAGGTAAAGGGAAGCGGCCTAGAAGTTTCGCCTCCTCACAGCCCTTGTCTGTGATGTTTCAAAATGAACCCGATTAGGCAAGTCGGCTTCTCATATTAGACGTTTCAATTATGTAAGGCGAGCAACTGGGGGGGTTCGGGGAATTGGAGGAGTGCTGCAAAGTAGGGTTCAACGTTGTATGTTCGGAATACTATGTATCATGTACTGCTACCCATTATGTACGATGCGCATAGTATGAGAGCTATATATTCACCTACATATTTTACCTGGTGTATCCCAGTATGGTTAGTATATTTATGTCGCGTGTACAAAGTACTATCATCTTCTTTTCGGCCACTTTGCCGGTTTGACCAATTGCTGGGGAATGAGAATGATCTCATCTAGATCTGACTCGCGAATGTTAGGTGTATGCGAAGTAGCAGTAGCCCTTCTCACCCTCCTGAAACATCTCATAATGGAGTTCTATTATGCATTTACCACGACAGGGGGTTTTCGGCTTCAATGTGCTGACTAGTACGTATTATATGTCGAAATAAGGAAAAAAAAATTATGTATCATAAAGTACGTAGGTACATGTGTAGATAGTGTAGTCGCAGAGTAGGTATTATGTATGTACAGAATTACTATGAATAATGATTGGGAATGGACGGAGGGGCTGCGCGGGCCCCAGGATAGGCCAAGGAGGGGCAAACTGAAAGAGCACAGGAGATACGCTAAGGTATACATGTGTATGTATACTTACCCTACATGTTCATCCTCGATGTACGTTGTACTTCTAGTACATGTATGTAGTATTTACCATCCACAAGTACAAGGTTTATGTTGCATCAGATATGCATCTTTGGCAATGTC
Source organism: Hypoxylon lienhwacheense (assembly GCA_902806505.1). Lineage (NCBI taxonomy): Eukaryota > Fungi > Ascomycota > Sordariomycetes > Xylariales > Hypoxylaceae > Hypoxylon > Hypoxylon lienhwacheense. The sequence goes on along the minus strand of CADCWW010000002.1, from coordinate 764,496 downwards.
CATTTATACGAAGCGTGTTTTGTCCGTCTTTTTAGGTCGTATTCTTTTGAGCTTATTTAACCTTTTCTTCGTTACATTTCCATCTTGACCTTGATAAAGATAAAATATACCTAACTACCTCTAATATATCCTGATATAGCTATATCAATAACGATTATTTATAACTTCATGTTATACCTATATCTACCACTTTGCGCAAAAACATTGATATTCACCACCAAATTAAACGAACGAACTTAGATATTTCGTATTTTAACATCCTTCAGTTCAAGCTTGCTAGTCTCTTTTCTACATACCTAGGTATGCTGCATTATATGTGGTGTAAAGCTTACCTCCATACATCTCCCTTTAATTGACTGTCGCTCCTTGCCAGAGTCTTACGCATATTGAAACAGACAGTCCATCTGATCGATGAAGGATGAAAGATGAAGATGAATAACTTCAAAGGTTGATTTTTTTTTACCTTATCTAGTCTTTCGACGAGGCTCGGAAACAACAAATGTTTATTTTTTTTTTTCGTGTACTACAATGTAAGCAGGTACTTATATGAGATAGGTATGTAGGTACACCTACATCTTAGCCCTGGGAGAATACACGCATGAATCTTGCATTGACGCTACCGCATTCTTAGATATTTTCGCCATCGCAGCTTTGTGACCTGTTTCCTAACGCCACAGCCGAATGCTCCCTTGGCATTGGGTAAAGGATGCAAGAAGCTGTGGATGCCCAGGTTTTCATAGCCGCAGCCGCAGCCGCTTGCAGATGATTCTGATATATCAGCTTGTGGCTGACGATGGAATGGAGCCTCATGGGGACGTTGGGCACGTCGTCGACGCAGTAGCACAAGGTGACGCATGGATTTATTGCTGCAAACTTATTAAATATTAGATAGATTCCGATCGTGATCAGACCGATTCTCACTCCCAAGAACAATAGTCTTCAAGCCATCATCTGCACAGAGTCTGTGTAATGGTGGTGCAGCGTGTAGCCAATGACTCTTGTGTAAGCAGACGGTCGCTCAAACAATATGTATATGTATTGCGGCGGCCTCGTAAACGCTTCCGTTCGTATGGATGGATTATTATTGCCTCGACGTCTAATGGTATAACCTATACGATGGGCCGCGCAAGCACTCCTAACCGCTTGCTGCCTGTGAGACCGGATGTTTTTGTTATAGGTGAGTGCAGACTTCGTCATACCCAGTTGAGTCGTTGGATACGAAAGCGCGAGGTAGCTAACTATACCTGATAATTCTAGTTTCTGATTCTTGACTCCTGATTTCTGATTTCCGATTCCTGATTCCTGATTCCATGTTATGATAACCTTGAAGTGGTTGAAACCTGACCCAGTCGAGAAAATAAGAACAAAGTAGAACCTTTATACAAATGTTAGTTACCTAGTTATACTTACATACGATATACACATAAAATGTTGTGGTTGTGTCCTTCTAAGATGGTGCGATAATAATGTTCGATACTGTTTGCGCACTACGCAGGTACATTATCGATGTTTTCGTGTGTCAGTCGTATACAGAGTATTACATGGATGTGGGCAGGTGTCATTAATAACCTGGTACGGTAGGCAGACTAAGTATAAAGTACCTAAGCCTCATAATGCCTAAATGGGGAATACGAAACGGCGGTTGGCCAATCAGTGGCAAGCTTATTGCCTTGACCGGGAAAAGCTGTTAAGCTAGACCGATCCTGTGTTCCGAGAGGATCCTGGTTTGTTCTTCCCTTTCTGATGCAGCCTGGCGGCGGCTATACTTACATATGTACCTACTAAGAAGTCCTGCATGAGGAGTCGACGAAAGAAGGCACCTACCCTACAAGATAGCGCCCTATTATGTAGGAGGTAGTTACTAGCATTTGAAGTAAGTACACTTTTTTTTTTACACTTTTTTTTCTACACTTTTTTTTTCTTTGACTGTTCTAGTTGCATGTACGAGATCTTCTCATCCTTGACTTTAAATGCTACATGTAGTACATACATACTACCTAGGTTAGGTGTACCTTATACATTATGTACATACCTACATCACTTATATCTTGCACACATTGATATTGTTACCTGCATACTGTGACTCCGTACTTCGTACCCACAAGCAATAACTAACTACATACACAGTAATAACAATATTTACTACATGCATACATATATACATACACATACATATCATTATACATTAACAAGTAATTCGTTGGTTATTATTATACAAAATAGAACTTTCAACTTCACCACCCTTGTCCTCTATCCTCTAGCCCTCTCCTACATCCGCACCTAATTTGGGCAATTTGGGCCATTCGGACATGACAGTTACCCCTTTCAGATGACACTTGAAACAAGGTCATGGTTGTAAAAGGTACGACGTATAATAAGATAATTCTCGTCGGCTTAAGAAAGACAGTCCATTACAAACTCCTGCAGCTTTGCCGTCATTCTGCGCTAATGGTGAAGAATGATATGATGTTGATATACTTCGAATGCGCACGGTTAACATCAGCTCCCAACATCATAACCATTATCCGTTACTTCTATCTAACCCATCGTGAACTTGCATAAAGGCTGGCAAGTTTCAAGTGTTGTTCAGTTTAGGGGGTTTCCTTGCTGTTATCACCTACAATTTGCGAACTGTGTATTAGGGATATATGCTTTGCCTAGCATTATATGGATTGCCGATGCTATCATCTGCATACGGATCTATTAATACTTCACAGTATTGTTCTCTTAGCTGTTGCCGTCGACGTGTCTAGTATCGGGCATGGGAACAGGCTGGTCCAAAGCAGAGTAATGGCACAAGAGATGAACCTAGGTCAAATTCTGGGACACCTGTTCAGAACATATTTGTTGCGGCCCTATAAGATACCATCAACCTAACACTATCTACTTAGGGTCAGCTTGATATATCATAAACATGAACTCGAACATCGGGGTTCTCCTATCCCATGTTATACTACTCTACGTCCGCCTCGGTACCTCACTCTCGTTGCCCAGGGGAAAGCCGGTTATGTTAACCGGGCGACTTGTGGTGATCAGATGGAGAAGGAGTTAAGAGTGAGGTACTGAGGACGCCGTTAGGAATCGGGCATAACCCCCCCCCCCGACAGCTTCGAATGGCAAAGACTAACAGATGGTACATTGCTCTACGTAGGTGTCACTCGCTGCTAACCAATGGATCGTATATTTTGAGTCGTCAATTATTGCCTTTTGGATTACAGCTCGGGTTTCCGCAAGTCGCCGTTACCATCCAATAGACCTTCACGATGTAGCTGGTGGAGACGAGTAGACGCACATCAGCGGGTATGATAGAATGTATTGGATTTCCTGTAGCCGCCGATACCCCCAAGGTTTTCTGACAGACTAGCTCTAAACATGATTCCGGCCTATACCGAATCTCGTCTTCTGTATGTCATATCATGTACTGTACTGTAGGTATCCTCATCGCGATGACACCGAAGCAACACATACCTTAGGTACAGCTACCTACCTACTGTATACAGGCGAGAAGTATACATGGTCGTAAACATTTGAACGGAGTACGTACCTCGTCTGATACGGTAATATGAAGACGTCCACGGATCCGGACTGTTGATCGGGATCTACTCACGGCATCTAGGGCTCTTGTAGCAAATTGAGCCGCCAGGTTACCTAAGTCAGGTCTTAAGAAGACCGAACGGACTTCCGGAGGGCCACGCAAATCCGCGGTGGTAGGCTGGCCACCGAGAAGCACATAACATGTTGTATGAACGACACGTCGCGGCTGAAGACGGTAAACGACATGGCAAGCAAGGATCGGGAAGGAATGCCTGCTTCCTCTCTGACTTCGCTTCCCTGCTACTTAGTGAGTCAATCTATCAACAAGATACGTTGTCAGCCTGTCCTTTGACCGACCCATATATGACTGGCCTACTTCTGGGCCAAGCGTCAGGAGATTTTTTTTTTTTTTTTTTCACCAGCGGTTCCAGCAACAAAGCCGCAAATTATCAGGCAAAAAGCAACGATCAGGTTCGGGTTGCTCGCTACGTAGACAGGGCTTGAATATACAGACTACCCTTCTTTGGTCAGATAAGTCCTCGCCTTCTAAGAAGGATAGCGCTGACGCTGGATCGATGGATCATCCCCGTAGATTAAGTCTTCTTAAGCACCGTCGACGTTAAACAAGTCTCTAAACCCAACTCGGCATCGACATCCCCGACCTCGAAGAGGGACGGTGCTGTGCTTAAGTTCCCATATTAAGACATATGCTACATGATAGCAGCATATGAGGTACATATTACACGGACTAGGTAGCCTCTTCCCGCCCTCGCTTGCATCGTGGCCTCGACTAACGAGAAAAGGGGAGGGGGGGAAAGGGCACGCCTTAAAAACAAAACAAAACAAAATAAAATAAAATAAAACGCTGACGGGCGTATCGTCTATGCAGTATAACTCCCTAATCGATCGATGCACGTAAAGACGCCACAGATCTAGCAGATATCCAACAGCCACCCTGTCCTCTTTCTCCTCGTCATAAACGACCGACTCGAACCTCTCTCTCTCTCCCTCCTGCTGCTCGCTCGCTCTCTCTCCCCCCCTAAAACTTAGCGAGATTCGTCCGAGTCCCATATACCTCCTTTCGCTCGTCCAGGCGTCGAGCAGCAGGAAAAGGTTCACCCACTCTAGGCTTTCAGACGGTGCCTATCGAAGATTGGCTAGCTGGCCCGGCTGGTTGGCTGGCGGTACGCATGAGAGGTACGTACGCGTGCGGGCCAGAAAAGCAAATACCGCATATTCGACACGCACGTTACTGGCGCTTGGCCTTCTTGCTTCTTGCTTCTTCCGCCATTTCCACTTCCATCTTCCATCTCCATCTTCCCCTCTCCCCCCCTTTCGTCCACAAAAGTCTGCGCAGGTACACGCACGGCTTGAAACACGCGAGGCGCACTGCCTCCCGCCCACCTCGTGGACTAGGTCCTCCTCCCCCCCCCCCCCCCCTTCCCCTTTCATAACCTTAGAAGATTACATTCTGTATAGATCGCCCGCCCCATCGATCATTCCCGCACCCGGCTTAGGCCTGGGCTCTCCCGTCGCGTGCTACGAGATGTGATTTAAAAAAAACCCCAAAACCAAAGGGTAAGTATAAGAAGAGTCGAGGCCAGGGGAGACACGTGGTGATAGAGACGCCTGTTTCCCTTTTCGAGCTGTGACAGAAAAGAAAAGAAAAGAAAAAAAACTTGTGCTCATCACCTACCAGGTACTTCCCTACCTATCTCCCTACCTACCTAGTAGTTTCGCTTGCCGCCGCCCTCGTCGTCGCCCTGCTCCTCGTCGACGCTCATTTGGGCTAAACCCCCGGTCGACGAGAAGCTGGTTTGGGACGAGCGAGCGAGCGAGCGAACGAGCAACGAAGAGAGAGAGAGAGAGAGAGAGAGAGCATAAGCCTCCGGATCGGATGCCCGCGCCGGGATTAGGGCTCGGGAGGCAGTTGCGAATCACGAGATACCTACCGGTTCTTTTCTGTCCTCTTCGCTTATCTTCCCCATATAATTCTTTAGGGGGCCGGGTAGTTGCTAGTTAGCGGAAAAAAAAAACCAAAAAAAAAAACAACCTCGCGCCCTTGTCCTTGTTCCTTGTCTATATGAAATATCTATGGTATAAGATACTTGTATGTACCACCGTAGGAGGTATTAGGTGCTTGTTTATATAGGTCGGTACCTACCTAGGCTCTAAATGCCGTATCCGCGTCGATCCAGGTAGATGCTAGGAGGTCCTTAATAGCGATCCCCTGTACCCCGTATCTACATCGCCAGCTCGTCTACGGCCTACCTAACGGCAAGCCGTAGTCTCTAGGACGTAGTTTTGCACAGTAATAAGTAGGTAGGTACAGGTACGATCATACGATGTCGAGGTCCCACGTATATGTGTAGGTATGTAGGGCATGTACTAGTGGCAGAGTGGACAGGATCTATCGATCAGAAGCACTGTGTAAACATATGTATATGAGGCATGTTATAGTAGGTAGGTAGTTTGCTTGACCGACGAGAGAAATGAAAAAAAGCGTCTACCTACCTACCTGTCCACCATACCCGTACCCCAGAAAGGGAAAAATCAACAACAACATTCTTCGACCGTTTCGTGTCACCTGCTGCTTTCGTCCTCGAATGGCGTTCGATCGGTCAAGACCCGAACCCCCCCCCCAACGACGGCTACTATTTACCCATATGCTACGTGATAGCAGCATATGAGGCGAGTTCTTTGTCGGTTTAGGAAACAAAAGGGGGAAGAGAAAGGGCTTACGGGCGAGGCTGATTGTCTTGTATCCGTGGGCATATAATCCGTCGTAGAAACGGGGCGGCACGATATAGTAGACCAAAAAAAATAATCACTTCCGAAAGGCATATATATGCGATCACGGTCTCGGCCACCAATCTAGAAAAAAAACAAACCTCCCCAGGTACCTAGGCATTCCCTACCTCTCGACGGCGACGACGGAGACGACGCAAGAACCGCTCGTATAAGAGGTGTCATAGGTTGGTGTAGTTATCATTAACACGCGACCAGCTAAGCCGGCAGTCCTTAGCCCCATCAGCCGCCGCCCCTTAGCTGCCTATCTCGTAGATCGCTAACTGCGTGCCTCTTACTTATACTTGCTCCCTCTCGGCTACCTTATTACATATACCTACACCTACCTACAGGTATCCTATAACATCTCTCCATACTATCTATCTATAGACTAGGTTAGGTAGGTAGTTAGGTAGTTACCCACCACGACACAACACCCCCATCCCGATCCAACTACATCTACTTACCTACCCAGCCCGATATAGCAAAGAAAAAAGAAAAACATGACCAAGAATAGACCCATCCATCTATCCATCCCCGCTCAACCCTCTCCTTTCCTTCTTTCTTAACACGTTACAAAACCCTTCTCCTAGACCCGAAAAAAAAAAGTCTCCATCTCCTTTTCCTCTCCTCTCCTCTTCTTCCTCTCTCCCACGTTAGCCTCTTTAGTATATATCTCTTATGTAGTTTGTCTCTCTCCCTCCCCCTCCCCCGGTCCCCTCTTCCCGTGGGGCCCTAAGACCCTCCAAGTCTCAAGCCTCAAGCCGACTTGGGAAGCTTTACGCGAATCTCCGTCTCTCCATTCTTTAATTTCTTCCTTTTCTGCTTGAGATTTACGAAAGAGAAAAAAAAAGAAAAACTTCCGTAGACCCAAGCTAACCTCTGCTCTATCCGGTCCGGTTAACCTAGTATAAACGCGGCTTTTCTGCCTCGCTCCCTGTCCCCCCCCTTAATCTGTCGGTAACGGGAGATTAACCACGGCTTTTTTTAGTCTGACGAATGTAGGTAATGTAATGTAATGCAATGTCATGTATAACATAAAAACAGCCGTTCCCGCAATTTACGTCGTAAAACTTTTGAACGGCGTTGGTGGTAGAGAGGGGGGAAAAAATTGGTGGGAATGCTAGTGTACGGCGTCAAGGGTACCTGCTATAAAAATTGTTGAATTTTTTTTTTCTCTTCTTTATTATTGACGTATATTCGTGTATCTAGGAATACTGAATAAGCTATCCAAGTATCCAACGCATATGGAGTTAATCCATCCTCCCCTGATTAGTCCCCCTCCGCGAAGTTGAGTCTTGTTCTTGTCTAGTAGCGTCGCCAAATCATAAGATCAAACTCACTGAGTACAGTTCCGGGACCTTGCCGAGACGCATAGCTCATGTGTGCATCATGTACCATATCTTCATATCCATACCGTAGCCTTGATAACTGAGCTCTCATCCAACAATGTTTGTTTTCATAATCAATTCATCCCCCGTCGCGTCGTCCCGAAATGAATCTAACTGAAATAAAAAGGACAAAAAAAAGACGAGAAAAGGATAGGGGGAAAATGCGTATATGTCCTAGTCCTGATACAACACCAACAGATTTTTCGCTTGAGTATGGTCAGGATAACAGTTTAGATAGACAATAGAAAATAATAGTAAGGTTGTCTCGTGAGACCCTACATGCAATGAGAAAATGGAAACGTGTGGAAAATATATCATCGATATGCCGGCTATATGTGCTTGTGTAAAGTTCATGATGTTCGATTTGTCTATGTGAATTTGTTGCTTTCTGTGGATGGTTAGGGAAATCGACTGGCTATGCCGGCGTGACCTCTATTCGGACGCCTACGCAGCGCGAAGGAGCATCTATTCTCAAGGAGAAATCTTCGTAAACTGAACGCCAACCGAAGCGCCTGAATGAACAAAGAGAGCTAAATCTCTTGCTAATCTCATAATCAACTTTCGACGCCCGTGTCGCTGTCTACTAAATACAAATTGCCTGACTGGGTGTTCTTTTTGGTCAGGACTACCCTCGGCTTCTCGCTGCTAGTGGAGATATATCCAGTGTCGCTGCTGCTTCGGCGCTTCACCAACCTTCGTGGCTGTCTCCTTGCCGGGTGCTGCGAAGGTGGAGGTTTCGAAGCGCCAGCTATGGAATCTTGATCTAGCAATGCTTTGTCATTCAAGGCGTCGTTAGATATTTGTGAAGCTTCTATTCTCCCCCTTGTCGGCATAACGAGTGGCGGGGAGCCAGCCATCATGTGAAAATCATCAACTGTGAGTGGGCTAGGAGTTGGTGTAGCGTTGCTGTCCGACGACTCAATGTTTGTTGGTTGCTGGGGAATGGGGTCCTGGAATTGCCTAGCAGGAGGCGTTGGTGGTTGGATGGTTCCTGTGGTGTATGTATCCAGCTTCCTCTTCAGTAGGTCTGCCTTAACTGGTTTGGCGAGGTAATCGTTCATGCCTGATGCCAGACACCGTTCTCGGTCGCCTTGTATTGCGGATGCCGTCATGGCGATGACCAAAACTTTCCTCACCTCTTCAATAGGATCCTTCCGGATAATTGCCGTAGCCTCGTAGCCGTCGAGGACAGGCATTTGAACATCCATTAACACGACATGATACGGCTCCCCTTCTCTAGCCTTCTCTCGTAGACCTTCTACCGCCTTTAGCCCGTTTTCATAAGCATCGACCTTGGTGTATCCGAGTTTGTATACAAATTTGATAGCAATCCGTTGGTTAATAAGGTTATCCTCCGCGATGCATATACGGATTTGGTCTTTGGGAATCCGTGCTAGGTCCACGAACGGGCTTAGTAGAGGCTGGTTAGGAGCAGGTTGAGGAACATCGCGTTTTCTACCGGTTGAAGATACCGGAACCGGTCGGGCTTCTCCTGCCGATACATCAGGGGTTGCCTTGTCAAACGTGACAGTGAACTTGGCTGTCGTGCCAACATTCTTCTGACTCTCCAACCGAATTTCGCCCTTCATCATGTTCTCGATAAGCGACTTGCAGATACTGAGGCCGAGCCCGCTGCCGCCGTATTTGCGAGCAGTGCTGGCATCCGCTTGGCTGAATGGCCTGAAGAGTTTGAATAACTGCTCCTGTGGAATACCAATGCCTGTGTCTTCAACCCAGAAGGTTAATTTCGCCTTCTCGGGGGTATTCGTATCGACTCTCGCACCGATCGTGATAGACCCATCTTCGGTAAACTTTAGACTGTTGCTAATGAGGTTGCCGAGCACTTGATGTAAGCGGATAGGATCTCCGTAAATGAGCATGGGCGGCAGATTTATGTCTTGAATAATCTTGACGTTTTTCTTGGACGTCTTTTCTCGGTTGCTGTACGAAACGGCCCTTACAACCTCGCGCACCATTTCTTCTGGGTTAAATGCAGTGATATAAAGCTTCATCTTGTCGGCTTCCATCTTAGAGAAGTCGAGTATATCGTTGATGACCGTAAGTAGGAGGTCGGCTGATAATCGAATAGAGTCTGCCATCTCGAGCTGTTCTTTATTAAGATTACTATCTCTTAGGAGTTCTGAATTGCCAATCACGCCGTTCAACGGGGTTCGTAGCTCGTGGGATACATTGGCGAGGAAGATACTCTTAGCTTTGGCTGCTTCTTCCGCAATCTTGACGTGTCGTTTGGCTTCGGCTTCGGCGTTCTTTGCCTTCGCAACGGTCCGTCTTTGTATCCGGACCATCGCTTCGTTCTCTGACAAGACCTTCTCGACTGCTTTCATAGCTAGGGCGTTTGAGTAGCTGATCCCAATCTGGTTTACAAGCAGCTGTAGCACAGTGACATTCCTATCCGTGAAGGAACCCGGTTCGCCCGCTAAATAGAGAACCCCGAGGAGCGGCTTGGCTCCGTGGCAGATGGGTATTGCAATGACGGCCTTGCTTGGTGAGTTTTTTTGTAACCAAGAGTCGCTGACGTTCCCAAATCTCTCATCACTGATAAGATCGGGGATGAAGACAACTTCGCGGAACCGGGCGCAGTACAAAATTACGTTCTCGGCAACTAGCGACGTACCAGCCAGCGGTTGTCCAGGTAGATGGGCCGTAGCGCCTCTTTCTGAGTTGCCGCTGGCTGCGATGCACCAGTTGTCCTCCATATCGTCTTCATCCTGAACGATTATCGCTGCATGGGTCGCGGACCCGCCACAGGTTTGAAGTATCACGTTGCACATGGTCTCGAGTAGGACGTCGACCCGCAAGACGGACGAAATAACTTGCGATGAAAGTAGGATAGCGTGAAGGTCAATCATATCAAGAGCCGGCAAGCCAGCCCCGGCCTCGGGTTGCGTTGAGCCGCGCCAAGCAGCCATCCGCGTTTCTTTTGTTTCCACATTCACAGCTTGTACCGACTGCGGAACATCCTCGTTGTCCGCGGCGTATGTGACGGAGGCAGAATCCCCCGCAAAATCTGTCTGCACGGCAACCTCGGCCGTCCTCGAATGGCGTGTCGGGCTATGAAGAAGGAATGCATGATCTTCCTCAATACGTTGCACAATCCCAGTTGCTCCTAGCTGTCGCCAAAGCGCGACCGACTCTCTCAGCCCTGCCGTCGCCGATCTCCTCGCCGACTGTCTGACGAAGAAGCCAGCCATCAAGAAATTCCCTAGTGCCTCCTCAAAGAGAAGGCTGTATTCTGAGGCATGATCTAATGCTGTCTCATAATGTTGTATAGCAGAACCATGATCATCGCGAAGCTCTGCAATCTGTGCATCCAACCACTTCGACCAAACGAGATAATTCGCATCTGAAACGAGTTGCCAATCTTTTATCTTCTTAGTTAAGCCCTCGAGTTGTATGGTTGTATTATGGATTTCGTTCTGCAATTCAGTATTGGCAGTCCGCGGGTCGTTGAGCTTGCGCAGCACCAGACCTGCCAAAGAAAGACCGTAGAAGACCAATACAGCCCGAGAATATCGAGCGGACCACATCAGATCCAGCTTATCAAGGGATCTTCGGCCCATTTCACAAGCATGCTCATAGTGACCATACAAGTATAGCGCGATGATCTCCATCGTTTCGTAGACTAGGATGGATCGGCCACCGTTCTGGGTTTGGATGTTCAGCCAGGCCTTGTAGGTACTTGAACTGTGCTGTTCGTCGGTCATGACTGCGTCCGCACTGGTAGTGTCTGTCTTGCCTTGAAGTGCGCGACATATCTGTCTTACCGCTATCAAAAACGTCCCGCCTCTGGTGTCTTGATGCCAACCCGGTACCTCTTCACAACAGTACTGGCAGATCGACTCCAAGTAAGCGACATTCTCGCTCGCGAAAAATCTGACCTGGGCAGAGAGACCGTAACTGAGAATAATGGATATACGGTCGCCTGCACTTGTCGCGTACTCGATCGACTGCTCCGAGTGATTTACGGCGACGCTGATGGGAACGTGAATATGGCTTACGAAAGAGGCATAAACCATATAACCACGAGCAGAGGAGATCGGATCCCGAGTACGCTCCAGCAACTCCAAGCATTGGCTGCCGAGCTCTGCAGCAAATTCAACCATGTTGAACCGAGACAACGCGATCACAGCTACATGAAGAAAGGCACAACTAGAATGGGGATAGCGGCCATGCTGTAGAGTTAGGTTAATATGTGTCAGCGCAAGGCTGTAGAAGTCTAGACTGTTACTCCACCAGGCGGAACTGATAGCATCCGCCAGAATAGCACCGACCGTTACTTGACGAGAGTCGATTGTCCCGAGTGGATTCAATATCTCTGCTCGATCCATGCTCTTGATCTTGGCGGCTATATCCATGAAGGCAGCATCGCATTTCTCGAAGCTCGGGTCCGTATCAATGTCAACTTTTAGCTGGGCGAGGCTCCCCTTTAGGATAGAAAGCGCAGATACCGCGTTCCCATTCTGAGCTTGAACCCGGGCCAGAAGAAGCCACGCGGGTGCCTTGTCCTCGGCAGTTTTGGCGCTGTTGAGAATTGTATTTGCGAGATTGTGAGCCGCTACATTATTCCCCATATAAATATAGCATTCCGCCGCGCGCAGGTATAATCCGAGTGTTTCCTCATAATTAACATCTTCCAACCCCTCTGTCCACGGGTCCGGTTGTAGAAGCATTATAGCGCTGTGGTAATATCTGGCGGCTGCTGACCTTGCACCATTTTCCACAGACAATGCTGCGCATTCCATTAGGTGCCCCCGGTATGGCTGGCGATGATTGACTCGTCGCTTAATGATCTCAACAGCTTCCGCAATATGAGATGCCGTGTTATCTTTTGTTTTGCCTTCGGATTTGTGGTACTTGAGCAGAGTCTGTGCAATGGCAAAATGCATCTGAGGAGTATTACACTCCTTTAAAGATGCCGCAGCTTGGACGTATCTGTCGTGGGCAAACCGGAATCTGTCGTCAGTCTCACCTTGGACGATGATACAGGCATTAATTGCCGCCTGTAGTCCCGCGATTGCCTCTTGTTTCGAGTATTTAGTACGATAGAAGGTACTATTCAACTCGTGGCCGTCCTCGTCCATGATATCAAATGCACTATCGAGAAGCTGGCATATCAGTTCAAATGAGAAAGTATTCCCCAAGAGAGCTGCCCATGCTAAAATAGCTCGCGATGCCGGTGGAAGCTCGCTTAACCTGCGGGTGATGAAATCGTTGTTCAACACATCGTAATTATCCTCGCCTTGAAATTGTTCAAAAAGCCAAGTCAACTCAAAATCCCACCTATTTTCTTTGTAGTCGTACCATATACATCTTTTACGATAACAAGCATTCAGCATCTCTCTCATATCAAGAGGATTACCTGCGGTCTTCGACTGAATCACGCGCGCTAGAGACGCAACGTCCTCCTTGGGTCGGCATAGTGTTGAAGCCACGTACTGCAGAATTTCGTATTCGGTTAAAGGCGATAATACGATCCTAGTGATTTTTGGACCGCCAGACTTGGGATGTTCTAGCACAGGTAGGTTTAGCTAATAGCTGATAGGAAAAAGGGGAGAATACTAACCTTCGGTCTCTGCTGGCTGGAGAATCTTCTGGACGTTGCCGGGAGACATCTCCTCAGGCCGGTACGTTATTATCAGAACCATCTTGAGCCGAGCTGAAACGGACTGAGTAATCAATTCTAAAGACTCGTCGTCAGCGAACTGGAGGTCGTCAAGACACAAACACACGAAGTGATGTGTCGTGAATATTCTCAACAAATCCAAGAATGTATTCATCAAACGAATAGTCTTCTTGGATGCGCCAGTTCGTATATATTCGTGCGAGCTCTGCGGCGTGCCGCGGGGGCTCTGAGGGCGCGAGCTCACAGGGGATGAGCCGCGTCTGTTTGCGGGAGCCTTGCCCGCTCGACCATTGATTATATTTTGTGATTGGGATAGCACTGTCACTTTCTCTGGAGAGCCAAGAAGAAACTCAGGTAGTCCAAGTAGGTTGTGAAGCACCGGCCATATTGGACGAACATAGTCCTTCAGGGCTCGGTGAAGAGGCGTCTCTGTGTTACTTTCGCCCCAAACCTGCTTGAACAGAGAAGATACTAGCTTCAGCAATGGCCCAAACGCTGTTCTCCTCGCCGTATCGAATTTTGCCGTTGCACAATATCCTCTCCGCCGGGCATCCGCTACTACCTGCTGAACAAGAAAACTCTTGCCTAGACCTCCAGCACCTTCAATTGTGACGACCTCGCAATAGCCTCGCCTTCTAAATTTCGCGGAGCCTAGCTGTCTTGAAAGGCTGGTCGACGTGTCTGTGCCACTATGACGAGAAGAAGACTGACGTTCACCAACGGCGTCGAGGATAGCCTTGGATTCAAAGGAGGTTGACGGGTGTCTGTCCATGGCCTTGCATAACTTCGGAACCGAATGTCCCGAAGAAATGGTATCACCAGAAATAGTTTGCGCGTCTGTGCCGTTGATCGAGGACTGAATGATGCTCCTCGGCGGTTTTGAATCAGATGCATTAGTTTGAGTGAATGAGCCACTCAGACGGGTCCCCCCGTCGATGGAACTTGCGCCTTCGCTTGATACATCGGCGGCGTCAACGAGATCATTCGACAGATTAGAACCATCCGAAAATCTATTCGAAGCCCCAAGGCTAGCAATAGCGTGGCCCCTGGCAACTCTCTCAAGAATTTTAACAAGCTCGACTTGCTCTTTCTGGCGTCCGATCATGGCGGTAGGTAGCATGAAGAACGACGAAACGTCCCTCGATGCTATGTGCCATTCCTTCAAGGACTTCCAATCGCCATTCCCTAAGAACTTCTGTATCATTTGCAAGTCGTGGCGTAGGCCACTAGCCGAGTAATAACGATCTGAGATATTCTTAGCCGTGCATTTCTGTATAATCCGAGCAAGAACCTCAGGGACGTCCGTTCGAATGCTAGAGACTAAGGGAACACGGCGACTCAGCACACATTGGACGATATCCAACGGCGTAGCGCCGGTGAAAACAGGCTGCTGGGTTAGAAGCATCCAAAACAATATCCCTAGAGAATAAATGTCAGTCCTTGTATCAGGCTCTGCCGGCATGCGACCAGTCTGCTCAGGACTAATGTAGACTAATTTGTTCTTTGCCCCAAGCTCCTTAGAGAGCGTCGACCAGCCAGTACTAGTGAGACCATGTTCAAAAGATCTTACCCCCGAACCGAAAGATATTAACTTGACCGTATTGGAATCGATATTGAAGTGAAACGCATCTGCTCTGATTTCTCCGTGGACCATACCCTGGCCATGGTGTAGTATTTCTAAACACTGAGTAGCACCAATAGCAAAATCGAGGAAGTGCATCAAGCTAATGGGAGGCTCCAGGGGAAAATCATCTTCGCGATAGGCCTCGAACCGATCATCGACCTTCCTAGCATAATAGAAGGCAGGGCCTAGGTCTAGGGCCTTAAAAATATAATTATCTCCGGGATGTTCATAAATCGCCACGATTATAGGTGCGCGATCGCCTGGCTGGGGACTTAGGCGAATTAGATGGATGGGCCTCACATTATGAGCTCCTTCGGGATCGGCGGTAGCGATGAGGTTCTTGGCTATATGAAAAGTTCTTTCTTCGCGGAGAACATGGTAAGATACGCGCGCAACTATCTGCTGCTCTTCGACGTTGGAGAGATCGGTAACTAGACTAGAGAAGACGGGAGGAGAAGTCGAGGAACGTTCGCTGCTCCCTTCACTCTGAGAAGCGAAAGCGACTTGAGCATCGGCGGGGTTTGCGCGGCCCGTGGCCAGTTTCGCGATAGCTGGAGGGCTGCTTAGAGTCTGCACAGGCGATGTTGTATTGGTCGAATATGGCGATACAAATCTTGTGCCGTAGATATGCCTAGACAAAGACGGACCAGAGTTAGACTACTACGATGTATGCGAGCGTGATCGCATTCGGGAAGGATACCAGTTGTCATAGCTTGAGTGGAATGGTCTCCGAGATTCATCCCAAGTAAAGCCGCCTAGCTGTCGAAGTCTTTCAAAGATCCGGGCTGGGGGATCGAGCTGGTCGTCGGGCATGACGACGGACCCGTCCATGATATTTCAGCATGCATAGAGAGGTAGGCCAGCCACGGCGACGTTTTCTTTTTTTTAAAGGATAGACAAGAACCAAGATGTCACCGTCGTGACACACATGGCTTGTCTAGGTCGGGAGGTCGATCTTTCAAAAAATGGATCTGTTCTAATAAAACCCCGAACGTCGAAAATATATCTCTTTCTGTTCTTTCCCTTTCTCTTTCTCTCTGCTTGTCTGTCTCTGTCTCTGTTTTTCTCTCTCTCCCTCTCTCTTTCTCTCTCTTCCTGTGCGGAGCCTCAGTTTTAATCCGTCAAGTAGTTCAGAATGCACTAGCGTCTAGGTAAGGGTCCCTTCATCCACCAAAGATTGAAATAGGATCCTGGAAGGGTTTGGTGCTTGTCGCTTAATTCTAGGACCGTTGACATTCGGACGGCCGGTTTTTTTCTGGTTTGTTTGCTCTATTGTATGTACACTGGTGATCCAAGTTTCTCTTTAACCTAGTACGTACACGTAGATACTATGAAATTGTTGGAATTGGCCACCTCGTTATGTGGTACAATGAGAATTCGTCTGATTGATAATTAATAATGGGCAAAGGAAAAAATAAATAAAAATAAAATAAAATGAGATGAGGGCAGACCATAAAAAAAAAAGGCCAAGTTTTAGGTAAAAGAATCTATTCGAGTACCGAGAATTCCACTGGCCACTTGACAAGTGATGAAAACGTTAATAATTTAATAATTACATACCTGACATTTACATACCTCTATTCCAATAATTCTGTGCCGCCTTTTTCCGTACTACGTTAACAATTGCTACTATGCAGTACAACGACTTCCCCTCTTTCTATCCTTAAACAAGTACGAACCTAACATGGATATTTAGATAGTGTATTACGGAACCTTGTACCGTACCATTATCAGTTAACCAGAACTACTCTACTAATAGATTTGACTTTAACATTGACTTTTAATCTTTGACCTTTGACATGAACAAATTGGAGGGGAAGGAGGCGGCGGTGACGAAGTCTTGCAGCAAAAAAAGGAAGAAAAAAGTCTTGGCAACGAATCCGAATTAACCATTTATTCGCCTTAACTCTTCAATTGATACTAGGTCTCACGGTTAATAATAGTACCAACGCCTCTTTCGACAACATTTCTGTTTCAAGTTACACTTTACTGAGCTGTTATCTTGTTATTGGATCGGCATCCTATTCCATCTAATGCACGAACAGCCCTTGTAACATACGAGACATTACACTACAGGTATCTAACTATATACCGCTTTTTTTCGCAAATTTGGCCCA
This sequence comes from Hypoxylon lienhwacheense, assembly GCA_902806505.1. Classification (NCBI taxonomy): domain Eukaryota; kingdom Fungi; phylum Ascomycota; class Sordariomycetes; order Xylariales; family Hypoxylaceae; genus Hypoxylon; species Hypoxylon lienhwacheense. Next base: position 747,399 of record CADCWW010000002.1, on the reverse strand, counting down.
GGTTTAGTATCCACCCTCTTTTACTCTAATCCCTTTTAGAAGGATCTACTGCTAGGATAGTTTAACCTCACTGCTTATAAATCAATAAAAGTCCCGGTAAGCCGTAACGATTAATCATCAAAAACCATTACATAATAAATACGCACATACCTTTTTTTCAAATTTTGATAAGAAATCTGTAAGAGCCGCAATGATATGCTAACCATAATTGATATAGCGCAAAAGAGGGTGGATACTAAACCTGGGCCAAATTTGCGAAAAAAAGCGGTATTTAAGTACTTACGATATTAGATAACTGTAGAAATCTAGTCTCTATACATTTAAATATAAACACTTCAATACGCAGGTGAAGGAATACTTGAATAATTCTACGCATCATACCGGTAAACAGACTACTACATCACTTCATCCTGCGCAGCGATATTTCGTAAAGTTATATTTCTATTCATTAAGTCCTATGAGAACATGGGGACAACCGTGACCCCTTAATGCTCACATTATCACAAGATCAAGTCGGATTCAGCTCCATGGTCCATCATCGTCGCACTCGTCAAACATAAACAGCTATATACCCTGCCTAACCCTTGACGAAAAGCTCTCTAGTCTTTTGTCTAGAAGCCTGTATGGCATCATGAAGTCAACGGAATATGCATGCATTAGGGGGAATTCCCCTCCTCACAAATTAGCGTAAGCTCCTATTTCGAATGAGTTGGCAGAGCCGCGCCAGTCTTCTTGGCTGCCAAGGGACCTTGGTCGAGACGACGTTCCGTGTTCTGGCGAGAGTTCACGAAGTCGGGGTAGTTCAACGTAAGCTCAACCGCACCGTTAACGATGTGGTCGGCAGCTTCCACGCCCAACATAAATGAGTGGTCTTGGTTGCCGACCTCGTATCGCCAGCTGCCGAAGCGACCACGCGAGTAGATATCCATGTCTTGAAGCTTGGGGAGTAGCTGCTTCAGGACGCCCTCACGCTCAAGAGTAGGCGTGGGGTAACCGTGGTCAAACTTGCGGTGATATGTGGAGACAATCTCATCATCAGGCATGATCATGTCGGTGTTGACCAGACCCTGAATGCAGTCCTTGAGCAGATTTGCTTCGTCCACCGGCTTCAAGGACGACTGCGATACCTCAAGCATGATTGACCAGTACGGGCCCTCCTTGGGTTCTGTGCTTGCCGGCTTGCTGCCATTCGCGATCGAAATGGTAGGAAGCTTGACGTCAGCCTGAGGCTGGTTGAAAGGCGAGTAGTTGGAGAAGATAGTTGCACGGTAGAACGGGCAGTTATCTTCAGGGAAATAGAGCTAAGATAGTTAGTTACCAAACCTGCTTTACTCATACGGACCACTTACCCAGCACTTGTCGCCAATACGCTCAGGCCGCGCGCCTCGAAGACCGACACCGATGACATGGGTGGAAGAATAGAAGAGACCCTTGCTCAGGGTGACAAGCTCTTGGTTGCCCATGATCTCGACCAGCTGGTCAACATTCATGGTCGAGACAAGCTTATCATAACCAATGGTAGTGCCGTCTTGGAGGGTAACAACTTTCCTCCTAGCATCGACCTTACTAACCTCACCCTTCTTGCCAAAGCGCTTCTTCTCTTCCGGGAGGGTGTTCGCAACAGCGATCCAAATACCACCGGTGCCGTCACGGACAGGGAAGCGGAATGTCGCGTTGGGACCCCAGTTGCCAGCGACCTTGTTCAGGACAACGTTCTTGACAACGCTCTTGACATCGGGGGCAGCTACACGCTCTCCCAGCCATTGGCATTGCATCTACACGCTATGCGTTAGTGATATGAACCATATCCCTCTCAGTAGGGGGGGAATATGACCTACCTTGGTGGTGGGAACGGCCCAGACCTTGTAGTTGTAAGGGCGCATGAACATGTTAGCAACACCGGCACCAGTCATACGCATAATCCACTCGTCAAAGTCCTTAGGCTTGGTACTGGCAACACGAGCCTCCAAAGAAGCATCGATCAAACCATCAAGAGCCGTAACCTGGTCTTCCTTGGGCAGCATCGAGATGTTGTTCTGGAAAGGGTAAGGGACCCAGAGGCCCTTGTACCGGACGTAGGAAATGCGCTGGTGAGTGTACCAGTCATCTTCCCAAGGAAGAGCTTCGTCGATGCAATCGTCGAAGTACTTGTAGTGGGAGAAGATGACGTGACCGCCAACATCGTATAGCTATGAAGCAAAAATTCACAATTAATCTCATTATTCGACAAGGTAGAGGCCGAGAGAGGAGGTGAACTTACGAAACCTTCGGGGGTCACGTCAGTGGACGCAAGACCACCAGCCTTCTCATTGGAATCGATGATTAACCACGAGGGACCATTCTATTGCTAGATGTTAGTTGACAATGCAGGCTATTTTTGAAAGGCGGTGAGGCGTACCAACTGGTGGAGGCGCTTCGCAGCACCCAGACCGGTAGGGCCAGCACCGATAATGAGAACGTCGACGTTACTATGTTTGATTCAAAGTTAGTTGATTAGATTTCTTCCGTCAAAGATTGCCTTGCCACTGAAGACACATCTAAGATGGTTAGATTTAGAACTAATAAACTTACATGACAGCACACATCTTGTTTGTCGGAATGCTTTTTGGGGGGAGGGGATATATGGTTTCGGGATGGAGGCGGGGAAGATTCCCAGTCCAAGAGGAAGTCCTTTTGGATAACAAGAACAATCTTGAAAAGGTGAAGTTGAGAATAAAAAAAAGAGTGGATGATAGACTATCCAAGTCAATGAATGGTACTGGACAAAGTCTGTCTAACTCTATGATTTACGCGAAAGAATTGTTGTGTGGTGGTAAGAGAAGAAGTTGTTCTCAAAGTAAAGAAAGACGAGACGAGTCTCAGGAGTGGCAGTGTGTTGTTTTCTATCAGAATATTTTGGAGGGGTACGAAAAAGGTAGACTAAAATTGTGGGTGTTACTTAGTACCACCCTAAACCGGGGTCAGTGTACGCCCACTCCACTTAGCAAACCCCCCCTGTCTCTCCGTCATGCAACTTGGCAACATTCACCCAATTGGACGCGGCGTGCTACCTAATCTGGTAAAGACCATCCCTACATCTGCATTGTACTGCATGTAAAAAGAAGTGCCCGACTGGGGGGTTTTTTATCATTATTATTACCTTGACCTATACCTAGACAGTTACGTACCTAAGCCTTTTACAGAGATGTGTACCTACCTAGGTACCTACATACAGGTAATTAATTACTGCGTAGGTACCTACTTTACTGATGATAGTGGGATGTAATATACGAAGTATATGTTAGGTAGAATAGATAAATAATCGAGACCTGTTAATTAACAGAAACTTGTCAACTTGTCAGAAGTAAAAGATCATTTTTGTCTCATTATGGTGTCCGGTTTATACCACTGTGCCAAAATCAGATTTTTGGGTTGTAAAATTCCTAAATAGGTAAGGTGTAGTTGTCTGCGCACGAGCCGTACACTTTATATGAGATGAGATAGTACATTCCTAATAGGATAAATGCATATATCTATCAGAATATCCTTATATAAGCACTGAGATTACGCTTTATAAGGATATGCTGATATACATTATACATATATCGAGATTTATATGACCCGTGCGCAACAGCCGTACGTCAACAGCCATACGTAACAGTCCTACCTCTTTGAAATTAGTTCTTATCCTTTTTTCTGAAAAAAAAAAAAAAAAAAAGAGATTTATATTTGGTCTTCTTCAATTAAAACATTTAGCTCATTCAAAATCAACTATATGCGACCGTTTAAACGTTGAGAAATCGAGGGTTGAAGTTGAATCTATTACACCTACATAGTAGGTATGCGCATACAAATACCTGTTGGATGAGGCTCTTTTGGATGACTTATATTTTATTCTTACTTAAATGCCCACACTTAAACGCCTTTTCTCTAACCCGACCTACAACATTCATTTTTGGAGCTATTCAAATGCAACAAAGTTCATTCTATTCTTCAGAATCTAATTAAGAAATATAATTAATTATGAAAATTTTGTATCTGCTTTGGGAGAGCAATTTGAGTTGTAAGGCAATCCTATTAAGTGATTAGATTCCAACAAATCAGAGTGCAGGATTCTATTCATCTATACCATAAAACCGCACAACGTACCGTCCTACCAACCTCTAAGTCTAGTAGCATTACCCAATTAGGATTAGCACCTCAGAATTCTGATTTTGGCACAGTAGTATAAACCGGACACCATATCATGCCAAATAACCATGTAATTGGCCATGCAACACAACAACACTCGACAATCTATTTCGAGCAGTCGAGACTTTTTCCATCAAAACGGTGCTGCTAAATTAATATATTAGGGTCAAAGATTAAGTTATTCGAGATCAATCTTGTCCCTCTCGCTACTAGAAACAGATTGTTCGAATCAGCTGCAGGGACTAGAGGTAACCTTTTTTATATATATATATATATATATATTTTTTTTTTTTTTCCCCTGGTGATGAACGTTTTATTTTTCTTGCTCGGGCAGCGTCGTCTTTATCATGATTCGTCCAAGTCGTACACATTTAGTCGACGCCGTCTAGTTACCGCTAGTTTGCCCTCCTCGGGTAACCATTGATGAGTTGCCAACAAGTCAGGGGTAAATTCAGGAGAATCTTTCTAATTCCTGAATAGGGGGGGGATATTCGTAGGTAGTATATGAATGTGACGATCCCTACTCGTTGTTTTACTCGTACCCACATACTGTGTTTTAATACATGCTCTATAATACACAAGTCTGCATGTGAAAGAGATGGAAGGGAGCGAATTTGTACCTACATAGGTATTACCTAGTATAATACGTGTGTGACGGTAATCAAGAGGCATAGCGAGTGAGCGATTGAGGGTTGATCAACCACTAGGAAAACCCCTGTTCGCAATTTTACAATAAGATGAAGCTCAATAGCCGTCCCTTGTACGCGTCAACTCAACCCGCAGCATCTGAGTTCCTGCGCACGACATCTTAGGCCTGTCACCTGAAAAATAGAGAGCACGTGTGTAATACCATGGGGGTGTAAGCCGTCTCTGTCGAGATATCAGGATGTCAGGATGTCAAGCCTTTCCCGATCTCATCCCATGGGAGCCATGGCCCGTAGGTAAACCGCTTTTTTACCCGCGAACGCGCTATATTGACTTATTGCCGTCTATCTTAAAGTCTCCTCAGTTGCAACCCTCCGGTGAACTAAGCAGAAACCTTACAAAGTCTTAGTATAGGCATACCAAAAATAATCTGTCCGGTGTGTGTCCAGTATGGCGTGGCCTACGCGAGTCAGCACCAGGAACGTCGACGGGAGAGTACCTAAGACCAGGGACCAGACAGCTCTAGAACCCACCGGCATCTAACTTGGCACTGGAGTTACCACCTAATGGAATAACTAATATCGGAGTCAAGTCTTCTAGCGTAGGGTCTTTGAACTGTAGGGGTTCTACTATTACTACCGGACTACTACGCTACATCTACTACCACATGGAGGTTTTTGGGGGGTTTTTTTTTTCTTCTTCTACGTACAGGCTACGAGCATATACCTAACCCCCTCTATCATCCTGCGATTAATGTGTTGCATTCGTTCATCCAAACTAGGTTATGAAGATCATTTTAATTTCGATAAGGTCGTGTCCCGTCTTGTACCCAGATACCCAGGTCAAATTGTCCTGGATATTCTTACGCATAGTATAAAAGTACCTATACATGAATATCTGTCGATCTTGTTTTCCACACAGAACACTACGGGTTACTACCAGATTAAGTCGGTAAAAATCGTATCGCTCTTGATTTTTGCCTTCTACCGCCTAGTTAGAGCCTCAGGACCGGTTAGCTCCGCGAGATCGACAATGAAGATTGGCAAACCTGTCCAAGCCGTCGTCTCGAGTTAATGTCATGTATACGAAGTCACCTCGCGGCTCAAAAAGAAAGCCTCTAATTGGAAACCCTAGGCTTCTTAGTTCCGTTAGATCGAAGTTCCGGTTCAGGGTCACTTCTTCTTGAAGGTGTACGGGAGCTTGTCGACCGGATCAGGTAACTGTATAGAATAGATACATGTCCCCATTACGAGAGACTTATAAAAACAGTCGACCATGTATACACATACTTATAGATACTGTATGGTACGTATTAACGTTATCGTACTAGTAGTTTTAGGCAATAGTATTCAGGTGGCTGCTATAAATAGGTATCGACCGAAATAAAATCTAAGATAAACCCGGCATCCCCTATTTTACATAATACTTATTATTGATTTGTCTTCATGTTCAGTGGTTTGAAGTTACATGTAAGGTACTATGTATGTACAACGTACGCCATGAAGAGAAAAGGGTCAGAGATGATAACTTAGGTACATGAGGGAATTCATGATTAACTTCGGAGATTCGAATGGGAAGTTAGATCAATATATTTCATAGATACATCATCCTATAGTTTCGATACCTGCCTAGGTACATATATATGTATGTACCTAGTATTAGAATATTCTTGGGTTCTGTTGTTACCAGGCACGCACGTTGGGGCGGGAGCATTGCTCCTAACATATATAGGTACATGATGCCATCATCTTGCATGATCCTACTGGACGCATCCAACGCCTTATAGAAAACGGCCTCATGTTCCTAAAAGCTGAATGTATTCGGTACCTCCCAACAGTGACAGCCACTCACTATTACGGATAACACATCTCAATAAATACCTCCTACTTAATACCTCCTATATTTATAACTAGCAGACAAGCTTTTACTGCACGTGGTTACCAATGTTGAAGGATTAATACAATAAATACTATGTACATACACTACACTTTCACAAATCGATGCAGCGGAAGAGCTGAGCTGCAGCCGCGGCGCCATACGAATTTCCATAGAGATAATTTAGCTGATCTGTCTACATAAACCACATGATCCCCTACCTACAATACCCAGGTACTTTCTTATGTAAGTTAAGTGAAGAAAGTCCCTATTTACATGATGGTAGCCACTCGCATTTGGCTGCGACGCATAATGCCTCCTCGGATGAGGAATGATACGACGTGAAGATGAGCAGACGCGGCCAGCATGATTCGCAGAAGTAGTGGGACGTCAACTCTTAAGATATCGAAATGGTAGATCGAGAGCCTCAAGTCCGTAATACGTGGCCTCGAAGTTTATCTACCCGTGTTGCATCTCGTATTATAAGCCGAACAAAGCTGATGACGTTTTCATACGAGTAAGCCTTGAACGTGATAGGGCGACGACCATGTACCGCGTGGTTGGAAAGACGGCAGTCCTATAGTAGTAGTTGAATCAAGCCCCGCGTAACCTCATCTTTACGACGACCTTTCGTATGAACGTGGTATATGTACAACCATTTCTCAGGATATGCGGAAGAAGTAGGTAGGTAAGTAGGGTCTTATCACGTCCGAAAAGTAGGTATGTATAGAGTATAGTAGTATATTTGGAACTCGGAGGTTTTTTATTTATTTTTCTTCGGTTGTCTGGTTGTCTACGTCACGGCGGAGCGGGAGTACGGTGGTACATCGTCTAAATACGTCAGGTATGTATGTACATGATGTAGATAATCATATGGCCCTAGCTTTTAATCTCTAGGCAAGCTTCAGATATGACGGGCAGGAGATGAAACAGCGTTATAGATATTAGATATTAGATAACCAGATTATCCCGCCTTACTTTCGATGGCAAACATGATGCTTATCCACTCAGCCGGAGTCGGTTCTCTTCCGATACAAGTATATACCAGGCTATGACGATAATGATAAAACAAGATAATGAGATATTATGCAATGCAACGAAAGGAAGGAGATGAGAAAGGAAGACACGAGAATGATAACAACAACAACAACAATAATAATAATAATAATAATAATATTGGAATGTCATTTATTATTTTGAACTAAAATATTTCTGGAATGTCGACGATGAAAAAAAGGTATAAGTCTCTCGAGCGTTCATTCTGAAACCGAAGGCTTTAAATGTGAACCTTGGAAGCTAAGAACAGCTCCTTGGTAACAGCTCATCAAGAATTGACCTTGTTGCAAGACCTGGTTCTGTGGCTTCGTGTAAGGGGAGGGATGTCCATGTTAATGAAATGAGAGACTCTCAAAAACGACATCAGTGGCTGTATGGCTGGCTGGATTATTTATTGCAGGTTTTGGGCTACATGTACTCTTTTTAATGATGCACTTATCCTAATAAGGTAATACTACGCAATTTATTAGCCCCTGATAGCCCTGGCTCCCACGAACGCAGGAATTCCAGGGAATTGAATGAGCCCTTTTACTTACTTTTGTAGTGGGGTGGGGGGTATATATCTATGTACATAAGTATCTGTACATGTACCTACACACCGGTGGGCAGTTGATGTATGTACATGTATGTTGTATGTATGTATATACGTACCATCGAAGCTTTAACCCTGGACTGTTACCGGTAGTGCACAGGGCAGTGCTAGAGAGATGCCTGTAGTGGGCGGCACGCACTGATGATGCGACCGTGTTTGAAAGCTCTTGTTCAATTGGGGCGGGCCTTTAGCGGGTCTTGGGGCTAAATTTGTGCGGGATAAGGTCCTTGGTTTGTTAAATTGTTAGAGATACGTACCCAAGGTACACGGGTGGGTGAATGTGTCTGGGGTGCGCCTGTCGAACGCGAAGGACCTTTCAAATTGAAAATTTATTAGCCGTACGTACCATCTCTTTTTTCCATTCTCTCTTCTTTTATTTTTTTCCCTTCTTGTCAACCTTTTTTCTCGACACCTTTCACCACCGTCCATACTGACTGTTTCTCCTCCAGTCAACGACGAATTTCTCATCCTCTCATGCTATTACCAGTCTTGTTGTTGATAAGAAGAAACAACGCGGAAAGTGAAATAATATTCTCAGCTACCTCATTTCATTTCGCGGACTACAAGACTTTGGTATTCCAACGGCGCTACTCCCGGTTCATCTAAATCTCTTTTAATTGGTCTCAGCAGGCTCGGCCTAGTCGCTCATTCTCACCCGTGTCCTCTTTCATTCTTTTAGCCCCCTTTCTAACTACTACTCTTTTTTCTTTCGCATCCGCGAACAACTTAACTATACACATAAACGTACACGTATAAATCCGATATCAATAATCTATACAACAATGGCCGACGAGAAGATTCGTACCTCCGGCGAGGTTCCTCGACCGGAGGCTAAGGGTCCTATCTTACCTACCACCAATCCTGAGGCTGACAAGCCCCAGCCTCCGAAGCCCGCCATTCATCCGGCTTTATATGTTGCGTATGTTTACGACCAATCTACGATCCGTCACCCGTCACCCGTCAAAATATTGCATAGCTAACGGCGAGATGCTACAGTGTTTGGATCAGTCTCTCATCCTCGGTTATTCTATTCAACAAATGGATCCTCGACACTTTGGAGTTCCGTAAGCACCTCCTGTTCTGTTGCGATCGCTAGCAAGATCTAACGGGCGCCCAGGTTACCCTGTCATTTTGACTACCTACCACTTGACATTCGCGACCATTGCCACTCAGTTGATGGCGCGTTACACCACCCTACTTGACGGTCGCAAGTCTGTCAAGATGACCGGGCGCGTCTATCTTCGTGCTATCGTTCCCATTGGTGTCTTCTTTAGCTTGAGCTTGATTTGCGGCAACTTGACCTACCTCTACCTCAGCGTCGCTTTCATTCAGATGATCAAGGTACGAGCGTTGGACTAGAATTCTGAGGATCCCCCCGTGTTGCTAACGAGGAAACTTGACAGGCTACTACCCCCGTTGCTGTGCTCCTTTCCAGCTGGGCTATGGGTCTTGCGCCCCCCAACATCAAGCAGCTCCTGAACGTATCTGCCATTGTTGTCGGTGTCATGATTGCCTCGTTCGGTGAGATCAAGTTCGTGTGGATCGGCTTTATCTACCAGTTGGGAGGTCTCATGTTCGAGGCTATCCGACTCAACTTGGTCCAGGCACTACTCAGCTCTGCCGAATACAAGATGGATCCCCTTGTCTCTCTCTACTACTTTGCCCCTATCTGCGCTGCCATGAACGGTGTTGTCGCGCTCGCCTGGGAGGTCCCCAAGGTTTCCATATCTGAGGTTTACCACGTCGGTCTATTCACCTTCTTCCTGAACGGTCTTTGCGCTTTCTTGCTCAATGTCTCAGTTGTCTTCCTGGTAAGTCCTCGCGATGCAATTAGCTAAATGGTATTATCAAGTCTAACTCTTTGATTAGATTGGCAAAACATCGGCCGTTATCATGACCCTCTGCGGTGTTCTCAAGGATGTCATGCTTGTTGTCGCATCTATGCTTATCTGGGGTACTCCGGTCTCCGGTCTCCAGGCGTTCGGTTACACCATTGCTCTTGGTGGCATGATCTACTACAAGCTTGGTCTTGAGGCGCTTAAGGGATACGCAGGTGAAGCTGGCAGACAGTGGGCTGAGTTTGGTGCTGCTCGTCCCGCCCTTCGCAAGATCGTTGTCATTGCTGCGGTGGTTCTAGTTGTCTTTGTCCTCTTCGGAGGGTTGGCCCCCACCTATGCGCCAGACTACAACCCCTCTCAGTACCTCGCTGGTGCTGCCGAGAAGTTCGGTGTCTCTTCATGAGCAAAGATGTAATGAGCCTCCGTCTCCACCATAGGCCTTTTTTTAATTTTCAGTGGACGCGGGGTATAGTTTGGTTCTGTAGGAACTGAGCCTGATGGTAGACGCTACGTAATGATCAAGTACGCGTTTCCCTGATTCTTCGGGTACATATTTGCACATTTTACACCTTCGTCTTCGTTAGGGGGCTGGTAGTAATTGGTACCATTTTTTCTTTGTGGCGTAGACGCCGAAAGGGTTAGCCATTCATGGAGGTTTGTTAGGAGGCTATAGATAGCACATAGGCGTCAACTTGCGAGGGTTAGGTTGCATCTGCTCGCGTCATGATAGGGCTCGTCTTCATGTAACTTAGAGAGCCCTGGGGATTGAAACCCAAACGAAAATGAATCTATAAAAATTTGCACATGTCTTGGTTCGCATGTTCTCCGTGACCGATGTGTGTCCGTTACTAGGCTCACGTATTATCAGGAGTTGAGAGTATTATATCATGATCCAGGTAAGGAAAGAAATAACAAGACAAGACGAAGCCATACCTAATCCATTAACACGCCAGTCTTGTCACTGAATACCTTGATTATCGAGATTGGCTACCTCTTCATGGTTTACCTAGCTTAACCTACCCCTACCTACCTACCTACCTACCTACCTGTATTATTACAGTCTCCACCATGATGCCCAGAGATAGGTAGGTAGATTTGTTTGTTGAATTTAAGTAGCAGGTGGAGGATAGGAAGGATATATATGACTACCTGTATATATGACTTTAGGGTGCTGTTAGAGTACTTACTACTATTAACAGGTAAGTTGGAAGATATACCTCCTATCTCTTATGTTGCTTCATGTTGTTATCGTATAAAAAAATACATACATACCAGGTAGTAGGTATATATATTCCTTGGAAGACATGAGAATAGAAAGGGAATCAAGGTGTAAGAGGTGCTAGTAATATTACTTCCCCCGCCCCTCCCCAATGCCCTATCTCTCCCAAACAAATCGTCATATGTAGGCAGTGAGTGTACTCTGGGAGTCGGGACGTCTTGTCTTGGTGGATAAGGTACCTATATCAGAAACAGCTCTTTCGAGCACTTCATGAGATAGTGGCAAAAAGTGCTACAGTTTAATAGGCTTCAGATCACAGTTACTAGTCTAGGATCCTCACAGAGTTGTCATGGTGAACATTATTCTGGACTTTGGCACTGGTGGTGGTCTTGTCAAGTGGTATCTGGAAATTACTGTAGGTGAGACAGCGAAAAGTACGCCACAGAGCTAGCTGTCTAGCCATCTTATGCTCTAGTACTAGACAAGACCTAGCAAGTCTTGAGTCGGATTTGCATCCACGACACCGGCGTCGATCACTCTCCCGTTCTCGTTACGTAGGTGCACTCTGTAGACAAAAGGTTCATTCGTCAAGTGTGTTTATTTTTTCATGATGCTGAAATTCAGAGCAAAGACCCCCGAGGCTCCTAATGCCATCGATGATGCGAATTTACATCCCAGACCGAAAACCCCTGTAAGACCGAACGACGGAAGTATGCAGACGAAAGGATTAGAATTCTATGGAGCAGTTAGCACATGACTTTTCTTGACTTGTCTTTACGAGAGACCGAGTAGGCGGATAGGAAGGATATGGAAACAACGTACTCAGAGGAGTGAAGAACCATCTGTTCTTGCCGCTCGCGTAGCGGTCCTCCAGGGCCTTCTTGACGGTTTTCTTTGAGTCCTCTCGCTGACTGGGCTCCTTGAAGGTGTCGGCCGAGACGGCACCCTTCAGACCCTCGAGCTCGAGAGTGTATCGCGTGGGCATCAAGTGGTTGTAGTTAATAGCCTTGATGAAGGGCTTGATCTTGGATCGCTTCTCTTGTCGCGGCTTGGACATGCGTCGGGTGATCTTAGAGGGGTAACGCTCGATACCAGCGACGAGGGCATGACCGTAGGGGTGAACCTTGTTGCCGCTATCAACAGGCTGAAGAATAACGACCTGTAAGATAGATTCTATTAGAAAACATTGCTCTTCAGTATTTAGTAGTAGTAGTAGTGGTGGTGAGTGATGTATCGGCGCAAATATGAGAAATGATATGATTCTAGAAGGTTTGTAGGATTGTTCGTGGTGTGCCATAACTCGGATTCGACTTTTCGAATGGTAGATGGTAATAGATGATGTTTGTTGATGATTTCAATTGCCAGCGATGATAACATCTTGATTCTTGTCCTCGTTCATTTCTTTTCATTTCATTTCTTCTCATCTTTTCTCTTTTCTCTTCACTTCAATCCTTCATCAACGTACCTTCTTTCCGGCATATCTGCCGCGAGTAATGATGGCTACTCGGCCAACCTTAAGAAACTTCATCTTTTCGACTTTGCTGTCGTCGGTATCGGGAGGGCAGATGAAGTCGAAGGGGTGGATAGATTGACTGGTTGGTTGTTTAGGGATGGTTGTTGTAATGATCGTTGTAATGATCTCGCGACGGCCACAAAATCAAAATTGTGTTTAGGAAAATTAAGCGAAGAAAAAAAAAGGGTTCCACATTTGATTGGATTAAGTGAACAGTAATACGTAGTACCTAGGTACTTATCTATGTATAATGTAATGTTTGAGTGGTCCAAGCGTCATAACCTGTTTAGCGGGGCACTCGTACTTACAGGTAACTTACTGCGTAACTGATTCAATTCAAAGTTGTAAAATATTCCAATATTAATCAAATCAAGAACGATTCAAGAACTTCCCACACAATGGCACCTCCAACCTACATAATATCTCGTGTACTCGATCCCATCTTCGCTGTAGCGATCGGGCTCGGCGCAGCTGCTACGAGAATCAACCGTGAGGGCAAGGAAAACGGTAGAACGACGCAGCAAACCATCGAGGCCGCGAAGAGGTATATCTATATCTATATTAATATCGTCTAATTATCTGAGAGTTATAAACTACGAACTTATCTCTGACTTGTACTTCGATCTAGACGCTTGCCCTATCTTCTCACTAAATCGACGTGATAATATCAAGATGCAACATATGTCAACCGACAAATCTTTGGATTGCCAGTGTCAACCCCTAGGCTTCTGTGCCTTCTGAGCCTTCCCTACGTGTTCACTAGCTATGGTTGCGCCGAGTAGCTGGTATATTTCTCTTCCTGGATCGGCAATTGAAGACTTTCGGCGTGCTTTAACAATAATATATTATCAAGTCAACTGTTTATATCGGATTCCAGCCTTCCACTATACTCACTGCCTGGCTTCTTCTAAATCTGCCAACTATCTTCGATACGGGACAGAGTACAGCCGTGGCGGTTCTTTGCACACGCTTATATCACTTGAAGAATTAGATAAAAATCAGCTTGGAAATGGGCTGGATAACTAAGATATTTATGTGGCATATGCTGGCCCATACTCCTTCTTCATGGCCTCCCTCACCATCTGCCCGCAAAGCTTAGCAGTCGGGTTCGTACTAACAGCCAATCCTTTGGCGATCTCGTTTCCGTATCTTCCTCCTAAGGCAAAGTCTCTCGAAGCCGCTTCTTCGAAGTCGTTCTTTGTCCATCCCACTTCCTTCCTCTCGGCAACATCTATTATACAGCCGTCTTGGAAGGACTTCGAAGTTGCGTGGTAGATGGCCGCTCGCTGCGTGTGCGCAAGTGATAAGGTTTTCCCGGCTTGTGGTGATATGGCGGCGAAGATGGTCTTTGGAGTGAGCAGCATAATGGCTTTATCAAGATCAGAAAGAGCTAGGGCCGCCGCTTGGGATTTCTCGGTCTCATCGACATCTCGTAATAGGCCAACTGATTCGTGTTCGCCAGATAAGAGGATTATATCTCCATATAACCTTCTGAGAACCTGTGCTCTGTTGTTTCGAGCACTGGCATAATTAGGGTACTGCGAAATAAGTTCTCCGAGTTTCGATAGGCATTGTCGATATTCATCTATCGGCTCTGTTGCAGACGCCGGCCGCAAGTCACCAAGCTGCATTTCCAACTGCTGCATGGCCAACACGATGTCTCGTTCTTTTCGAGCGACACGGTCGTATACGGTTGTGTCTGTTATGTTCGGATCCTTGGGCAATGATTTATCCACGAGGACTGCGGCCGACGGATTCGACTCGGGGTCCCTGATCTTCTCAAGCACATCAATGTCATGGCGGCTAAGAGAGATGGCGGCCATCTTCGAGACTAGATAGGATATCGTGATCTTAAATTAGCGTGGAAGTGTTCCGGGGCCTGCTTATTATAAGAACAAGATCGACTATATATTTGCTGTAGGACAAAGAGACGGTATATTAGGACAACGTTGGCGAGGTGATTTCGATTTCGAATTCGAATAAGAAGAGAAAGGGATGTAATACGAACGATTATGCCGTAGGACGTTTTGAAATGATCAGTAATAGATGAACAATTTGAGCCAAGTTATCTATTCTTACCCTTTCACATCTATATATCGTCTTTCCCCGCCTCGGCCGCTATGTCAATGCCGAAGAGTACTGCAACTTTCCGCGACCGCGTATCCCCTACGTACCCGCACCTGTTCTACTACGGTAAGGGTCATGTTCTGCGCTATGCGTATAAGGAAGCACGATTATAAACTACCAACAAGGTACAGGTATAAAAGCGATAGTATACCGTATAGGAAAATAACGAGTTCTTAATATCTTACTTACCGCCATAATACCGCACCTAAATGTAGTTATACAGTAATTACATTATGAAATAATATATCTACCTACACTACAGCTTCACACTTATTTATATACGTCATAACCAAAGGCACATGACACGCCGGAAATTATCATATACTCATAAACAAGCCCGGAAGGGTTTCCCGTTCCGGTTTACATGTTAGGTTAACCTCTTTCTGAGCATTATACTAGCTATATATTGCCCATTATTAGTTATAGGTACTACTACTAGGTACCTAGGTATGCAACTATGTGCTATAAAAATATACGCATAAGTGAAATGACAATGGACTATGTATGTACATATGTATAAAAGATCCCAAGGCCCACCAGTCAGGAGTGGCGGGATGCCGATGACGACTCTTTGTTTTCCCCTTCTAGCCGCGTCCAGCCATCGCACGTTTATTGGATAGAGTAGGTACCCTACTAAGCGGTGGGTGGCGTCGGATAACCCTGCATACATACACAGTATGTATGTACTAAGGTACCTCCCCCCATACATATGCCGCCAGGAGGGAAAGAACGAAAGGACGGGACGCGGATGGCGGACGCGGCTAGCTTCGGCAAGTGTGACGTCTTTGTTATCTCGTAGTTTGCTGTCATCCCTTTTTTTTCTATTTTCTATTTTACCTTTATTTTTATTGTATTCTATTTTAATGTTTTTTGGGGGGAGGGAGAGAGAGAGAGGATCTGGGTCTTCGGGTCTGGGGGGTTCCACGAACCCTTTCCCATGCCAGATCTCGGGGACTAGGTAGGTAAGTACCACGTAGTAGTTCTCGGGTTGGGAGTTCGGGGGGGGGGTTTAACCCAGTGCCCTTCCCTCTCACCCCCCTTTAAAGGATCCCAGGTAGGTGAACATGAATCTTATGCAGCAGCGAGGAATTACGGTCGACGGTTAGGAGGTGCGGAATTCTACCCGAGCCCGAACTATCCCTCGTTAACCGACGTCAGATCGGCGTAGATACATATCTAGCTACCGCTAGGCATGGAAGTCGTAGGACATAGGCTACGCGGCCGTCATTACTATTAACCTGATCTCTCTTTCCCTCCCTCCATCTCTCTCTCTCTTTGTCTCTGTCTATTTCTAGCTATCTCCCTCCCGTCCCTTCCGTACTCCTTTTCCACGGAGTTTCGTACCTCGTATCTCATATCTGGAGGAATAGTATTAAACATCCCGCTTATCCCCTTATCTCTTGCGTAGTTCCCTAGGAAGCCTTTGTCCTCCCTACCAACTATAGTGAAAACGACTCCCATCTCCCTCGGCAATATCATCCGAGTTCCTTATATCAAAGCACCCAGTCAGTCAGTTATAACAACCATGGCCCCCTCCGCGGTCTCAGAGTCTCCCCCAGCGTACTCGGCGACGCCACCGCCGCAGCAGCAGCAGCAGCAGCAGCAGCAGGCGGACGAGCACGCCGTCCAGGCCGGGCTGTCGAGGTTCAAGGGCTACGACCACATCACCTGGTGGGTGGGCAACGCGAAGCAGGCGGCGTCGTACTACACCACGCTCTTCGGCTTCGAGACGGTCGCGTACCGGGGCCTCGAGACCGGCAGCCGGTACTTCGCCTCGCACGTGGTCGCCAACGGCGGCGTCCGCTTCGTCTTCACCTCGCCCGTCCGCTCCGCCGCCCACCTGCCGACGGACGAGCCCGTCTCGGAGGAGGAGCGCGCCCTCCTGGCGGAGATGCACGCGCACCTCGAGCGCCACGGCGACGCCGTCAAGGACGTCGCCTTCGAGGTCGACGACGTCGACGGCGTCTACCGCCGCGCCGTGGACCAGGGCGCCGAGCCCGTCCGCCCCCCCGCCACGCTGCGCGACAAGCAGCACGGCGACGTCCGCGCCGCCGTCATCCGCACGTACGGCGACACGACGCACACGCTCATCTCGCGCCGGGGCTACACGGGCCCGTTCCTGCCGGGCTTCCGCGCGCGCGCCTCGCCGCCCTCCTCGCTCGCCGCCCCGCCCGTCCTCCTCGACCGCATCGACCACTGCGTCGGCAACCAGTCGTGGGGCGAGATGCGCGCCGCGTGCGACTTCTACGAGCGGTGCCTGGCCTTCCGCCGCTTCTGGTCCGTCGACGACAACGAGATCAGCACGGAGTACAGCGCGCTGAGCAGCATCGTCATGAGCAGCGACGGCGACGGCGTCGTGAAGATGCCCATCAACGAGCCGGCGCCGGGCCGGAAGAAGTCGCAGATCGAGGAGTTCGTCCTGTTCAACGCGGGGCCCGGGGTGCAGCACGTGGCGCTGCTGACGCAGGACGTGGTCGGCGCCGTGGCGGCGATGCGCGCGCGGGGCGTCGAGTTCATCGCCGTGCCGCCGGCCTACTACGACGCCATGCGCGAGCGCATGCGCGCCGACCGCGCCCGCGGCGCCCGCCCCTGGCGCCTCGCCGAGGACTTCGACCAACTCCGCCGCCTCAACATCCTGCTCGACTACGACGAGGGCGGCTACCTGCTCCAGCTCTTCACCAAGCCCCTCCTCGACCGCCCCACCGTCTTCGTCGAGGTCATCCAGCGCTGCGGCTTCGACGGCTTCGGCGCCGGCAACTTCAAGAGCCTCTTCGAGGCCATCGAGAGGGAGCAGGCCGAGAGGGGAAACCTGTGAAGGAACCCCCCCCTCAAGGGGGCAGGAGAGAGGAAGATTTGTTTTCCCCCCCCCTTTTCTTTTCTTGTCTACTTACTATTTAACCTCGAAAAAGGGGGTGTTATGGCCGTGAAGTAGACGAAGGTGTACGATAAGAGAGAGAGAGAGAGAGAGAGAGACAGAGTATACTAATGAGCCCACGACGTCAGCACAGCGAGATTGGGTTTAATCATATCATGTAGTTCGTGGGTTGGTGTTAGGTTATGGTCGGGATTGGTTTGGGTTGGGTATAGGTTACATACCTGAGATCTATATATTCATACGACTGCATCACAATCGCATCAACTTCTGCTAGTAGAAGATAGCAAAGCTACTGTACGATACATAGCAGCATTTAAGAGAAAAAGAAAACAACTTCTTACCTTACTAGTACCTGAGCAAGTAAGGGAATGGTAGTAAAAGCAGTATACATTGATCATAGCTTAGCACTCATCTAAGTAACTAGCTATTGGTCAGGTAGCTATTTAGCTAGCCAACCTTCCATCCATCACCCCTTACGGAAGTGTCGTCTATACTTTACGTCTGAACGTGATGCGATGTAAATACCCTCGCCGCGCCTCTATACTCGGCAAACGATTCGAAAGGACGGAAGGATGGGTGGGGGTATCCTGAACAAACTAGCCGCGATCAAACCAGTCGAGGATCTTCATGTATTGCATCGTCCAGTGATATGCGGTTCCAACCAACGCCCTCCTCTTTCCCCTCTCCTATTTTGTTCCTCATCCTATGCTATTATGGCTGAAGTGGAGAAGTTGTTCGTCATCTGATCCTCTTCATCCTCATTAGTGCTCCCCAGGTCTTGCATAGTCGTAGTAGTGACATGGCAATATAGCGGTAGTAGTAGTAATAGTATACCAGGCCTCCCTTTTAAACAGAGCGGAAGACTCCTCTTCAGGGGTCTATCTCCATAGCGCCGTTCCCTTTCGCATCCGCGCTTCCGTTTTCCTGCGCCTCGCCATTGCTGTTTGGCGCTGCTCTTGTATCGCTCTGACAACCTGGACAATTATGCAGGACCTCGTGGGCGAAGAGGTCGCAGTCGATGCAGAAGTGGTTGTGGCACACTTCGCACGCGTATCTGCCGGACTCGCTCAGGCCCTTCAACGACGAGCCTTTCTCCTTTCCTTTTCCTCCTTTCCCTTTGTTAGGGGTTCTCTTGGGATCTGACGCGTCGGGGAACGGCGTCAGACAGGCGTAGCAAGCCTTGGATCGCTTGGCGTCGGACCAGGGCACCTCAGCCCAGTTGCGCAGCGGGAAGAGGTGGTGATAGGATCGAGCCAGATGCGTGGACAGGATGAGGGTAAGTCCGCAGCCAGGGCACTCGGCGGGCAGCCTGCAGACGCGGGATCCGCAGCGGGTGCAGCCGTAACCTTCTCGCGTGGGTCGGTTGTGGCACGCGCAGAAGTGGATGCTGTCGCCGGTGGCGAGGGTTCGCGACGGGAAGCCCATCATGAGCAGGCTAGCGTTGCTCTGTTCCTGGGTCCGCGTGACGGGAGGCGTCGTTATGGATAACAGTAGATCCTTGAAGTGCTCTTCGTGTAGAGCTATGCTATAGCTCGAGTTATCGCCTCCGTTGGTCTTAGAGCAGAGCTCGTCGCAGATGGCTACCTGCGCGGCGAGGCCTACGATGGATACGCGTATCCGGTCTTTGATCAGCGCGTGGATGGTCTCGTGTATGTCCCCCGGGTCGCCGGACATCAGTGCACCATAGACGACCACGACCTCTCTCGTCCCATGCGACGGTGTGTGACTGTACCCAAAGTAAAATCGTCAGTCATTCCACTTCCTTCGTCCTTTGCGACAGAGCTGTATGAACCCACAATAGAGCACCTCTACACATCTCCAAGGCATTCTGCAAGCTCGGATTCCCCTGAGGATCCTGCTTGATCCAACCCTGCAACTTCTCGAGGTGGTCGGTCGGATTTCCACTCATATCACTTATCCTGATCGCAACGCCATCCCGCATACCTATCACGGCGAGTTGGGAGATGGGGTTCTGCTCGAAGTATTCCCTAACGAACTGGGAGGCGTATGCCATGGTCAATTCGTATCTGCTCGGTAGCATATCCTTCTCCAGCATAGCGAAGGACATGTCTAGAACTAGAACTAGATGACGTATTATACCACGTTGCAAGGGCGTGGTATCTTTCAGCAGTCGCGCACGCTTCTCTGCCTCGGCACGACCCTCGATAGCTCCGGCGAGTGTGCCATCGGCATCTTCAACAACCGCATCCCATGATCGTTGGATATCTTCCCAAGCGGCCTTACCGCTCTTGCGACCGGGCTTCTTGGCTTTGTTCTTATCAGGTTGAGAGCGTGACCGCGCGTCGGATTGAGTGCCGGATGCTACTTGGTGAACGCCGAACTCGTCATCGGAGGCATCGTCAGCATGATATTCGCCGTCGGAGTCGGCCATCGAGTCACGTTATGAGACTGTATCTGTATTATCTGTATTCGTACACCTCAAGTTCTACTATGTAAGGAGGACTTGATCGAGAGTATGTCGGAATAAGAGCAGGGTGCACGGGTTGAAAAGTGAACGGAATGAAAGGAAAAAAAAAGGAAAAAAAAAGAAAGGAAAGAAAGAAAGAGAATGGGTCTAAGTCTAGAATAAAGTCTAGAATATGTAATGTCGATTGATGTGATGTAGCTTATGATTTATTATACCACCTTAAGACAATGTCTTAAGACATTGTCGAGGTGGTCGGAGGGAAGATCGGAAGGCAGCATAACCTAGATGAAAGAATTCTAGGATCTGGAAAGAGCGTTACTGAGTCGGGATGTCGTAACGAACCTAGAACGCTCAGATACGATGACGTTTAAAAGACGAGGCTGCTTATTAGATTTTGTTGAAGAAGAGAAAAAAAAAAGGTACTACTGCAAAATGCACACAGCCTTGTATTGAGCAGCACTAGCTTCCACCAATCAGAAATCTTATAACCTAACAGGATTATGCAAACTTCCAATGTACCTGCCTACAAATACCTAGAGATACATTAAATACCGGTATACATAGGTACTCTTTACGTATAAGATAAGCAATTACGACATACATAGATATTTACGGTTACTACCTACATACTCCTGATAAGGTACCCATAATCTGTATATATAGGGGTTGTAGGTTACATCACCGATACCGACGGTACATTGCATGAATTTATGTACTGGTACCCTTACCTAGTACTTCACCTAGGCACTTATAGAAGCAGCGCGTAATACCAAGAAGCATCTCAAGAAATATCTCATGAACATAACCCGGTTACTTGGGATCTATTCAAGTGTATCATACGGCCTCGTGTAAATTAGTCGCATATCTTCAGGGTATACTTTCAACCAAGCTCAAAAGCTTTCCTCCCCCGTTTCTCTAGCCAACTCGCATATGGCATATCCGCTGTCATATGTATGAATGCCGCATCCCTCTCCTCCAAGCGTACTTGCGTCGCTTCGTATGGCACATGCAGTCGTGCTCCCCTCCCCCTGATCCACCCTTGCAATAAACTAAGTAGGTATTGATTTTACGTGGATTAAATTTTGACGGTATTTTTTGATCGCCGTTTCCTTCGAGACAGCGTCTCTATCAACAGGACACAGCCAAGGAGTGAAAAGAAAAGAACATGAACGGGTATATGGGTGAACCTGAACGCCAACTCCGCAATCAAATCAAGGATCGGTACTAAGGATAGCCCGTAGTCTGACTAGCAACCGGCCAGTCGTCTTCTGTGATGCTGGACCAGAACACCCAGACCATCACGACAGCGAGCAAGGTGAAGAGCGTCTGAAATAAAGCGCCGTCGATCTTGCCACTGGTTCCGTTACAAATGTGTGGGCTAATGACATAATTGAAGATCTGTCCTATAGCAAATAGAAGGGCGGCACCGGTAAGGTAGATCATGGGTCGGATCTCGCCGAGGATTCTGAGCACGAGTACGGCTTCCAAGACGTAGAACGCCACGAGGAAGATCAGGGGCACGAGCTGGTAGAGGACGTAGAGGGCGATATTTCGGTAGTGGTCGTCGGGATTCGGGACGAACTCGTTGGTCCAATGATATCCCGTATCGAGCGTGATATAACCTGTGCCGATGAACAATATGGCACCAGATAAGAGCATGAGTCCCATGGAGAGCGGGGTTCCATCGTCGAGGATTTGATATCCTACAATGGAATTAAGTAACAGAATCCATGTCGTCGCGATGATCATTCCAATATGGATTCCAGTGAAAGCCTACACATTCAAGTCAGTTCCATTGGTTTACTCGATTGGTTTCGTCGTGGTGTCGCATACAATCCTGACCGTCCCACTGAGAGGAAACTCCCCGACGGTGAATATCTCACATATCTCGATTATGATGTAACCGATGAGAAACAATTGCATTTCTCTGTAACTTGTGAGTCAGTGAATCTTCAGACGGAGAGGATACAATACGAACCTCCGGCCTACTGCAGCCTTCTTCCTCTCTGAGCGTAGTAATAGCAGGATCGATACAGCTATGGCGATACCACAAAGTAGTATTGATCCTATACTGCGTTAGAATAACTCGAGACATGTCATGACAGCTGGACGAACCCAGATTTCCCAGATAACGATCACCAGAGAGCGGGATGCCCTGCAATTCGCAACCGCCCCATCCACCGCGTTG
The DNA here is from genome assembly GCA_902806505.1 of Hypoxylon lienhwacheense. Classification (NCBI taxonomy): domain Eukaryota; kingdom Fungi; phylum Ascomycota; class Sordariomycetes; order Xylariales; family Hypoxylaceae; genus Hypoxylon; species Hypoxylon lienhwacheense. The sequence continues at coordinate 724,873 of CADCWW010000002.1, read as the reverse complement.
TGTGTGATCTTCTGAGAGGACCTAATCCTAGATATCAGTAACCTCGGACTCATGACGGGATGTCACATATCTGCGTTACTATGGACAAACGCACATTGCAGACTGGTAAAGTCGAATCGCGACAAAACGCCTGCACGGAAGGCGAAGTTAGCATTACCCGTGAAAACGACGGGGACATATCGACCACAATCTAGGTAGAAGAGATATACGTACGTCGAAGTTACCAAAGTTTGTTGACCCCATTTGGCAGTATGGCGCGAGGGGATCGCGCGAATATAGATGGCTAATCTAGAAATATGTTCTGTGTTGGAAATGCCTTGTGTCTGCAAGTACTGTTGAATAATATCCTCCCCAAGCCCACAACAATCCTGTTATAGCTTGTCGTACCGTATTCTTAATTAAGATGCCGTAGTAGATCAGTTGACTTTTCTCTTTTCTGCGATTCTCTTCTTTTGAGCGCCAGAGGACCAAGGATAGGGCCTTGGTCGCGTTTGAAACTACAGAACCCAGAGAGAACAGAAAAAAAAACTCGACTCGGGTTGTTGTTAGAAAATGAAAAATTGAGGGCTGGACGATTACAATGTGATTCGTGATTATCCCTCTTTCAGGTAATGATTTTCCGCGCCAATTATCGTATGGTAGCGTATCGCTCGTCAAATCTAATCGTTGTTAAACCCCGTTTTCCAAGAAAGATGAACAGTGCTTTGACAAATCTGATAAATTATCTGTGGAAGAGGGACGGGATAGAAAAGATGGAGGAGATGAGGACGCAATAAGGCGACAGGGCCGACAGGGCCAACGGGGCAGTAGGACAGGGCAACAAGGGCAACAAGGTAACAGGGTAATAGCAGATAGAAACCGGGGGTAATAAGGGAAGAGAGAGAAAGAGGTTGTTAGAGTGACTTGATCTTTGCTAAGCCAAACTCGGAGAAGTCCCCCCCCTTGCGCCTTCTACAGAAGGAAAGAACCAAGTTACCTTAGGCTGATGGTAATCTCAGGTGCTATGGCTACTGCTACTATGCTATTAAGTATAGTAGGGTAATGTTGTATTTTGTTGTATTTTGTTGCATTTGTTGTATTTGTTGTATTTTGTATCATAAAAAAGGTAAGGAAAGGTAAGAAAGGCGATAGGTGTGGTTGGTTCAGGTAGAGAACAGCGGGTCCCCTTAAATTATTCCAAACCTATTTCGGGTTATTCGTTTCCTCGTTTTCTATCGTTCCTGAGCGAAGAGACAGGAACAACGCGATTCGGCACAATTTATCGACAGGGGTAAGAAACTAGTTGTCTAGGTTTTAACAGGGGGTGGGCGGCCAAATTTCAATTTTCGTAGCGCTATGCTCTTCCTTATGTAAGTAGTAGTAGAACCTGGAAGTAAAAGGTACAGTAGGTAGTAAGTACTGGTGCCGGAACCAATACCATTCCAGCATAGTATGTACATAGTACACCAGTGCTATGAACGTGAAACTATTGTTCGTCTTAAGCTCCAAGTTTTTGGCCCTCGCAGATGTTTATACTTTAAAGGCGTACTATGTAAGAACTTAATATGATAATAATCGTAATCATAAATAGCCTTGATCAAGCCACAGGAGCCATCCCTAGTTTACCATGTGCGGGAAAAAAATAAGACCAAAAAAAAAGAGAGACGAAAAAAAGTAATAAAAAACTGTTTTCGTGAAGCGGATAGCAAGATCCGCAATGTCTTGCATAAAAATGGATTGTACGCCTTCGTTGGAATGGCAGGATGGCTTGGAAGCTACGTGTGAAAATAGATCCATCTGTAAATAGTTTGGATTGGATCAGCTTTATGCGTGATGAAGTGTTTGTAGCCTTTACTACACAGTACACTATGTATGTACAGCGTACCTAGGTATGTATGTATGTAGGGATAAGAGCAGGCTTACCCTTTATACACAGTAATTTATATGGTTAGTTATACCTACTTTATACTTTTGATAAGCAGTAGGTATAGGTATGTACCGATACCGAGGTAATTATGCATTTTATAACATGAACTGACGAATCATATTGGATACTATACTACCTATTCATAGTGTCGGTACAACCCTTATTAGGTAGTGTGTAGGTACTGCTACCCGCCAACCCTTGGTCCTTCATTTTGCAATCTTGGGTGAATGGTCCAATAATGCACCGTTTTCTAAAAGAATGCATAAATATGATATTCATCAAATCTTCATGTGAGACTAAGCATACTGAGTATCGTGCCATTGATCACATTCACGAAGAGAGTTAATATAGAAAAAGATTAAAAAAAAAAAAAAAAAAAAAAAAGAGACGCGAACATACGTTAATACTGCATCTCTACGCGTGTATATTAAGAGAGCCATAATAGCGATGTCGAGACCAACCTCCCTGAGACACGGGAAATTCATAAGAATGTATCGTGCGCGACGAATTAGATATAACTCAATTGCATGCTTGATGCTAATTAACATAGTCAAATAGTATGTGATCCTTTTTACTCGAGTTTTACCCTCGCGGGATCCATGAGCCTCTTTACACGGCACAAACACCACAAACACCACGTGTCTCTCGAGGTGTCTGCGACTCTGTGCTAGCTGTGCCCTCGAGTCTTCAACTGTAACTAACCATATTGGTGAAACTTACCATATGAATGGTGGCATTTTATGTTTCAATATATACCTCCTAATCTAGGTACCTTTATATGAAGACTCCAAGCGTAACTGAAGTGGAAGCGCGTGTAGTTCAATAAGTCTCGAAATGAGTTAAGATGTTTCAGCCATCTTCCCTCATACTATGATGTATGTAAGTTAGGTACGGTACGTAAGTGATGTATGTAATGCTAGATAACCGATGCATCTAACGTCAATGGTCCCGGACATGGACCTGGTATTCGTAATACTAGTGTCTGCGAGTTTCGTCCGTTCAGCCAGTCAATGTTTAAGGACTGCTTTTCGTAGGATAGCCTCAGAATACGCTCCGAAACGCAAGGTTCTATTTTGGGATTGCCGACCTAGTCCTATCACCTGGGTATCCGTAATATACCTAGGTAACTTACTTAAGATGTAAGTACATAGTAGGACCTAGGTAACCTTGGAAGCGTTCTATATCTATACACACGTTGTAGAGCTCGGATATTCTAAAAGGTCCAAGATTCGGATGATATTTCAAAAGTTATTCAAAGACGAGTTGAACAGTGATCGGGTCGAATAAGAGTACTTGGCGTTCATAGCCTCGGTGCTATTTACTCAGATATTAGTTGATGTTAACTAAACCTAGACGATAGATGGTTTAGTGTTTGCTAGAACGAGTGCGGAATTCTCTGCTCTGGATACCATGGTTCATGGTTAGGCTGACACTGAGTAAGTGTTATAGTGTAAGTTGGTCCGATGTATGAGATGAGAGTAAGAACAAGGAGGCAGTAGACTATTAAATCAAGACGGTGATCACGAAATCTCAACATTGTTAGCCATATCCTAGTATATCTATCCATTCGTCTCTCTCACGTGCGTCCCCGTGTGAGAACTCTCTGGGGTATAATGAGCATTGAGGGGAGATCGAAGGCACTAAAGAATCAGCCGAGCTATATGTAGCCCCTAAAAGTGGTTCTCGTGATCAAATTTCCCCAACTTCTCTCTGAAAGATAGCCGTCCGAGGCAGTGGTAGAACTGGGAAAGGGTTCATTTCGAGGAGTGTTTTCTGGGGTATTACATCCTCAAGTGACATTTGCGTTGACCGCCCTAGGACCGAATATTCAAGCTATGATGCCATCGTGGGTCTGTCTGCATATTGGAGCCGCCATGCCTATCCCCAGACGGCCGAATGTTGCAACGAGCTAGCACATGACCCGACCGGCGTACTTGGGTTTACTTGACCTCATTCGTCGAATCAGAGGCAGGATTTAACATGTGCTGTAATGTATCGTATGCGAATTCCAAAATGGGAGGAGATTTGCATAGGATCTTCTTCCGAATATGTACTATGTTAGAAGAGTTGCACCCCGTGGGAGGATATGAGAGACGAGAAAAAATAGGATAATGTTGGTACATGTAATGACTATGATTGTTGGCAAGGTTGGATTGTGTAGTGAAAGAGTATGTAGTTGGGATGGCAGGATACCCATTATGAGAGCAGCACGTGGTATCTAGTCATAGGAAGCATTTTATCTAAAGGTAGGCTTCGTAAATTGATACAATGTATCTTGTCAGCACGGCAACTTTAAGAACATTCGGCCGGCGTATTACTGAATATGTATGTACATATGAATGTATATATTATATGAATACGTGAATACGTAAATAGGTGCGTAAATACGAACACTGAATCGTTACAGCGCATCAGGCACAGTTGGTATTCAGTATAGATACGGTATAGTACTTGGTTCGGGTAGCTTAATTAAATTCAAATGTTATGTCTTTGTAAGACATTGTGGGGGACGTATTACCCCACACAACAGCATACGCAAACTTACAATTGCCCTGAAACCCCTAAGGCTAAGGTCGTGATTACCGCAAGAAAGGAAGGGTGTGACACAGTATAAAGATAAACGGAATACATTCGATTGACACTTAGATCGGTAAGATCAGCGAGGTTACTTGGAAGGTACAGATGTACATTATGAAAATAGGGGATTGCAGATAAAACTAGGACTAATCGATCTATCCCGGATTACGGAATACCAGTATTTTGTTAACAAGTATTATTAACTATCGGTTTGTATTTTTGCTTTTTACCTTTTATATAATTTTTTCTTCTTGAAACCTGCTTCGTTCATTATTTTCCCTCGAAATACCAACATCAATCATACAAGTTATATCTTTCGTTCTACGCAAATACATCGGCTTTACACATCTTTCACGTATAACTAAAACCGTTAAATTCATTTTTCCCGTTACGGTCCTTTTTATTTTTTTTATCGATACTGCGCTGAACCGCGCCCGTCCTCGGACAATCGTTGGTTGTTGTAACGTCTCAAGGAAACTAACTTGAAGTTAATATCAAAGAACCAACTTGAAAAAAGTTACCGAAGGGAAGTCTACAGTGCGTGGTACCTGTTTAGTGGTGCATTAGATGTGTCTTGTGCCTTAAGTGATCCACCTTCGTGCGTTTTACTTTCTGATTCTGTGGCCAAGAAAGGCAGAAAGAAAGAAAGAAGGAGAGGGAAAAAAAAGAAGAAATAAATAAAATAAATTATAATACACACTATCAACAATCTGTCGTCACTCGTCACTTGTCGTCACTCCAGCCAGGCCCCGGATGACACAGGACATTGGGACCCTGTCCTATATACTCACTCCACCCTTTCTGCATTCCCCAACTCAATTCCAATCAATATTATCGTCGCAGAAGGGTGCTGCTGCTTGACAGCCCCAATATCTCCAAAATTCCTTCACCAAAATCAAACCGTCTTCCCTCAAACATTCCTCTTCGGACCCTTACCAATCGATCCGACCACGGTACTCAATCGACGTCATTACTGGCTACATATCGAGATCGGGGCCAGTACCAACCCCAGCATCAGCATCAGCATCAGCACCAGCACCAGCACCAGTACCAGCATCATCACGAGAGACACTCCGACGACTCTGCCGACTCCGATTCCTGGACTGATACTGGTGATCTCGCTGAGCAGTTGGCAGATGAGGAGGATCCTTTACGGAAGACCATCGCTGATACTTCCGTAAATGAGGACCTCTTCTCCGGTGTTTTGAAGCGTCACCCGAAACACAAACGCGTTCAATTTAGAAGATCCCTTTCTGAACATAGCTATCATCAGTCTTCTCGGTCCTCTCGCTCCATCTCTAGGACTATTGATAAAGAAGCCATCGAGGTCCCCGACGTTCCTCCACGCCGTATCTCGAGGGCAGAGCGTTTCATAGCTGCCATCATGCCGGGTGCCGGGGTGCACGGCTTTACGGGCAAGGCCCTCATGTTCGTAGTACGCATCCCAAGGCAAGCTAGACACTACGTGCTGACTATCAACACAGATACTTTACGAGTATATTCGTCTCATTAGGTGTTTTCCTGTTCGGATATGACCAAGGTGTTATGTCGGGCATCATCACGTAAGAGCTCGCTAACCCTCTATCTTGCTTCAACGCGATTACCATTCTTGTCTTCTAACAATGACGACATTACAGGGGCCCCTATTTTAGGGATTACTTCAACAATCCCTCGAAAGCGGAAGTCGGTACGATGGTTGCTATCCTCGAGATCGGAGCCCTAGTGTCCTCGCTGATTGTGGGAAGAGTCGGTGACATCATCGGTCGACGGAGAACAATCCTGTATGGGTCCATCATCTTCTTCTTCGGCGGCGCCCTGCAGAGTTTTGCTGCCAACATGCCTATGATGATGCTGGGTAGAGTCATCGCAGGTCTCGGTGTTGGTTCGTTGTCCACCATCGTCCCTGTCTACCAGTCCGAAATATCCCCTCCCCATAACAGAGGTAAACTGGCCTGTATCGAGTTTTCTGGCAACATCATTGGCTATACGACGTCCGTTTGGGTCGACTATTTCTGTGGTTTCATCGACAGCGACTTATCGTGGCGTATTCCTCTGCTGATGCAATGTGTGATGGGAGCCCTGCTGGGCTTGGGTAGCTTGGTTATTGTCGAGTCCCCAAGGTAATACTACGTCGCCGAATGAAATACACGCCTACTAACAAGCCTTTTAGATGGTTACTCGATAACGATCACGATGAGGAAGGAATCGTCGTCATTGCGAATCTGTATGGCGGCGGTGACATTCACAACGCGAAGGCGAGGGAGGAATACCGCGAGATCAAGATGAACGTCCTCCTCCAGCGTATGGAAGGCGAGCGAAGCTATACGGAGATGTTCCGGCGTTACAAGACCCGGGTCTTCATTGCCATGTCCGCGCAAGCCCTGGCCCAACTCAATGGCATCAACGTCATCTCGTACTACGCCCCCTATGTCTTTGAGTCTGCCGGGTGGATCGGCCACGAAGCCGTGAAGATGACTGGCATAAACGGCATCACCTATCTGCTTTCGACAATCCCGCCTTGGTACGTGGTTGATCGATGGGGTCGCCGGGTCATTCTCTTGACAGGCGCTGTTGCGATGGCGATATCTTTGTCATTGGTATCCTATTTCATCTATTTAGATATCAAGTCTACCCCAACATTGGTCGTGATATTCGTCATGATCTATAACGCCGCCTTCGGTTATTCGTGGGGTCCTATCCCCTGGTTGTACCCGCCCGAGATCCTGCCACTGAGCGTCCGATCGAAGGGAGCGAGTCTGTCAACGGCTGCCAATTGGGCTTTCAACTGGCTCGTGGGCGAGATGACTCCTATTCTCCAGGAATGGATTAAGTGGCGATTGTATCTACTACATGCATTCTTTTGCGTGGTCAGCTTTGTTGTTGGTGAGTATGAACTACATCTCGATACCGACGTCGCTAACCGGAAACAGTTTATTTCATATACCCCGAGACTTGCGGTGTACGATTAGAAGACATGGACTCACTTTTCGGAGATGCTAGTACTGCGGTTGGGACCCCCGGCGTTAGGTCTGAGACCGGCTCGTTGGTCAGAGCGGGATCACCTGTCCCATCGCTCGACCTTCGAGGACGACCTCTGGGCTCGGATGCCAACATACCCCCGATGGACATCGACCCGCCTGTGATTAACATCGTGGACGGGAAGCCGCAGCTACGGTCTGAAAGTCAAAGCTCACGAGGGCGCGTAGGCGAGTGGCTAACGAGAATGGTTGGGCAAAACCGGGGAACGAGCAGCAGCCCGGCCAGCGGAGCTCGATACACGCCGTTAGATCAACGAGATGAATAAGTTTACGAAGGTCCGGACGTTAAATTGATTGCGCAAGACTATTATACCATGCATGACTCATATAGACGGCGCGGCAGGAATCATAACAGCCACGATGGTCCCATTCCAGCATTACTGTAAACCTTTTATTCTTTTTTCTGCATGAGCCACCTAGCAACTCACTACGATGAGTGACAGAGATCGAGACGGAGACTGGAAAGTGGATCTTGTAATAAATCCTGACGGGCTACTAGATACTTGTTGGCATATGCGGCCGACCCCGGACGAGTGGTCGTGAGTTGAGGTACGAGGTTTACTAACGTCTGAAACAGAGACGAGGAGCATTGGGTACTCGAAAGGGTATCTCTACCTAATGTTAATACAAGAAACACAATTTGCAAAGTCTTGGGTTTGTGGTCATGTTCTGTTGACGATATGATATTCGCAAGGCGACTCCCAGCTACGCGCGTAATGAATCACGGTTTCTCTAGAGTGTGTATGATCTGTGTTGAGGTAGTATATTTATAAATATATGCAGCATGAAAATAATTGCGTGAGAGGAAGAGATTTGGCGATGTTGGAGTTTCGACGTAGTCTGCCTGTCCTTATAAAATGATGAGTTCGAGTTTCGATATAATGCTATAACATGGAATAGGAGATAGCATACTATATAATACTTGACTGGTAGGTAATCAGCTCTTCTCAACTTCTATCAGTTGGAAGCTCGTATGTTTTTAAGCTATACGATGCCATAACCATATTAATTGTCATCTCCTGTGTATCCATTTATACGATGTATAGGTAGGTATATAAGAGATATAATATTATGAGTATCGAGGCTGAGTCCGTCCCGGTAGAACCGTCAAAGTGGATGTTTTATCACCGGTACGTAAGGAGCTCCATGTACTTTATAAGGTACCTGATCTAGAATGCATGTACCTTAATATTATGTATGTACGACGTACGTACGTGTGTCATGTAAATGAACAAAGTTGCCCAGGAGAACCCTCTAAAAATATCAGGGACGTGATAGGTAAGGTACTAGGGTTTCATGCAGGGTGCCAAATAAAGTGGATATTTTAACGATATACGTATCCTACATAATCTACCAGGTAAAGTACTGTTAAGTACATACTAGGTACGAAGTACACGTGTATTTTACGTAGGGCCCTCACTTTTTTTTTTAGTTTAATTTTTTTTTTCTCTCTTACGTTGAATTTCAGCTGAAGGAACTGGGAAATCAAAAGAATTTAAGATAAGCAAAAAAAAAAAAAAAAAAGATGAGAAGCTGCCAACTAAAGCCGGACCGCGGCTAGGTTACCCTAAACCCATTCGAGATATTTGCTGTTATCATATCGTACAAGCCACGCAAACATCTCCCTTTTCACTTTCGAGATTCTTTAGATTCCCTAGTACTTTAGAATCCAGTCTACACAGTAGCCTTTTTCTTCCCAGTTCCAGTTCAAGTTCAAGTTCCAGTTCAAATTCGAGCATCGGCATCTGGTCAGGGTTTTCTATTTCCCATTTTTTTTTTCATTTTATATCTTCTATCTTCTATCTTCCCATCGTATTTCTCATAATTAAGGAATTTTATTTATTCATTTTATCATCTATCCCTCAATCCTTTCTTTCGTGTAGAAGAGATGCTCTACTTTTATCATTGTCATCTTTGACCAATCCAATCTCTCTTCTCTTCGAGACCCTCACTTTTTTTTTCTTTTTTTTTTTTTGCCAGCTTTCCTCTTTTTCCTCCTTTGCCCTTCACCCGTAAGCCTTTCTCGTCCCACTTTGTGACGCTCGTTCAACTATTTTTTTCCTCCTTTCCACCTTTCACCTTAGAAATCAAGGTCCTAGGTCTTTGGTCCGGGAGAGATAGTCCGCAATTATGGCCGATAAGAAGGCCGCGGTCGCGTCTGGCGCTGATCCCGCCGGCGATACGGCTCGGCGACGTAATGTACCCAGTTCTACTATATCTGGATCTCCGGTGCAACAGCCCGAGCTTAACGAAAAGAAAGTCCATGGATTGAAGAAGGTATAGAAAGAATATTTTATACTCGTTGCCAAATAGATGGCTTACGCGGATACGCTTTGCTTACTATATGTTACCTTGTCTAGGCACCATCGGCACTTGAAATACTTGACCAGTGGGAGTTTATCATTGCACCCCTAATTTTCACAGCCTTTGCCGTCTTTACACGTCTATGGAAGATTGGTCTTAGCCCGATCGTGACATGGGATGTAAGTTGAATAGATATATTGCTTGGTTGATTATATCTAGCTGCTAACAATCGTATAGGAAGCTCAGTTCGTCCAATCCTTCCTCGATAATTTCTTTACCTTACTTATTACTAACTCGTATACCTCCTCGATAGCTTCGGTAAATTCGGATCGCACTATATTAAACGTGAACTGTTCTTCGACGTGTCAGTACCTCCCGAACCCTTGGTGATATTTCCGATTTTTTTTTAACACGCGAAATAGACATCCTCCACTTGGTAAAATTCTCGTCGGGCTCTCGGGAGTCCTCGCAGGTTACAATGGGACATTCGAGTTCAAGTCTGGTGAGACTTATCCCGAGGAGCTCAACTATACGTTCATGCGAGCCTTCAATGCCTTCTGGGGAATACTCTGCGTACCTTTGGCCTATTATACTGCGAGGGAATTGAACTTAAAGCGACCTGCCGTATGGCTGGTTACGCTTATGGTTTTATGTGAAAACTCATACACGACCATCAGCCGCTTTATCTTACTAGACTCCATGCTCCTCTTCGGTACTGTCGCAACGGTCTTCTGCTGGTCTAAATTCCATCGTCAGCAAAAGCAAAGCTTCGAGCCCGAATGGTTCTTCTGGTTGTTCATGACGGGGTTGAGCTTAGGATTTGTTTGTAGTATCAAGCTTGTCGGGCTCTTCGTCACCGCTCTTGTCGGCCTCTATACGATCGAAGACCTCTGGAACAAGTTTGGCGACACAAAGATGCCCGTTGCCGTGCTTGCCGGTCATCTTGGTGCTCGAATCGTCGGTCTTATCGTCGTACCGTTCCTTGTCTATCTGCTCTCTTTTGCACTTCATTTTGCCATCCTGACTAGGAGTGGTCCGGGAGATGCGCAGATGAGCTCTCTTTTCCAGGCAAACTTAGAAGGTAGCGAGATTGGACGCAATTCTCCACTAGAGCTTGCCATAGGTTCCAAGGTGACCATTAAGAACATGGGCTACGGCGGTGGCCTGCTCCACAGCCACGTTCAAAGTACGTATTGGACTTTGCCTTTCTTCTAAACCATTCTAACTCGTTGCAAGCCTACCCGGAGGGTTCGACACAGCAACAAGTAACCTGCTACCATCATAAAGATGCCAATAACGAATGGTGGTTTTACCCGAACCGCAACGACCGTGACTATGTCCCCGAGGAGGAACCTCGATTCATCGGAAACGGCGATGTCATTCGCTTGATTCACGCTCAGACCGGACGAAACCTCCATACTCACGACATCGCTGCTCCTCTCAGTAAGAGTCAAAGGGAGGTCTCTTGTTACGGCAACCTTACTATCGGCGACGATAAGGATCATTGGCAAGTCGAAGTTGTCAGTGATGTTGCTTCCCGCGACAAGAGCAAGGTCCGAACATTGACTACCGCTTTCCGGCTTCGAAATCCAGTTATGGGATGCTACCTGCGAGCAGCCAACGTCAACCTCCCTCAGTGGGGCTTCAAGCAGATAGAAGTAACTTGTGACCGGACTAACAACCCCCGCGATACCTTCACCCACTGGAACGTCGAGGCACACACTAACGAGAAGCGTAAGTTTTCTAAAGCAACCTCTGGTGTCTAGCTGCTGACATCGAGACAGTTCCTCCGGGAGACCCTGGCAAGTACAAGTCGCCGTTCTTCCACGACTTCATCCATCTCAACGTTGCTATGATGACTTCTAATAACGCTCTGGTTCCTGATCCCGATAAGCAAGACGATCTGGCCTCCCAGTGGTGGCAATGGCCTATTCTGAACGTCGGGTTGCGCATGTGCAGCTGGGACGATAAGACCGTCAAGTACTTTCTCCTGGGGAATCCTTTCGTCTACTGGACTTCGACGGTCTCCTTGGGTGCCATTGGTCTTATCACCGTTTGGTACATACTTCGATGGCGACGAGGGTTCGATGATTTGACGCAAGATGATATCGATCAGATCCACTACTCTGGACTTTACCCCATTCTAGGATGGTTCCTCCATTACCTTCCATTTGTCATCATGGCTCGAGTCACCTACGTTCACCATTACTACCCGGCACTCTACTTCGCGATCCTAAGTTTAGGCTTCCTCGTGGATTGGATGTTGCGGAACCAAAAGACGGCGATCCAGTACCCTATCTACGGGGCCCTATATGCTACCATTATCGGCCTATACATCTTCTTCATCCCCATCTGCTGGGGCATGACAGGCAGCAACCAACAGTACAAGTATATGAGATGGTTCGATAGCTGGCGCATAACTGACTAAACATCAGTTCTAATGTAAGGAGATGGGGGGGTCTGGGAGAAAGGATAGGGTGAGAGGCGAAGGTTAGGTTGTTTTCAGGCCTCAGGAGTGAATTCATAGAATATAAACCGACCGGGTTGTCTGATTATAATGGCCATCAATCGATTTTCTCATCTCTCTTCTTTTATTCTCCTGTCTCTGTTTTATTCCACCTGGTTGATGTAACGATATGAAAGGCAAGCTCGCATGAAAAAGAAAAATTTCAGGGAAATCTCAAGAGAAGCGGAGTTTTACGGCGGTTCAATGTGGATGAGGAGGAAGGCAACACACGTATTACTAGTATTTAGGACAACGCAACATCCGTCGAAGCAAGCAGGCAGGCAGGCAGGCAGGCAGGCAGGCAGTCAAGGAAGCAAGCAAACGAGAAACAGGAGGGAAAATTATAAAATGATTCTCAGCATACCGCATTTTTCTTCCTAATATAACGTCGTACTTTCATCCTCGGTTCTCTTTTTTTTTTTTAACCCCCTTAAAAAGATTTTGCTGTCTTAGTGTCTTATACCTACGCTGTTTACTACTTTCTTACCCCCATATGCCTCTTGCGATATGACGCGATGAGATACATCCCCTTCCCCCCCCAAAAAAAAAGAAAGAAAGAAAGAAAGGGGGAGGGAAGGAGATAGGTCATAGTATTTCTGCCAATTTTTATTTTCTCTTTCCCCGTGTAGTATATACCTTAGGTAGGGGGTATCCTTACCATCCTACCTCCCAGGTACCTATATAAAACAACTCCCAAGAGAGAAAAAAAAAAGAAAGAAAAAAAGAAAAAAAAAAGGCAACATGTTTTCAAAGGGAAACATATGGTATAAGATGTATAAGATCGGTTAGGTAGGTAGGTAGGTAGGTAGGTAGGTAGGTAGTCACGGGAATAGTACTAGCAGTAGTAGTAGCAGTAGTAGCAGTAGTAGTAGTAGTAGTAATAGTAGTAGTAGTAGTAACAGTAGTAGTAGTAGCAGTAGTAGTAGTAGCAGTAGTAGTAGTAGCAGTAGTAGTAGTAGCAGTAGTAGTAGTAGCAGTAGTAGCAGTAGTAGTAGACATTATTACCTATTATATAGGGTATCATGAGGAGAGAGAGAAGAGGAGAGAAGAGGAGAGGAGAGAAGAGAAGGAAGGGGAAGGGGATGGGATAGGAACAATATCTCCCATTCTCTCTCTCCCTTCTCCTTCTTCTTTCCCTCTCTCTCTCTATTTCGTTCTTGTTCTCTTATGCCATCGTATCGTTACCCCCTTTCCTTCACAAGGTTTTGTCTTGAATTCAAGAGAGATAACAGTTCTTCCTTCCCCTATTCTCTTCTCGTTCTTTTACCTTCTTATGTACAGATATGATATGGTGTAGAAAAGAGGGAGCGGTAATGATTCCCTCCCCTCCTCCTTCCCCCCACTTCTTCCTTGTTGATGACGCATGTTCGAGGTAAGTAACATACGTATTGAATCGTCGTTTCCGGCCTAAGTTGGCCTGGTATTGGTATTGGTATTGGTATTGGTATTGGTATGGTATGGTATGGTATGGTATGGTACCTCTATCCTAGGTACTTCCGAATCGTCTTCTCCCTTCCCGAGTAAAGAAATAAAAACACTGGGGGAAGGGGAAGGAAGTATAACAATATAACAATAGAACAAGCCACCGATCCCGCACATGGTCCCTCGGGATCCGATCTCCAGCGCCGAGAGAGAAAAAGGCACCTCGGTCGGCGCATGTAAGGTACGTCTCGATATACATACACATGTGCATACATAAGTACACAGATAGTTATATACCCGGCGCCGGCGGCGGCGGGTCTAGCAGCAGCCCCCGGCAGCCCCCCTCGCGGCGTCGGCGGACAGCCTCACGTTCTTGGGGCCCCCGGGGCCGGGGCCTTTGACGCCGGACCGGCGATCGTTGAGGTCGTACTTCCCGGCGTTTATGTTCTCGAAGATGCGCTCGGCGACGCGCATGAAGGCCTCCTCCACGTTCTCGCCCGACTTGGCCGACGTCTCGACGTACTGGAGGACGCCGTTGCGGTGGGCCCAGTCCTCGGCCTCGCGGACCGAGACTTCACGCTTATTACCAGTCTTGTTCGTCGCGGGTCTGTCGGAGGCGGCTGCGGCGCCACCGTCGCCACCACCGCCGCCGCCGCTTCCTTCTTTCCCGGAAGGATCGGCCTGATCAACCTTGTTCCCGACTAGGATGACGACGATGTCCGGGTCCGCGATGGCGCGCAGGTCATTCAGCCAATCTGTTACGTGGCTGAAGGTCGCGCGCCGCGTTATGTCGAAGACGAGGAGGGCGCCCGAGGCGCCGCGGAAATAAGACCGCGTCACGGATTTGTACTAAGGTGGCGAGGGAGAAAATTGGTTAGCTCGTCATGTGTTTCTAGTTCGCGCCGAGTCGAGGTTTGGACAGGTGTGGCATGCCTTGGCGCGGCGAGCTTTTCCCCGGGCACAGGTGAGCTTCTGACCACGCCACGTAGACAACAAGCCGAGACACGCGATCTCATGTTCGAAAAGCTAGCTGTACTCCGACCGAGACTGTATGGGGGTGGGTGGGGGGAGGAGGTAGGTTACATACTGTTTCTTGTCCGGCGGTATCCCAGAGAGAAAGCTTCATATGCTTTTGTGGTGTATTCGAGGCACGTGGAGGTTCGGGAAGGCCTCCGTTGACGGTAGATTTGGTAGAGGGTTTAGAATGCGGCGGTCCGACCGGTACGATCCTGGAGCCGAATTCGACGCCGATGGTAACATCGTGCTGGGGGCTGAACCGACCCTCGCATAGGCGGATTGTGAGGGAGGATTTACCGCAACCCGAGTCGCCGATGCATACGAGCTTGGCGATGTAATCCCAGGGCGGAGAAGACATGAGGGATCTTGGATCTCGGGATATTAGGAATCGAGTATCGGTCAAGTCTTTGGATCTTTGATGCGATAAAGGAAGGTATCGTTGCAATATGTATAGGGTATTTTAAGTCGGAGAGCTGTATCGTGAACTCAGGTCAGCCTTTTTTTTTCTTCTTCTCGCATTTCTAAGCCAAGTTAAGCTACCAGCTATGCGCAAGAGCTTGAATATGAACAAATGATAAATAAAATGTAAAACATGTGAAGGAAGGGAATGAAGTATCTTTGAGAATGTCAACTTACTTTGTGTGTATTAGTTTAGAAACAAAACAAAACACAAAAAAATAAAATAAAATAAAAAGTGACTGTCTTTTATGCAGGTGATGATTTAGAAAGAAGGGAACGAATACTGAGATGATACGTGCACGGGATCTAAGTAACATTTGATGTACATATTAGTTTTAAGTCGAGGATGCATAGTACGGGGATTACATACGTCAAT
This sequence comes from Hypoxylon lienhwacheense, assembly GCA_902806505.1. NCBI lineage: Eukaryota > Fungi > Ascomycota > Sordariomycetes > Xylariales > Hypoxylaceae > Hypoxylon > Hypoxylon lienhwacheense. Next base: position 709,268 of record CADCWW010000002.1, on the reverse strand, counting down.
AGTAGATATTTAAAATAATACAACTACATATGTAGTACATATAGGTATCGCATGGATAAGAGGTACATACCTAAGGTAATACCGGAGTAGATTCACGATGTTGCCGGGATCAGCCCTGGAGCTCTTTCAAGTAAACCCGCCTAGTCAGCCTTTGGCGGGTCAAGCAACCGAGGACGGTACTACACTAGAATAGGTAGCTCAGGTACCTGACGATTCGGGTATACGTAGGTACATCTTAGTGGTCCAGGTATCGGCGCCGGGTATTTCAAGCAGCTGGCAGCGCCGATAGCGCCTGATTCAGGTTGGATGACCTCACCGCATCAGACACCTGGTATCCCACGAAAGGCTCGTGATAAAGTGATAGAGTTTACACTATAGCTCGTCTTGCTATATATGTAGGTAGAGGTCATATCAGCCAACTAAAGCAATGACAGTTTTTACTTCCATCTTATTTCTCCATCCTCTCTTTGTTATCGGGGTATAAGATCTATTTCTTATTATAAGTACCTGCCTAGATATGATATGATGTAGATATATCTCAGTAGGCTATGTATACCATGTATACTAATCTTATCAACGATAAGTCGCCTTAAGTCCAATAGAAGTGGTTGGACGGTGAACAATGTAGGTGTAGGGACCATTAGTGCTAAAAAAAAAATAAAAACAGCGGTAATAATTATTTGTTAGCAAATTTAGACTTACCATAGTAACTTAGGTACCTAAATTATTCCACTTTGACCGCTTCCGTAAGGGTCTTATAAATAGCCCTGAGTGCCTACCCGGATTAGCAAGTACGTCCCCTCGGAGCTATGTCCAGCGTTTAGTGTTCACTGTTCCGTGTTGCAACATTAAGTTAACACTACTGTAATATACTACGTACAGGCAGCAGACGGGGTTTGTACTGTATTGTATGTATACCACATACTGGGAGTACCTACCTGTATGCTAATAGTACTCCAGATGTCCCCATACTTCAAAGTCCAGTTCATACATCATTAGGTACCCACCCATCAATTCTATTTGTATGTATGTATGTAAAAGTACCTAATACATATACACAGCACTTGAGGTATACATACATGCAGGTATATACACAGGTACATATACACAGGTATACACAGGTATACACAGGTACATGAACATTAGACGTCTGCATGTGAGCAATTCGGAGTCATCCATTCAATTCTTCTTCCCCATCTGCATCACTTTCAACAACGCCGCCGCCGTCTACACAACAATCCCCCTCGACCTACCACATCATCCATTACCATTTATTACTTACGCCTTTGAAACCCCCGTCTTTCTTCTAAATATCTTTTCAAGGCTCGTTGTTTGTTACCTTATCTCTTTCATGGGCGGGTAGATCCCCCAAGTTCATTAATTAAGTCTAATCCATAAGAATTTTGAGCGTCGTATTGTTTGCATCACAGTGCCATCGTCACCGCTGATTAATTTACTTTTATTTCTCAATCCTGCCTGATTCTACCCAACTAACCCCCTACCCCCTACCCTACCTTACCCCCTTACCCTACCCTCTCCTTCACCTGCCGGAGTCTACCTCCTCCTGCGCCGATCGAATATGTTCTCAGAATGTAAGTCGAGTAAATCTCCTTGTCAGCTCTCCAAGCCAATTTTGACGCCTATTTCCAAGATGCCTCTAGGTTCCTAGCCCAGTCGCAGTCCCGGTTATCCAACTTTGGCCAGCCGGACAATGAGCTATCGAATCGACAAGCGCAAGCTGCGTCGGGACGATTCTCTAGACATCCTGCTCGATCTTCGTACCAGACCCGACTAGGAAATCCTTATCAACCCTCAAATTCGCGCTTCGGAGGTTTCTCGCGGTACAATACCGCCTCAGACGCCCCGCTCTTCCATAGTGCCTTGAACGAGTACCGGGAGGATGAGGATGAGGACGACGCGAGAGAGGCTGCGGACCTCCGGGCTTTACAACGGTCTCGCCGGGTTTTCGTCTCGAGCCGGCTGGAGGAGAGCTCGGCTTCGGAGAACGATGAATTACGTGCGTCGACCGAACCGAACGACAGCGGATCGTATGGAAATATGTATTCGAGCGCCCGTCCCATAGGCGGTATCAAGAGTAGTTGGAACGGCGAATCGAGCTTCAAGAATAGGCATTCTAAGCTCGATGTGGCGGAAGAGTTAGGCAGCAATGTGAATCAGCGGCAGAATTTAGAGAATGAAGATAGCGGGAAGATGGTCGATATTGGCCTAGAATCGACCGTGATAGACAATGAAGTGCCCGATGATCTACTACAGGAAACGCCTGCAGACTCGGCACCACCCGCCTTTCAAAAATTCAAGTCCGCCTCGGGCGCTTCGAAGGGTACGGCTGGAAGAAAGGGCACGAATCTAGAGCATGACCAGCGTTTAATGCGACAGGCCATAGCAGAGGAGGATGAGAGCGAAGAGGATGAGCGACAAGACGATATCCCTACACCAGCGCCTACTCGGATGTATGGTGAGATCTTTGTGCATGATCAGTTTTTCGCATGGATTTATCTTATAGCTGTGGCATCCCTTTTCGCCACTTTCGTGCTCGTGTGGTTGCATACCTCTGTACCGAATAAGAGGATCGGCGACACCATCTACACCACCCTCCATTCGTCCTTTTACCTACTGGCTGTGGACACTCTGGTATCGATTATCGTGGCTTTGGTGTGGATGGCAGCGTTGAGGTCTTTTGTTCAGCCTTTAGCCCTGCTCATCCTGCTAGGCGTCCCCATCGTCCTGTTCTCGTTCTCATTGTACCCGATGATTTCCAGTTTTCAAGGCCCGGACCACGGATCTCGACTGCAGGACGTGGTCATGAGGTATGCGGCCATCATCCCGGGTGTCTGCGCCATCGTCTGGGTGTGGCTCTTATACAAGGGACGTCACGAAATTCAGAGAGCCATTGACATATTAGATTTCTCGAGCCGTATCCTTGCCGCCAATCCGGCGCTGGTGCTCCTGGGGCTTGGTTCGTTGGGTTTCGTCGTCGGATGGACGTGGGTATGGCTATGGATGTTCACGAGAATTTTCCTCGGAGGCTACTTCTCTAAATCCGTGTCCGCATTCGTCATCGGTACCGCAACTTGGTGGCTCGCGGTCTTCTTTTTCCTCATGTACGTCTGGACGCTCTCCGTCATGGGCGGAGTCGTTCGCGCTACGACCGGCGGCACCGTCTCGAACTGGTACTTTTTCCGTAACAACCAATCTCCCGCCTCGTCGAACGCGATTGTGAAGGGAGCTCTGGGACACTCTACGACTACGGTGTTTGGTACTATTTGCGCCTCTACCCTCATGTCTCTGGCGGTCCGAGTTCCTATTTTGATTTTGCCTCGTCGTATCTCGAGTATTTTCGAGTTTGTGGGATGGCGGCTTGCTCCTCGGCCGGTGTCTGTTCTAACTAATCCTCTCGCATTGACGTATGCGTCGATTCATTCTCTGCCGCTGATGGAGTCGGCCTCGCAACTGAGTAGGATCCAGTTTCTCGCGACGGGGCCTACTACGACTCTCACGCCGAGCGCCTTCTCTCGGCGCGGACAGTCGACGGCGTCGCTGATGCCGTACCGGATGGCGAAGATGCTCCTTCATGCCGCGCGGTTTGTCATGTCAACGGCTTTAGGGTTTGCGGCGTGGGTGATGACTGCACGGCAGCTGCAGGTTCAACTCCCGGATGGTATCGGAGTTAGGGGAAGCGCGTATGCGTATGTGGTCGGCGTGGTAGCTAGCATGATTGGTTGGGGCGTGTTGGGGGCGATGGAAGGCATCTTGTCCGGTATCCTTGACGGTGTTCTCATATGTTACGCCAGCGAGAGACGCCTGGGCAGCGAGCGGGCCACGTACTGTATCGAGGCAGCGAGACTCTTCGAGGAGAGGAGATACGACGAACGAGATATGGTTTAATAGTATTCTCTAACTACACAATGCAATTTTAGCTTCGGCGTTGGCGTCTAGGCCGCCAAAAGATGGTGGATAGGAGTCTCGAGATTGGACATGCTAGAATAAGACTATTGGAACTCTTTCTTAAACCACACGAGCGCCATGTTTATTTTTATTTTTATTTTTTTTACGGCGGTACGCTTCAAGCCGGATTTCAATAGCTTCATCGAAGCTATTATCTTAGGCAATCTTAGAATTGTAGATTTATGTTTGTTTGTTTTTTAGTTCGCATCGAGCAGTTAGGCTGGTTCATGAGTAAAGCCAGAAAACTGTAAGACAGGTAGATATTTTTAGACAACAGATGAGAAATCGTAGAGATGTACTTTTCTCTCTTTTTTTCTTTCATATATATTTGTTAACCCAGGTCGTAGGGAGTTTCTCTTCCTCTCCTTACACGTCGCCTCCTCGTACAATTCCTTGTACAAATCCCGCGTCACAAACACATTCATCGTCATAGCCATGTTTGAAATTATCGAGGCCGGCCGAGACGTCGAAGACAGTCGGCCGAAGATCGTCGACGCTGATGACAACGGCAACGATGACGTGGGGGATACATGGGAGTCTATCGTGATCCATGTGCAAAGTAAGTAGCACATAACCCTGTCTCTCGTCTATGAGATATACCTCCTATTATGGACACTTGTGAATAAATGTGCTAAGGAAGGCCAAGATGCAGACGACCCGGATGACTGGGAGCATATCCATAGATCCGAGGCCGACCCCTGTAAGTGCGGCCATGTTCTTACATTTTTATATCTTGCCCCTGCTTGCCGGGTCAGGCTTATAAAGACTACGTACCGCTCTTTTTCTCGTCATACGTACTGCTCGCCCTCTATCTCTCGTTATATTAGAGATATCGAGAGAGGAAGAGAGAGAGGGAAAGAGCATATTGTTGCTACTAAATCACCTATCGCGAGCTAGAGAGCTGACCAGACAAACGCAGTCGTCCCTGGAACCCTCGAACACGAAGACGAGGAGAACGAGGCCGTAACAGAGAAGCCGATCGAGACAGAAGACTGGGTGTGCCTGAGCCAGACGCCGCACCTCGACAAGTGGCAGAAAGCGTCGGACGGCGGACGGCGCGAGGGACTCGCTACCGTCGCCGTCGCCGCCGCTGACGCCGACGCCGATGCCAGCGCCATGCGACGAGACCTCGCGCGCAGGGAACGCTCCGCCTTAGAGGCCATGGTCGGGGAGACTCTGAGCGACGAGAAGGAAGAGGAGAGGGACGTCGCGAGCGCCGGAGCCGGAGCCGCGGAGAGCTCTGATAGCGTCGTCGTCGTCGCCGCCGCCGTACCGAAACAGCCCAAGGCCCAGAAGACGACGGACCGACACCCGCGGCTGCTGGCGGAGTACGACGTGGGCGCCGGCTCGAAGCGCGACCCGCCTACTTTTCACGACATCGTGGGGAGGGAGAGAGATGTTTGGTAGCGAATTTATTTTTCATATGATTTTTTTTTTGGTTGGTTAGAATTTATATTCGTTTTTAAGTGGAATTTGCCTCCGTTAAAAGGGGCTACGTAGTGTACGGCTAGAGAAGGGATCGAGTTTCATGTGAGTCTTGGGACAAACTGGGGGGTCCCCTGTCGAGAAGATGTGGTGTACTATGTATGACATATGTACCTATATGCAAATATACGAATCATGTGTAACCTTTATGATGTATACCTCCTTGTGCCCTCTACGAGGTACATAATGTGAATAGGTAGATAGTAAAAGTTTGTTTGCTACAGGTACCTAATCGTACAATAGGTAGGTACAATATGTACCTAGGTATCATCTATGTATAGAGGCCTCGTGCTATCTCCCGTGGCTCAGAAGCTCACAATTCGTAAGCTGGCGGGACACGACTCGGATATGGAGGGGCAAGTTGATTTGAATTACTCTTATTTACATAGATACTGCTGAAGAGAAGAACTCAGCCACGATGCGGAAAAAGGCGATTGGTTACGAGTGAGGTCTCCAGTTAGTGTATTATAGGGTACATAACACTAAAAGGTCTAGAGGAACAAAGTCGGGTGTTAAAGATGCCGTGATGTGACTAGATTATATATGTATGTACTTGTATGTGAGGCGGTGCTGAGTTATACACGCGCTACGTCTTTAGGTAGGTACATACTAGACTTAGGGATTTATGTACATATTTTCATATGTAAAGAAAAGGTAAATCCAGTTGACGCGGGGCTCTCTATGTACCTCCTGACGTATGCACGTAGTAAGTACATCTGGTAGTGACGGTTTGTCGAATCATTTCATGTTCTACATAACATTATGTATGGTAGTGACAAGTTCTAGAAGCATAAAGTACCTACATATGTGCATATGTACCCTGGATAGGTAGGGATAGGTACATACATGTACATAATATAGGGTAACTACCTACATGTATATAACAAGAACGGCAGTAGCAGCCTTTCAAGTCGTCTCCTGCCGTTAATACATTATTCTTTCTGTTCTACTCTGATAATTTCTTCTTTCCTTCTTTTTTTTTTTTTTTTTCCTCAAACAACCCAAAAAAATCCTACATTACCTATCTCGTTCTCCCTTATTCTCATATTCGTCCATCTTCATTCGCTCAGATCTATATCTCGTCTGATCGGAAACCCCGCTTCCTTAAGTAAATCGACGATCAACAATCCGAGAGAGGCCGAGCGATTAATTCTACATTTACAGGTGATACCATACACACAGTCAATCAATAATAATAATACCATTCCCATACTCTACCGTACCGCATCACTTCACCGGATCAACCTTACATATGGCGGATTTCTCTGCACCTTCAGGCCCGCCGCCTCCCAAGGTTCCCGAGGGCTGGGTTGCCCGTTGGAATGAGCAGTACCACGAATGGTGAGCTTTTTTACTCGAATCCTATCATTTAATCTCTCATTAATCATAGCCATCTAATCACTCATCATGTAGGTTCTACGTTAACACGTATACCAAGAAGTCACAATGGGAGAGACCCATTGAACCCGCTATCGATCCTACTGCCCGCAATGACGGCGCTCCCTCGGGCCCGCCCCCGGGCTACAGTCCTGGTCCTAGTCCCGCCCCTACCGACACCAAGAACCCCTTCATCAACGAGGCCACTAAGCCTGGTGCCCCTTCAGGTTCTCGAAACTTCGACGAGGACGCAGACGCCCGACTAGCGCGACAGCTACAGGAGGAGGAAAACGCCCGCGCGCGTACTCCCGGCGGAGGAGCTGCGCAATCCTACGCCCAAAATTACTCTCAGTACGACCAGCAACAGTACTCGACCAATCCTGCTGGCGGTAGTTCCTCTGATAAGGCCAAGGGTCTGCTGGGAAAGTTCTTTGGTGGTAAGAATAAGCAGCAGGGTCCAGGCGGGTACGGGGGCGGATACGGGGGCGGATACCCCGGGCAGCAGCCATACGGACAGCCACAGCAACCTTACGGAGGTTACGGCAGCCCGCCCCCTCCCCAGCAGGGCTACTATAACAGCCCGCCGCCTCAACAGTACGGTGGTTACGGTCCCCCGCCGCAGCAATACGGTGGTGGCTATGGAGGCTACCCTCAGCAGCAACCACAAGGCGGCTATTACGGTGGCCAGCAACCTCAGAAGAAGTCCGGTGGCCTAGGCGCGGCGGGTGGAGCGGCACTAGGTCTAGGCGCTGGGCTGGTCGGCGGCGCCCTCATCGCGGACGCTATCGACGACCATGAGCAGGAGGCCTATATGGATGGCTACCAGGACGGGAATAACAACGACTTTGGTGGCGGCGACGATTTCGGTGGCGACTTCTAAGGCATTCACATCATACCGCATATCATTTTTCGTGTTGCGTTGTTTTTCTTCTTTCGTTTCCTATCGTTGTTTTTTTCAGTCAACCAAAATATTTGCTGTTTGACAACATGCGCGCGTGCATACAGGACATTGCTTTATTCCTACGGAAAGATCAGGAGATTGCACATGAAAGCAAGGGGAAAGGGAAGGGAGGAAAGGGGGAAGGAGCATAACGAAGTAAGATGGACGATCGTGTTAGCTGGCTAGGGACTAGGTAAATACCTAGATTAGGGCATCATAAAGCACTGAATTGATCACGAATGAACGAACGAACGAGCGCTATATCCGCTACGAGGGTGAGACGATAAAAAAAAACTTAGAAGCGGAGATCGAGTAGGGGGAGGGGGAATAGTGAGGAGGGAGTTGATTATTAGCTTAAGCCGATAGCTTCGATCTGCCTCGTTCCGGGATAATGAGGAAGTAAAACGTACGACGGTAGTTATATGCATTAGGTTCTGCGATGAAATACCTACCTACCACCTACCTATCGTTCAGTGGCGAGGACTGCTCATCCCGTCTTCACGTATATGTATAGGGTTAGCAGGTAGTTTAAGTAGGTGGTAGTTATACAGTACCTAACTAACTACATGGTTCTACGCGTTTATATGCGTATTAGATGGTTTTGGCTTTGAGCATTACTCGTGATCATACGTGTTATTCAGTTATATCAGTATCGGAGGTAGACTATGTACCTGGTATATACTTCCCCTCCTCCTCCTCCTCCTCCCCCTCCTTTTTTACGACTCAACTTAGACTGTGTCTCCTTGAGTAAGTAAGTAAGTTCTTGTTACCCTCGTCTCCCCCCCCCTTGAAAGGTTGAACCCGAGTCACCTCCTCCCGTTCTTCTTGCTGCCGCCGGCGGAAGCGGGTTGCGAGTCGTCTTTCTTGTTGTTGTTGTTGTTGTTGTTGCCGCCGCTGGCCTGGCCGGCTAGGTAGGCGGCCATGTCGAAGTTGCCCATGGGGTTGGCGCCGGGCTGGGAGGCGCCGCCGCCCATCAGGCTGCTCATCGGGTTGTTCTTCTGCTGCGCCTCGAACTCGGCGCGCATCTCGGGGTCCACTGCGATTTTACGTAAGCGTCGGGTTGGCCTAGTTTAAGAGAGGGAGGGAGGGATAGGGCAAGGGACTTACTGTTCTCGAGGAGCTTCGGTAGGCCTAAGAACAGGGCCATGCTGGCGAGACTCATGAGGATCATGGGGTTTCTGAGGATGCCGAAGACGGAGACTGTGTTTGGCGCATTCGTTAGCTCGTCTTGCATTGCTTTTTTTTTCTTTTTGGTTCGCGATCTTTCTCTCTCCCTCTCTCTCTCTCTCTCTCTTGCTCGTTTCGCGCTGTGCGAGAGAGACATCACATCATCTGAGGCGGAGGAGAGTAAAAAGGGGGGGAGAAAAATCACTTACAAGACCCCCTCTCCACGTAATACTCCTTCGCGCCCAACGTCCGGACAGCGAAGCGTCCGCGCTCGCCGCCCGTCCGGGACACTTCCTGGCCCTTGTTCCCCCAGTCGTTTCCGCGGAACGTCTCCCAGGCCCTGACCCTCAGGCCCGCCTCCTCGGCCCCGGCGACGGCGATGGCCTCGAAGACGTCCACGCGCAGGGGCGCGAAGGCGTGCGTGGCGCAGTACACGTCCGCGAGGTACGAGCCGGGCGTGACGTTGCGGAAGACGAAGGCGCCGGCGGCGGCGAGCGGGGCGTCGTGGCGCGCGCCGAGGGAGGTCAGCGTCGCGCGCGCCGAGGACGCGAGGGCCTGCGGGTTCGGCAGGGCCTGCGAGGACGGGATCCAGAGCGTGACTGTGGCCTGTGGCTGTGGCTGTCGGGCGGATGTGGTGCTTGGTAGGCAGGACAGGAGGACGCCTAGGACGGTGGGGAGGGAGGGACGCATGGTGTTCTCTTTTCAGTTTTTTTTTCCTCCTATAATTTCTTCTCGTTTTTTGCTGGGTTTCGTTGGAGGGAGGGTGGTTATGTTGACAATGAGTAGTATATTGCAGTTTGTGAACGTTGAAGTTTAATGGATTTACCGTTGAGATGAGATAATTGAGTTGCTAGGTACGAAGTACGTATGGAGTTTATTAACACCGTAAAGTTTAAGAAGCTATGTAAGCAGGTTAGCGACCAATACATACGATTACCTACACATATGCAATGCGTGGGGGTTCCAATCGATAACCTATGGTTGGAGGTCTTGGCATCTAATTCAAAAGTACAGTACCATAGGTAGTACATGTTTGTATTAAGGCGGCATCTTCAACTTTTCTTCATATTCATATAATTTATAAGATTAATTTACATCAATCCAAAACAGACGATCATAAAAAATGAGACTTCAAATCATATCATCCTCGCCTTGGAGATATGAGTCAATTCTCACGAAATCTAGGGTTATATAAAAGGGTATAGAGTATCCTTGGTTCAAGAGCATCTCTTAAACTACCGTTGGCGCTTCTTCCTCTTTAGCATCTTTTCCCGATCTGTCCTCCTTCCCCTCCGTCGTAGCAGCAGCCGCATTCTGGAAGGATTGCTCGAAGTCGGCAATGATATCGTCGATATGTTCCGTGCCGACAGAGATACGGATCAAGTCCTCAGTCGTGCCCGAACTGATCTTTTCCTCGTCCGACAGCTGCTCATGCGTAGTTGTCCAAGGGTGAATAGCCAGCGTCTTGGAATCACCCACGTTGGCCAAGTTGGAGATCAACTTAAACCCATCGACAATCTGACTACCGGCCACGCCACCACCCTTGACTCCAAAGCTCAAGACGCCACCAAAACCCCTCTTCAGATATTTCTTGGCCAGCTCGTGGCTAGGATGGCTTACTAGCCCAGGGTATGATACCCAGCTCACGTAGGGGCTAGACTCGAGGTACTTTGCGAGCGCAAGTGCGTTTTGCGCGTGCCTTTCAGCTCTCAAACTCAGCGTTTCTATCCCGAGAATGAGCTGTTGCGCGGCGAAGGGGTTCAGAGAAGAACCCAGGTCACGCAGGATTTCCACCCTCACACGAATGGCGAAAGCATGCTTTCCAAAGGTCTCCCAGAATTTAAGACCGTGATACCCTTCTGACGGCTCAACCATCTGTGGGAATCGAGCTGCGTTCTTTCCCCAATCGAATTTTCCGCTATCAACGACGACGCCAGCGATTGTCGTCCCGTGGCCGCCGATCCACTTAGTCGCCGAGTGGACGACGATATCGGCGCCATGGTCTATAGGCCTGACAAAATACCCTCCAGCTCCAAAGGTATTATCGACCTATGGTTTATATTAATATAGTGCATCCTAGCATTGTCATACGTGTGAGCTACTTACTACAACAGGGACACCTTTTTCGTGGGCAACTTTGGCAATGGCTTCAAAATCTGGCACGTTATATCGGGGGTTACCGATGCTCTCGATATACACAGCCTTCGTCTTGTCGTCGATAGCCGCGGCGAATTCCTCAGGCCTATCGCTCTTGATGAATTTGGTGGTGATCCCGAATCGGGCTATGAAAACCTTGAGCTGGTTATATGTACCACCATAAAGATTAGGGGTAGCAACGATGTTATCTCCAGAGTGCGCGAGCGCGGCAATGGCCATAAACTGAGCAGCTTGGCCGGACGAAGCTGCGACGGCAGCGGCGCCGCCTTCCAAGGCTGCGATACGCTTCTCAAAAACGTCTACGGTTGGCTATTTAGACCGAGTTAGTACTGACTCGAACACGATAGATGCAATTGACTACGATTACTAACGTTCATGAGCCGACTATATATATTGCCAAATTCCTTAAGGCCGAACAGCCTCGCGCCGTGGGCTGAATCATTGAAGACAAAGCTCTAATTAATATCCAACGTTAGCTCTCAACGAGGTGGCAACGAAAGGCTCACAAACTTAACATACGGTTGAAGCATAGATGGGAACTGCGCGAGCATTCGTCGCCGGATCCGGCTTTTGACTGTTACCCAATTAGCTGGTGATACCTCAAGATGTCCGTGGCATCAGACAAATGACATACCCCGCATGAAGCTGAAGCGTCTCGAAGTGTTCACTCAGTTCCTCTGCCATCGTGCCTGATATGTACTATAATAGACGTATATAGTAAATATGTTTCACAAGTATCAAAGGATCTTCACTCGTCGTATAAGTGGGATATATCGGAGAATAGATGCAGTAGCAATGGCTATGAGTAAGTATCACAAGAGCTCTTCGATAATTTTTATAACGGAAATGAATAGTCGGACACCTTCTTTTTCTTTTATTCCATGTATACGCTCATGGTCTTCCGACCTAGTGGTACGTCGCCTACCCTCGAACGAATCGTCTTTCTCGGGTCCCTGTTTTGGGGTCATGGTGGAGTCGTGGGTGAAAAGCACGCCATCGATGTACGCCCACTAGAGAGAGAGCATGGAGGGCATGTAAGACTGTACTTACCGTATGTAAGAGTAGTATCATGGATACGATATGTATGGGGTATGTACCTAGATCTTGTTACCGGACTACGGTTTAGCTATGACGGGGTTGCGGAGTTTGTGTATAAAGGCCTTTTTTTAAGACCTTTACGATTTGTACGACTTATACGAGTTTTTGATTTATACCTTAGGTAGGTAAGTTAGATACATGGTATATTAAGGGAATAATTCCATTGTTTTTTTCATTAATATTACCTACCTATACATTCAGTATATCCTTTAATTCTTTTTATAAGGAAACAATAATTAAATGGTAATGAAGCTAATCTCTCGATATTCATATTACATGTATTGTACTAGGTAGCTACTTGTATGTGCTATGAACTATAAAGAGGTAGCGTGGAGGTATGACGCAGGTATTGCAGTAATGTCAAATAAATGGCGGGGTATAGGAAAAACATCATCCAACGGCCGTATTGCGACAGATCTAATACCCGTAACGGGAAGGATATCGGGGGTGTAGCAGTGTAAAGTTTACGATTACCTTCCTAGTATAGTAAACCTACCAAGCTGCTGGGTTCAACGCTCCTGCAGTTCATATCATGACGACAGGCATGTGCAGATTACCTAGTTAAGTGATTTAAGATTTATATTTATCATCAGGTATATAAATCTCGTTTCCTTCTTTGAATATTTAAGATACCTAAATTTCTAAAAGTTGGACAGTATAAAACTGAGAATTAAGAGGTATATAAGATGTAAAAATAAAAAGATCTTGGTTACGTTAAAACATTGTGGTATGTCGGGTTTGTCCATTTCATCGTAACAAAAACTCAATCGAACTACTCGAAAACGAGGTTCTCTAATTCCCGGGATTGCTCAACAATTATATCTCGAAATTTCCTCCAACGCCGGTCGAATCCTATACTAGTTGGCTAGTCATCTAGACGAAGCCTAAAACCCCCCGGATTCTTTCCTTAAAAGAAAAGAACTATCCCTAACTCGAACTATCAGTTCTCCGAGAGAATAAATAGATCGTGATTTATGTAGGTCAAGCTCTTCAGCTTTTTCCTAAGCGTAAATATACGTCCTCCCAGCCTTTAACCATCTTCGGCTCTTCCCGAAAGTCAACCGATGGGCGGTATGGTGAGAGGGGAATATCGGTATAGCCATGACTGCCGACTGAGAGCGAACAGTCGACTACGCGGCAGGCTGTGCCTCTCTCATCTCGGGTTTGTTCGAAGCGTCCTTGGAAGCGGGTAGGCGGAGGAGTCCTGCATCGAGCACGCCCTTTCCCGAAATAATAGCCGAGCCGGTCCAGAGCAGAAACTCGATCGCGCTGAAGGCAATGCTGGCTCGGGCTGATGCGCAAACGCTGCCGCGGCAGAATAATAGCTTACTCATGAAGACGGAGAGAGCGACAAAGCCGGCAAAGTAGAAGATCGCATTGACCATCTCAAAGCATGTCGCGACCAATGGATGAGAATCTAATAGGACATAAGCTTCCATCGTCATTTGTACGCAATCTGTCTTGGTTCGTTACTGCTTACATCGGGATGCGAATCTCGGCATTAGTTCTAGGTAGAGGATGGAGAAAATCGAGATTACCGACACAGCTAGTAGCCAGTTGATCTGAGAAGGGGCCACGGTCATCGTATCCACGGTGTACCAGTGATTGACTACAAGCCACCATATTAGCTCTGCAGTAACCGCCATTCCGCTCCGCCTACTACGCTATACATACCATAAGCTGTCAGACTCATCAAAACGATGGCAAATAGTAACTGGAGAGCTCGGACCGCCATCGTTACGAGGTTTAAGGAGACCATTTTGGCGGTAGGGAAACGGGGTATGCGACTGGGAAAACGAGTGTCACGATGCGAAGTAGTCGTCATAAAATGCGATATCGCCGCGATGAGCAAGGTTGGCTGGTTAACAAGAACAGTAGTGGGTATTTGTATGAATAGTATAAATGAAGATCAACGGCGGGATAGGATAAAAAGGAGGTATTCTAAAGAACGTAAAAAAAAAAAACCGGGCAAAAGGCACTAGGCACCAGGCACATAGCAAGATAGAACGGAGGATATGAGAGAAAGACCAAATGCGAAAAAAAAGAAGGACTACCAATTCTTTCCTCAACTCGGGGCACCTCTCGTTAATTATCTACGATCACGCATTTTCCATCCATTTCGTCAGGGGAAAATAGCCCTGGTTGAGGTCTAATGGTTTGATGGCACGTTCGCAGTCGTGCCGGCAGAAGCAGACGTCTTTTCCCTGAACCCTGGCCGTCCTACCCTAAGCAGCAACGTGCCGTGGTGAGACCATCTGAAACGGGGACGATCAAGGACGATCAGGGGTTCTGTGAGCAATGCAAACGTTTTTTTTTTTTTTCATTCCCAAAAGGGGAGAGTGGACAGGGTTGAGGGACCAGTCCAGGCCCAATCATATTTCCATCTGCCGAGATGTCTCACACGAAACAGGTACGCGGGGCCTCAATGCCATAGACCTGTCTTCTTTCGTACTTTGTATGTAGTCGTACACGTCAAGATGAAAGTGCTTGGCTGATGTAGTTTGACATTGATATCTGTTAGATCTGAACACACGGACCTCTATTCTCTACAATAGGTATCTTTGACGAACTGGTATTTGTACACGCCACCATCGATACATCATGATAGTATAACATCTTATAAGTCATCAGGTATTAATGACATATTATGCACCTGTTCGGCACATTTAAGATGAGAGCCGGAAAATTCAAATGGACGGTGGTAGAGGCACAGCATGTTAGCGAGCGGTTATTAAATAAGGTAGGTACCTACATACGCGCGCGACCACAGTCGTCCATACATCTATCCACCTCTGCTTAATACTTGACGTCCAAACCACAAATAAGGGTAGGTTTAGGTAGGTACGTTAGGTAGATACTTTACATGCAGAAGTCCGCCGTCTACCAGGTACATATACGTCGAGTCGTAGCGTAGACCCTGACGATACCTAATGACGAGCCCGAGTGCGGGGAGCGAGCTAGACTGGAAAGAAACGACGGTTTGGAAGCGTGCTTGGAGGATGTGTCAGAAGGCCGTCCTGGAGTATTAGATTGACCTTGGCTGCCGGAGCCAAGTCGTCTCGAGGCTTCACTTCGGGACGAGTCTCGGGTGTCGCCGTTGGGTATAGTGCATGGCTTGGGAGGTAGATAGATAGGTACACCTTTCCGAAAGAAACTACATGCCCAACAGATAACTTGTACAGTATACGTTGAGGATACTTACAACAGTAGTCTATCCTCAACTACTATATAACAATACCAGATGTTGGGCTTGCGAATATATGTACCTAGATATGTAGAGAAGAGGAATGTTATAATCTGTAAAGGAGACTAATACATCGTTATATATTCACTTGTATATCGGAGTTGAGAACATATGTTAGTCTGTTGGTATCGTCCGTTTATAATATTCTTAGATTATGTAAAATATCATAACAATCATAACGGCTTTGAACTCAACCCAAATTCTATGATAATTAATCATGCAAGACTGTAAGTCCTGATTAGCGTTAAAATAGTTAAAATGTTAAATGATCCTCCTTGTCAAAAAAAAAACCCCCCAAGGTATTAATTAACCTTCCGGAAAGGATTGGTGGAGCATCGAGAGCGCGGATCGGCCCCGAGCGCCGCACACCGGCCGCGTCTTAACGATTAGGATTAAAGGTGCCAAGACCCGGCAAGGACGAGCTGCAGAATCGACCTAAAAGAATTAAAAAAAAAAAAAAAAAGTGGCGGAGATGTGATAGGGAATCCCCGATCAATGACTTAAGAGGCACAGCCGGAAAAGACGGGCGGAGGAACTTTCCGAATGCAGCATCAGATCAGTTGCTCATATATCGGTGTATACCTTGTACCATCGTACATTAGGTACGTAGTACATACATACATCCTACATGTATATCATCTATGTACATGATGTATGTAGGAGGTATAAGTAATACTGGCTCCTTCAGGCGAGCTGCACCCCCATCTCGTACGTAGTAGACGTCGTAGAAGCGCAAACAGCATCCCCCCCTTTGCCCCAAAACCGTGCTAGCTCGAAGATTACATGCAGGCAGGTCATGCATCATTAGAACATTAGAATGACATTTCCTTAGCGCATCTCTGGGCCCTCCCCCGAGGTACGAAGGTCGACCAATGAGATGGCGCGCCCTCCCTGGCAGGCCTCGGCTTTCTCATTTATGCATACCTACCTACACTACAGCGAGCAGGTGGACGGGTACTATGTAAGGTCAGAAGCTGGAGAAGAAACATGTGCAACGCGATCAACCGAGCACATACCCATACCCTTGAAGGAGTAGGAGCACATACCTATTACAAATTATGGGTAGCTTCTTCTTGTAGAACATATCCTACGACGCTAAAATAAATATATAAGGATGCCTTTTTTTTTTTTATATATATAAGACGTAGATAGTTAATAGTTATATTTTATTTTATCTTATTAATTTTGTTTTCGTTTCCCCATCAGTTGACGGGGTTACTTACCACTTATCTCGAACTACCTACATAAGCAAGGACAAGGTATTACCTAAAAGTGTAGTGTAGGTAGCTGCCCAGTTTATACGTATACATATACACTATTCACTTACCCTTATACCTCATAAAGGCATGCACTCCGAGTGGGTCTCAAATATTTGTGTAGTTCTTTCCTATCTCCTAGCAAGTTCAGAATAATACGCAGGCGCGAGGTTCTCCCTTAACTTCTTTTCTTTATCTTTTATCTTTTTTTTTCTTCTTCTTCACCTCTTCACCTCTTCAACCATCATACATCATATCTACGATACTCGTCTTTCATCAACCAGCGAATAAACCCTTCATATCTCGCAAACTCTATTCATCCTATTTGACCAAAAATACAAATTAAAAAAAAAGGGATTACCCACATCAAAACTAGCTGTGCCGCTCAATAAGCATGGCTGGAATCGGTCCCGATTTGCAGACGCTCGAATATATTAAGCAACTGTCCGCGCCACCCCCTCCTGGTTCACCCTTTGGTCTCCCTGTGCCTGGTTCCGAACGAGAGGGTCGGTCGCCTGTTTACCGGCACTGGCTCTTCCTAGACAAGCCCTTGTTAGATACCTTTTCCCCCGACCTACGCACATTTCACGATCTCTTCCAGGACGCCGTCAAGCGATTTCCCAACTATAGATGTCTCGGTACAAGACCATGGGACCCAGAAAGCAAGTCGTGGGAAAATTACTACGAGTGGCAGACATACGCCGAGGTCGCTGCGCGAAGTAAGAACTTCGGTTCGGGAATATATGAGCTCCACCGTCGTTTCGAAATCCCGCCTGGTAATCATGGCGTTGGTATCTGGAGTCAGAATAGAGCTGAATGGCATATCACAGGTAAGGGGCTGCTATGATTCTAGCTACGGGAGGGTAGATGTTAGTTATCAGTAGTGGCATGTACTAATTTGCATGTCTAAAGATATCGGGTTGACTTCGCAGTCGCTCTTTTCCGTTTCGCTATACGAAACCCTGGGGCCTGATGCCTCCGAGTACATCATAAAACATGCCGGGCTCACCTGCGTGGTGTCATCGCTACCTCATATTCCAACACTCCTTGCCCTGGCGCCTCGAATACCTAGTCTTAAGTTAATCATCAGCATGGATCCTCTAGATGCTGGAGAGCAAAGTGGATATTCAAAGAAAGCGTTGTTAGATAGCATCGCTGCTCAGCACGGCATACAGATCTGGACACTAGAAGGTGTTGAGGAACTCGGAGCTGAAGTAGCTCATCCTGTGCGCCCTCCCCGTCCAGAAGATATCCTCACGGTCAACTATACATCCGGCACCACCGGTGATCCAAAGGGGGTCATACTTACTCACGCCAACTGCGCTGCGGCGATCGCGAATGCCCGTTCTAGTGGGTCATATACTCACACCGACGTCAGCATCTCATACCTACCCCTTGCGCATATATATGGACGGATGATAGACCAAAGCGCCCTATGCTCTGGCTCGGCTGTGGGATACTTCCACGGAAATATGCTGGAGTTGGTTGACGACTTGAAGATCCTGAGACCGACGGGGTTTATATCAGTACCACGTCTATTTAATCGGTTTTGTTTGGGCATCCGAGCTCAAACTGTCGAAGCCAGCGGTGTGAAAGGTGCCCTTTCACGCAGAGCTATAGAGGCGAAGAAGGCGAGCATGAAGCTACCGGCTGGCAAAGCACATAACAAGCACTACCTCTACGACCGAATATGGACACCGAAGGTACGGGCTGCCGTAGGTCTAGATCGCTGTCGTTCCATGGTGAGCGGAAGCGCGCAGCTCGACCCCGACGTTCACGAGTTTCTCCGAGCTGCCTTGGGTAACTTCTTCTGCCAGGGCTACGGTCTTACCGAATCGTACGCGGCGGCATCCTATCAGCTCGACGGTGATTATTCAGTGGGGAACGTAGGTGGCCCGATGCCCGGCGTGGAAATATGTTTGGAATCTCAGCCGGATCTCGAATATCTCGTGACGGACAAACCCAGACCGCGAGGAGAGTTATTATTACGAGGGCCGTTTGTGTTCGGCGGATACCTGAATAACGAAGAAGAGACGAAGAAGGTGTTAGAGCCAGATGGATGGTTTCACACGGGCGATATCGCCGAAATCGACGAACTGGGCCGGATCAAGATCATCGATCGCAAGAAGAACGTGCTGAAGTTGTCACAAGGAGAATACATATCCCCCGAGCGAATCGAGAACGTGTTCTTGGGTAGCTTGAACCTGATCACCACCGCTTTCGTTCACGGCGAACCCAGCCAGTCGACCCTAGTCGGCATTTTCGGTGTGGACCCGACTACATTCGGACCGTTCGCCGGCAATATTCTCAAGAAGACCATAGTCCCGGGGGATATCGAGGCAATCAAGGCAGCTGCCCGAGACCCGCTCGTAATCAAAGGATTTCTTAAAGAGCTCGATATCATCGCCAAGAAGCACAAGTTCAACGGGTACGAACGAGTTCGCAATTGTCTTCTCGACTTCGAACCATTTACCGTGGAAAACCAGCTCCTCACGCCAACGTAAGTGTTTTTTATTCACCTTTTTTTCTCTTTTCAAAAGTTTTTATATCCTTTTTTTTATTTATCTTTTGTTTCGTTTTCTCGAGAGAGAGATATTTATATTAACGGGGTAAACCTTTTTTTTTTTAGCTTGAAATTAAAACGGCCGCAAACGGTTAAGAAATATAAAACCGACATCGAACGCATGTACGCCGAGATTAACGCAGGAACAGAAATGGTCAAACCGAAATTATAAACGAACAGAAATGAAGATAACTTTTCTAGAATAATTATTCGTTCGGTTGTGAATAAAAAAATATTTATTTTTTTTTCTCTTCGAGATATAATGACTTAACGGTATATAATAATATAATTCCATACGAATATAATAAATAATAAACGGCGATTTTTAAATAAAAATAATTATATATTAAATTATTTTAATATTTTTATATACGATATTATATAAAACGGGTTTATTATATAAAATATTACGTAATATATATTAAAATTTAAAATGAAATATTTATTTATCATTTTTAACCCTTTTTTTTTAACTTAATTTAATTTTAAATTTATAATTCGTTTTTTATTAATTTTATTTCCTTTCTTTAGTTTTTTTTTATTTTTTAAAAAAACTCCCCATTAAGTAGCCATGGCTATTAACGGATCGGGGATGTCTTTTAATTGGGGCGAGGTCATCGATTTGACTGGTTCAGACGAAGACGCCGACGTTACTGCCTTTAGTAGTGGTGGTGGTGGTAATAGTAGGAATAATAATAATACCAGCAAACATAAAGGCGATGGCGATATATCTCTCTTACGACAGGCGTCGACCGGGGGCGTGATAAAGGGAGAAGGGAGAGGAAGAGGAGGGGGTCAGGTTTTGTTGGGTTCACGGTTGAGTTCGACGAGGGACGACGCGTCCGCGAACTACGTCGGGTCGTTGCCTCGAGGATCGTCCGCGTACGTACAGCAGCACCAGCGACCGCAACCGCCGCTACCACCACCACAGCTGCTGCAACAATATCAACAGCCACAACAACAAACCCAGACTACCCGACACGCCGCGCCGCTGCAGCCGCACCCACTTATACCAGGGTACCATGCCCCGAAGCGAAGAAAGCTAGGGGACGATGGTGGCAGCCTCGGCAGCAGCGGCGGCGGCGGCGGCATTGGCGAGTACGAGGACGCCGCGTTCGCCGGGACGGACACGAGAACGTTGACGAGGTGTCTGCAGGCGCAGGTGTTTCCGCACCTGGATCGGGCCATGGATAGGCTGGATAGGAACGTCTACGACGTGGAGAGGCTGGGTGGGAAGATCGTTGGGATGGTCGCCGACAGAGAGTTCGAGCACTGCTTCCACCACGGCCGTGGCCGTCTCTCGCCCGAGGCCGAGGCCGCCATCGTCGTGCGGATCCGTAACCTCGTGGAGGCGCTCGCGAAGGGGTCTGTAAGTCTTGGAACACGTGCATTTACGTCCACTCGGCCACGGCATCCTCGTTAACTAATGACATCGTGTAGGAATTCAAGCGTCACCCTTCCGCTCCCGCCCAACTGGCCCCGATGGCCCCGATGGCCCCGATGGTCCCAATGGCCCCGATGGTCCCAATGGCCCCAATAGCTCCGATACCCCTTAGCAACCCTTTGGCACAGTCACCTCTGCCGGCTCCCATATTACCTTCCGTCGAGGATCGACCGAACAAGCTAGTGGCTGAAGAGAGGAATGGTGAGGAGGATAGTCGTGTTGGTCCGCGGCGACCTCGCACGCCTCGAGTACGGCCGAAGAAAAAAGCACCGGTCACACCTCAACAATTGCGGACGAGAGCGAAGGCAGCGCAGTGGCAGTCGGGTAGAAGTTACGCATTCAAAAGGGATGATTCTCCGTTGCAGGTGAGGAGCCGGTGGCTCGGCTTGGTCTCGAGACCGTATCTACTTGCCCAAGAAAGAAACCAGATCGCGGCAGGGCTAGGCAGCGGCCGTATGCTCCGCCTCCGGTCCGATGAGCTACGCCAGCCTAGTGTTTACCATGTAGACTTCGACGACAAAGAAGTGAGATATCTTCGGAACCTCGCAAGGTCTTTCCGTGGCCGATCAGCCGCAAAGACTAGAAGATCATATCTACGTGATTTACGCTATTTCATCAATAAGTACGACGATACGAAGTCTCGCATCCTCGATGCCCACCGTTCCAAGTATCATAATTTTCAACGTCCGCCCTTCCCCTTGCTGCAGCGCCCCGCAGACGCTGTTCGCAATTTCTTAGACGACGTACAACGAAAACAAGTAAACCTAGAACGTAAGTCATTATTTCTCGAACGAGACAATGGCGACGCCCAGGGCGATCACTCGAGAGCAAACATAGTCCCGTCACTGCTATTGGCAAGAGAAGTCGCTGGCAACCGCCTTGGCAGCGCTGCTCGGCGCTATCAGAACTTCAACACCATGTTCAGGAGCGCCAGGGAGGATTATCTGGACCCGAAGGTGGAGTGGACCAACTGCGCTGGCGATATCATGAGTATCAGTTGGTTGTCAGATGCCACGCGTTTCGTCTGCGGCACGACGACACATTCAGACTCCCATAATCAACAATATAACAAACCTGGGAACCTCTTGTTCGGCAATACGGTGTCAAGCACCTTGAAGGCCTATCCCGATCACCGAATCCCCCGCCCTATCATTACGCACGGCGACAACGCGTTAGAGTCGATGCGGGAGAGCCAGGACCCCTGGTTATATACTTCAGTGGTGTCTTCGGACTACGACCCCGTCTACGATTTTGTATTTACCTCGAGCTTTGATAATACCGCCAAGGTCTGGTATTCGCATGCCGGTACCATGGCACTCCGTGAGACATGGCAGCATGAGGGGCGCGTAAACTTCGTTGTGGCGAACAAGAATAAACTTGGTAGCAAAGTAGCCACAGCCGCAGATGTTCCTACAAGAGCAGTGCGCGTCTACCACACGGAACGTGATAAGTCGAGCGGGCTCATATCAGACTATAAATACGATGAGTTCTCCTGCAAGCGGGTTCACGGCGAAGACTACGTACCTTCGGACAAATGGGCTTACTTCCCATCCGCGATCCGTTGGGGGGTCGCAGAAGGCGTGCAACATCTTCTCCTAATCGGCTACTCCCCACGAAGTCTAAACGACGACGACAGCGAGATCCCGGAAGACAAGCGTGTTACCGGCGAACTCTGCCTCTGGGATACAAATAATAATTCCGAGGTCAAGGTTAACTGTGCGGCGACATCTAACGTCTTTGAGGTCGCGTGGCATCCTTATCGGTCAAGTTTTGTAGTGGCGACCTCAGCCTCTCAGACGTCGGAAAAGATCGAGGAGCATATCCGAACTCAGATCCGGGTGTTCGAGATGAGCGAGATGACGGGCCAGTACGGAGTGGTGAAAACCCTCGACTGTCCCGCGATCGACATTAACGAGCTTCTGATCAGGTATAAACATAGGCTCTGTTCAAGACAAAGTTATTAAAGGGGGACTGCTAACATTGGAAACAGGCCTAACTGTACTCTTTATTCCTATGTTGCTGCCGGATGCACGGACGGCAGAGTTTATGTCTGGGACACGGCTGGGAGTGACAATCCAATGTGCGTATTAGAACATGGAGGTAAGTAGCGAGGTATCACCTTGTTATTACCTTGTTAAAGCATCGGGCTAACAATGAATGAAGACCCGGTGGAAGAAATCTTTGGAGACCGAGAACAAGAAGATGTCGGCGTCAAATTCATGGCTTGGGCTACAACCACCGATCGTTTATACACCGGATCATCCGACGGCGTGGTTAAGGTGTGGAACATACGACACGGGAAAGGGGTGTTGGTAAGGAACCTGATCGAAGTGGCAGCGCCAATAACAGCCGGCGCCTTCTCCCCGGACTTTGCGAAACTACTCATCGGAGATGGCAGCGGGCGGGTTTACCTAATGGACGTCGATGATGATGCGGAGAAGAGCGGCCGGGACGACACTGCCGCCGTGTCTTCAGGGTTCTTGCAACTGCAAGTCGACGGTAGACAGCGAGCTATCCGACGTCCTCGGCCTTTCATCCCCCACGACGAGGTTCCCCCGCCGAACCAGCTCGGCCATCAAGAGCATCAGCAACAGCAGTACCACCTCGGACAAGAGAGGGCGAAGGAATACTTGACCACATCGCGTCTCGTCCTGCATCCCGACCCTACGATAGGCGCCGTCCAGGGCCCCGCATACTCGGAAACAGGGCTCTTCCGCGCAGAAGCCCACCTCGACGGACAAGCGCAGGAACCTCTTCTAAGCTTATTCGAGAGCTTGCAGCGCGAAAACCAAGTTTTCCCTCGCACTACTAGGTTTCAGAGGCAGAGAAGTAAGGATAGCGATGATGATGGAGGGAGGGAAAGGGGTGAAGGGATGCGGTCTTTGCATCTCCGAAACACGCGAGTAGATGAGGAAGGCCTGATATTGCTTGACGAGGATACGCGCTCCAGGCTACTAGGTGAGAGGGCAGAGATGGGAGAAGGGTTGTTAGATTGGGAGTATGAAGATGATTGGGGTGAGTATGAGGAGAGGTGATAAAGTTGAGAAGGAGATGTGAAGTTGTTGAGAAAAGGATGAAGGGTGAAGAATGAAGGATGCAGAATGAAGGAGGAAGAATGAAGGAGGAATGGAAATGGAAAAGGAAACTTAGTATTAGTCGAGTCCCACCACCTACTAGTGTATATATGCATACACATTAGGTAGTTAAAAAGGTTAACTTGATATACAACCTTATATAAGGTATATATACCTATGTATGTAGTTGACATGGATTTATCTAATCTACTCTTATATAAGAGGTAAGTAAGTAGATAGATACATATGTATGTACATAATGTATAACATGAAGACAAGATTATATAAGTACAGTATAAATGCATACATAAGTACTACTTGATAATAATTCATCCATGTCCAAAACCTAAACCTCTTCTTCACATCGCTCACTTATTTCATACTACACGGTATCCAATACCACCACCGTCGTCCGCCCTTAACGTTCCAAGTGGTATCAACACTCTTCGGATTCGGGTATGTCATAATATTGGTGTTCTGGAGGAAAGGACAACATTCTCGAGGCAAAGTTGTCAAAGAAACTCAGCATCTTGGCGTTATGCCAAACTCGATATTCGATCCTCTCGTTACACCTTGACGCCGGCCGGTATTGTAGAAATACTTTCCCATAAGGGTTTGCGAAGACTTCTAGTGTAGGAATCGAATCAGTCTCTTCTTCTTCTTCTTCTTCTTCTCGAATAACAGGGGAGATGGTAGAGGTATAAGATATAGGTAGTTATATCAAAGGCTTTTTACTCACGGTCTTCGTTCTGCTGCGACAGTTTGTAGGTATAAGTAGCCATGTTAGCAAAATGTAGTCCGCCAACTGAGAAGGCGAATGTTTCTTTGATTCTATTATGGATAGCTTCAACCAGTTCCCCATATAGCGCCTCCCCTTTCCCGTCATTATCGTCTTCCTCATCCTCGTTTATATCCCCTTCCGGCTCGGCACTAGGCGTCAGGATTATAAACCCATAAGCCTCCCACCCGTCCAGAAATTGGCCCACGCCCTCGTCGTCGCCACCCGACGGGTCATGCGCCAGCGTATTCAACAGTCCGTAAGAGTCCGTGTCGGGATCTCCGTCGAATAGACTACCGATGACAAGTTCATCGAACTCGCTCCTTTCTAGGTGGAATCCCTCCTCCCACAGGCGGGCCACAAAAGCCCCGTTATACGAGAATGCTAGGACGGCGGTGTCGCCGGCAAGCTCATCCATGCCGATGGAGACAGGGAAGTTTTCGAATAGGATATAATCGGAGTTGACGTAGGGCTCAGACTTGACGGGATGTCTGTACCTGTTTCCCCATTGCTCATAAAGCCGCCACGTCTCGGACCGCATGAAATCGGAGAGGGAACGATAGTTTAGGAAGTCGACCCATTCCCAGTCCGCGATGGGACTGACGACAGGACAGGGAAGCTGCCGCTTGACCACGCAAGTTGGGTTGTCGTCTGCGCAGGAGCGTGGTGGCACTGTGGCCGTCGGCACGGTCGCGTTTGTTTCGGCAACGGGGTCATACCAGGCCAGCCGCGCGCTCGGGCTCGCCAAAGCCGACCGTACGCCGGCCAGAGCTATACACCATGCTACGAACCGTGGCCGCTTCATGATGTTCATAATCTACCTGCTTGTCGTGTCTGGGAAAGGCTGCGGATGTCTATCGCC
Organism: Hypoxylon lienhwacheense; assembly: GCA_902806505.1. Taxonomy (NCBI): domain Eukaryota; kingdom Fungi; phylum Ascomycota; class Sordariomycetes; order Xylariales; family Hypoxylaceae; genus Hypoxylon; species Hypoxylon lienhwacheense. The sequence continues at coordinate 683,857 of CADCWW010000002.1, read as the reverse complement.
ATGGAACATAACATGGCGATAGATGTCTGGTTGTTATAACCGGGACATTATACTCAGGGGCGGCCTGCTCGTGATTTTTTTTTTTTTTCATTTTTTTTCATTGCCAACTGCTCTATAAAAAGATTATCCTGTCGACTCTCATTGGGCGTATTATGTGGGTAGGAAGGATATGTTGCCATTGCCCTCTTAGTTAGAGATCTATGAGATTGAGATGAAATTTTCCAAGACTTGTAAGTACAGAAATATGACAGGGTTATAACGGGCTCAAGCAAGGGAGAAGAGGGCCTTTTTGTCGTTAGATTAGTCGTATTTTCGTACGGTTTAATCGTGAATATGAAGAAACCTCAGTTCTCGATACTTGTCTCTTATTATAAATCCCGCTCCTTAGTCGATGCCTGGCGCATCCTTGCTTAGCTTGCTTCTCGGCAGGTTGGCGTAGGTAGTGTAGGATTCACATATCGTACCATCTTTAGAGAATGCGGGTACAGTTTTAGGCAATTATACGCTTATTGTATATATAGGTGGGTATTGAATCGTGAAGAATGGCATACTACGGAGTACGAGCTAGGCAGTTAGCAAATGTATAAATGTCTCTTTTCCAACTACCTTCTTGGCGATCCCTATTTGACCTTACTGGAAGTAGGTATGTAGGAACTTTTAGTGTACCTGGTAACATTTTACTAATTAACCTACCTACCTATACACCAGCCCAGCTGTAGTAAGGTAGGTATTTTATAATCCTGATGAATCAACCCGTTGACATGTACCTACCTACCTATCTATCTATTCAGTCATCTCAGTTACGTAGTCCTCCCTCCTACCCATCCGTCGAATATAAAAACCATCATACCCCTAGACGTGCCTACCACACAAATAACCCGCGAGATCCGCCACGACTACCTCCTACCTTCCCGGAAGCCCCAACTCGAACCCCTTAGGTAGGTACCCTACGGAGACATGTCGTTATCATTACTCTTGTTGTCGGACTTACTGCGGACCGTGAGATGCCTCGATTCTCTCCCTTGCTTCGCCCGTCTGGCCTTAAGCTCCTCGCTGCATGTAACTAAAGACGGTTAGAACGGAAAGGCTCGCTCTGTCCATGGACAGGATATCTCGGATGCGTGTCTGGGCCGCGTACTCGCGGACTGGATGTCATGGGTTTATTTTATAGTATTATACGTACCTAGTTTAGATGTTAGAAGGCGTGATCTCACATTCGTTGACGAAAAAAAACCCCCTTTTTCTTTTTAGAAATCCAGCGTACGAATTATTTATAGGATTAGGTAGGCTATCTTGTATCCGCTCCATCTGTAAGGCTCGTATGGACGTACATATTTATGTATGGGGAACGTGACGGCATAGCATTACTATTATAGGAATATGCAGCTTCCTAAAGGACTTAGTAGATGAGACTGGTTGGTTGTGTGATTGTCGTCTATTCGTTATATTGAGCCTGATACACCTGATTTCTCTATTGTATAAGTGGACGGCACATATAACGCTTATAAGTTACTCATCGCGGGAAGGCAAGGAAATATGTAGAAGTGGGTATTTACTACAGCTAAGCTGAGTATCTCGGCATTGTCCATTCATACGCCTCAATACACATCTAGGGGAACAAGCTGGCCAGTGTCAATCCTCCGCGAGATTATCATCAGAAGTAAGCTAGAACCACCTATCTCTCCATTCTCCTAATATCAAATCAAATCATCGCCGTAAAGAGCCGCCCTTGCTTTTTTTGGTGCCTTTTAACGCCTTCTCTGCAACGGATACTATACATTATGCAATCTGTACCGAAGATTGTTCTGCTTCGCGAAGTGAACGCCAGGTAGACTAGCAAAATAAGAAGAGAGAAAAAAAGACGGAGAGATAGGGGGAAAGAGGAAAAGGGGAAAAGGAAAAAAAAAAAGTAGACAACGAGACAAAAGTCCGTCGGCAAAATCGAAAGGGAGCCATCATAATGGTCATTAATAATGATCTTGTGCATATGCTAATGCAGGGGGGAACTGGGATCCCATCTGGTTTAAACGCAGAATACCAACAACGCCATCCCATGCTGCGTGATTCGTAAGGCGCTCGTAAGTTACGATACTCAACACGATCTTGAGCTGCAGCCATCCATTAGGCTTGGCTGGTGATAAGAGACCGAAAACCTCGAGTTTAGAGACCTCGATTATGTACCAAGGCCCAAGCAATCCAGCCTATACTGCTCCTTGCATCCTGGATATTGTCAACTTCGACCTCTTACTCCCTTACTCGGTAGTCGGGGGAGGGAAGGCAAATCCAGGAGGGAAGACTGGCATCCCGTTAGGTCCAGTTCCGATTCCGAAAGGGAAAGATGGGATGGCTGGGCCGTTATTCATCCCGTTCCTGTCATCTTGGACGTCGAGTTGTCGGCCATCTCGGTTACGTCGCCACCTGGAGAGATCACCGTCATCATCGCCGCCGGGGCCACGGCTGGACTTAGGACCATGTCTTCCACCCTTGTCAGTCTGCATGCGTCGACTGATTGCCTTCGACGAGACGCCAGCACCGATTTCGATATCAGGCTCTTCGACTACCATGCCCGTCTCGATGGGACGGCCGCCACTACCGCCGTATTCGGCAGTCAGCATCCACTTGCGGTCCGCTTCGGTCAATTTGCTGATGGGGATAACACTGATCCCTGTCTGATAATCGCTGCAGTCGCGAGGACCGAAGCCTACTCCCCAGCGGGTCTGCGAGCGTGTTAATATAAAAGAGGAGGATGGTCAAGGGTCCTGACATTACTTACTCGGAAAGGGCTGTTCTCCATAGCATCCTTGGCATTTACGGCATCACGACGAGTAATCATTTTGACGAAGGCGTGTCGCTTATCCTTGTTGACGATACAAGTCTGCACTTGGCCATGGCGGTTGAAGATGCTGCGCAACTCGCTCTCGGGACACCTAGATATATCTGTTAGTATAAACCGCATGTCCCAGTCGACAGGCCGTTACTTACGTGACACCTCCCACGAATAAAGTTCTGCTCAAGACTGTGGGTCGTGTTAGTAGGATTACCATATTATCGTGAATATGAGAAGATGTTTACCTTTAATTTCACCCTCGCCAAGAGTTCTGTCATACTCAACCCATTTAGTTGTCGGGTGAGATAAGTTGTGTGATGGAGGGCTTGGGCTACGGCCACGGTGGTTAGGGCTGCGTTGTCGATAGTCCAAACCCCTTCCGCGGCGATCTAGGTCATCCATACGTCCAATACCGGGAGAGTTACGGCCATAGCTCCCATACTCGCGCTCAGAACGGCCACGCGGAGAGTCACGGGCATTCCAATGACGTGGAGGTGAGCGCGACCTCGAGCGGTTACGGTATCTATTCGGTGATCTGGCTTGCTGAAAATTGTGTTCACGTGTTTCATCAGGTCTATAACCACCTTGACTCCATGAGCCACTGTAAGGTTGCTGACCTATCGGGGGTACTACAGCCGAGGTAGTAGCAGCAGCAGCAGCAGATGCAGCGGCAGGTGCCGTAGCAATACTATTGCTATGCATGCTGGCTACGATGGCTGGAATCTTATCGAATGGGATGCCTTGCTCAGCAAGGAGCTTGATCAACGCAACCTGCTGTTGGACGTTGGGATCCATGCCAGGAGCCGGAGCTGGTGCCGCAGAAGCACCGGGGGTTACAACTGGATAGCTAGGGGTTTGATTACTAGCAGTCACCGGGGGCATAGAAGTGTGAGCCTGGACTTGACCTGGCTGAGGGAAACCATAGGACATTCCTGGAACATTTACAGGCTGTTGAGGTGTTGGGTATGAGATAGGAGGCTGAGACTGGGCTAGAGAAAGGATAGGTGGCTGCGGCATGCTTGTCTGTGCCGGTGGCGCGTTGTATGGGTTAGTCGGGACCGGGGCCGGGGCCGGAGCTGGGGCTGGAACATTGTTGGTGACGGGCGTGGCCGTGATGTTCTGTCGGGCTATGTTGGCTAGAGCCTCCATGATCGCATTTGGGGCTTCAGTCATGGCAGTCTTATTCTCGGCCAATCCTGGCAAACCAGGGCCCGGAGGAGGAGTGCCGATCGGTGTCGTGGAGTCATCTACAAGGACAAACAAGGATCAGATAATCGAACGTAAGGAGTAGAGCATGATGGCACAGGGTAAGAGGGGGGAGGGGATAGAGGAAAGTGAGAGGCATGATCACGTTCAGAAAAATGGGGGACCTACTCTTTACTGGAAGCGAATATAGCCTCTCTTTGAAGGATTCAATCATGGGTTTAGGGAATGTTTGTCCCTTCTCCCAGATATCAATGAGCTTTCTAATCTTTCCCTATACAAAACAGTCAGGCATGTATTTCTTAGAAGGTTAACGTCGTGATCCAGCTGGTTCCGGTTCGCCATGGGATAAGAGATAAAACTAGACAAGACACGGCCGAGGACCGGGAAACAAAGCAACTAGATTTAGTTTATCCCAGGCGCACCACCGTTGATGCGGATGTTATCACAGACTACGAAAAAAGTTGCATGCGACGAATGTATGATAAAAGCGTACCTTTTGTTCGCCAGGAGCGTTCTGAAAGATGTCATTCATAAGAATAGGAAGCAATTCCGTTACTCTATGCACACCGGCAGCGTAGGTTCCATCCTTCGCGGAACTATTGATAAGTTGGCCTTGCATCTTGGCCTGCTCAACCCACTTGCGAGTTACGGAATCTACGACGTAGAGTACTCCTAGCTTATGGGTTGCTGGTGCTTTCTTGAAATGTGTGTAGATCTTCTGGATGAGTACGGATTCCGACTGTGAGCCCGAGGTTCAAGTTAGCATTCGCCCTTATCCGCCGAAATATTGATGCTGACGTGAAATCTATCAAGTCTTACCTGAACATTTTCGACGCAGAGATTCGTCAACGCCACAATACGAGATTGAGTAACTCCAGGTGGTTTTAGGTTCTGCATGGCATTTAAGCCAGCCTCAAGCTCTGTTACGGGCGACGACGACATGGTTGTTCTAAAGCCCCTCTAAAATCTTTAGAGACCTTGGGGACGAACAACAAGCACAATGTACAACGAGGACAAGCTCGTAGCACTTGTCGAATGATATACGATTTAGAGTCGCGATAGTCACCCAAGTATTAAGGGATGGAGATGGGGATAGGAGGAGGAAGAGAGAGAGGAAGGGAGAGAGAGGGGAAGGGGGAGTGTATATCTTGCTTCGTTTGGCTTTTGGCCGATTACTTGAGAATTCTGTCGCGACCTCGCGAGTTACAGTCGTCAATAGAGACAAATCTAGGTAATGTCGATGTTTTCTCAATGGATCCTTGTTAGAATAGGCAATGTTGAATGATGAAAATATGCCCGCGTTGTCGAGTAATTTGATGCGACAGCGAATGTCACCATTGATATCTTGCACCTCTACTAGTGTATGGCGCGGGAACTCAGTCCCTGTACAAAGTCGAGTTTCTTAGAATGTAACGAATGAGCTGTCTTGGTCACGGTGAGTTGAAAACACCTTTTGCGTATTGAATGCCGGATACAACAAATCTGATACAATGGATTTGAAGATGCCAGCAGAATTTTACGAGATGTTGTTATGTGGTGTTAAGTGGTAGACGTTTTACGGTAGATGAAGTTGGTGTAGGAGGAAAGAAGTTAAGGGAAGAATTAAGGAAGAAGATAATTCGGTGGCTTGTTGGCTAGGTAGTTAGCGTCTTTTTTTTTTTTTTTTTTTTTTTTTTTTCAAGAAAAAGTCGCGTGTTGCAAAGGTGGGGGGAAAAGGTACGTACTCCCTTTAAGTCTACATACAAGGTAGGTAGGTATACTTACTATGTACATATATATATATGTACTATGTGTATTGAAATACATAATGCTTCAATGTTATGTATAATTGAATAGTTACAGTGAAGAAGAATTTCTAATGTTGTCAATATGAAGTATGTAATTATAACTGCCCAGGTACAGAGGTCCATTTTCCCCACGGTATGCATGTGGGTAGTACTTACCTACCCTACCTATTTCACAGTATAATATTAACATGTAATGTTCTACATACATATGTGTACTAGAACTGAGATATTTTCTTATACAATCATACCTACTACCTGTACATGATAGGTACAAAGGCATACTCGATATACATATACGCACAAGGTACCTGGGTATCCATATGTAGTATTGACGTAATGTAATCCGTATAGTTGATATGTACATAAGGTACCTAGGAAGGAAGTACTTGTATCTACTTGATTCAATACATATGTACCTACCAGGTACTACGTAGTGGGTGAATCAATACTCCATTGGTCCGTAGATTAGCCGGGTTGAGTGTCACTTACTAAATTAGGGTATCGGTCGGTCGTAGTATCAAATGCGCATTCTTCTTCTCGAAAAGGAACAAACAATCTTGGGCTATGAGGTACCTACTATGATAACCCAACCCCAGTTGTAAGCATGAAATCATAAAACCATACATGTATGTACACAAACGAGTCGCGGCGAAACAGAAATGAAACTGAGCATATGCACCTATGTATATTTTTAACGTAATTATGAAGTCGAACTGACGCTAAACATTTAAACGTTATAAGAAATACCGAGATACCAGGTAGCTAATATATATGTATTTGTGTGATGTAGGTACAACATCTGGGTATACTCTATCAATACCAGATAATGTACATGTATGTATATATAATCGATTGTACAGAGAGATGTCTTAGAGAAGAAAAAAAAGGCCCTGCACGAATACGTGGGTGCTACGTAATTAATAAATATCCATAGGAACTAATACATTCATTTGTCATCATTGGTTGAGCTTTTCCATCGGAGTAAGGATTTATTTTTTTTTGGTGAGGCTTCGGTTCCAATTGGGAATGACTACCTCACTATAGCCTGTTGAGAATTATAACCTTAGGGTATTTAATGTACCCATACTCGACAATTTTATAGCTACCTTGACAACTGGAACATTCTGAACGTACATCCCTCTTGAGGTATAACCTCTAGTTGCCGGACCCGCTAAATCTTGTATCGGTTTTCCCCCATCCAACCGAAACGGCCCCTGTGTAGTCCGGTCGGTTTACCAAGGTAAAGAAATAAAGTTGTCCTAAGGGTAATCTTCGCTTCTGAGGCATTTCATATTTTTTTTATCTTCTTTTTTTTTAATCTTTTTCTTTCTTTCTTTCTTTCTTTTCCTTTTCTCCCTCTAACGAAGGATTATTACATTTCCTACACTCTTACCAACACCGCCACGATAACTCAAATCTCCCCGCTATACCGTGAGAAATGGCTTCTACCCTCCGTCTTAGTTCTTCTGCCTTTCGAACTACAATTAGGCCTTCTAGCTTAACATCTCGCACTATAGCTTTCAATGCAGTGCGATGCTACTCGTCTTCTAAGAGCCAGGTGAGCACATATGAGCATACTTGGTCTTCCCCCCCTCCCTTCTTACATTCTTAGAGCTTACCAATTACTATAGTCCTTAAAAGAACGCTTTGCCGAGCTACTTCCGGAGAAGATCGAAGAGATTAAGACTTTGAGGAAGTAAGTATATACGAAAACGTGTCCACCCAATTTTACATCACTCACCCTGTGCGTGTAGAGAGCATGGCTCCAAGGTCGTCGATCAGGTCACTCTAGATCAGGTATACGGTGGTGCTCGAGGGATAAAAGCTTTAGTATGGGAAGGCTCGGTTCTCGACTCTGAGGAGGGTATCCGCTTCCGCGGCAAGACGATTCCGGAATGCCAGCAAGTTCTTCCCAAAGCCCCCGGTGGCAAGGAGCCTTTACCGGAAGGTGTGTATTAACTTCAACGTCGGTTCGGGAACGTCGGCTAACATCTCCTAGGCCTGTTCTGGCTTCTCTTGACCGGCGAGGTCCCGAGCGAGCAGCAAGTCCGCGATCTATCCGCCGAGTGGGCTGCCCGATCCGATATCCCCAAGTTCGTCGAGGAATTAATCGACCGTTGCCCTACCGACCTCCACCCGATGGCGCAATTCTCTCTTGCTGTTACAGCACTAGAGCATACCTCATCTTTTGCCAAGGCTTACGCTAAGGGTATCAACAAGAAGGATTACTGGGGATACACCTTCGAAGACTCGATGGACCTGATCGCCAAGCTGCCCACTATTGCCGCTCGCATCTATCAGAACGTCTTTAAGGGCGGGAAGGTGGCGCCGGTTCAGAAGGATAAGGATTACAGCTTCAACTTCGCTAACCAACTAGGCTTTGGCGAGAACAAAGATTTCATCGAGCTATTGCGACTCTACCTTACTATCCACACTGACCACGAGGGTGGCAATGTCAGCGCGCACACTACGCATTTGGTTGGCAGTGCCCTCAGCTCGCCCTTCCTATCGCTTGCCGCTGGTCTGAACGGTCTTGCCGGACCCCTCCATGGTCTTGCTAACCAGGAAGTCTTGAACTGGCTCACCGAGATGAAGAAGACCATCGGCGATGACTTGAGCGACGCGAAGATCACCGAGTACCTATGGTCTACTCTGAACTCGGGCAGAGTCGTTCCCGGTTACGGCCACGCCGTCCTCCGCAAGACCGACCCCAGATACATGGCTCAGCGAGCATTCGCTCAGGAGAAGATGCCCGACGACCCGATGTTCCAGCTGGTTAGCCAGGTTTACAAGATCGCGCCCAAGGTGCTGACCGAGCACGGCAAGACCAAGAATCCGTTCCCCAACGTGGACGCGCACTCTGGCGTCCTCCTTCAGTACTACGGTCTAACGGAAGCTAACTATTACACGGTGCTATTTGGCGTTTCGCGTGCGATCGGTGTGCTGCCGCAGCTCATCATCGACCGCGCCGTGGGTGCGCCTATCGAGAGGCCCAAGAGTTTCTCGACCGCCAAGTGGATCGAGATTTGCAAGAAGCTATAAGGGAAGAGGGATTGCATTTTTTCCTTGTGTCTAAAAGAGCATGCTCCACAAAGGGAATAGATGGGATTACTATCCAGGACGATGTATCAATTGGGGGGGGTGTTAAATTAGATGATGCTCCTAACGATACCAACAGCTGCGCTTGTACAATAATACGTCATGATTAGTTGGGTTGTATAGGTAACTGCTACATAGCTTTTGAACATAACCTCGAGGTTGTCATTACTGTCATTACCTGACTGTCATGGTACACCCCTATAGACTATATTACGTACTCTTCACTCATTGTTTGCCGGAGCCGAGATTCGCCGAACCCATACATTACCCTTGCTTGTACGTATTAGCGTAAGAGCTAGTAAGACACGATACAAACTTTTTTTTCTGCAGCTAGTCTACCTTGTATGTATGTATTCTCATAGGCTTAGTGGCGTTTTATAGTGTACATACAAGGTAAATGGGATACTACTTAATGCCTCGTATTATATACATGTATATATAGATATGGTATAACTATACGATATTGGACATTAGATATCAGATATTAGATATTAGATAGATATTGGATGTCGGATATATCTATTGTTGATTGTTCAATGCTCGAGCTATATAGCTACCACTAGTAGTAATGTACCTAGTAAATACTACGTAGCAATTGGGGAAGATCCGAGCCGCCTGTTGAGGACTAGCAGGTACCTATTACATATGTAGTTAAACACAGATGTAAGATAATCGGGCGGGAGATGTATTCTCAGATTAGATTCCTTGGGGCGGGCTGACGTTTTAAGATCTTGGCAATTGTTGAGCGAGTTGAGGGTTCAACATTTGCAACATTAGTTATTACAAGGGATCCGTGTAATATATCAATGTACCTACTTTATGTACGTGTACATGTACTAAAGTACCGTAGTTGTCTAATTCTTGCTTAAGTCATACATAGTAGGAATGAATCCATCTCGTCGTCAGCTTACTTTTCAACGTTGCAACTTAAATTCCCTTTATTTGATAAAGAGACGTTAGAAGAAGAAATAAAAATATTGAAGAAAAAAAAAGGTTGATTGATCTTCGTTCTTCATCCTGTAGAGACAACAGAACAGATGGTACCTAAGGTAATCCGATCGTGATGGTAATTTGTAAATTCCTTGGCTTGTCTAATATTCGAACAAGACATTTGATTGGTAGCTAAACACGTACTAGATATGTACACTATTAGTAAAGTCTTGATTTTCATGAGTTGATTGGCCAATAGATCCAGGTCCTCGGGACTAATGGGGTACATGCATACACAGAGGTACAACGAGGTAAGTATCAAGTCCGAGGCTGACGGCGCCGACAACCACATGCAGTGTACAACCACGACAAATGAGGTATGTACCTTGTACATACTAAAAGCTAAGCAGTACGGTAATCGTAGTCCGCACACCGACACCAATCAAGACCTTTATCTTATACTGCGTATAGGTAACCTAACTCACTAGATACTCGCTAGAAATCCCCCCCGACTCCGATCACATATTGCTTCGCAAGCAAATTCCCCGTCCTCTCCCCCCCGTCTTCACAATAATTTGTAGTAACCTTGAAACTTACAACTTTTCTTTTCTCCTCCCCCAACTTTATCTTCATCACGCCGCCGTTTGAGCATCATAATTCTTCTCTGAACACATATCCTCCTCCTCCCCGCCCTTATTCTCCTTTCCTTGCGAAGAAGCACCCGACTGCCTTGGTCAGGCCCCTTTCCGTCAACGAATCCTCACTTGACATGTCCACCGCCACCGCTGCCGCCTCCGGGGTTACTCCCCCCTTGACGGGGAAGAAGCTGGAGAAGAAACCTATCACGTTCTCCAACTTACTCCTCGGCGCCGGCCTCAACATGTTTGAGGTCACCACCCTCGGCCAACCTCTGGAGGTCTGCAAGACACATCTTGCCGCCAACCGAGGCGACTCCTTCGCCTCTGCCCTCCGCTCCATCTGGAACCGTGGTGGTGTCCTGGGATGTGAGTATTTGTCTTCACCGCACCTCTATTACTATCCATTCGCTGATATGTAGCCTCTGTACCACAGTCTACCAGGGTCTTATTCCCTGGGCCTGGATCGAAGCCTCGACCAAGGGCGCCGTGTTGCTCTTCGTCGCCTCCGAAGCCGAATACTATGCCCGAGTTGCCGGCGCCTCTGAATTCGGTGGTGGTATTGCTGGTGGCGTAGTCGGCGGTGTTGCGCAGGCCTACGCTACCATGGGCTTTTGTACCTGCATGAAGACGGTCGAGATCACGCAGCACAAGCTCGCCGCATCAGGTGTTAAACCCCCGAGCACCTTCCAGACCTTCATGAACATCTACCATAAGGAAGGTATCCGAGGCATCAACCGTGGTGTCAATGCCGTCGCCATCCGCCAGATGACCAACTGGGGATCGCGATTCGGCTTGTCTCGTCTGGCTGAGCAGGGCATCCGCCGCGTCACCGGCAAGGAACACGGGGAGAAGCTTAGCGCCGTCGAGAAGATCACCGCCTCGGCTTTGGGCGGTGGCTTGTCCGCCTGGAATCAGCCCATCGAGGTTATCCGCGTTGAGATGCAGAGCAAGAAAGAGGACCCTAATCGGCCCAAGAAGATGACAGTCGGGAACACTTTCCGGTATATTTATGGTACCAACGGTATCAGGGGTCTTTACCGCGGTGTCATGCCGCGTGTTGGGTTGAGCATTTGGCAAACGGTTTGCATGGTAGCCATGGGTGATATGTAAGTTCCCCTCCCGCTCTCTCACTGGCACGAGTAAGAGTTCGCATATGCTGACGAGACTTGCGAAATACAGGGCCAAGACTTACGTAGAAAAGTTGACCGGAGAGAAGGTCACTGCTAAGCATTAGGCGGCGTTATACGGATGGGATACCTCATGTGATGATGGGACATGAACATTGAATATTTTGATCCCTGGGTTTTTTTTCTTCTTCTTGTCTCTATCTCTATCTCTCTCTTTCTGGGGATTTTACCCTATAGAGTTTCGGTTCCGGCTTTAGGTTATTATACTTGGGAAGGACGATGTCTGCCCGGCTTTGTATGGTATCACGTCCTCGCCAGGGAACCTACCTATCTACCTACCTATCTATCTAGATTCCATGCCGAGGTCTTATACTGCGGTGACTTGATTACCGACACGGGTGTTTGTGTGTGGTTTGGGGTCACGGGCTTTGGATTTCTCTCTCTCTCTCTCTGCAATGACGCCCTGTTTTTGAGTTACGTACGGTAAGGATCGGATGTTGGGGGTCGGGATAGAGGGTGTGGTTGTCATGGGTTGGCCGCCGCCGGTGGTCATGTATATTGCTAGGAGGCAGGTAGGGATTAGAGAGGCAATAGAAGTATATCGGAAAAGAGAATATGGTATGTTAGTAGCATGTATACTCTGCCCACTTTTTTTCCTCCCCTTTTTCTTTCTTTCTTTTTTTTCATCGAGGGCGGGTGGGAAATCGTTCTGGTGTATACCTACCAGGTAGGTACCTGTCTGACGCATGGATACTGGCACGACTTGGAAGGTGTTAGAAGCAGAGTAGAACGTGGTTCGAAGATGTGGACGTGGGAGATATATATATATATATATATATATATATATATATATCATGTTTGTAGCTAGATGGGGGCGACAGGTAAGCTAGCTGGGAGAGAGGATTTGACGTCGTGGGAGCGGCGAGGAGGGGGGGTGTGTTGGGTGGGAGGTGAGGGTTGAGGTATGTGAAGTGCTGCTTGTTTGGTTAGTGTGGAAAGGCGTAGGTAGGTAGGTAAGTAGGTGTTGATTTGTTTGGGTAATTGTCTGGGGAGGAGGGAGGGAGGGAGGGAGTAGGTAGGTAGGTAGATGTATAAAGGTAGGTAAGTACGGCTTATATTAGGTATATAAGCAAGGTGTATATATATGTGACATGTATAGTCGCCTTCACGAGCGTCGGCTATGATACACCGTGCTCCGTGGCGTAGCTCGTTTTCTCCTATATCCATCGAGCCTCGAGGTGCGGGATAGGATCTGCTCGTGTACAGGTAAGCGTGAGGTTGTCTTTCGTGGCTGGGTGCCTGGTGTTAGGTACGTTTCAGGCCGTCTTGTTGGGTGATTACTACCTTCGGATTAGGTCTTGAGTGGCTATAGCCATTGCTTGTTCGACGATGTTGCCATTCCACCTCTTTGGGGAAAAGGGAAGGGGGGGTTCTCTACTTATTGTGGTCTTGGACGGTTGGACTACTGGGATGGAGTCCGAGGGGACTTGGATGAAGTCGAGTGTACGAGCGTCAGAAGAGGAGACCAGACACTTATATGGATACCTATGTAACAGGCTGTCTGTATTTCCGAGAGTTATACGGGAACTAGCTTGTAGTTCGCAGCTGCTTGAGTTTAGCTTTGGAAGGTATCTCAGAGCTGAGGGAGCTTTGTATGACAATTTTACAAGTTCAAGATACTGTAGCTGATAACATCTAGTACAGATGTATGTGCTTAAGGATGGTCTATTTCCGTATAATACTTATACAACAGTGATACATGGGACATGTTGCGTACCCCTAACTCCACGGATTAAAGAGAGAGTATGTGATATAAGAGATAGAGTAAACAGGAGTCTCTTTCGGTCGTTAAACCAGCTGTTCAAGCTTCTGTCTGGTTTAGAAAACGCAACAATAGTAGCATATGTATTATCCACAAGTCAAGTTCTTATGTTAGGGGTGCTTGGCGACTATATCATACTATCTGATTCCTAGCCTGAGACGCCTCTGTGCTGAAGAGACATTCACAAATATAACAGTATGACATCGTATTAGACAAGGTCCAAGTATCAGAAGGAAGAAACATCAAACCTCGGTAAGATAGGCCGGCGACAGTGATTTTCTATTGTCCTTCTCGATACCACAACAGTATCGAGTCGGCTGACATGCCCAACAGCGGTAAAACATAGGTGCTGACAAATCGTGACTGCAACTGGACAAGTTCACACGAGAATGCTTACCTGATCCGTACAATGCTCGGGTTTGATAGGAGGTATACTTCATGTCTCAAGCACGTGGCTTGATAACCAAGGTACATCCGCCCGGTATGTCGGCGTGTTCCGGAGCACCAAGGCCAGATTCAGATACTTATATCCGATCTGGTCACCGTCTGGCCGAGACACGGTAAGCTATCTGTTGAAAGTCGCCCGGTTGGTTCACCTTGTCACTAGACAGGTTGACCTGCTATAGCTTTTTTTTTCATAGTGTTGAAGTGAAGGGGGTAATCTATCATATACGTAAGTACGCTCTATAGCATCTTGGCAGCAACGCCCATAGGATATGCCCTCCGCGTCTCTTATGGCTAGGTACCCAGCACCATACAGACCTATTGTCTAAGTCGCGCCAATGTACCATCTCCCTTCAGCGTCTAAGACTTCACACCACGCGCAGCTAATATTCAAGTTGGAGCCAAGCCTTTCGTTATCGCAAACGGCCTGGTCGACGACGATCGGCCCACGTTGGCCTGGACAGGCCGAGTGCTTGCGGAATAGGTACGCCACACGACGGTATCAGGGTCTTCGTTGCATTCGCAGCTGACCTCGCCGAAGAGGCTACGTGCCGTACGTGATAGCTATGAATAACACCGTACTTCTCCAGCACGGCTCGGTGTATATGGCGGATGGCATAGGTATACATACATACAGCTTACCCAGGTACCACCTACCTTGGGTTACATGGTGACATAAAACCGCCACGAACCAGACGCCAAGACGAGTTCTAACGTCGTCGCCAAGGCACCTTGCGAACACATACACACATATATAAATATATATAAAAGACATGGTCTATAATAGCAGCTCGCTGTGCTATTCTTGGGTAGCTAGCTTTAGCCTGCCAAGTCTGTAATGTCAAGACTATCTACACCTACGTACCTAATCTAATGGTTCGTGGCCGCGATGCTAGCCCACAAGAGACTCCGCTGCATTAGCCACCTCCGTACCGCACCTTGGGGGTACAGTATGTACATAAACATGAACTTGGCGATCTGTTACCCCCTACCTAAGGTAGGTTAGGTATATGTTAGCCCCGTTCTAATCCCTAGGTATAGGTAGGTATAGGTATATTGGCAGCGAACACTCCATACAGATTTCAAGCATCTACCTCGCTACGTCCTCGACGTCACGTACCTAGATTACTCCTGTTCCTGTTCCTGCACCGACACTGTCCCCTCGCCATAGTAGACACCACTGCGAGATTGAGACGAGGAAAAGAGAAAGACCGCGGCGAGAACAAGGAGATCGCGCGCGTCGCCGTCATGGAATTACATACCTACATACCTACCTACCTAACTACTTGCTACGACGTAGCATGGGCCAATGGGAGGAGAGGTGAAAACGATTACCTAGGCCAGGTACGAGCGAAGTACGTAGGGCTAGGCTCTTCTGGAAAAAAGCCACTTTATTTATTGCGCTGAGACATTGTAGATAGTGTATATATATATTTATACCACGTAGTAGGTAGTTAGACTGTTTATCCATACCCCCTTTCCTAGCTCAGTCAAATGACGCGCTTAGACATATAGTTCCATGTCAGTGACGAGGAACGCGATGCTTGACGCATGTTCTGTAAACGAGTAAACGAGTGCGAGCGAAACGGTGAAGCGACAAAAGCTCGAGGACATAAGATATAGGGTATCAATAATATAATTTTCCATGTTCAAACTACCATGTGACAGCCTTCCTAACTTGAATCGTACAAAGGCTCCCGTATGAAGTCGGTAGGATGTATGTACATCATTCACGCCAGGAGGGGGGTGGGCCATCCTAGAGCGTCAAATATCTTCTTTTTCCTTCTTCTTCTTCTTCTTCTTCTTCTTCTTCTTGGGGACTTCCCGACCGTTACATAAATGACAACATCGTGCCTTATGCAGGGTTGTCTTCCGTGGGGGCGTAAAAAAAAAAAAAAACCTCAACGTTGCCGTATGACGGGCCGATGGCTGTAACTCAGCTAACCTCGTTTTCTTGGGCGGAAGAGAGAAGAGGTTTTGTTATCCCAGGGTAGGAAAAGCCGGGGGGTTTTTTTTTCTTTAGTAATTAGGAGGCCGTACCAAAGGGGTCCTATCGGGTCGCAACGCAACGTTAAGCGTAGGGTATTATAAAGTGACGCCAATGATTATTCTACGTTTTTTATTTTTCAATGTTTGTTTACTTTCTTCTTCCCTTACGTCGAACGGCTGTTCACGGCTATGTGTACCTTGTATGTATATTACTGATATATGTATATATACGCTAGTATTATTCACTTCAAGTGAACATACGTCATAAGGAGGTTATGGCGGTCAGTGTTCTACCGCGCATCCTTATCATCTTATGGTCGCTTGTCAAGTTCCACTTACACACACTATCGGTAGACCTCTCTCTTCCCGCTGATGCCGAGCTTGCCCGTTCTTGATGATGGTCAGGTACGGCGTTGGCGGCCAAGCGGCTCGTTGGAGGTCAGTAGAGCCTCGGCATTGAGCCGTAGACCTCCTTTTTTTCCTTTTTTATATTCTTCTCTCCTTTTTTCCTTTTTGTCCTTTTTGTCCCTTTTTTTAAACACAACCCCACGGGTCTCTGAGTTGGGTTTGGGGAAAGGGGGTGGAGGAAGGGGAAGGGGAAAGGGGAAAGAGGAAAGGCGTAGTCCGGGGGAAAAGAAACAAACCGATTGTTTTGCCCCTGCCGAGGCCGAGACGGCCCGTAACTATTCCCGTATTGTGCGTGTCTAGACTACTATATCTTCTATATCGAATATTACGACGAATAGGATAAGTTCTACTGGTAGGCTGATGAGTGATCGCCCAGCCTGCCCAGCCTGGCCCAGTTCGCCTCATCGAGGCTGTCGGTATTTCTATTCCTATTTTCTATATTTATTCTATACATCTGTCTCGTGGTCGGGTACATACCTCTGCATTTCCTAGTCTTCTTTAGCCAGATTTCCTTCGGTGTCTCAATATCGCTACACGCTTACTCTTCGCCGCGAGCTTGGCCCTCGCTACTCTGCACGATCATCGTCTGCTACGTGGTCGCTAGAATTTTTTCTCCCCCTTTCCCCCTTTGGTGTATGAAATGACGATTGCAACACCCCAAGCTCGTCTAGAGGGATTTTCCGAGGATGTAAAAAAAGGGCAACTCTCCCCATGGAGAGGGTAGATCGACGTGCCGGGGGGCTGGTAGTCTTGGCTTAGCAACTTTCTCTAATGCAGAAAGATGGCGAAGACCTTCGGTGCGACGACCAACAGCCACAGCCAAGCTTCCGATCCAACTGAATTCATTTGTCTAAAAATCTAGCGATCCTGATGACCGAAGAAATGAGAAATGAGAAACGAGTCTGGGCAAGCAATCAAAAATTGGTAGAGCAGCTTATGGCATCCCCGATGATCGCTTGGCGTGAGCGTAAATATACGTTGCCAAGGCCTATTTGTCTGATGAATTTCTTGTCCAAAGTCTTGTCATTCTTCCTACATCGTATGAAGCATACTATGTAGTACCGTGACGAAGTTGTTGTGCTATACTGTGCTATATCATGTAAGTACGTAGGTAATGTTCTTCTAGAAGATCGATCCTTCATCCACACGTAACCGTAGCCAGTCAGGACCGTACATACATCTCTCAGGCCAAGAAGAGGTTAGGTGAAGCATATATGCATTTCACTTACCTGTATAGTACATCGATGTATATATAATTATATACATACACACACATATATATATATATATATACGTATGTGTGTACATGTCAGATCAACGATGCTTGGCCACGATCGGTCGAAATCTGGTTCTTCGCATCGGGTGTACCGTATCTAACAACCACGCAGCGATGGTACATCCACGTCCCATACCCAAAGATCGCGGGCCGCGCTAGTAGTAAATATGACCTTGGCAGCGGGAAAAAAATATCGAATCAAGCAGATCTGCCATAACCTTACATATGTAATGCATAGGATGAAATGGGGAGAAGGGGGGGGGGGGGGACCGCCATCCCATGGGGCCCTTCTATCTTAAGCTTTTTTTTTTTTTTTCGTGGCCCTTACTTTAACTTTGGACGTCTTCGTCAGGCTCAATCCGCTACGACAGAGTTGATACTTTGTTGCGAGTTTAGGCGGCGGCGTGGATCCTCTTAGTCTTTGAATAATGTATGTAAAAAGTACATAAGGAGGTAGGTACGAAAAGACCTCACGTATACAATTATACTCGGATTAGGTAAAGAAAGTTTGACGGAAGTGTAAAAAGACCAAGATGCTTCGGTAGGGGTAAAGCCGCAAAGTCAATATTTATCAATATAGTATACCTTGTCAAGTAGATAACTTTTCTAAGATCAGATGGGCTTTATGTAGAACCCTTCATGCATTGATTGATATATACATAATATAATAATGCGAGGTACATTCTATAGGTAGTCGCTCTACCATTAAAGTTTCTCTTTAAACTTTCACACAAAACTCTCAAGGTTATCACTAGTAGACCCTGAACCATTTAGACGGGATGTTTTATTCTATTTCTCTGCCCTGATCAGGGTTCATGGGTGTTAAGTGATCTTCCTAATTGGAGAAGATGGGGAATTCGTAAGTACTTTAATATGTAGTAAGCACCAAGAGTAGGTACATGGCATATAAGAGGTAGGTAAGAAAAAGGGTGAGAAAAAAAAGACTCATACATATTATATTGTAAGTTCCAAGGTTGTTAACCCTCACGTGGATTGCGACAGTGGTCACTGGTTAATATACTATGTATGTTGGCTCTATCTATAGGTAGTCATCGTCGGGATTATCTCACCGTCTAGTCAACGTAAGTAGTGTAGCGTAGTAACATCAAGCATTTTATAGCTGGGTTGTAGGTATTAGGTATATTATGTATGATGATGAAGTTGCGTGCATTGAGATCTAACCGATGGCATTGCCTCTACCGCGCACGGCGCCTCCGGCGCGTCACTCTGTAGCATCGCAGGTAACGCAGGAGGAGAGAAGAGTTTTTTTTTCTTCTTTTTTTTTCTTTTAGTAGAATCTGATTCGCCGAACGCTAGGAGCATTTTTGGACCGACGAGCTATTATCTATTCCATACAACTACAACCACGAAACACTGCGCTATACGATAGTAAATCAATTGCGGCTCCGAGATTGGTTACCTGAGGTAAGGAAGATCAGAATGAACTTTACCTAATACGGGGCTAGACCTGGCGTCCCCCCCCTTTGTTTAAGGTAAGTAAGCTGGTAAGCCGTGATAGCGAGAGCGCGAGAAGACCCGTCGGTTAGTCGGATACACGACGGTAATGTCGAATACCGTAGTATAGGAATGGGTTTACCCGTTAGGACTTGTTAGGGGAGTAGGGACGTAGGGACAAGTAGGGACAAATAGGGAATGCCCCGGTAAGCCTAGGTTGTTCGCCGGACCATTAAACAAAGCTAGAAATTGCACGCCCTGAGAGGAACTTGAAGGACCACATAATGTCCGAATAAAAGCCATTGACCATTGATAAGAGCTTAAACCGGGGGGTAGAAAAAGGTCGCGAGATGGGAAAATCTTTTAGCGACACAAGCGGCTTGACACTCGGATCATCCCAGTATAATTCCATTCGCCCATACTGTAATATACGTACTTTTCCCCCCACCTATCTGCCCCCCCCTTTGACGGCATATGTACCTGTACTATTGTATAATTCCATATGTATAATTGTATGTATAGTTGAATGTATAATTGTATGTACTTACAAACGGCGAGGCGACTTCCATTATCTTAAGCTGCCTTCCCCTAGCGTAATCACGCACACTAGACGGGCGTACCCCGGTTACTGTAGCACGAATCCGATCCTCGAGATTGCCTTTTGTCCTTGACATGATTGGCGAAATTATCAGGAAAAGAGTTCCATATTTTTTTTTTGCAACGCACAGGCCACGAATGAAGCTTATGATTGATTAAGTAGTCCACGCGACTACTTTCCTTGTACTGCTCGTACTTCATTACATACCTCCTACCTATCTCATTTGAAATAACTGATTGTAATACCAATTACGAAGGACGGAAAGTATGTAGGTACATAGGTAATACGGATTACCGCGTACGTCTGTACGTACATGAATGAATAATACATTCATTGATGTATATACAATGTAGTATGTATCTCATACCGGACATGCTACAGTTTCTCCCGCAATTTTTAAGGCGGGTATGGGGTAGATGAAGACGGAAACAGGTGCGAAGGGATAAGATGGCCGAAGCCGACATTTTATATATCATTCCTATGGTCCCATTGATGAGGCGGATTGTTTATACTACGTACCTCCTAGTCTTCGACGGAGGAGATGCCGACGACCGAAAAAAAAAAAAAAAAAGACCTTGACTTTCTTTGAGACGTAACCAATCCAACTTCGACCAACTTCGTTTTTGAAACCGGATGAAAAGGAAGACCATTCTAGTTAATCTAATTTCGTCCGTCTCAATCTATATATTCGTCCTAAGACTAATGCACTCCGTATATACGAAGGGGTAGGAAGGGGCAAGAAGCGGATATCGGATAGGGAGTTGACGGTGGCCATGAGACTTAAGCGGCAAAAGTTGTGGAGTAGCGGTGATTCCGAGCGAATGCCCATCCGAGAATCCGTGGTAGACAAAAGAGATGGTCTCTTGCCATTGACCGAACTCGCTGTTCCGGAATATGTCGGTGTACTGTTATGCAATACCGCGAAAATAGGGATGGATGAGAAAAAACAACAACAACAACAACAACACCAACTTTTGTCACTGTAAATATGGTCTGTGACCTCTAGCTGGGGTATGGAACTGGAACTGGAGTGAGTTATTACCTACGGTACAGAATTGGGAGAAATGCGGAACTGATCCCATGGGTCCGATGACGTATGAAAAGTAAGCCACGCACACGCCAGACGCCAATCTGTGTACCTTAAAGTTCCAGGAATTGCTTGCTACTTCCTACCTAGGTGCTTAGGTACCGTCGTTAAGCGGTGGGTTAAGGTTACCTTCCCAGCTTCTTCACTTTTTGGATTATATCCAGGTAGTTGTTACCTAGGTAGTTATTTTCGATGGTTCACGTTCCCCTAACCTGAATTTAGTATACTGACTATACTATCATTATCTCATCCATGAGGCCCTTGAGCATTGACAATGACATGACATGGTATAGAACAATAAACTCACGCATTCGGCACGTTGCCGACAGGAGAGCTATGTAGGAAGGACTCCACGTCAGAGAATAACGATTGTCGGTTAATTGATACAAGCTGGGGGATTTTCTGGACCTCGTAATAGTTGGACTGAAAGACTCAGGGTGCTGTAAATAGATAGTGGCATGGCATGCTCTAATAAAACAACATGAAGTAACATGGGATGGCGTTTTCTTAGCAGGATCGGCAAAACTCTTTTGGTGGGTTCCAACAGCTTTGCGCCTTCGAAAAAGTCTCTTTTCAGAGTTCTTGAATGAAAAATGGCTCATAATGCTGGTAAATAGAAGAATAGATACAGTGGTACATGCGGGTATGCAGATGTGCAGCACTGAGTGCAGGCAGGCATGGTACATGTACTCGATATACTTAGCTTAAAGTACCCTGGATTACCCATTATGTATGTACGTACGGCGCATGTGGTTTAGTGTCTGCTTTGCAGATGCAGAGGTGGGTCTGCCTGTTAGCAGGCAAAAGTAGCATTGTGAGATGGGCACAGTAGTAAGGCGCGCCAACTCGCTGCTTATGGGATACGTTGCACAGAGTTGACACTGTGAATAACTAACATTGAAACATGAGCCTACATGGGTGGACCTGGTCGATAGCTTGCAACCTTTTTTCATAAGTTCATGGGTCTAGAGGAGTGACCGTGTTTCCCGAAAGCAGCTTGTGGAATCTTGATTTGGGATGGACCTGGAAGACGGCAAGGGGAGAGAGGGAAAAAAAAAAAAAAAAAACAACTCACTAAAATAATTAGTAGAAGAACTATTCCCATGCCAACCGTCGCATACAGATAACTGAATAGGATCCAAAAAGAGATCAATTGGGGTGAATAAATGCCTCTTCAGCTCCACAGTGATTTTCCCTTAAGCTTTGACTACAAATGAGATATGGCAATGGATATGGAAAAGTCGGTGCGTGTCTGTCATCATGGCCGCAATCGAGTAAATTCCCGCAAGATCAGAGAGTTCATGGGGTGTAAAAATGCTCTTGCTATGGGATGGGATGGGATGTGGAGTCGATGTTGTTCAGGTACCGAAATGTGGAGTCACAGGGACTCGTCCGCACTGTAACTTACTGTGACGTGTACATCAATCTCGTACCTACATAATACAAAGTTAATAAATGTAGCTATGTATCTACCTACCTAATCTAGCAAGCTACGACACTTATGTACAATGTAAGTATAGTACAAACTAATGCACTTAAGATTGCGTGTGATGGGTCGTACCTTTGACTTTAAGTACAATGCGGCGCATCGAAAGCAATTTCCCGGGAGTAGAGGCTTAGGTAAACAAGCGACACACATGGCACGTGAAGGTAAACAAAACTTTTTCGCAAACTTCCAAGGCTCCAAGGCTTTACTTTACAAGCCTGAGCTTAGGAAGCCAATCTTTACGACTGACGTAACTATATCATGAGTGCTTCGAGTTGGGTAGTAAAATCTATTAATTATGAGTCTTTATGTATGAATGTGCTGTAACGTTTATATAAAAATACTATCGAATGTATGTACATGTATGTACGTAGGTAATCACAGGTAGTCCTTGCGTCTTTGGCTTACATCATAACGGCTAGGCATTGCAGCTGCTCTACAAAATTCGCGCGTATAGATACCAGGTACGAAATAGGTATGCATGTACACACATGGCATCTAGAATGAGATTTTTTTTTTTGATAGTTCATGTATATTCCATGAAAGTGCATTGTTTCTGCAACGAGATCATATGTATTTGTCAATATAAAATCAATGATCAGATACAAAAGGTATTATTTACCATACCTATAGAAAAAGAAAGTTAGAAGAATTATAACTGTTGTTCTATATTGTACATAATCATCAGTTTTTTATTTGTGAGACGCATCACAAGAATAAATGACCAAATTTATGTATATAAATGCATACATATCTTACCATTGAAACAACAAGAACAGAGAACTTAAAATAATTGGTATTATGAGCGTCGGCCTAGCTTAGCCAATAAGGATCTATTAAAAACCATAAACCGGGTCTGGTGGAGATACGCGGAAGGATATTTCCACACTGTATCGGTACGTATCGATACTTCCATGTTTGGGGGGAGCCACTAGAAGCTTGGTTAACGAAAAGCCCCACAGTCGGAATTAGCTCTCTTCTCGCTCTGTTCTCTCGCTTTATAAAGAAAAAGCTCGCCCACTCTGAACGCGCTTCCTTTTTTTTTCCTCTCCTCTCTCATCACGTAGAAGACTTGGTTCGGCTCGTCTGGCTCGTCAATTCCACCCAAGGTCGTCCGTGGTGCCTTCCGCCAAAATCTCCCCTCTCCCCTCCTCTCTGTGTGATTAGTTTGAACGTCGTCCATCTCATCAACCACGACATCATTCTTCACCAAAAAGGAAAAAAAAACATCGTCAATTTTACCTATCCTGTTAACCTAATAAACATTCCAGTTCGGATCCTATTGTCGCCTCCCTAGCTCGTCTAACCTGGAATAATTATAATATCTCGGACTCGGTCCTCTGACTTTTTAACCCTTTTCTCTATTCGGTTCGGACACTGAGTTATCACTACTCAGCTGTCGCTACTACAAGCTCGCCACTATGGCCGAGTCTAATAATGCCGGCGCTCCGGCGCTTCGCACGAACATCGAGTCAGGCCAGTTCGACGAGAAGGAGGCTCATCGCATTCAAGATCCCGCCCCTCCAAAGGATCTTAAGGGCGAAGAAGAAGAAGATGAGGACATCGACGCCTTAATCGAGGATCTCGAGTCGCAGGATGGAAATGCCTTCGATGAGGAGGAAGAAGGTGAAGGACAGCCTGGTATTGGCCGCGTCGTTCCTGAAGAGATGCTTCAGACAGATACCCGAGTCGGTTTAACAGAAGGTAAGCCTAGACGGCGATCTAACCTATATGTCGCAATTAGAGAATGCTAACTTTACTGAAGCGGAGGTTACGAACCGCCGTCGCAAATACGGTCTCAACCAGATGAAAGAGGAGAAGGAAAATCTCATCCTCAAGTTTTTCGTAAGTTACAGTGCGGATCTTGTAATTGAACTTATCTAATATAGAGTAGGGTTTCTTTATTGGCCCTATTCAATTCGTCATGGAGGCTGCCGCTGTCCTCGCCGCTGGTTTAGAAGACTGGGTCGACTTTGGTGTCATCTGCGCTCTATTATTGCTCAACGCCTGTGTCGGTTTCATCCAAGAGTTCCAGGCTGGCTCAATTGTCGACGAATTGAAGAAAACCCTTGCTCTTAAGGCTGTTGTCCTTCGTGATGGTACGCTCAAGGAAGTTGAGGCTCCTCAGGTCGTCCCTGGTGATATCCTTCAGGTAGAAGAAGGTACCATCATCCCCGCTGATGGCCGGATCGTCACGGAAGATGCTTTCCTCCAAGTCGACCAGTCTGCCATTACTGGCGAATCTCTCGCTGTCGACAAGCACAAGGGCGACCAATGTTACGCATCCTCCGCAGTCAAGCGTGGCGAGGCTTTTATGGTCGTTACAGCTACTGGTGACAACACCTTCGTCGGTCGCGCTGCGGCCCTTGTAAACCAGGCTGCTGCCGGTACTGGTCACTTCACTGAAGTGTTGAACGGTATCGGAACTATGCTTTTGATTCTTGTCGTCTTCACCCTCTTGATCGTCTGGATTTCCTCATTCTACCGATCCAACCCCATTGTCGACATTCTCCGATTCACTTTGGCTATCACCATTGTTGGTGTCCCCGTTGGTCTTCCTGCTGTCGTCACGACAACAATGGCTGTTGGTGCTGCATACCTCGCCAAGAAGAAGGCTATTGTTCAGAAGCTGTCCGCTATCGAGTCTTTGGCCGGTGTTGAGATTCTTTGCTCCGACAAGACTGGCACCTTGACCAAGAACAAGCTTTCTCTTTCTGAGCCGTTCACCGTCGCAGGTGTTGACCCCGAAGACCTCATGCTCACTGCCTGTCTTGCCGCCAGCCGCAAGAAGAAGGGTATGGATGCCATCGACAAGGCTTTCTTGAAGTCGCTGAAGTACTACCCTCGTGCTAAGGGTGTCCTTTCTAAGTACGAGGTTAAGGAGTTCTTCCCCTTCGACCCCGTCTCCAAGAAGGTTACCGCTGTTGTCGAGTCCCCTCAAGGCGAACGCATTACCTGTGTCAAGGGTGCCCCTCTGTTTGTTCTCAAGACCGTCGAGGAAGACCACCCTATTCCCGAGGAGATTGACCAGGCCTACAAGAACAAGGTCGCTGAGTTTGCCACCCGTGGTTTCCGTTCTCTCGGTGTTGCTCGTAAGCGTGGTGAGGGTGCCTGGGAGATCCTTGGTATAATGCCTTGCTCTGACCCTCCTCGTCACGACACTGCCCGTACCATCAACGAAGCCAAGAGTCTAGGCCTTTCCATCAAGATGCTTACTGGTGACGCCGTCGGTATTGCCCGTGAGACGTCTCGTCAACTCGGTCTCGGTACCAACGTATACAATGCCGAGCGTCTTGGTCTTGGTGGCGGCGGTGACATGCCCGGTTCGGAAGTTTACGACTTTGTTGAGGCTGCCGATGGTTTCGCTGAAGTTTTCCCCCAGCACAAGTACAACGTCGTCGAGATCTTGCAACAGCGTGGTTACCTCGTTGCCATGACTGGTGATGGTGTGAACGATGCTCCCTCCCTGAAGAAGGCTGATACCGGTATTGCTGTTGAGGGTGCCTCTGACGCTGCTCGATCTGCCGCTGACATTGTTTTCCTGGCTCCTGGTCTCGGTGCCATTATTGATGCCCTTAAGACTTCTCGACAGATTTTCCACCGTATGTACGCCTACGTCGTCTACCGTATTGCCCTCTCTCTCCACTTGGAGATCTTCCTTGGTCTCTGGATCGCTATTCTCAACCGATCGCTCAACATCGAATTGGTTGTCTTCATTGCCATCTTTGCCGATCTTGCTACCCTAGCCATCGCCTACGACAATGCGCCGTACTCTATGAGCCCCGTCAAGTGGAACCTGCCTAAGCTCTGGGGTATGTCCGTCCTGCTTGGTGTCGTTCTCGCTGTCGGTACCTGGATTACTGTCACGACCATGTACGCTCAGGGTGAGAACGGTGGTATTGTCCAGAACAACGGTAACATGGACGAGGTTCTGTTCCTCGAGATCTCGCTCACCGAAAACTGGCTCATCTTCATCACCCGTGCCAACGGTCCCTTCTGGTCCTCTATCCCGTCGTGGCAACTCACTGGCGCTATCCTTGTCGTCGATATCCTTGCCACCTGCTTCACCATCTGGGGTTTCTTTGAGGGTGGTCAGCTTACTCACATCGTCGCCGTTGTCCGTATCTGGATTTTCTCCTTTGGCATCTTCTGCATCTTGGGTGGTGTGTACTACATCCTCCAAGACAGCGTCGGCTTCGACAACCTGATGCACGGCAAATCGCCTAAGGGTAGCCAGAAGCAGAGATCTCTCGAAGACTTTGGTAAGTTTCTTATCCTTGTTCGTATTTTTGTGCAAGCCATATCTAACATGTTTCGCAGTCGTCTCTCTCCAACGTGTCTCTACCCAGCACGAAAAATCTCAGTAGATGGCCTTGGGATGAAACCGGATAGGCCATCCCTTCGGTCAGCTGAGAAGACTACTAATCGGTGTTACATACTGCCGCCCTTCGGTCTATAGATTAGATATAATCCGGACAGGCTAGGTTGTTCACTTTCATTTCCTTCTTGTACACTGAAATACCACGGCGCGTAAGGCCTCGGTTACGTCATACCCATGTCGCTTAGACTTAATAAGAATGAAAAAAATTCACAATAATCGATCCGTGTTTCGTGAATGTTTGTATCTGCCATTTGTTTTATCCGTAATTATTTTTATATGGTTGGATATATCCCGTATATGTAGAATTATCTTTGTATTCGTCTATCCGTAAGTTTGAACTTTTTTTTCTCTTTTTTTTCTTTAGTGTAGTGTCACGTGGGTTGCTTCTGGTAGCTCGATATCTTTCCGTACGTTCAACTTATTCAACTTATACCTACTCCTACTTCTCTACACGTACCAGTGTCCAATTCCTATTTTCCAACTACCATGAAAATTGGGCACTCGTTATTTATCAGTATCAATTCAGCATCAAGTCCTTTCATCCTAAATACTTATATCTCTTCCGAGGAAGAAATTGATAAGTTTCATACATATAACTCCCCGATTGCTTTCACGCCTAGTCTTCCCATACACACGATGGCATCACCTGACATTCCTGGATATTATTATGGTATTTTTAATCCAAGCGGTTATTCGTTCGTCGATTGATTTTATCTGCTAGATCCCGAAAAGCGTCGCTATTTCAAAGTGGAAAGCAACTTGACGGCACCCGCTAACGCGGCTTGGTCTGCAACCAATGTCAAGAAGCGTAAGATCGATGCCTCCGAGGCCGAGGCCCAAGCCCTCAGGGCCCAAGTCAATAGGAACCGTATCTCTCGCTCAAAGGTCTTGAACCACCCGCTCATGGGTGGCTTTCTCGCCCGTGAATTTGGCGAACCGGCTCGCGATCTCCCTGCCGTCAGTTTTGCCCGGGACATGGTTATGACGAGTCAGACTGAACTCGAGGACTCCGGAACTTTTCCATTCAGCGGCAACGTCAAGCACATGGTAGTAACCAACAGGTCTCCCAAGCAGGGCCTCTGCACAGCCTATGCAGGCAAGTTTGCCACGCGGAGTATGAGCAAAAGCAATGAACTAATATCTTACACCTACAGCGACCACCGAAACAGCATACAGGTCGGCATATATCTCCAAAGAGACAAGCATTCTCGGGGGAAGCAACCCGTTCGTGCTGGATGACTCCGGACAGCGGCTAGATATGACGGGCTTGGGGGAATACAACTGCCCCCAGATCTCAGACATAAAATACAGCCACAAGACCGACCGTGTCCTCGTTACGAGTCAGGATCCTAGTAGGACGGGTGTCATGCTGTGCCCCCCCAGGATGAGCCGTGAGCGTGTTCAGTACAGCTTCTGGGACTTCAATTCGAGTGAGTAAACATGGGCAGCTATACCTACCATCTTACCACTTTACAGACGAGAAAAGCCGGCGACGGAGATTATCTAATGACCAGCCCGTGACACAGATCAACGGATGCCAGGTGGGCCCCCCAATCCCAGAGCCGTCAAGAGATTTGCGCAGAAGAGCCAGCACATGAGCAAGACCATCTGCGAGGCCCCGCCGGGCCTGCCCGAGATCTGCGTGGTCGGGACGAACCTGGGCCTGGCGTCGTGCGACGCCCGGCGCACGATGCACCTCCTGACGTGGGACGGCGGCGGCGGCCGGTCGTCCGTCGAGGACCGCTTCCGCGACATCTTCGCCGTCGCCTTCCACCCCTCGAACCCGCGCCTCGTCTTCTTCGCCGGCCGCCCGGGCCACCTGCACACGGCCGACCTGCGGCAGCCGGCCCGCGACTGGGACAGCGTCGTCCTGGGCGGCAGCAACCCCGTGACGAACGTCAGGCCCGTCGGCGAGCACCAGGTCCTGGTCGCGGGCCTGCGCAGCCGCCTCGCCGTGTTCGACCGCAGATACACCCGCGGCACCGGAGGCGACGGGTCGCCGGCGGACCCGGCCCCGGTCGTCGTCATGCCCGCCTACGCGAACGCGGCGCACGTCGACGTAGGCCTAGACTACGACGCGGTCTCCGGCGCGGTCGCCGCCGCGCACGACGACGGCACCGTCGCCCTGTACTCCGCGCGTTCCGGCCTGCGCCTGCCGTCCCGCGACCTCGACGCCGTCCGTCTCCGCGCCCCCGTCCGCCGCCTCCAGTTCCACCGCGCCTTCGACGACGGCCTACCTAGCTTGTTCGTCGGCGCGTGTAATCGCGTAGACGTGTATTCTATTAGTACGGGCGGTGCAAGGGACGAGGAGTTTTGATTTTCCCTTTTTCTTTTTTCCTTTTGTTTTTTTTTTATAAAAAAATGAAAAGGGTGGTTAGATGGATGAGTGGTAGCGTATGTGTGCTTAATTCAGATAGTACACACGCACGCACGCACGCACGCACGCACACATGCACGTTTTTACGACATGGGAAGAAGATACATAGAGCTTTCCAGCGTATAAAAGGACTAGAGGGGGCAGAAGGAGAAGGAGAAGTGCTCTCGTATAGCACCGCATAGACCATAGACGGCTTTTCTCTTTTCTGCTTTATCCGGGATACCATGGCTTCCGTATTAACACAAGATATGGGTTTTTAGGGGGGGGAGGAGGAGGAGGATATACCCCTCGTTTGCGGTTTGCTATTATTACTATTATTACTATTACTGCTGCTACTGCTATTACTGCTATTACTGCTGCTACTATATACCTCTTTATAAGTACCGAGAACATGTAGTAAAAGTTGTCGAGTACCTAGGTAGGTAGGTAGCTATTTCACTACAGTTATCACCTCGAATATTTGATCAAAGTGCTTGTCTTGGACTATGTACCATACTTTGTGTGTGTATTACATAGGGGTAGATAGGTAGGAGGAGGTAAGTTACATACTTCATTAGGTAGGTACCTAGGAGGAGGGTAAATACTCCTATCCCCCCCTTTTCTCTCTCTCTCTCTCCGCCTTTCAACAAAGTAGACCTCGATAGGTATCATACCATCGGATTCGATACCTAATACATACCCCTCAACCTACCTATACACACACATACCTTATATACTTCATGGTGTATATACTCGTGTAATTAGGTATATACCTCCGATTTTATCCATCTAGGTTAGGGTACACAATCCCATCTTCCTCATTTCCTCAATTCTCTCCCTCCCTCCCCCCCCTCCTTACCTTAATATCCCGCCGTAGGAGGTAGTTGACCCAAGCAACTACCTCCTACGTAACCGGTACGTAAATGCCATATATATATACCTACCTATTCCCTGACTCTTGACTAAACAATCCCATGACAATCTACCAAAATCCAAGGCAGAACGAAGCATGCCGCCCATCAGCCCCCCTCCCCGAATACTTCAGATGCCGCCTGCCGCCTCTCCCGGCGGGCGACCGCCGCCGCCGCAGTCTCTCTTGAGGTTGTACGTGCCCCTGAGGCGGGGGAAGGCGCGGTCGAAGGCGTCGCCGAGGGACCAGTTCCGGAGCCGGCGGAGGTGGCGCTCGAAGACGGGGTTGATGAGGAGCTCCGCGCCGTCGGGGCTCTGGAGCAGGGCGTCGGTGGCCTCGTAGGGCCAGTTGAGGGAGACGGTGGTGGTGAAGGGGACGAAGAAGTCGTCGAAGAGGTACTCGGCCGCGTCGCACTCCCGCGCGAGCTTCTCCCGCATCCGCGGGAAGGGCACGTGGTCGACCCAGGCTGGGTGTGGGACCTGCAGCTGCGCCGGCGTGGGCAGCGCCCACGGCGGCAACAGCTCGCGGTTCTCCCGCGTCGGGCTGATCTGCCACCGCATGAGCAGGAACATCAGATACAGCACCGCTATCCGTTCCGGGAGCGTGCTGATCCCCGGAAAGGCCGCCAGTATGTCCGTGAAGACTTTGGAGAGCGGGTGCGACAATGCGCTCTGGGCCGGGTTGAGCAGCGAAGAGACGGACGGATATTTGGGCCCGACCACCTCGCGCGTGGGAACGCCCTCGGCTTCTCGCTGGCGTCGCTCTTGCAAGAAGTCGAGGAGCAGGCTATCGAGGGGACAGGTTGGCGGGCCGTTCTTGATCGAAGCTGCTGTGCCAATCCAGGACGTGTCGGCAGTTTGAGCTATCTCCTGCATAGCATACTCGATGTGATTCTGTTGCTGACACTGCTGCTGCGGCCCGCCATCCATGGCCGTGCGGATCTGGAGAGGAGGGAGCGAAACGAGGTTCCAATCATGTTTCAAGGGAAGATGTTGGTAATTGGGCGTATCTTGAGCTCCGTTGACGCCTGTCTGCATCTTGTTTACGCGTTGTGACGAGTCAAGGAGAAAGTCAAGTTTCAGCTGTTCACCTGCGCCGAGGTCCAAGTTGTGAATCAGGTCATGCCGTTGCTGGTTCAGCATCTTAGCCTGGATGAGATTTGGACTTGGCTGAGTCTGCAGCTGTGATTGCCATGACGAATCTGACATAGAGGCTAGAGAGGCGGGAGAAGTAGCACTTATAGGTGTCGGGGCATTGTATGTAGCAGATAACGAAGGTGAAGGCTGCGTACATGTTTGCGGCGACAGTTGGTTTGGGACGGGAGAAGTATATGCTCCCTCGTCTAATACGACAAGCACGGTCAGCCTTACTTACAAATCCTTCTCATTATTTGCCTAGAGGTTGGGAGCAGTTTCGGTAAAGCTTGACTAAGACAGGTCTATATTCCGGGCCCAATTCTTGTACTGACCTTGTTGCTTAGACAATATGGGCTGTATCAAGGACAGGACAGAGGCCAACCGACTCTTGATCTCGGCATTCTCAGCCTCGGCAGCCTCTTTAGCTCGTATAGCGTCCTGAAGCTCCTGGTAGGGTTGCAGAGAGGTTAACTCGCGGATGCGACCTTGGAGAATTTGGATCTGGTTCTTGGTACGCTCTCGGATAGCCCGTTGAGCATCCCGATCTACAAGGGGGTGACAAGATGGTTAGCAGAGGGTATAAACTATGACATGTACTAATAACGATGATAATGGTAGATAGATAGTAAGTATCCAGGTAATAATTTAGTTGCAAGCAACCTTACATGTAATGACAAGTTAAAAGCCTAGGAGACATATATATGATGGACTGTATAGTAGAACGATCCTACGAGTAAAAGTAAGAAGAGAGGTAAGAAGTAGGTAACGGAGCTATACCGTTGGCTCTCTTCTTAGCAAGCTGCTCCGGCGTTAGATTTGCTACGCCTCTCGGACTGGGGCCGGTCCGGCGCTTCTTTTTAGCCTTCTGATCATCGTCATAGTCCGGGACGTGATCGGGGCACGGTTGAGACCGCGTGTTCCCCTTTTCTTCGGAGGAACCATTGACGGACCGGTGCATGCCACACTATAATAAGTTTAGGTATGGTAGTATTATCAATGTTAGGTAGAAGATGCGAACGGAAAGTGGGGAACTTGTTGGTTGATGCTCGTAATTCCTAAAGCTGTTGGAATGGAGAATGGGGAAATAAAGAGAGAATGTTGGAACATGAAAGAATGAGAATAAGAATAAGAATGAGAATGAGAATAAGACGGAATTAGACGCGATGCTAATATTTTCAAAGTGGATCGATAGACCGATAATAACCTAGCCCTGTCCTTCGTAGTCAAGGGTATCCCTACTATATTATTTCCTAGTAGTACCTATTATACTACATCCATCCCTAGGTACCCCTTAGGTAGTATTATATTCGTTATTTACTTAGGTAAATCATCGTCGTCCAAGTCTTATACCTACCATAGTATACTCGTCTACAAAGAAATCACCTAGTCTCGTCTCTTCATGTCATTATAGGATCTAGGTATTATTATGCAGATTACTTCCATAGCAACATCCGAGTGTCGTAGCATTCACCTGCGTCTACTCATTCGTGACCTTCATCGTCTTATCCTACGAGCGCTTCCCTTGAATCAAGTCGAGAGAAGAGAAAAGAAGTAAAGCAGAAAAAAAAAGACACGTTCTTAAGCCATTCGCCTGCCCTTGACTTCTAATGCTGTCTATCGTACATCGTGCTAGGTAAATCTTCTAATCAATCTGCGGAAATTTGAGCGAGAGCTTCGTGTAGGTACTGTGGGAATCGATATTTCAGTTGGCTCGTGTACGCCGTCAAGTCCGAGCTCATCTGCTTCAAGTTGTCGTACATCATCCGACCCGTGCCCTCGTTACCGCTGTATGCTGTGTTCGCCAGCCTCTCCCTTTGTCGAACGCAACACGTGATCGTCCACATGAGGAGGTTCGGTACATTGATGGCGACCGTCTGGGCCAAGCTTGAGAATTTGGCCGCGTGTTGTCGGATATCTGCTGCATTACCCTTCGACTCCAGCGGCAAGATGCCTAGCGCCCTTATTTGCTACATGGTAACGTTAGCAATCCATCGTATACCGGCTGAGTGGATATTGGTAAATAACAAAATAACTTACGTCTAGAGCTTCTGCCCAATGGCTGGCCTCGACCAGGGCCTTGATGCTGCTCAATTGTAAGAGGATATGGCACGCGTTTCGGTTTTGGTTTGTGATTTTTGTGTAGAACATGGCATCCGACTCGTACATCGACATCATCGACATCGCGAGTTGGATGGGATCGTCGATAGATGCCAGACTCAGACTAGTTCCGGCTTGCGCTTCCGCCTCCTCACCCTCCGATCGAGGCTTAACTGGCAATAGCCGCATGGGATCTTCACCGATCTCCAGCGCGATAGCCTCGCTTAGTGCGCGCCCTACTATAGCCACCACGCTGTCATACTCTCCTCCCAGGTGATACAACAAAACTGCGTCCGTCGTCCGGCCATTGTCGTCCGCGAACCGGGCCGCCTGCAACGTGACCGTCCTTACAAAGTCATCTTCCTCCCGTAGGCCTATCAACGGCGCGCGTTCCTCGATGAGGCCGGTGATGCGACGCCCATCTGACCTTATATCCCCTATGAGCTTGCTGAATTCTCTGCTCTCTAGAACGAGCTCGCGCAGTGCTACGTGACAAAGTTCCGCTTGTTGTCGACCTGCTTCCCCTCCCAAGTCTGCATTGAGGCAGATTAAGGTCAGGTAATCGACGGCCGAAGCGACGTCGGCGGCACGGAAATCGCGCGTATAATAGCCGAGCATCCGACCAAAGCTCAGCTGCGGCCTCGAGCGAGTGTCGTGCGATAGGAGAGAATCCGCCGTGGACCAAGGGTCGGCCGGACGCAGGAGGCCGTAATACTCGAGAGCGATTGCAAAGTGGATAGCGTCCACGTAAGAGAAAGCATATAGGTATGCGATGCCCTGCTCGAACATACCCGAGAGGATCTGCAGGAAGAAGAACATGCCAAAAGCACCGTTGTCGTCTTCGCTGGGAGATTTGGGGAAATGTTTGAGACCGATTCCTCGGATACTTTCTTGTAAGTCGTGTAATCCGTACGACTCGGCAGCGACCTCGATCGTCTTGTCATTTTCACGCGCGAGATTAAATTGAAGCCATATCCAGTCCTCAATCTCCGTGTTGAGGCCGTCGAGACTGCGATTGCTCACGTCGCAGCGGCCCACGACCTTATAACAGGCCATACGATACGGGTCGATGGAATTCTCCGGCGCGTTACGAGCTCGCTGGTTGTACTCGTTGTTACAACGCTCTTGCAACTGACGTCTCAGCCGTTTATCAGGGCTACTGACGTATTCGAGGAGATATGAGGCAAAAGTCCGATCGATGCTTCGAAATATAGTCGATTGGGACTTAACATAGTCGGCGGCCTCGGCAATCTTCCCAGATCGCAGCAGGTAGAATACGATGGCCCACACGAAATCGCCGTCGACTTGTTGGAGCTCGACGTTATCAGGCACAAGATCTTTCCGTGCATGTCTTAATCGGACGTACGCCTTGATCTTGCTGACCACGTCCGGGCGACCGCCCAAATTCGCCTCTCGTGGGTATTTAGCAATGACAGCTTCGACGTCTTGGAAGAATTTCTTCTCCAAGAAGGTATTCGCACCGGTGAGAATTCTTTTTCGCATGCTCACCGAACCAGATTTGTCGCTCGAATCTAGGTACTCGACTTTGAATTGACGCTCTTTTGCCGTAGCATCGCCTGCAAACGTCTCCACGTCTGGAACTTCTCCGACGATGGCCATGGCGGCGTGATAAGCGTCAAGTAGTTGCTGAGCATATCTGTCGCCGGAGCTGCCTGCGACCTGTCCGAGTTCGTGGAGAATAGGATATGGCTGTCTTTCGATTCGAGCAAGGTTAAGCTGTCGAATTCGTTCCGCGAGCCGACTCTGCTTCTCCCGAAGAAATCGATCGTCGATCGAGGCACCACCATTCAGCGCGCCTGGACTTCCCGTCGCGTCTTGGACATCCGTGAACTCGGGTTGATGGGTGCCAATCTTGCTAGGCGTACCGATGACCGACTTCTGTAGATTTGACCGCCCAAAAGCACTGGCCTTGATTCCAGGTGCCGTAGATCGTGATGCCTTGGCTGTTCGCCGCGAGCGGCCGAATCCCGCATGCGACTCTCTAGGTGTTCCAGTAACCCCGTCCACAGGACCATCATCCCTTGTTTTAATACCGAAATGCTCGTATATGCGCTTTCGCTGTGCCTCCCACTCCGTAGAGATGTTATCTTCGAGGAAACTATCAAAGTCTCTAGCTGATCTTTCCAACCCATCTGCAATCATGCTCAAAGTCGTCTTCTTTTGGATGTTCGAGAGATAGGCATCTATGTCGATGTCCGAGGGGGCGGCGGCGGCGGAGGATACAGGGCGCTCGACGCGACCTCCGATACGAACATCAAAGTCGTTCAAGTCCCTCACCGCCGCGGCTGGCTCGACACCAGATGCGGCGAGGATAAACCGGGCTTTATCGTGAGCCAAAGCATCCGTTTGGGGCCCTAGCTTCCGAAGCCGCTGGCGAAGATCCCCTAAGCCAAGCTGAAGACTGGGGAGATCTTCGAGCGCGGACTGTTCGCTGGCTTGCTTCTTGCTCTTCGAGAGTAGGTTGTCAAAATAACCCGTCGTATTCCCCTGCGGCAGCGTGCTAGTATTGGCCTGGCTAGCGCCGGGAAGAGATGAGGGTGCCTGAGTCCGGTTATTCAGAGACGCTCCAAGACCCATACCAGTACCGGTAGGCTGACTCTGAGCAGTAGAATTATTGAACATGGTTCCTGGTTGCTGCGTATTCATAGATGTGGTGTTGGGGAAGAGTGACGAGGTTGGTTGCGACGCGGTATTATTAAGATTACCGAATGGGCTCCCGGTTTGGGACTGCTGGAGGAGGTTCGCAGATGGGCCAGACAGACTCGAGAACATGGAACTTTGCTCTAGAGCTGATTTCTGTGCAGAAGCAGTGTCAAATAGACTGCCGGCGCCGGGTTGTCTTTGTGGTTGCTGTTGCATAGCAGGATTGAACATCGAAGAAGTAGACTGTGTAGGCTGAGCAGGAGTAGTATTGGCCATTTGGGCAGAGTTACCAAACAGACTAGTCGCGGGCTGCGCGGTTGTCTGGATCGCCGGCTTTCCAAATAACGACATGTTGAATTGAGGATGATAGGTTGATTATTGATGAATTATAGCATAGAGTGCTATACCTGGGTAATTAGTAGTAGAAGATGGCCCAATGAACAGGTATGGCAGCCAAAGTTATTGGGAGACGTTTACAACTTCAGTCTTCATTCAGGACGAGCGAGGCTGAAAAATATCTAAGGAAAAAAAAAACAATCAACAAGGCAAAAAAGTTCCAGTTGCTGCACATACATACCAGGTAGCTTGTGCACAGACAAATACCTAGAGATTATCGATAAAGGGTAGGAGCTCAAATAAATAGACTTTCTTAGTGCATATACCTACCTCCTATGTACCCTTGTATCTACTAGCTACATCTTGAATCTTGTTACTAATACTTCGTCCGAAGTACCTGCTCACAATCATTCCATGAAGAGATACATCATTGAACATCAATCTATTGATGTCACGTAACACGTACTATGTAATACCTTCTGAGTAAGTACAATCTCCAGATGCGTGGATATAAGAATGTAGCATAAGCTGCTTGCTTAAAACGTTCTTTGTCCTTATGGCATTCATTCTTTGAACTATACATCACAACAGAACAAAGCCTCTATACGAACCCCCCCCCTTTAACTAACTTACATAGTATATCGATCCACTTTGACACACACACACATGCTCAAAACGTGTATCTACATTCGTGACCTATGTAGTCTATATTGTCAATTCGTAACCTTTATGCTTCTTTTTCTACCTACTATGCCCTTCGATCTTGCTAACAAGTTCATGTAGTCATTCAGGTCGACCCAGCTCCTAACACCGCCTCTCCTCCTCTTTATCTATTTCCCAAACTCGTTGTTCCAGGAGCTGACAGCCACATCGATCTTCTGGCGATACTCCCGCTGGGTCCGACACTGCTCTAGGAACACTTCGTACTTGGCATCTAAGAGACCCTTCTCGTTCGGGTCGGACCCGGGCTTAACGAGCCGACCAGGTTTGCTCATCCGGTCCATAATGGTCCAGAGGTTCTCCGTCTTGCCCTCCGCATCTGCGCTGGCTGCCTTCGCACCAAGCATAGCTGACCCGTGCACAACCGCGGCGTGGACGTAGCGGGGAATCAAGACCGGCATGGCGCAGACCGTCGCAATAAGGTCCATGAGCATGTCGTTCTGGCACTGACTGCCGGACATGAAGATCGTCTGAATGTTATGTCCTGCCTTGTTCATCGCCTCGATGATCTGTCTCGTTTGCAGGGCAATGAACTCCATCGTAGCATAGTAGTAAAGCGCGAGACCGTCTACGCTAGAGTCAGGGCTGAGGCCGATTACCGAGCCCTTCATGTTAGGGTCTGCGATGGGTGACCGGTTCCCCCATAGGTCGCCGTAGAAGAAGAAATGACGTCCGAGGAAGGAGACGGTAGGGGCATTAACTTTCTCAGCCAGTTCTCGGAGATGGTTATTCATGTAGTCGTAGATGTTCATATGCATAGCTTCCGCGAGAGGGACCACTTCTTTGTGCGCCGGGTGTGTTTCTAAGATATGTCTCAAGAGTTCACCCGTGGCAGATTGACCACCCTCTGCTAACCAATAGTTGGGCAGGAGTACATCACGATAAGGGCCCCATACCCCGTTTACGAACACAGGCTTATCGGACATGGCAAGATGGCAAGTTGATGTGCCGGCTACGGCAGCAAGTCGCGTGGA
Source organism: Hypoxylon lienhwacheense (assembly GCA_902806505.1). NCBI lineage: Eukaryota > Fungi > Ascomycota > Sordariomycetes > Xylariales > Hypoxylaceae > Hypoxylon > Hypoxylon lienhwacheense. Next base: position 646,104 of record CADCWW010000002.1, on the reverse strand, counting down.
CGCTTGAGCTAGGTCGTTTGCAGGTGCACTCTCATCCGAATGACCATACTCCGTGTCAACCTTCGCTCCTACCGTACCGACCCAGCCAGCATAAGCATCAATTACACCACTGCCTACCGCAATGCCGGCCTGTAGTCCGAGCTGCTTGCTGGCATTCTCAGACAAGTAACCGACTAGCTCTCCTGCACTGAAATATTTCCCATTCTAGAGTATTGATTAGTATATAAAACTAACGTAAGTTACGTTAAGCAATTGGGAAGGGGAAATGACTTACTACTCCGTGGACGCCTCCCATGCGTTTAAAGTTATCCTTAACAAGGTCTCCTAGTCCAATCTCCTCGAAAAAGTCTTGTTGCCAACCCTTTTCACTTCCATCTACGCCTATAGGGACATATCCCTGTTTGCAAACCGTGCTACAGAAACTTCGGTTCTCATTGCCCGTAGCCAAGTGGGTCAGAGCATCGGTCAAGTCGTAGAATTTGCAGCGGTCAAAGAGTTCCTTAGGCATGTTGTTCTTCAGCCACAACACCTTGGGGATCTCCATCTCAATGCTCATCTTACCACCCACGTACCGCAACAGATTGTGGCCGGTGGCATTGATCTTATCTGTCTCCTCGACAGGACGATGATCTAGCCATAGGATGACGTTCCGGTCATTGCCATCGTTCTTGAAGTCTGGGCCAGTAACAGTGACAGGCAGGTCATCATCTTGAGAGAAGACTGCTAGTGAGCAAGTCGCGTCAAAACCTAAGCCCTTGATGTGACTAATATCGACACCCGATTGGTGAACGACATGTTGTACACAATGACAGATGCAGTGCCAGATATCGGTAGTCGATTGTTCCTATATTGGTTTATTAGGTTCCATGTGCCATTGGCTAAGGGGAGAGGGAAGCAGAACGGGAGCTTATTGAAGGAAGACGCACATAATAACCTTGTTGAGGCTGCCATAGCTTGATTGCCTCGGAAGCAAGGGCTTTGATGTCTCCGGATGAGTCTATCAAACAAGCACGGGCAGAGCCGGTGCCTACATCGATACCAATGTAATGATCCTGCATGATAATTTTGTTAATTTGGGAGATGATATGAAAAGAACAACATGAGAAGAGGTTTTATATTTATGTCTTTCCCTCTTCTTCTTCTTTTATTTCTTTATCGTATATTTTTATATGCTTCAGAAGAGGAAGAAAGTGAAGGTAAAAGGTATAAGATGGAAGAAACTCGGGAACGCACGTTATCTTCAAAATGAATTGCATTCCGGGTACTAGATAAACTCTAAAATCAGAACCGGGCTTTTAACCTTCAGTGTTACAGAGACAGCTCAAGGATATTACTAACTCCATCGTGGGAGGAGAGAGGGAGGGGGGGAAGGAACGTCCTCACGCCTCACGCCTCACGCCAGGTACAAAAAAATGAGTGAGTGATAAAGTTATTAATCACCGTCACGATAGGGAAACCTTGATCCGCCCAATTGGCAGTTGGCAGTTGGCAGTACCTCGTGGACTGTTCCTACTGTCGTTTTTTGGGTAGCACACGATAATAGGATGATGTTGAGCTTCCGGGTACTTTTTTTTTTTTTTTGTCAGTTCTCTTTTTTTTTTCCTCTTTTCACTCTTACACTTTCCAATCGTTCTCACCCTCCAATAGCGTCGAACAATTAATCTTGCATTAATTTTTGAGAGGAGGGGTGGTATGAATTCTTTTCGGATATGAATCAATTCGCGCAAATAAAAAAGACGATACACAACACGAACAAACCCGGTCAGGTATTTTGGAGTAAAGTGATCAAAAAAATCAAGGAGGAATAAAAATAAGAAGGATTCTCTTGAGCCTCGTTTGCTCGTGAAGAAACTTCCATGTTTCTCTCTTTAGAAGCTACTACGTAGTACCCTTGTAAGTTAACCCTCCTTTTCCCACCAATCGCCCCCCTCTAACGTCACCTATAGGAGACTTTCTAAACAGAGGAACTTGTCAAACAAAAGGAGCCTAGGTCAGCCTGGGCCCTAAAACCCTGGTCGAGGAAGTACTGTGTACTGCAAAGGTGTTGCCAATCATACCCCCCCTTTTCTTCACAGGGTACACCGCAGTACCGCGGTGTGTCGTCACGACTTAATATACTACCATGTACGTTGTAAATACCAGGTGGGGAAACCGAAAGCTACCCTCACTACCGTGTAAAAAAAGGTACATACCACGTCTCCATCTTCCAACCTCCAAAAGTCTGACACCTGATAGGTATCGTGACTTTTTTTTTTTTTTGGTTTTTGTTGAGTGATAGACCACTCCACAAAATTTCGGGTGAGTCGAACTTACATATGTACATATATCTATCCATTCTATCTCGTACATACGAGTTACCTACTTTAATACGTGTGGGAAGACCCCGAGAAAATTTTCTATCACTACTTCCTTAACATTGGCTTCTTCATCACACACCTACTTAACCTAGTATCGTCGGAGGGCGAGCTTGACGATGCCCAGATCCTCCTTTTTTTTTCTTGGTTAAGCGAAGCCCACATTACAGCTGTACGACAAGGATTGTCGCTGCATTCTTCAGAGATTTACTGTACATATGTGTATAATACCTTGCTTATTCTATGGACATCTTTTTACGGTGTGATGTACCTAAATCCGTCCACCGCCAACTTGGCTTGGACTCCGGGAGTTTGCATAGTGAGGTCCGGTGTTAGGAGGGTCACGATGATCTGTGGTGTGGCAAAGAAAAGAAAAAAAACGGTAGCCCACTCGTCAGCTAGCCCTCGCCTACATAATATACGACTAGGCTACCTACCTAGGTAGACTATCTGGTTCGTCGAAATTCCTTCCGCAAGGATGTCGATCAGCCAACGTTTTGGTATAGGTACATACCTCTATATACAGCAACATGTACGAGGTACGTAGTCGACATGGAGTTACTAAAAAAGCCGCAAGCCCAAAAAAAGAGGACGGCGACAAAAGCAGTGCTAGGGTTGCTTTGCGTGAAGAGGGAACGCGGTTTGGATAGTATTAGAATTATCATAATGCGATCGAGACCAGGGGTGTAAGAGCAGAAGAAGAAAATAGTAAGAAGCCGGACTGACTGACTGACTGGGTATATCTACGCGAGTAACTCCCCGTTTGAAAAAAGAAAAAGAGAAAAAAAAAGCAGGTTTACAGCTACCCTAAAGCCATTTATACCGAATGCCTAGAACACCTGGGGGATCATCTGTGTGACCATCGTGAAAGTCGTCGACTGCGTCAATATGTTCGTCAGAAATCATTTGCATGCATGCATTGCATTTCCCCCCCCTCCCCGCCTTCGTACGATCACCCTGCGTGACCTCAATCCTACGAGTCGTTCCCCGTAAAGGAAGAAAAAAAGAAAGAAGGGAAAGGGGAAGGAAAAAAAAAACTCCCCTCCACTCCCCGTCCGCCGCTTCGTCATTCCGCATCTCCCGGCTGATCCTCCACAAGTATTACCACCGTCAAGGTTGCTGCGTAAGCTTCGCGAATGGCGCACGCCATGCTGTCGTGCTGCATTAGCGACCCATCATCCCATTTAAAAAAAATCATCGTCGTCATGCCAATGAAAGGAGGGGGGGAGAGATAAACTTACCAAGTCTTACCAATGTTGGCCACCACAGCGCTGAGTCCCCAGTGGGAACACCACGCTCGCGCCAAGACTTCGTTGTCGTGGTTGCCAAATGCCTCGATTACCAGAACCGTCTCCGCGTCCTCGCCCTCCACGATGGAGTTCGGGGATCTGCTCCCGCCCGCCGGCGCTGGTAGGGACTTCCTCTCCTTTTCTTTCGGCTTACCCCAGTCTACGATATTCACAATCTCGTCAACCTTGCAGAGGGCGTAGACATAGTCGTAAAATAAAGGATGAGGGCCGTCGGAACATGGCCAGGCATTGATGAACGACACGTCAAACGTGAGGTGGAGCGGCCACGATACGCCATCAATGGCGATCTGTATTGACGCGTCGAACCATTTTGGTCCCGAATCTTGCTTGTCGGCAGCCTCCTTGAGATTGATTTGCTCAATAACTATCGAGGCAACAATATCGTCCGGGTCTGGCGTGAATAAGTCGTAATCTCTGACAGGGAAGACTTTAGAGGGTGGCCCTAACGGGTCAGATCTGTCGCTCATCGAAGTCACATCTTCTGGCGTTAGGGTATGTTGCCGCGGCCTTTTTGAGCGAATCCGGGCAATCTGGGAATGTCCTAAGTTCATCGTTGGTCGAGCGGGACCAATCCATCCGGCGACCTCGAGACACGTCGGCGCGAGCACCTTACCAACGATACAAGTCGACGCCCAGTACGTATAGCTTTTGCGATACTGAAAGCCGCAGTGGGGATGAAGATGCGTCAGCAAGGCAAGATCATCAGTTGCCTTGTCGGGGTCGATATCGATCAGAGAATTCATGATTAGAAAAGGAAATGTAGGCTGCACGATAGTTAGCAACCTCGAAAACATCGTGACGTCAATAAAATAGGTAGGATGCTCATACCCCTGGCAAGACTAAACCGCTGAAAAAGGCCATCGCATGTGAGCTTACGATCAGTAACGTCCCCTCCGCTTCTCTCTGCTTCAACTCGTCTATCGTCTCACCAAGGTTTGGCCATTTCATCATCTGGGCGAATCTCTTCAACATCTTAGCTTGCCTCTTCCTGAGTTTGTATCGTAGTTTGACTTTGTCCGGCTCCTCGCCGTAATCCTCGATGCGCACAAAGTCCCTCCATCGTCTCGCAAGGGCTAGATTCCACTGGATCCTAGGTGGTATGTGAGCTATGAGCCTGTCCTTAGCCCAATCCGTGTGGTTTCTCGAGTTGATCCGCAGCTCCAACTCTAGGCTGAGTAGCAACTGGTAAAAGAATTTATGGTACTGTTGCTGGTTGGCTGAGCTTGTATCATAAATAAACTTGGTCACAACCTGATTCTTCGGGTTCGAAAAATCTATCCAATCTGGGCTGGACAAGCACATAACTAAGTCCGTAATCTGGCGCTCCATCGTTTTATGTGGCCTGAAGAGCTTATCAGGATCTCTGAGAAATCGCTTGTATAAGCGATATAAAGCCTCCTCGTCGTCATCTTCTAGGCCGTGTTCCAGATCCTTCAATCGATCAAAGATTTGAGTCAAGTCAACTTCTCTTGGTGCCATGCCGGGATCGCGGAGGACAATCGGGGGCGGGAGGGCGCTAAACAGACCCACCCAGTGATTAAGAGTAATGGTACCCGGATGAGCCCCGTATCCGAACGCGAGACTTGGTTGCTCAAGAGTTTCCCAGGGCTCTATAGGCGGCGTAGAGCCTTGTATCTTCAAGGTCGTGAGTTGAGTCATGGCATTATGCTGGTTGGCTATGTCGGTCTCATCGCCATGATTACCCGCCGTCGTCGTATATAAACCATAGTAATTATCTGAGACATGAGGTATGGGACGCTTGTGTCCCTTATGAGCTGGAACGCCCCTCGAAATAAGTTCCATTGCGTGACCAAGCGAGAGCTCCTCCTCGCTAGAGACGCCGGATGGCGGCCATTCTGATAAAGGTTCCGGGTCGTACTTATGGCCGTTTGAATACTCCTTACCTTTACCCTTCGAATCATAAAACCCCGGACGGCGAGGTCGCCTACGAGAGTTGGTGTAATCATGTCTCTCAGGTTTATCAGACCTCCACCTTCGTGAGAGTGCATCACTATCGCTAGCTCGCCGTGATGGTGGATCTTTCTCCTATTTGACTTCATAAGAAAGGGATCAACTCGTTAGAAAGAAAAATACTTACCAGCTTACCGCTTCCCTGAGCGCTACCGAGCTTACGGAGAAGCCCTCCTAAGATGCCTTTCTTCTTTGGTTCAGTCATGGTAATATTATATTATGTCATGACAAAGCGTGGATCGACATGGAGAATTTAAATAAGGAGACAGGCGTGAAGCATTTCAATATATCTCCTGGTCATTCTTGGGCGTTGAACCAAGTGGCTACGCGTCAGTTGTGGCTGGGCCCACCCAATAACTCGAGAGAATAACAAAGTAGTCGACCTCGAAGTCCTGCGAATACTCGAAGATGGAATCGTGAGTCCGTGACTGATTTTCTTGTCTGATAGAATTAAGAGAAATAAATAATAAAATGAGATTAAAGTGGAATTAATCGATGTGCGATTTGAAGAACCTTGATAAAAAGAAAAGATACTTGGGAAAGAGGTATGTAGTTTGGGTGGATGTCATAATAAAAAGGAATAACATGTAAACTAAATGGGTATGTAGTTATTTATCGTTAGGTCGCTGCCGACCTATAGAAGATGTACGTACGATATGTTAGGTATGTACGTACATACCTAGCGTATACCGTACCCAAAGGAAGTAACTTTGAAGGTATGCACATAACGCGCAAAACAGGAAGCTGAGGATGTCATATGCACTAGAAGAATCCAGCCTCAATTAAGGTACTCCCGTGTCATGCTGAAACAACTTTACGTTATAACATCAATTTGATCATAAATGAAATAGTCACTTAAAAAGCCTAAAAGAGGTTGCGGTTTCTCAAATTATTATACTGTACTACAATAATCGTATCATTTCAATATCTATAAGATAAGTACCTAGGTACCTAGGTAGATACCTCACTTACTGTGTATAAGTGAGTGCCAATTGACTCATCCATCATCAGCTCATTCACATAACATCTTTCTTCAACTCTCACCAGTAGCGGATCACGATCTGTACCTACATATGTTTTCTCCTAAACCTCCATACGCCTAGATACCCAATCGTACTGTCATATGTACACAAATATGCTACATAAAATCCCTTGCTACCTAGTAACCATCATATATATATATATATATTTATGCTCTGAAGCATCCTCAACTAGTAATTTATACACGCGACTTTGATTTTTTTCGGCAAAGGGATCCAATATCGGGGCGGTGAGCCAAGGCACCCATGCAACATAGAACGAACAGATTTCTTCCACATATTTCTTCCACCGAGACAAGGTAGCACAACCGAGTTTTAGTATCGTTAGCTTATAAACCTACAGCTTACACGAGCTCGCCAATAAACGATGCTTTGGTTTGGTTCAGAAGCTGCAGCTGGCTCTGGCTCTCAAGCCTTGCAAATGCAGCTCGGTACTAAAAAGTGCTATGTTAGCATTCCCGTAAGAGAGATAGAAAATAGAAAGGGATAACTAAAAATATCATCTTACCGAGAATACAAAATTCAATATCAGGGCGAGCATCAACGCGGCACTGACGGCTAATGGCCCAATCATATTATCGAAATCCTTGCCGCTGCGCTCTACTATCATGTCACGGCGCTTCTGCAACATTAAGTATCCCCATGCCCCGGCCATGACGGCTATCACGATATACGCGATGCCCATGCACTCGGCCAGGAAGTTTTCCCCGGCTGCCGTGTACAAACTAATCGCCAAGCTGCCGAGGAGGATGCATATGTGTTGCCACTTAAGGAACGTCCGTTCATTGGCGAGCCATACCTTGGGCTCGACCTGCAGGGGACCCGCGTTCTTAAGCCATACCTCAGGTTTCGTCACGCCTTCTGGGAGTTGCTCTCGTTGGCGCTTCGCTCGAGAGTATCGCGAGAAAGAGAAACCGGGGAAGACCGAAGTAAGCGTTCCATAACTCCTTTGCTGGGCGGAGCCGTTTCTTGTGCTATCATCGTCACCATACTGCTCGCTGTGACGGTTGACGGCAGTCGGAGGCACGGACGCCTTAGCTTCCCTGGCTTCTCTCGCAGCTCGCTCTGATAGGTAAGACCTTCCCATTGGCGAGCTCGTTGCTGGTTTATAGGAGCCAATCTTAGCAGCTGTCCCGCCGCCTAAAAAGCTACCTACGGCCATGGCGTCTTCTGCTTGCTGGGCTTTCCGCTGCTCTTCCTCGTCGTGTGCTGTCTGCGGGTCTTTCCGAATATCCGTCTCGAGATCGCTGAGCCATAGTGGCAAGTGATTAACGTAGTCCTCGAAAAGAGATGCGACACCGTGTACAAATTTCGAAAACCTCGGTGCTGCGTGAACAAGGTGGGAAGCCATCAGATCTTCTATCCATCTTGGTCGCTTGCGCCCGTTTTCTTCCTTTAGCTTTATCTCAAGGAGCGCAAATGGAAACCTCGAAACCTCGCTCTGGTTTATGTTCTTGAACGGATAGGTCATGTTGCCACCGTCGATATCACGCCGATGCCACTCCTGGGGATCACGGCACGGTCGGTCACGGTCCAGAGTGTCCTCACGAATGAAGGCAATATCGGTGTCGATCGAGATTCGCACACGATCATCGGAAGGCTTCTGGAAGGCGGTACGAGTGTAATTAGCCCGTAGGACGGGTTCCAGCTTGTTCTTGATGATCGTGTCCTGTATCTCCTCCACGACAGCCTTGAAAGACTCGATATCTTCTGTCGCCTGACCCTGCCGTTCCATTTTCTGAATCGTCCTCTCCATCTTGTATTCGCCGTCAATGAATTGTTTGATGTACTTGTCCTTGATATTGAATTTTCTCTCCTCGCTGATGCCGCTCTCATGCACTATCTTCTGCTCCAAGACGACGTCCGGCTTCGTGTCCAGCTGTCCATACCAACGCAGCCTCAATGACGAGCCGTCGACCTCGCTCTCGACCTTACCCCCATATAGGTCGAATTTAGAGCTATCGAAGTAGAGCGACGTGATCTTGGGATCTTCGTTTCCATCGGGCTCCTGTCCGGCTTGCTGTGTGTAGATTAGAGCAGGTAGATGGCGCAAGATGGCGGTCTTGACCTCGAGGAGGTTATCCATGTGTATCCAAACTGCGAGTTCCCTATTAGTTTGAATGAGGCACTACAATTACGGCGTAAACATCTTACACTTATGAGCAGTATATCGCTCGCCGTTATGCATCTCCGGCTGATTCTCGAGGCCAAGGTCCAGCGGTTGTCCTTGCTCGCCCTCGTCCAGGTTCTGGTTGATGGCGTAGTACATGAGAGACAGCTTCGTGAGGAGGGGCGAGTAGGCCTGCTCCGAGTTGAAACCGTGCTGCGACAGGCTGACACGCATCATGGGCCGGACCTTGTAGCGGTCGCCACGCTTGCGGTCGTGCTTCTTGGCGATCTTGAGAAAGCCGGTGTAGTTGGCGCTGCTGTACTTCTTGAGCTCCTTGACCTCGTTAGTGACGGCGTCGAGCTCGGCCCTGAGATCGCGGAGGCGGGCGGCGGTGATGTCGCTGCGGGGCTTGTCGTCGGAGGGCGCCATGTCCTTGAGCTTCTCGAAGGCGACCTCGGCGCGCTCCTTCAGCGCCCCGAACGTGTCCTCCTGGAAGCGGGCGACCTTCTCGAGCTGGGCGTTGAAGACCTCGTCGCAGAACCGGTTCTCGTCGTCCTCGGTCCAGGGCACGTCCTCGTCCTCCTTCCTGTCCTCGCGCAGCATCGTCTTCAGCTTCGCGTAGTCGATGTACTGGTCCTTCCACGGCGGGTACACCGACTCGCGGAGGGTCTTTCCGAACCGCATCCTCGCGTCTCGTTCACTCGCCGAGCTTCGTACCTTTTTCGGGGGTTTGGTTTGGGAGTCGGTCGTCTAGAAACCGGGAAACGATTATTCGTCGGTTGTTTGTCGTGTAAGAGTAAAAAAGGGGGTATGTCAAGGTATACAACAAAAAAAAACCAGGTAAATCAAATAGAAGAACGAGCTAATTTTAAAAAGTCAATTGGACGAGGAGGAGAAGTATAAGAGTAATGACATTGTAGGATAAGGGAAAAGGGCGGCAGAGACGGGTCTGGGGGAATTTAGGTAAGAGTTACGTATGATAACGTATTAGATTCTCCATTTCAGATGGTATATCGTACAGTGCGGATACGGAATACATGCCCCCTCCCCCCCTTCCCGGTATTGACTCTGAGCGATCCGCGGGCGTCGGAGCTCTTTCGTCACTGTTCACCGTTTTATCTCCTTTCCTCAAGTTATGTATCCGTACACAGTCAAGTATCTGTTACATGTGGTAGATACCCGCTATCTACCTTTACCTCTAGCGTACTGTACATAGCTAAACGAAAGCTACCACTAGCTCTAGACTTTTCCGATAGGTTAAGAGGTACCTAGTGTTTTTTTCTTTCCTTTATTTATACATAGTATACCAATGAGGCCGCACGCCTACGCAACGTGCTACTAGCGAACGCGGAGGCTCGAGATGGAAAGTCCTAACGGCGGCAGCACTAGGAAGAGAAAAAAAAGACTCGAATAAAATATTGAAATAGAAAAAGAGGTTACGTGTGTAGACTAGCGTCGGCTATTGGAAAATGGGAATACTACCTCATAACCAGACGACAGAAGGTTAAATATATGAGGTACGGTAGGATAGGAGGTATAATATATATATATATATATAGGTAACTAGGTATATGCAGAGCGTGACATACCTAATGGACCAGGAAATATAAACTTGAATGTCGGTCGCAGTGACGCTTGGGAGATAACTTGCCTCTTATGCGCTACGACCTCCCTCGTATAAACGTCAGGTACAGATGCATCTTCCTCGTACCATGCACCACCGAGTACCTAATTATTATGACAGGCTAGGTAGGTAGGTAGGCTTAAAGAAAGGATATCCGCGTCTACCTCTTATATATAGAAGATAACAAATGTATAAAAGATACCTAATTCACATGATATGGATTATGTAAATATAGGTACCCCGTCCAAGTGGATGGAAGAAGACTCGGCTACCCGTAGCTGCTCTGGTATATGCTCATATGATCATCTATCTCCTTCTTATCTATATATAAGGCAAGGAGAGAAATTATATATAAGATATTCAGTATTGTACGCTGATTATATATTATGCATATATACCTTCAATGCCTATAAGGTACGTACGTATATACTAGACATCGAAGAAAAAGGGGGGAAGGGAGCAGGTATACTAACCCCTAAATCTCAACATCCTATTCACTTCGTATAACTATACATATAACATACCTACCGGTATATATATATATATAATACACATGTATAAAGCCCCAGCTCAGACTTAAACACTCAAACGACATAACTTGTCACAATACAACACTATACTCCTTACTCCATCTACCATTCTTATACCTTAACACTACTTTATACATCAACGAACAAAAGGTACCTACCCGTAGGTAAACACGCACAAATCCATTCATCTACTCATAAATCTTATAGTCATATATATATATAAGATATAGGGTAGGTATATACCTAACTTCCACCGCCCGCTACCGCAAGAACGGACATAAAAGATACCTATAGATAGGGGTATGTTAAATAGCCATCACCTACCAACACGTATATATATATAGGTGTATATACCTCCCATAAAACATACATACGTACAAATGCATGGTACATATATGCCAATCCATCATCCCATCCCATCCCATCCCATCCCATCTTCTCACTACCCCTTCCACCACACTCTTTTAACATTCTTTTTTTGTTTCTTTTTCAATTCGACCGTGTCAAAACAACAAACAGCAAAAAAGTAAAAAATATCGCTTTGCTTCATACCATACCATACCATAACATACCATATCCATATCCATACCCATCTCTCCCCATTTTCCTCTCTCCCTCCCTCCCTCCCTCCCTCCTTCCCTCTCCATCTCACCGTGGTATCGTAACTTCCAAATAACAAGAAGATGAAGAAGATGAAAGAAAAAAAAACAAGATAAGAATCATTCGTTACACTTATCCTCTCTCCTCTTCGTCCTCCTTTTTTTTTGAACAAGAAAGAAAGAAAGAAAGAAAAAGAAAAAAAAAGTTAACGATAACAATAACTTTCAAAAAAAAAAAAAAAAAAAAAGCGCCGAGCCTTGTCCAGAAAAGAACATTAAAAAAGATCTAAGCAAGGGTTTCCGACGTAACAGCTAGCTATACAAGTAAGTGAAGTCGTGCGTGCGTGTATGTTGGTCAAGCCCGTTCCCATCTCATCGTTTCCGTAGAGAAGAAAACCTTCTTTTATTTTCAAAAAATCTTTTTTTTTTCGTCCGTATATACCCTTTTACGCCGCGGCGATGCTAAAGATCTCCTGCGCCGTGTGCTTCACGATGCCGCCGGTGACGGGTAAGCTGGTGTAGTGCGAGAGGTAGAGGTCTACTTCGCGGGCCGCCTGTCGTCCTTCGTTGATACCCCTGAAGTGCATCGTTAGTCCAAAAAAGTTCTGGTTTACGCGAAAGCAAGAAAAAAGGGGGAAAGGGGGGGATGTAGGGTAGCTAGCTTACCAAACAATAAGTGACTGGCCACGGCGGCAGTCACCGGCTGCGAAGATGCCTGGGACGTTGGTGGCGTAGGAGCCGGGGGGGGTCTTGACGTTCTTTCGCGCATCCTTCTCGATCTCGTCTCCGAGGACGCGGGCTTCCGGGCCGAGGAAACCCATGGAGAGAAGGACGAGATCGGCGGGGAAGAACTGCTTCGTGTCTTCGAGTTTCTTCATATCCCAGCCGCCGGTCGCAGACTTGGTCCAGTCGACGCGAATGGTATTAATACCCTTCACGCGCCCGCTGCCGTCGTCCACAAACTCCTCGGACATGATGCAGTATTCACGTGGGTCCTTGCCCATGTGCTGAGCTACTTCTGTATGGCCATAGTCGACACGGTATATACGGGGCCACTGGGGCCAAGGGTTGTCGCGGCCACGCTGTGGCGGAGGCTGCGGGAGGAGTTCGAAGTTGATGACTGACTTCGCGCCGTGACGGACTGAAGTACCGATACAATCGTTACCGGTGTCACCACCGCCGATGACCACCACATGCTTATCCTTGGCGGAGAGGTAAGCGCCGTCAGCTAGCTCGGAGTCAAGCAGTGATTTGGTGTTCTTGTGTAAGAATTCCATAGCGAAGTGTATGCCCTCGAGGTTACGACCCTTAATCGGAAGATCTCGGGCGACAGTGGCACCGGTGGCTATGACGACAGCGTCGTTCTTCGCCTTGAGGTCTATCAACGTGATATCCTCGCCAATGGTTACGCCAGTCTTAAATTGAACGCCCTCTGCTTCCATAAAGTCTGTCCTACGCTTAACAACGCGCTTGTCGAGCTTCATGTTGGGAATGCCATACATAAGCAGACCGCCCGCTCGGTCGGCACGTTCGTAGACGGTGACGGTATGTCCAGCTCTATTCAGCTGGTCTGCGCAAGCCAAGCCGGAGGGCCCAGAACCGATGATAGCAACCTTCTTTCCAGTTCGGACCTCGGGTGGCCGCGGTATCATCCAGCCCATCTCGAACCCGCGATCAATGATCGCGCACTCGATGGACTTGATTCCGACGGGGTCCTCATTAATACCGAGTACGCAGGCGCCCTCGCACGGCGCAGGACAAACACGACCAGTGAACTCTGGGAAGTTATTGGTCATGAGCAAGCGGTTCAGAGCATCTCGCCACTGGTTCTGGAAAACCAGCTCATTCCACTTAGGGATGATATTAGAGATAGGACAACCCGTGTCGGATTGGCAAAAGGGAACACCACAGTCCATGCATCTAGCCGACTGATACTTCAGCTCATCTTCATTCAGGCGCTGAGACAACTCAGCCCAATCTTTCGTTCTCGTCTTAACACCACGGTACTTCTCCGACCGTCGCTGGTACTTCATGAATCCTTTCGTCTTGTCGAGGACTAAAGCACGCTTCTTCTCGGCCGCGTTGTCGGTCACAGTCTCCTCAATATCCTGGAGCTTGGAGGCTTTCTCTTCTTTCTTAGCCTGAACGCCAGACACGATAGGGAGGTTATACTCGGCGCGCTTGGCCTCAGCAGCCTTGGCGGCCTCCTCCTCGAGCACCCGCTTGTAGTCGACCGGAAGGACCTTGACGAATCGCGGAAGGGCTCTGTTAAAGTCTATTAGGATACGAGCAGCCAGCTCCGATCCGGTGTAATGGTGGTGGTCCTCAATCAGACCCCGGAGGAAAGCGATCTCGGCAGGATCATCAACCTCGGAGGCTGCAACCATCTCCATGTTGAGCTTGGGCATGAAGTCGCCGCGGATATCAAGGACGTAAGCAATACCTCCCGACATACCAGCAGCAAAGTTACGACCGGTGTTTCCCAGGATAACAACACGACCACCGGTCATATATTCACAGCCGTGGTCACCCACGCCCTCGACGACGGCCGTCGCGCCCGAGTTTCGGACGGCAAATCGCTCAGCAGCGACACCCCTGAAGAAACAAGTACCGCTGGTTGCTCCGTACAAGCATACGTTACCGATTAGAACGTTCTCCTCCGCCTTGAATACGGCAGATCGTGGCGGATAAATAATAAGTCGGCCGCCAGACAGCCCCTTGCCGACATAGTCGTTGGCGTCACCCTCCAACTCTAACGTAACTCCGGGAGCGAGGAAAGCTCCGAAAGACTGACCGGCCGAGCCTTTAATGTTAACATGCACGGTGTCTATTGGCAGACCAGCTTCTCCATATCGTTTAGATATCTGGTAAGAAAGAGAAGTGCCCATGGCACGGTCTGTGTTGACAATGTCACACTCGATTCGAGATGGGAGCCCTTTATCAAGAGTCAACTCAGCCTCAGAGATTAACTTGTTGTCTAGTCGGACGTAGAGACGATGGTCTTGTTTTCGAACGTTGAACGTGGCAACGCCAGGCCGGAGCCTGTGAGCAGGAGTAAGGATAAGTGAAAGGTCAATGTTGGATGTCTTGTTAGTTCGCAGATCATCTCGGACCTTCAGGCATTCGACATGTCCTACCATCTCGTTGATCGTCCGGAAACCAAGCTGAGCCATGATGGCTCTCAGCTCGTTGGCGACATAGTAGAAAAAGTTGATGACATGTTCGGGTGTACCAGAAAACTTCTTGCGAAGCTCTGGGTCCTGAGTCGCGATGCCTACCGGGCAGGTATTTAAATCTAGAGACATATGAGTTCTATGTTTATGTAAATAGGGGTTACGGGTTTACTCACGGCACTTCCTCATCATGATGCATCCCATAGCTATCAGAGGAGTTGTAGCAAAGCCCCATTCTTCAGCACCGAGCAGACAGGCTATAGCAACGTCACGCCCAGTTCGAAGCTGGCCATCAGTCTGTACGACGACTCGGCCACGTAAATCATTCAGGACAAGCGTCTGGTGAGTCTCGGCGAGGCCGAGTTCCCATGGAAGACCGGCGTACTTGATTCCAGTCCACCTACTAGCGCCAGTGCCACCATCGCTAAAAAGAGACAATTTGTTAGTCGTAATACTTAATAATATAAAAAAAAGACTTATTGAATACTTACTGTCCGGAGATAAGAATATGATCCGCTTTAGCCTTTGCGACACCAGAAGCAACAATACCAACACCAGTTTCGGAAACAAGTTTGACAGAGACGCGAGACCGAGGGCTCGAGCACTTCAGGTCATAAATAAGCTGTTTCAAGTCTTCGATAGAGTAGATATCGTGATGAGGAGGAGGCGAGATAAGACCGACGCCGGGAGTCGAGTGTCGGGTTCGAGCGATCGACTTGGAGACTTTGTGACCAGGGAGTTCACCGCCCTCACCAGGTTTAGCACCTTGCGCCATCTTGATCTGAAGCTCGTCTGAATCGGCGAGATATGCTGAAGTAACACCAAACCGTCCCGACGCAACTTGCTTAATGGCAGACCTCATGGTGTCACCGTTCGGCATCACCTGAGACCGTTCAGGATCCTCACCACCTTCACCGGTATTTGATTTCCCACCCAATCTATTCATGGCAACGGCCAGGGTAGAGTGAGACTCCATAGAAATAGAGCCGTAAGACATGGCACCCGTGCAGAACCTAGTGACTATGGCCGTCCACGGTTCTACCTGTTCAATCGGGATTGGACTGCTCTCCTCGAACTTGAAGTCAAGCATACCACGTAATGTGCAGGCCTTGATCTGCTCGTACTCGGAGCGGGAATAAGCTTCATACGATTTGTCGTTTTTGGTGCGGACGGCATCCTGAATATTCGCAATCGAAGTGGGATCGTTGATATGAGCCTCGCCACCGTCACGCCAGTGATATTCGCCGGATTCTGGCAGGCCGGGCACTCCAACGGCGTAGCGAGATGGGAAGCCTCGTTCGTGGAAACGGAACGCGTCTTCGGCGATGAGTTCAAAGGTGAGACCCTTGATACGGGAAGCTGTGCCCTTGAAGCACCGCTCTACAACTTCGTCGTCAACGCCGAGTGCTTCAAAAATCTGAGCACCTTTGTAACTGGCCAAGGTTGAGATGCCCATCTTGCTCATAACCTTGAGGATACCACCATCGCAAGAGTGCTTGTAGTTTGCGATCAGCGTGTCATCGGAAAGTTTCTTCCTAATCAAACCCTCGCGGTTGAGCTTCAAAATACACTCCATCGCAAGGTACGGGTTGACGGCGTCAGCACCGTAACCAAGCAAGACGCACATGTGATGGACTTCACGAGCCTCAGCCGTCTCAAGTACGATGGCTGCCATGGACCTCCATTTATTGCTAACGAGATGGTGATGGACCATACTAGAAGCCAGAAGTGTAGAAACGGCGACACGATCAGCAGACACTTTTCTGTCAGAGAGCACAATAAGCCTGTCCCTGGCCTCGATGGCAGCAGTGGCTTCATCGCAAATGAAGTCAAGATGCTTCATGTATCCGGCAACGCCTTCTGATTTAGGGAAGGTAAGGTCAATCGTCTTCACGGTCCATTCGGGATAAAGCTTGGCCATGTTAGTCAAGGAGTTGAATTCTGGAATGGAGAGGATCGGGCTCGGTAGCAGCAGTCGGGCACACTGGGAAGAGTCCATCTCGAGCAGGTTACCCTGCGGGCCAACATAGCACTCTAAGGACATGACGATAGACTCTCGGATGGGGTCGATGGGAGGGTTAGTGACTTGGGCGAAGAGTTGCCGGAAGTATTCATAGAGCAGGCGAGGGGCTTGAGAGAGACAAGCCAACGGAGCATCATTGCCCATAGATCCCAATGCTTCCTTTTCGTCAGAAGCCATCGGCGCAAGAAGCAGGCTAACCTGTTCGTGAGTGTAACCGAACGCGAGTAACAGAGGGTCTTCCTGGAGACGCGTAGAGTCTGGCTTCGCCGCAACATCCACAACATTCCCTTCCATGATTTGACTCAGAATCTTAGGCAAACTAATAAGTTCGTTGTCGATCCAAGAACGGAAATCATTACGATTAGACACGGTAGCCTTGAGCTCCGAGTCGTCGATCAAGCGTCCAGCTTGCGTGTCCACTAGAAGCATGCGGCCTGGTTGCAAGCGCCCCTTTTGGATAACTCGTTCAGGGTCGACGTGGATCGTACCAACTTCCGAGGCGCAGATGATGCGGTCGTCGTCCAGGATATAATATCGGCACGGACGAAGACCATTTCGATCCAAGTTAGCACCGCAAAACCTTCCATCCGCAAACGTGAAGAGCGCGGGGCCGTCCCACGGCTCCATCTGACATGCCGCCCATTCATAAAACGCAGCCTTTTTGGGGTCCATGGCAGTGTTACCTTGCCAGGCCTCAGGAACCATTAGCATGACGGCCTCGGGCAGCGAGAGAACGCCGTTGATGGTGAGAAGCTCTAGCACGTTGTCGAAGGCAGCTGAGTCGGAGCCTCCAGTTTCCACGATCGGGTACAGATGCTCAAGCTCATCACCAAAGATATCGGATTGCATGACACCCTCTCGGGCGCGCATCCAATTCTTGTTGCCGCGAAGGGTGTTGATCTCACCTGAAGTCGGTGTTAGACATACATTACAACCACAGTTCTAGATCTACACATACCGTTGTGGGCAGCCCATCGAAGGGGTTGAGCACGATCCCACGATGGGAAAGTGTTGGTAGAGAAACGAGAATGTACGAGAGCGAAATGGGCTTCGTAGTCGGCATTTACCAGATCATGGTAGTATTGATAAACTTGGATGGGCGCAAGCTGTCCCTTATAGACGATATTCTTGTTTGACAGGGAGCATAGATAGAACCAATTATGGATACCGATGGAGTGAGTGGCACGCTTTCGAAGGACATACAACTGTCGTTCGAATAGCCGCTCGTCGAATTTCTCTGGGTCCGTTATTTCAGGAGCATTTCCAGAGCCATACGCAGACGCAAGAACGATAAAGGGCTGGAGAATAAATGGTTCGCGAGAAGAAGCAGCAGGACCAAGGAGAGAAGAGTCTACAGGAGGTGATCGCCAGCCCAAAACTCTTAACCCTAACGATTCGGCAATATCTTCCAACTGCCTCTTCGACTCCTGCAACGTCTCCTCATCCGGCTTAAAGAAAAGGTTCCCCACGGCATATTGTCCCAGAGGGGGCAGTTGAATGCCCTCCTCCTTTTCAAAGTTTTTAATAAAAAACCTATGAGGGATCGATGTCATAACGCCAGCACCATCACCGTCCCGAGCATCAGAACCAACCGCACCACGATGGGTCATGTTGCAAAGGAGGTTGCGAGCTATACGCAGTTAGCTCAACAGATCTATAGATGTATCATGATTTTGGTTGGTAGCTAACCATCGCTAACAATTTTGTGGCTCGCCTTGCCCTTGATATGGCTACGTAGAAAGTTAGCGAGCTATTTCGTACCAAAAAGTACGGCTACAGGATAGGCATACCAGGCGAAACCGACACCGCACGCATCTTTTTCCAAGCTCGGATCATACAAACCTCTACGAAGTTATGATTAGTCTCTAGAACTTCAATACTACTGCTTCAATATTCGGCACATACTGCTTCACCGGGAGAGCACCAGCCCAGGAGCTGTTATTTTCCGTCTGATATTCATAAGGATGATAGGCATCGGCCTCGGATTCTAGATGTACTTGTCTGTCGTCGAAATCGGCGGGCAGGCCCATGTCAGGCAAGCAAATAATTTATGACCAACTGTGGTAGAGAAACTTGGAGAATCGGAGGTTGTCTAGGTGCCTCAAAAGAGGCAGCCCCTGGGTATACGGCGAATAAGAAGCGGTTGACGCTGCTTAAACGTCAGGTCTAGCTAATGCACGGTATTTTTCGTTAGCCACAAGATTAATAAACTATAGATCGGCAGATATAAACGACGATGGCAAGATGAGATAACGCAGAGTAGACATATACAGATTTTGGGGGAGCGATCCAATAGAAGTCCAGGAAATATTAAATATTGCAGGGGCCCAGACTCCAGAGTGGCGGCGTTGAAGAATAGAGAAGCCTGAAGGAGGACGGGAATGCGGGGGTGATGATATACGAGTAAAGTCAACAACTAGAATGATACTGCTTTTTTTTTCCTCCCCTTCCCCGTACTCCTCGGCTTTCTTTATCTTTCTCCCCCCCTTTTCCTATTATAAGAAGAGTGGAGTTGCCATGTGATGATGCTTGTAGCTAGGAGTATAGAGAGGGAAGGGGAAAGAAAAAAAAAACTTCTACCCAACTCCTGATCCAGACTTGCTCAACCAGGAAGTTTTGAAGTGGATCGTGAAGTTTTGCGGCGTAGAATATTCATCGTTGGAATTCTCGCGGGAGGGGAGGGGATTTCTCGCCTTCTTTTTTTTTCTCTTCAACACAAAAGGTCATCCATTATTTGCCTCTTCTTGGTAGAAAGGGAGATGAATCCTGGCCGATATAGGACACCTCTTTGTGAAGAAGGTTGAAAAGGATAGTATACACACACAAAAAAAACACTAAAAAAAAAGGTACTGAATAATAGCTCTCTCCAAAAAGTTGCGCGTGGTACAGAATGCACCACTGGCGTCACTGGCGTCATTGAGCTTTTAGGAATAAAGATACCACGACAGACCCATGCAGTCCTCATGCACACCCATGCAAGAAGGTAACCTGAATCAGGAAAGCCAACTATCGAATAAGGGCTTTCGCACAGTGATAGCGCGGGGAGTGATATGACAATAACCAATGAGAGACTTTCCAAACGCAACTATGCGGCTATCGATCTTGCGTTTGATAGGTTGGTAATCGTGCATATCGTGTATATCGTGCATATGATGCTTGCTTGGCCCCATATTTTCATTTTATAATCCGTACGGTATAAGAGGTATAAGAGGTATGAGAGGTATGAGAGGTACAGGACACAGGGACAAGACCAGGGGAGGATAATCTGCATTTGTCAATTGGAGGAAATTGCGTGTGAGTGAGACCAAGTGATGTCTTTTTTTTTCTTTTTCAAACACCGATTTGACAATTGACGATTTCTCCATGGATAATTTTAAGATGTTGATCTCTTTCGCTCTCGCTTTTGTTTTTCAATTCCATTCCCGGTTTCTGGGTATAGGTGTCACCATCCGAGTTTTCCGCATCCGGGTCGACTTCCGTTATTTTATGTGTATGGTGGATGATGTCTGGGAATGCTGTCGAATTTCTTGTAGGCTCTTGCGGGTAGATGAATGATTAAAAAAAAAGGCAAGATATGCAAATATACTCACAGGTTAAAATTCCGCACGGCACTTTTCGTAGTCTCTGACTAGATAGATAGGTAGGTAGGTATCCTTGAGTGTATATGGATTGAGATTTCAGGTTCTCGACAGGAAGCTGGCTATTTCACTGTAAATGGTCTGGGCAAGAGAAAGAAAAAGGAAGGCGAGAGGAGTAGTAGATAGGAAAGGTGTGGCAATAAGTCTGGCTTTTATGGATGTAAGAGCAAGAGAGCAAGAGAGGAGTCAAGCCGGGTTATAGAAATCAAGGCTTCTTCTTCTTCTTTTTCTACATACATACATATATGGTATCTACATAAAAAATTAAAAATAAAAATAAAAAATAAAATTTCAAGTCAGAAGGGGGGAGGGGGGGAATTATTTTATTCATACAAAACAGTAACAAATTAGTATAAAAAAACCCGGAACGTGGAGCAGATCGGCCTCCTCCACTACTAGTACATACAAGTTAGGGTACATAACGTTTACGTTTCCTTAGCCCCAGCCTTCAGGTAATAAGACTCTGCTCTAAGTGGGGGAGGGGCAGAGGGAGGCCGAAGGACGGACGGCAGGTCCTTTCACAACCCGGGCTACTGTTTGCGTCTATTGGTTTAGAGGAGCGGCTAGTTGTTTCGGTGACGTTACCGGAGCTTAATTGTTCGTTCGCCTCCGTACCGCGTAATTTATAAACTCCAGATATCCTTAGAGATTAACAAATGCATTATGCTGATTGGACCTCTATGACAAGGTCTAGAATACCTTAGTTGTTAGTTTAGTATGAATTATCCTCTTACCTTTTTTTTCTTCTTTTCCTTTTTCGTTCTCTTAAAAAATTCCCTATCTTTTATAAACCTCTATATTAGGTACGGGTATTATTCAATGTCATAATTTGAGGTGCATACGTACCTATAAGTCACCTATAAACAGAGCGCGGCCGTAACCTGAACTTTGTCTCTAGCAAAGCTGTAGTAGCACTTACACATCCTATGTAAGATCAATAAAGACCAATAAGACGGAAAATATCGCGCAGACTTGGATTTCAGAGGTATCTACACCTCCATGACATATACTTCATAGAATTGTTATCCAATAAGAGTAGCTTGTTTTCTGTGTGGTTAAATCGGACGTCGTGAGAGGCAAATTTAGCAAACATACCCTATCATATATAATATCTTGGGATGGTGTAAGACGTGTTGCCTTCTATGTAAGTACCTACCCATAGTATGTAAAGAAGTTCATAAGAATTTGGAGGGGTCTTACTGCTATTGTACTAGAAATGCAACATGCCATCCTGTCACGGGATACTAGTGGTTTTCTTTCGTCCTTTAGATCCAGTAAGGTTACTTCATTCGGATTATCATGATCAATACTTGATGTCGTTACCGTTACCATTGCGGATAAGAGATAATTCACCGGTCATGATTTTCAGAATTAAATAGAACCCGTCCAAGATCAGAATCTATGTGTTTGTGTCGTAGTGACGCAGGTTAAGGCTCGCAACCCAAGGATCTGGTTTATTGGTAATCGGTTTCCCTAAAGGTTGCGTCTCGTTTTTGCATGAGCCTATTCGCTTATGAGGCGACTTTGGTTACATTTGATCGACCTTCTCAAACGGAAAGGAGAAGAATTTCGGACGTAACCCGTTGATCGGAGGTGTTCTATTGAGAAAGAAGAATTGAATAAAAATAAAATAATATAAAATAAAATAAAATAAAAAGGAAGGTTAGAGGTACGTAACCAAGTGATAGGTATTAGAGGAAGAAGGGTTGAGTAACAGAAACAGAAACCGCCTTCCCTTGAACCCCCCCATGAATAAAAAAACAAAGCTAAAGTCCAAATCCAGAACACCCTAGACAACCCCCTGCGCACCCCACACAGTCATGCATATCCCGATGGCAGGGGTCCAGCCAGGACCACTCTCGGCGCAGCCGGATTGGCGGGTGAGGAAGGCAAAAGTCGCCCGAAGTTGTCAAAGGAAGAGCTTATATAACGAGAGAAAGTCCGCTTAGAACGGGGGATGGGTCCAATCATAAGAACGAGTACCTAGGTAAAGTAGCGCTCCAGAATCGTAAGAGTTTCCATGGTCCGATGTCGCCTCATCCGTTGCCGCGGAACGCTTAGGAATTATACATCATACCCATACTTTAATGTTGTACGCCTAGGTATGTGCTGTACATACAGAACACACACTCATACTAACTTATATTACCTATACACACCTCTGCATATAGTATGAAGTATGGATTAGATGTGCCATGTACATAGATGTATGCGGGCATGCACATGTAAATATGTAGCAGTAGGCGATAGGGTCTGAGAAAAAGATAGGAGGTAATCAACCTACGATGAGAGCCTCTGTATTCGGATTTAGGGTAGCGTTGCGTGGCAGCGTGGGGTTTTTTTCTTCTCTTCTTCGTTCTCTCTCTCGAATTAGACAAATACATTTCAAGAACCAAACCGAAGACGCACGGGCGGATCCGACCAAGATGCTTCACTTCTAGGCTACTGTGTCTCACGCACGTATGTTTGTCGTTCAAAGGGGCAATGTCGTTATATCCCGCAACAGGTATGAGAAGCATTATGAGTATGTGCTTCCGAGCTGACTCAATTCTTGAAGGTTTGGGAATAGTATTTATTCGTTCACGAGACCGTATAAAGTAATGTGATGTATCATGTATCATGTATCCGTAATTCGAGACGTACGTCAGATCATACTTATGTACATAGGTTACGTATTGACCCTTTATAGATAGATTCATCTCTGGATTATATGAAAAGAGGTATGTATATTATTATCCGATCATTAGTCGTACGCCCACACCTGCGTAGTCTCGTTTAGGGTATATGATACTAAGCAGGTGGCCAATAAAAGACTTGTTGAAGGTATGTTGGTTTATTAAGGACAAGGTGAACCTGCATATCTATCTTAAGTATTCCGTAGAGCGGGTTTATTCAGGTAACTTATAGGACATTGGAGTGTAAAAGTGGTAGAGTTGCATACCTAGTCTAAACATGTAACCGGGGTTACAATATTAAAGCTAATGGATTTGGCCGCGTGACCTTCCGTACCATTATCATCTTTCCGTCTCTTCTCTCTGATACCTTTATAAACTTATGAACTTATAAAATTGAAATCGTCAGTCAAAGAATCGACAACATCAAATACTTGCAAACCACTAATTAAGACGCTTATTCAGTGTAATAAGCGTTATCTTACGCTAGGGCTCTTCATAAGCCCGTTAGCTGGAGACCCTAGACTCTTAGCCAATCTAGATCTCGGCGAATATCTAGGTAACAAGATATAATAATTCCCTGGTCCCTTGAGCGTATATATATGGTACGATACCGAGCGTGATATTTATTTTATGAATTGTGATATATTTCTACTATGTAAACAAATTGCGGTTACGCTTAATCTTTACTGACCGATCATGGAGCTCGGATCCGACAGGTATGACTTAGTGTAGGCCATGAAGACGATGAAGATATTAAAATCCATAATAAATACCTAAAGTACTTCAATTTCCAAATAATCGAATCAAAGGAACGGGTAGATCGAGCGAGATCGGCGTATGAAATAAAAAGCTTGTAGGAGCGTACTAGTACGTAACATTGCATGCATGTGTATTAGGAGGACCATGTAGAGGTACGTACCAGGAGGTAGGTGCCGTAATACTAGTTACACTAAAAAAACCCTCCCCCAGTTCTCACCTTTAATTCCTGCGCGCGGAGGACAGCGGGGCGGAGCTAAGTAAATTCGAAGGGCTGACAGGCGGCGGGCCAAGGTACAAGTCCCGAGCAACGTAGCACGTGCATAGAGAAAAAGACTTAGTACCTACTATTGTACATTATACATAGTATATTACAATAATGAAGTGTGGAGAAACATGTTCGTAATCTTTTCTAACGCACGATTTTCACATCTCCTTCCGACAATTCCCGTAGTCTAACTGCTATTTCTATGGGTCGTTCGAGTTAAATAATAATAAGTCAACTGTAATTCGTTCGCGCAAAAACTAATTAAACGCGCTATGTTCCTGGTACTAGTTGTGCTGCGTCTTGCCTATTTTGATTGGCTGGTGTCCGTCGATCCAGAGCCTATGCTGATTTTCTTCACTTCACCTGAATATTTCTGAATTTGAATGTGAATATAATTCTAACCCAAATTTGATTCATTACTTACTAGGTACGGAGAGGATATGCTTCATGAAGCATTTGTATAAACTCAGGATTGAAAAGTTACGATCTAATATAAAGACCTTTTTTTTTCTTGAAATCCGTGATCATTAGTTTTAGGCTTCATCCGCGGAGAGAACTACACGAAAATAGCGAGAGCCTTAAACCACGACTACACGTAGGTAGGAGTCATAAGTTGCCTTCCTCGGTAACCCCGAGGGGGAAAACAGTTTACCAATAGTTAGTTCATTTGGTCGAACAACTATATGGAAATTTCTAATTTATTATCTTGGCTGCTATGTGGTAGGTATTCTACGTTTACCCCGGGCGACTGAGCTTTATAACGGCTTATACATAGTAGGTACCTATAAATCAATTATAGATGAGTTCGTTTACATACTCCAGACGTTTCTCGGACGAGCTTCCTTGGACATTCTCTATGATCTCGTCTATCAGTGATAATGGGTGAGAAGTTGTTATATATTGTCCTGTTGAAGATTTCGGTAACTGCGTGCGTTGTCATTTCACTGTTCGGTGTCTCTGTATGTGGCGTTGGCTTGCATGTCGATATTCTAGGAAGTAATGTAGAATATCACGCAATAAATCTCCATGTTTACGCCAAAAATAGCATTAAGGAATTCAAATACCTCTACGAGGTATATAGCAAGTATCTAAATAAGTGATGTTGATTATTAAAAGTTGATGTGAAGGAATATAAACCGATGCTGTCGGGTGTTCTCGCATTGTATAAGCTACCATTTGGGGTCTCTGGTTCAAGTAAGGGAGGTTTATTCCTTCGAGTTTATTATAATCTCTTTGGTTCGTTTATTAAGTAGGTACGTAGAGCTAATGCATTGTTAAAAGATCACTTGACTATCAAAACATAGCTAATACAGTATATTATATGTTTGTACTTGGGAATATAATCTGCATCAATAGTTTATAAGTGTAAATGTTGTCGAAGACAGGGAATACCAGATATAAGCGCTAAAACCCCTGTAGGTGCATATGCGCATAGGGGAGGTACATATGAGGTATGTAATTATTATGTCATTTAAAAAGAACGGAAACAACATTGAATTTCTTCTTGTTGCATTAAACCTCGGATCCTCAACATCCCGCCAACCCACCTCCGATCCGTAACAACCAACGTATTCTTGGACTGCATGTCTCTAACGTTCCAACAACAGGAAGCAATCCCGTGCGAAATGATCTTCTAAAGTAACCTCGCATCTCGAGGGGAAACTGACCAAGATTAATTGCGTTAGATGGGTAGGGTCAACGTACCTTGCCCTGTTTCCTGGTAGTCGAGCTCGACCATGTTGTCCCTCCTTCCGGACCTAGCACCACGCGACGTATGCTTACTTCCCCAGAACTAACCCCCCCCCGTACTCAGACCAATCTAGATGCTGACCATGTCATATACCTAGTCGCATTCTCTATGGTACACCTCTTCCCGAAACCCCCTTTCTTCTAGCCACGTCTTCGACGCGTACTCCCCGAACCAACAGCAACAGCAGCAGCAGCAACAGGTCCAACAACAACAACAACAGCAGCAGCACAACGATGCCGGAGGGTCCGCCCACGTGGCCAATAACCACCGCCGCGGGGCCCACCTGGTAGAGCGGTCGCCTCTCGCGCGCCTGCGCGCCGACGAGCAGAACCTCGAGCGCCGCCGTCAGAACGTGACCAACTTCGGCAGCGTCTGGCTGAAACCGCCCGGCTTCCCCAAGACCCTGCACCAGCTACGTGAGGAGCGTCGTGAGGCCGAGGAGCACCAGGAGGCCCTGCGCCGCGAGCAGCTGGCCCAGGAGCTTGCTGAGGCCGAGGCCGCCGGCGTCGATGCCGTTCTCGGACCCGGCCCCGCCGGCGGCGACGATGGCGGTGGGGCTATGGATGACGTCCAGCTTGACGGCGCCAGGGACCTGGACGAGGATATCCCCGAGGCCGACGGCGCCGACTTCGCTATCGGTTCTGATGAGGACGAGGACGAGGACGAGGATGACGATGACGAGGATGACTCCGAGGAGCAGGACGGCTCCTCTTCCGAGGACGAAGACGACGACGCGGACCGCAGGGTGGCGCGCACGCAGCAGCAGTTAGTGGCGCAGCGCATGAGGCAAGCTAACGACGCATTCCGCGAGTCCATGGCGCGCGGCCGAGACGACGCCGACTTCTACGGCGTCGACGACGAGGTAGACGACGAGGATCAGGCTCAGATGCTCGAGGAAGAAGACCTAGTCCGCGACGGCGACGGCGGCGGCGGCGGCGACGATGACGGAGCCATGGACATGGATGCCGACCTGGACGATGACATCCCCGAGGCAGAGGACGAGGGCTATGAGCACACGGACTCGGAGGCGGATCTCAGCGGCGACAGCGGCGATGACAGCGGTAGTGGCGGCGGCGGCGACGAGGAGGAAGAGGAAGAGGAAGAGGACAACGCGGAGATGAGCTTCCTCGCCGCGGCGCAGATATCGCAGCAGGGGCCTAGCGCGCTGTATAACAGTAATAGTAACAATAACACCAACACCAACACCAACAACGGCGCGAACGGGAGCCGGGCAAGAAACCGGAACCGGAGCAGCAACTACGGCAACGCCAGACACAGCCTCGCCCGGACGGACGCGACGACGCGCCGCAGCCTCGCCGTCAGCGACGTCTTGTCCCACGACGACAGCGTGCTTGGGGACAGCCCGCAGGTGCAGCAGCGACGGCCCGGGCGGCGCGGGAGGGGGTGAAGGGAGGGAAGAGTTCTCTTTTAGCCTATCTGGTACCTACCTACCTACCTCGATTAAGTCGAGTTGTCGTATCCCCCCCCCTCCTCCTTTTTTTTCTTATTATTACCCATACACTCACTCACTCTATTCGTATGTATGTATGTACCTTGTACGTACTTGCTATGCATTCATGTGTAGAGGTAATCATTCAAACTAGGACCTCTTGATAACCTCCCCCACCCCCTTCCTCACTAATCTCTCTTCTTTTTCCCCTTTTCTCGTCTCCTATTCTTACTTACTGGGTACCTACCCTTACTACTTACTTACTTCCTCTACCTTACTTCCTCTACGTCTTACCTCTAGTCCCAGCTCCTGTCCCTATTGGAGTCCCTCCCTCCCTCCCCCCGGTCGTAGCCGTGCGTTGGTAGGGTAGGTAGCTTAGGTTACTTACCTACCTAGGTTACGATAGCTCTAGCTTTAATGCATAAGTATTATCGTATGTATCATGCGTCAGGCCCGTAGGTAGTTTTCTTGGTTCCGATTTATATTTACTAGTACTGGTGATACGTAGTGTTATTATTGTGAGCAAGTAAGTAATACCTACTTCTTCAAAGCTACGAGGCGTGAGGAGGTACCTAATACAGATGTATACGTAAATTTACGTAGGTACGCGACTGATGAATCGATCCGTTGATTATGGGTTAAGTTAGGCTAGGTGTTGGTATCTAATAGTTACCCAAGTCCGGATCGTTTTCTTCCCTCCCTCCCTCCCTCCTTGTCCCTTTGCCTTTCCCCGTTTCACTCTCGTGATATGTACGACCTCGACTACCATCAAGAAACCACGCTGTCGCCTGTTCGCACGCTGGCACTTGCCCCCTTCCCCTCCCTCGTCTTCTCTTGTCTTTTCGTACATGTGGTGCAGTGTAGGATAGTGTGGTGCAGTACAGTGTAGTGTATCCTAAAGAATCCAAGATATCCTTTTCTTCTTCCTCTTCCTTAATTCTTTTCTCACTTATTGAACCGCTCGCTCGTGATAATCGCACGCATGCTAAGTGAAGTATGTACACACGCCGCAACGCCTTATCCCTGTCATGATTTGCTGTGGTTTTTGGTAATCCATGTTGTATTTATCTTTTTCTTTTTCTCTTTCTCTAATATCCTCGTATCGCTCTGGGCGCATGTAACGCATTCGCTTCGCTTTTGTGTCGTGGGAATTGTAGTAGGTTTGGCTGTAGTTGATGTGGAGAGGTAGGAGTAGGTAGGTAGGTGCGGAGCGTCGTTGATGGAGTAGAGCGTGGATGAGAATACAAAGACGAAATGCGTTCAGAAGAGCCAGACGTATAAGAAGATGAATACGACGGCGGCGAAGAAGGCGAGCCAGACCTTCCAGCCGACGCCGGTGCGCTCGGCCATGACGAGCATGCGGTTCATGGTGCCGCGCAGCCGCAGCCGCGTCGAGTCGAACGTGTCGTTCATCTTTTCCGCGATCGCCGAGGACTCCCTGATCTCGTCGCCGATGGCTACCGTCATCTTGCGAGGGGGGAAGAGCGTAACGTTAGCATATATAGTATCTCTTGAAAATAAAAGAACTTCCCTTTCTCAAAAGGGGGAAGGGAATGAAAGGGGTGGAAGGTAGAAACGGCAAGACCAGAAGTAACCCCTTTCCCCCCTAACTTACGCGCAGCAACAATATCACAATAAAACTCACATCTTTCAGGACCTTGACCTTTCCCAAGATGCCCTCGACCTGCTGGTCGTTCTGGCTCTCGAGTTCGTTGAGCACCGCATCGCTGTATTGGCCTCTACGCGCCCGTTAGCCAATCCGCCCTTATCCAAACCTGTCCGTTCGCTCATTGGTCTCCTTTCCCCTGCGCCGTATTGGGTTGGGCTAGGTTGGGTAGGGAAGAGTAAGTAGTAGTAGAAAAGGACAGAACACTATACCTCGAATTCGGTGTCGCCGGCCTGTATCCTACTCTGCCATTATCAACACCTAGATGCGCGCCGCCGCTCCCGCTCATTGCGCCGTTGCTGGCGCCGCCCGCATACCCATATCCATAGCCGCCGCCAACCGCCGGACTCGGCCGCCTTGCAGTTGGGTCGGCGCTGTTCCGTCCGCTGCCGCTATAGCCTTCAAACAGGGCACTGCGCGAGTCCCGCTGGTGAAGCGTCGAATGTCCGAACCTGTGAGAGCGGAACCGTGTTAGCCCATCCGTACCCGAGGTTCCTTTGCGAGAAAGGATTTGGTAGAGAATAAGTAGTGCTCGTGTTCGCAGATGACATCTCTTCCTCCCCTTTCCCTCTCCATTTCACCATTTTGATTGTCTCTGGCGTAAACCGTGGCGCGATCTACGTGAAATTTCCTAGTGTCCCAAGAAGTAATGATAACGGGATCGCCGGCTATGACCACATAAAAGGGGGGAAGAGAGAGAGAAAGCGTGCACATTATATATGGGGTAAGGCGCGAATGAATATGAGGGTTGTTCATATCATTTCATTTCATTTCGTACGTACCTTGATGCCATGCTGTTGTAGGGAGACACGGTAGTCAGACTTGTGGCATGGACAGAAGGAAAAAAATTAAAATAAAATAAAAATAAGAGAGAGATTGTGTTACTGATAAAAACTAATCCTTTTGCTTTTTTGGTCCGTTCGACGTAATAAAAAGAGACGGCAGTTAATAAAGTAAAGTTTATTTACTGGGGGATGAACGTATTTGCCAGGTGCTGCCACGTGTGACCATGGCGCGTCAGTCAGTGCCTTGGTATATACGTCCCTTTCGAAAAGCTCGGTACTTCTTAATGACCTATAAATAGGAGTAAAGCTAAAGCTTCAACAATCACTTGCATCAATATTCAACTTATTATGTACGGATTATACAATCACTTAGGTTGCATCACACTGTCAAAGCGTTTAGCATATGCATAGCCACATATACATAAGATTCCAATTGATAATTAAAAGTATAAGTTACAACACTGACGATCACCAAAGAAACAAACATCTGTTCACATCACAACGGAGAAGGCTCTACAAGAGCTAAGAACATAGATAGGTAGAGCATTTCTCTCGTTGTACAAAGCCTTGAATTATTATCTCCTTAGAATATCGAGTGTCCTTGTCATCTCCTTTCCCTCCATCCAACGGTTTAGGTTCTGCCGATGTAATCACACCTCAAACCGCTCCTATTTGCTCGTAACTTCAACCCTCTCCAAGTCCACCACGCCACCTATCCATATAGCCGTCAAGCCTTCCCTGCCCTAATTTCGTCCGACTTAAACAGTTACCACCGCCTCGTTTAGCAGGCAATGATCATGTTGAAGGGTAAACGATAGGGCTGTACGTCGCAGTCGATGTACGACAACGATAAGGGTAATATTAGATCGTAGTATTTAGGAACATAATAGCGATTCGAGAACAAAGCAGAACGAAATTTTTGGACGGTAGATGTCACCCTCGTTGAATGTATATAATAATAGCCGTAACTATTCCCTTGCCTGTATGTTGCGTGATCTTATAATCAAAATCCCTAGAATAAAGAAAGAACCTGAGACGGAATTTCAACTAAATTCGGTAGTAAGATTACTATGCACAAAGGATAGTATGTTATAATGCCACGGCCACTGAACGCCTTTTTTTTTTATAATCCAAGGACATGACGTGAATTACAAAACATAGAAACGCTGCTTGAGGTAGAAATGCGCTGTCCAGGTTTGGGTATCATCTGAACAGATCTAAGAAAGGAGTCTCGAAAGCGAGTTTTAAAAATTCTGCGAGATGCCGGCACTTTGCTGAGGATAGTGTGACGGATTCTCGATGCGGGTATTGCGTCTAGCTGGGTTGTCCCGTATTACTGGTTGCCCAAGGTCTCCTGGACGCTGCTGCTCGTATGCGCCGTCTGCGTACGGGTTATTTCCGCCGTATTGATCGAGGTATGCCGGTGCTCCATAGGAGCCGGCGTTCTCGGCAGAACCGTCCGACCTCCCGGCAGCGCTGTACGAGGACGAAGCATTCGACGGTCCGCGACGGACGTTATCGTTGCCGTGGCCATCGTTAGCAGCGGGCCCCATGGCACCGAGAATCTCGCCCTCTGGGGGCGAGTTTGAACCCTCATTGATTAGACCATCTCCTGATCGCGTGTCAGAAAAATTCGCTCTAGTTGGCGAGGTTGCATCCGAGTAAGCCGCACCTGCTGCACCGCCCGACATTGTAGTCGAAGCCTTTCTCCCAGTTGAACCGGCGAGAGTAGTGGAGCCCCAGCCACGATAGCCAACAGATCCATCTTCCTTCATCTCATAAGCACCCCCAGCGCCGCCACCCGCCATATCAGGTAACGTCGGGTCATTGTTTGGGTTGTAATTGTAGTCCTCGACCTCCTTTCGCCTTTCTTCTGCTGCGTCCATTCGTTGTTTGCGCTTCCGCCAGAAAAATATGCCTCCAAGAACTAGTAGCGCCACAACAACGATTGGAACCACAACAGCAACGGCAATCTTAGCAGGCTCGGCGATAGCCCCCGGCGTTGAAGTGTTCGAGGTTATGACATTACCAGCCGCATCCGTTGAAGTCGCTTGGTTAGTTGTCTGTGTGTTATGACTTGTCACCTGAGTCGAGGTAACAGTGATAAACTGAGTACTTCCATTCTCACCCGTACTCGCACTTGTCGTGACTATGATACTAGTGCTTGGTGATGGCGATGGCGATGTTGATGTCGAAGATTCTGGCGTCGTTGTTGTTGACGGTGTCGTCGGACTAGATGTCGTAGACGGGATGGAACTGCTAGTTGTTGGCGTAGAGGTAGATGGAGTAGGAGACGATGTGGTTGTTGGAGTCTCGGAGGTACTGGTAGTGCTGCTAGTGGTAGGTGTGTCTGAGGTGGTAGACGTTGTTGAAGACGGTGTAGGGGTTGATGTCGGGGAAGTGGTTGAAGTGGTGGTATCGGGCGGAGGTGTCGAGGAAGTAGGATCAGTCGAAGGACTGCTAGTAGGCGTAGATGAATCCGCGGAGGTCGAGGTATCGGTCGAGGCCGATGCCGATGCCGTCTCCGGTGCGGATGTATCGGTATCCGTGGCGTTGGAAGACATGGTGAACTGTCTCGCAACTTGCAATCCGGAGAGGTGCCTAGAAGTCGCCATGTTAGCATTGGGATACCCTCACAAAGGGAGTGGCAAAAAATAACATTGAAACCAGTTTAGAAAGAAATGGTGGAAGCTGAAGGTTAGGCTAAACAGAGCGAACCGCTAATCGGGGGAATGGGGCGCTGGAGTAACACGGTCCAATGAGGTTATCATGGAATGTGTCTCGCATATCGCCACAGCATAAACACGACATAAGATAGGTTTGTCAACGAAGGACGTTCGGAATGAGAAGAAGCCGTTTACCTTAACAACCTGATGACGGGAAGACCTTAGGTGCCAGCCGACTTAACCCGGACCCGCGGCCGAGACTGAATGGCGGTGGCTCTCGTGTGGAATCAACAGTATGACTTGGTTGGTATTGTTTCGAGTTGGGCCGCCTTGAGACGCGAGCGGAGAAGAGATAGACGCCTAGGAGAGGATGGGGAATGGGGGATAGGGATGGAGATAGGGATGAAGACAAAACAACAATAAAGAGAGCATACAGTACAGTATCAGTAAGGTACGGTTGGCGGTGGACGGGGCTTAACTATGTAGCGTAGGTAGACCTAGACTAAGGCGAGATGGTAGCGATTGGAGCGATTGGAACGATTGGACCGAACCGAGTTGAACGAGTTGAGCGAGTTGAGCTAACGCATACGAGGAGTACACCGGGTGCAGGGGGGATTTCCCAGTTAAGATCTGGGCGTGGCTGAGCTCTCTTTTTTATTACTGCGTATTTATTTTCCCGCTTGTGCCTCTTTTTCTCGTGTCCCTTGGGCGGATCTATGCAAGAGAGGGTCAAAATGATAGGATAGGAATGCAGCAAACCGTACGGGGTCCAGGAGTTTCCAGTTCCAGTTGCAACTAGTATGCGTAATATGTATGTAGTATGTATGCAGAATGCAGAAAAGAGAGAGCGAACAGATTTTACAGTTGACAAGAATTGGAACGGAAGAGTTATACCTAGTATTATTAGGTCATAGATTGAATTAATTTCATCAGACGAGAAGCCGCTAAGAAACGCAAAACAATAACACAAGTAAACGAAGAAAGAAATCTAGGAAGATGTCGACAATTGAGAAAAAGAAGGAAGAGGGAAAAAAAAATAAAAAAAAAAGTTGGAAATTTCCAAGAATGCCAATCTCAACTAGATTCAGTCAAACTAGTTCCTATTTGCATAGGCACAAAATTCGGATAACCCTGGTAAAAGCCCTCAAATTGAGTTTAACGTCGCAGGAAGACCCTAGTTGCTATGATAGCTGCTAATGACATCCCATCATCCTAGCGCGCTCTAAGTTCTTTTTTACTTTTATGTACTACCCTAAGATGCATGCATATCTCGTACTATTGATGTAGTTATGCAGGTACTGTGGTGGCCCTCTCTGTCTGTCTGTCCCCTTTGACGCTTCAGCAACCGTAGCCCTCCTCACGTCTTTTTTTTGTTATATTCCCCAACTTGCATCACCTTGACCCAACTGTGAACCTATCATATTGATATTATCCTCAAAACATCCAATAGAGTCAATTTTCATGCCAAGAGTTTAACAAAGTTTCCGGTTTGCAACAGATCCCGTAACTTGCTGTAATCTGTTACGAGAAAGGCTTCTTCATCGACTACTAGTGTACCCCTGGCTAACGTGGCGACGGTACGAGTTAGTACAACTCAGAAATCCGGCTGGGAGCCCGGGATATGATTGAGCGTCAGCGACCGTGGGCAGTGCCTTAGACCAACATTTTGACCGTTGGCATTAAGGTTCAAGGTACTCCGTAGACTGGTGGCCTTTTAACTTGCCGCATAACGTTTATGTACCTTGTCTGCCAACTCTATCCCGAACTTTTTAAACTTTTTAGCTTTTTTAACATCCCATGTGCATTTGAAAGCTTACAACATGAAACCTTAAGCTCTAGCTACCGTACCTATATGTACTCGTGGTGACCTCGTAGCCCTCAAGTAGAGGTACATTGTACTTACATAGTAGCGTTTGAAGATATGGACATTTCGGGAGATATGAAAACAGACTGCGCGTATCATTACCTCTGTTCTCTCATGCGAGAGTCTAGCTTCTAGCAGCCATGAAGTTGATCAGTTCCCTTTTCATATAAGTAGACATAATCCTATTTTCATAGTGGTAGGTACCTACCTAAATTGACCATTTAATCATCGTGCCAGTATGTATACATCCAATACATACGATAGCCACTTGATATTACTATTTACATACATACTACGTGCGTACTTAGAAGTGTACATACGTTTTAATATTCTATATTCCTACATGTACGTAATATGAGACAAATCCATTGCTTTTTCAGCCAGTAACTTCCCTAAATATATAACTACTTAACTATCCATAGGTATACAAAATACATGAATAATAATAGGAATAAGTGTCTAATGTAGCACAGCTTACTACCACATATGCAGTATCTATACCTACCTACCCTTATAAACTACTGTTCCTTCGTATGACATAGCCTCGCTCCGACGGTCAAGACTGATACGTCGACTTAAACGATTGCTCGAACCACTGATGGACGGACGGACTAAAAATACTCGGTTGACAGCATATCGACGTCAGCCGCCATTTTATCGGTCCTATGTAAGCATGTCTTTCCCTGCTTCGACCTCCGGCCCAAGACATATATGAGGTAGATACCTCCCTCTCTGTGTGATATATGTATAATGGTTCTCCATTATAGTTCTCGCCCACGTCATGTTGACATGTATCCAATTACTTGTACTTACATCTTTTTGTATGTACATGTATGTATGCATGCGCGCATGTATGTATAGAACATTGCTCTGCACGCTGCATACATCTAAGTTACAGCTTTTTCACTTCTTCGAAGAAATACGTATCTAATTGGCTCGTACATGTCGAATGAACGCTGCCCTCTTCGTCCCCAGCCCATCCATCCACGAACAAGCCTTGGGGGAAGGGAAGATCCTCGAGTTGATCCAGGCTGGTCTAACATCAGCGATACAATAAATAAACCTGGCTTATCCAGACTTGTCGTCTGTGGACCCATTGTGCAAATCTGATCTACGGCCTTGTGCGGAGAAAGAGGTCCTGGGATACCTACTACTACCTATTACGGGTAGATAGCCTACCTTGTAGGTAACTGACCACACGCTTAGCTGGTAAGAGGTGGTTAGCAGATTCCGCGATACGACTTGCAGAGAGGAAAACCCGGGTAATGCTCTTGACATGATATGAAAATGGCAACTTAAAAAAAAGTACATGCTTCGAAGTCTAACGGAATGCCATGAAATAATAACTACCTCCTAATGCAATGAACCTACCCATATACGAAGTACATTTAATAATATACCTAAAATGAACCATCATACAATCCGTGTCATCGAAACTTAAAGATACATATGTGTAATATGCTCAATGGCAAAGTCTTGAAAAAAAATATGTATCAAGTATAGAACTTGAATACGATCTATCTGAATTTAAAATCTACCTGATTAATATTCTAATATATCTTACCTCCAAAGCTTGCGCGAAACAACCAACCATCGGAAAGATGTTTGTATAATACAGCAACGACATTAAGACACGATATACTACAAGACATAGCCCAGATGAAGATGATATAACGACCACGAAGACTGGTCAAACCGATGGATATATTGTTTAAAAAACACCAATTGCAAAAAAAATAAAATAAACAACCCTAGTTACCTAACGGCAAATTGCACCAATCCATCTATAATGTCCGCCATGCAAGGTAGAAAGTTTCGCCGGTCATGATTGGGTTCCAAATTACCTGCTTCACCGAAGGGAACAGGGAAAATGCATTAACAGTACATATTGATCAAATATACAAGACGGCTATGCCTTGCCACATCCGAAATCCTGATAATACCAGGCTTAAATATCATTAGTCGCACTAATTTCTCATGTCCCAGGATGGCTTCAGGGTATCGCCCAACGATGCCTGAGTGAAGACGGTATCCCCGGGCAGACGACTGACTCTTCCAGCACCGCCGCGGATAGCGCTCAGATTAGCTGACGATATGCCGCTACGGTTACTAACCACGCTGCCGGAATCGCTCATAGTGTCAGGATCCTTGAACCGACGAGGAGGGGCGAAGTCGAGGGCAGTGTACGTCCCTGACTTGCGTAGAAGATGACTGGTAACTCAAGTTAGATAGACATCACTTTTGAATCGATTCAGGGGTTTACTTACGGACTAGGTAGGGCCGGAGTGTCGTCAAAAGCGCTCACTAACGGCGAGTGAATCGGTAAATTTAACATGTAAGGTTTACGTTCACCAACCGGGCTTTGTGACCGACCTGCCGCGACATCTTTGAAAGTAGGCGGTGGTGCGAACTCGATAGCTCCCATCAGAGTAAACGCGTCATCCTTCAATTTTGAGGGGGTAGGTAACGTGCTAAGCGCAGCAGGAGGAGACATTGGCTTCCGAGGTTTTCCGCCCATGAAGCGTGGGTTCGAGGCTGATGAATCCGGGCGCGGGCTCATAGGTGCCCATCGGCCGGCTGACATCGTTGAGCCCGCTCTAGGCCTTCCACGAGGACCACCGGGCGTGTTCATACTTCCGTGAGGCATGTGGCCGTGAGGCCCAAGGGGTCCTCGTGGCTTGGGCCCAGGCATTGGTCGCCTAGCTTTTGGAGGCGGGGTCATAGCACGACGAGTGACAGGTTGGGCGTACGGCATAACGAATGCGTTGGTATCGGGGTCGAAAAACGCAGTATCGCCTAGATAGTTCGAGCCGTAGTCGTCATAGAAAGCAGCTTGCTGTGGAATGGGAGGAGGTTTTCCGGAATCCGTCTTAGTCTCCTCGAAATACTCTTTATAGAAGGAACGGATTCTGTTGGCTCTGAACTCGGGATCCTCAGACTCGAGGAAGTCCTCCGGAGGGAGAGGCCGGAACCCTACTGATAATCTTCTGTTATCCTGCCCCGGTACACCTAAGCCACCCGACTGTGCATGTCCATTGCCCACATTACTCTTAGGCCCATCAGTCTGGAGATGAGCTGCATAATTCTGATAATCCTGAGCTATATCCGATCCAGCCGGCAGTGATTCGTTCCTAGGCGGTGGCACGTTTGCTATAGCCGAGTTGCTATTCCTCGGCGACATACTCGAGCCTCGGGGAACCTGAGAATTTGCGATTCCAACTCCTCGAGATTCAGGCTTAGACCCAGTCATAAAAACCATAGCCGATTGGCCTTCATTAACTGACTCGCCAGAAACTGGCCGAGAAGTAGCATGGAACTCCTTAGCCGTCGCCTGTGAAACAACGGCCGGAGGCTCCTGGATCTCGGGGACATGAGGAATAGTAGTAGAATCGTCAACAAAGCGAAATTCATTCTTAGCCGGCAGAGGGGGCTGCTCATTGGCAGACTCGCGACGAGAAGGCGGTTGTGCAACTGGAGCCGGGGGCTGAAGAGGAGATGGTGGGATTGATCTCTGACGAGGAATCTCGGCGGCAGAATTAATGGAGAGCATGTTCTTAGACGAGTCACGATCACCAGTAGAACGTGTTCTGCTAGTGTAGGCCGAGGAGTCCCTATCTGCCCCTCTTGGAAGAGAACGTAAAGAGCCAACATCGCTATTGGCGTAACTGGTAACTGGCCGATATGGATCCTCATTTTGGTGAAGAGTCCTTGCAAGCGAATGTAATGATTCCCTGGAGTTCTGAAGATTCGGCGGGAGAAGGTAAGGACTAGACAGATTCATATCCATGGAGAGCTGCATTTTATGACCGGCTTCTTTCTCTTTCGCGAAGAAGGCGCTTCGTCTCTTATTCCCCTTTCCAGCCACACTTCCCTCGAATCCAAAATCCATTGATTTGTATTTGTCTGCCTCATCCTCTTTCCTTTGTCTGATAGTTGTTCGGCGATGAAGATACACCAAGACGATGATGGCTACTCCTAGCGGTATGCTTCAGAAAAGCGTCAGCCACCTCCAACACAAATCAATCCGATTCTTAACACTTACCAGACACCGAGGACTATGGGAAGCGTTGTCGTACTACCGACTGGTTTCTCATCGGTATTGTTTGCTCTTGCTGCAATATGAGCAATGCCGTCAGACTCTCCTAGCGCAGAATTGTCCATCGCGGATCTTGTCTCAAACTGGCTTGTCTGCTCCGCTTCCGAATGGAGAGCTCTTAGATGGTAGTGGTGGGAGTGGCCAAGGCTGCTGCCATGACCACGGCTATGAATGTTGTGCCCTGCCATCTTGTCCGCTCTGCTCCTTCAATCCCTTCTCCAAAATGAAAGTAGAGGGGCTAAACAGAGCCCGTCAAATATATCACAGCCGAAATCGATGAATGGGTTCTTGATTGAGGGTTTGGGACATGCCTCAGCTGTAGAAAAATGACGCGATACCGAAGGATAGGCTATTATTAGCGGTTCTCCGATATTGAAGGAAGGACTATGTTCGAATGGAACAAATTTCTATGAGCTCAGTGTCTCAACACTACTGTCTCGATAATTCAGAGCCGAAATAGATGTATTTTTTTTTTGGTTGAGGGGCATAAATGAATGACTTAAAGTTAGCTGTAGTGAAAAAGGAACGGCACGCCCGCTGGCAGGCAGTTAGGTCTATCTGACCGACTGTCGATAAATGTCCTGGATGAGGCGGTGGATGAGTAGGATGAAGGAGAGAAAGAACAGAAACGAGAAGGAACAAAAAGAAGGTGATTGACCAAATACAATAAAGTCAATTCCCTTCACATGGACAGGGGGGTTAAGAAAACGGACGAATGACATTTAATATGGCGGAAATGAATGAAGGGGTTGTGGGGACTGATAGTACCTAGCCCTGGGAAGTGTCGATGGGAACGAATTCCAACCATACCTCATGGCACACTGTATTCACTGTAATATTCACTGTCTTTACTGGTTTATCACTGCGAGGAAAGGCATATGTCAGTGATTGCAAGGGTTAAAGAAGATACGTACCTGTCTAAAAATTAACACCGTGTGGGCCCTAGCAGCAACAAGGGGAACTAATGCAGGAACAGGAAGATCGGCCAATCATGCACCACCGTTCTACTAGGGCACGATAACTGACGCGGATTGGCCACTCTAATCCTAAAATGGACTGGCTGCGTTAGCCCCCTTTCAACGGATCTCCGCAATTATCCCCTTTATACCATTCCCGTACACGACGGAGGAACGGGATTACCCAGAACTCTAACAAGCTTATTTAATAAGATGAGAATATTGAATACATGGCATGAATTTCATATCTTAATAAACATTAAGCGGCTTTGAAATTATGCCATCTTTTTTTTTTGGTTTTGGTCTTGTCAAATATCTAAACTGACCAACTCATGTGAGGTATAGTGTATACTGCTGAGAAGAGACACGTTGGCGGTACAGTAGTAAATAAATAAATGATTGCCTACTAGGTACAAAACATAAGGTACCTATGATTAGAACTTACGGAACCTGCCTGTTTGCTGTTAGTGTCGTGGTACAGCACCTTAGGGCTCCTAACTCGCGGATCTATTATTTGTTGGCAATGAATTCTTGATGGTTTCGTTAAAAATAGGTGCAGTACCAAGTACGTTGTACATAGGTACCTAGTATGTTAGGTACACTAATAGCTTCGAATTATGACAACCAAAATTTTGATACCCAGGTAATCTTATACATAGTGGACTATTACACTATTGCACTACAATTCAAATGAATCATTAACATCTATTTCCCACGGACCATGGTATCAAGTTCCAAGCAAATCAAGGAAAAATCCCTATAACCTAGATACGTTGTATCTCACTTTGGACTAGGGAGAGTACCTTAATCAAGCTGCATCAGGGCACTAAGTCAATGACAGGTTTTGTTTCCTTGCAAGAATAGGACCTTACCATTGGCTGTTCGCGTCTCAGCCTCAATGGTTTGGATGTGATATCGTTTCACAGTTTGCTTCTCTTTAACGAGCAGCACTAGTCAAGTATTACATACCTCCTGGTATTAACTAGTAGTATCTCTACCTAACCAAGGTACCCCGTAAATACCGTAGATATTACATTGGCATAGGTATCTGTAGTCTAATGTATATAGCCCGTAAAGTAAGAGAGAAAAGAACAAGGCCTGTCGAGATATGAAGATGTGGAAAGATCAATCAATTAATTATCTTAACCCATCATGGTCAAGGCTTAAGCTGATAATATCCAGACGCATATTCTAGAAGCCACCCCTTTTCGATTTTGCTGATATCACGAATGAAAATCTTGTTACCGGTTTCCATCACTTCGTGGAATATTACCCAATCAGCTTTGCGATTGAACATTAGAGAACTAGGGTGCGCGTGGAGCGTTGTTCCACCCTCGATGTTGCGAAAGCTTCCATCAGGTTGCATTCTAGCTGCGTGTGAGAAATAACCCGTCGTGAGACACCTTCGAATCTTCTCTCCCTGGTTAACAACCGGAATCTTGAGGCTCTCGTCTACCATTATCCCAAACCGCTCCAGGTACCGTTTCAACTGTGCTCTGATACTTACAGCACGGGTCATAGCCTTAAAATTAATGTGGTTATCATAACAGAACCTCGACTCTTTCTTGCCTTTCGTTATAAACGTCTGGTAGACGTTCAGAAGCGTCAAGTGATCGCCTTCATCGGCAGCGAATTTTCGCCGTGAAGACTCCACCTCCCTCTTTTCCCCATCCCTCTGGATCCATACGGAGCTGCTAAGGCTTGTCATCGCTGCTATCGTTAGTATCTCGCTAAGACAGCCAAACGAAGGTGCAGCCAGTAATGTTTTTGCCATCATGGGCTCAAC
This sequence comes from Hypoxylon lienhwacheense, assembly GCA_902806505.1. Taxonomy (NCBI): domain Eukaryota; kingdom Fungi; phylum Ascomycota; class Sordariomycetes; order Xylariales; family Hypoxylaceae; genus Hypoxylon; species Hypoxylon lienhwacheense. The sequence continues at coordinate 605,014 of CADCWW010000002.1, read as the reverse complement.
CGCGAGCTCTGCCATCCTCATGCCCAGCGGTTTTGTAAGTTTAGCGTACTCGTCGAGGGCACCTAGGGAAAACAGCAATTCTGTCGCCTTGGCCATAAGTTCCGCCGGCGGCGGGGTTAAGTAGTCGAAACGTACAACGTTGTCAATACCAAGGGCTTTAAGCTGTAAGATAAATGGTGCTAGATTAGACCTTTGTATTTCTGGAACATTCGCATCAGGTAACGCGTGGAATGCTCTTTCGGTGTAAAGCCGAAAGCACTTGCCGGGCTTCGTGCGGCCAGCTCTTCCAGCACGCTGCGCCGCTGCCGCTTTCGAAGCAGGTGTTGTCGTAAGCGACTCGATGCCGGTTTTAGGGTCAAAAACTCTTAACTTGACGAAGCCTGAGTCGATAACGTAGACGATGCCGTCGATTGTCACGGATGCTTCAGCGATATTGGTAGATATTATGACCTTTCTCGTATTTTCAGGGGGACTATCAAAGACAAGCATTTGCTGCTCAGTTGATAGGCCTGCATAAAGGGGTAGGGCAATGATTGATTGAGACGCTGGTGGGAGTTGGGCTGCTCGCTCTGCAACGGCTTGAACAGCTGTATCGATCTCTTCGCGGCCGGTTAAGAATACGAGAATGTCGCCATGAAGCTCTTTGGTATGAATGTCAAAGATTGTAGATATTGCCTTCTCGACGTAGTCTTCTGTCGGCGACTCTAGATAAAGAATATCCACGGAATACATCCTACCTTCGAGGCTGATTATCGAGCCGACTTCATTATTCTCATCGTTTAAAGGCTCGCGAGTATCAGATGGCTGCGAGAAAAAGTCCAGGAAATTTTCAGCCTGAAGAGTAGCGCTACTGATGATGATCCGTAAATCTGATCTTCGTTTCCGTATTTTTTTCAAGAGACCAAGGAGAATGTCTGTGCTTATAGACCTCTCGTGAGCTTCGTCCACCATGATGACCGAGTATCGTGATAAGAGCGGGTCAACCAAGGCTTCTCGAATGAGTAAACCATCCGTCAAAAATTTAATCCGTGTCGTAGCGGATGTCATATCCTCGAACCTAATCGAGTAGCCAACCTCTTTCCCGAGCTCGCAGCCATATTCTTCTGCGACCCTGATGGCGACCGTCGTAGCGGCCACTCGTCTAGGCTGTTTCTAGTGAGCATGGCGGTATGGATCATGAAAAAGAAGCGAGAGATCTTACCTGAGTGACGCCAATTATCTTATTATCAGAGCACCATCCTGCATTTTCGAGAAACTGAGGTATTTGAGTGGTCTTACCAGAGCCCGTGTGACCAACGACGATCGTAACTGGATTATTCTCAATGAGATAGAGCAGGCTATCGTGGTGCTTTGCGATGGGGAGCAAGGCTGACGGTTTATGAAGGGCAGGAATAAAAGTCGAGTCGAGACTAAAATCCGCCATGACGAAGACCAATCTTTTAAGGAGAAAAAGGAGGAATGACGTTACTGTAGTTCATATTCTCATTACAATATGTCTCTAATCTTGAGCCTCGCATACTTAGACATACTCATAGAATATGAGCCGACATGACAGTAAGTTCATAGGATTAAAATCGGTCTTGTATGATGAGAGCAGGGATATCGACAAGGGACGTCTCTTTAGGGAGCCTGAATATGAGAATATCGCTCTCTTTTGGTAAACTAGTTGTGAATGTGAAATTTGTGTAGAGGTGAAGTTAAAATGTACACCAATAATGAATGTGATAGCGTCTTATCTTAGTAGGAGGTTATCCGTATAGACGGATTTAGGCATACTCCGTAGAATATACCTTTCTAGGCAACTTTTTGGGGAACGTGGCGCAGTTGCTGATACGTACCTCAGCCCTGTTGCTAGGCGTCCAGGCGTCGTGGCGGGGAACGTCATCCGCGTCGCAATTCAGATTGCCCCTCAAAATCGAGATATTAAGTTGAAGGTTTGAAGGCAGGTGCATATTAAGCCATAGCTCTCTAACAGTAACACTCCTGTTTTACTTCTAACCTTGAACCTTTTAGGTACCACCTAGGTATGTACATACACTAAATATACCTCCCCCAACTATACCTACATCAAGTACTATTACCTACAACTTGAAATTATACTTTACCTAGATTCAACTTACGAAATACAACTATTTTCATCTTCGTCTTCATCTTCGTCTTCATATTCATTTAATTCCCCTTTCCTATTATCGATCAAAATGTCAACCCCGGCTAACATGGTAAGTTGACCACAATCATCATCAAGATTTTATTATTATTATAGCTTGCAACCCCACACGAGAGCCCGAATACTGCGTAGCAAGACCGCGTTTGGCTAACGTCGGGTTTCGTTGCCACAGAATAAGGTCAATCAACCTACTACCTCGGGACCTGAGTCGCCAACTACCGTACATCCACTTGAGATGGACGACGACGATATTCAAGAGACCGGCCTACTTGGTGACGGAAATGCGCATCCCACGACTGCATCATCGATAGCTACCAACCCAACCGTACCTAACAACGAGACTGCGCCTCCGAAACCTCCTCGTCCGATTACCGAGCAACAGAAGAATGAGTTGATTCTGAAGGAAGCATTTCCAAACATCGAGGCTAGCGTCATCAAAGCTGTTTTGATTGCCAGTGGCGGTCAAATTGATCCAGCTTTCAATGCTCTTCTAGGTACGTGTGCGATGTTAATATGAATATTAATATAAATATAAAGATGATATTAACCATGGGAAAAGGCATGAGCGATCCCGATGCCATCCAGGATGAACCCGTAAACGAACCTGCTCCTCCGCCTCAACCTCCGCGACCAACTGGGTCAAGCCCGATGTCGCAGATGGAGGCGGACGAACTCTATGCCCGACAGCTTGCCCAACACTACGATAATGTTGGCGCATACGAGGCGAGGACGACGAATCGGAGTCCCAGCGGTCCGTATCGACGTCAGGCAACAGGCCTAAAACCTAATGAGATGTATGATCGGGAGCACAGCTTCATCGATGATGACCTGCCCGTCATTAAAGAAAATCTGCGCAAAGGGTTTCTCGACACCCAAACTAAAGTCAATTCATGGTTCACCAACCTAAAGAAAAAGATTGATGGGGAATACGACGAGAACGAGGATGAGACACAACCTTCCAAGCATCAACGCCAGCATATGATGGGCAGACGCAGCGGGGAGGGTTCACGGAGGAGTGCGGACTACGATCGTTACGATGCCGACCCACAGGTTCTTAGCGACGATTTCGCGGGGATAAGGCTACATCCGGATGGCAGTCAGTAATTCCTATTACGCGATATGTATCGTATATGTAGGAGACATACGGCTAACGAGAAACATAGGACCATCCCAAGAACGTCCAGCTAGTAACTCTAGCTTTCACAGACCTCCACCCTCAACTTCTCCTAGGCCGGAGGGTCGCAAAGTTGCTTTTAAAGAGGGCGTGGAAGACATTGATCAGTACAACGCCTCACCAAGAATCCCACCGAAGGATAGCAGCGCGACTCCGCCTCCTGGCAAGCAGAGCAAATGGCAACCGCTATCGACCGTCGATCCTAATCCCATCACGGATAATGATCCATTCAGTCTAGGCGATAGTGAGGATGAAAAAGATACGAAGGAGAAGAGCAGTGGAGGGATCAAGCCGGAAGACAGTGAAAGGCTCAAGCAAGCCACGGCGGATGCTATGGCGGACAGCCTAGTTAGCTCGCAGAAGAAAGCTGGCAAGGACTAATAGATTGGTTATCCGGGTATCGAGATTGAATATTGTACGTTTCGGAGACAGAGGGATAATAATGCTATGAGACCGCTATGACTTTGCCTTTATCATGATATCATTACGTTCATTTAATCCGTTCTTATGGAGCTAACCCTTGAAATTCATTCCGAGAAGGCAGCGGGTCATGGCATATGGAAGACGGGTAACGGAATACGGAATACGAAATACGCGAATTAAAATCCGAAGCTGCTCTTGAAATGCTGGAGCTTGTTGTTCTGATAATCATCTAATTATACCTCTCGTTGATGCTATGAGACTGTGTGTAAGAGAGGAAACAAATAGGAGTAATCCGATTAGCTAGACCATATAACACACGCTCGTATAGGTATCGTGACACGACACTAGAAAATGTACCTCGCTGAAGCGTCTTAGTTGTGCAACCGACTTATTAGAGATAGACTTCATCGCCATCTTGCTTGTTCATATTCATCTACGTACTCTCCCTTACTCCCGCGGCCCCGCTTTATATGACTTGTTAGCGATCATGATGAGCTTAGGGGGGAAAGATCTAAAAAATAATAAAAATATATATGACATATGCTATGGGTTATCTCCCTACTTGATGTCGTTGAAGAATGGTAATTGAATGGATTGTGTGTATCTGGCAAGATAGACGATAGGGGTATAAAAAGGGGTGCTCAGATCCCCCCTGCTCCCCCTATTTTCTCTTACTAATGCTAGTCTCGCGGCTTACTCTTCCCAACGGTCACTAAAAACTACCTCCCGGCGAGATAGAGGTTACGCGAGAAATATGACGAGGGAAAAAGAGGTTATAATATTGAGTCATGGTATAACTGGGCCACGTTTGACATCGTAGGCGGGCTCGTCTCATGTACGACTTCGACCTGGAACTCGCGGGCGATAGTCAGAAATGGACTGAGGCCTTTTTTAGGAAATACATGGATATTGACAACGAGAAATACGCAAATAGGGGATAACATGGCAACTTATTTAATAGGGGGGTTTTCATTATCTGGTCATGTTCAAAGGCATCATTCCTATTATTCAAGTGATCGATCAAAAAGAGATATCTATTCAATACTATCTTTGGCCCGCTATTAGAGGGATTTCTGCTTATCGAGTGATCTGCTCTGGAACCAATTCATTCTTCGGTACTTATTGTTCGGGTTCTGCCAAAGGTATCAATGGCCGGCGAAAGTTCCTCAAACGAAATCATTCGGTTTGCTATGAACCGCTTTAGAACCTTGTGCTTATTTTCTATGCATATGGATTCTTTTATGCACATTTCACATAGGTTGTAAGTACGACGCATTGCGCAGCTTTTCGAGCAACTGCAACAATCTGTAGCATATTACTAGTTAGCAAAACATGAATAGGAATGGGTATCGACATGGGAAACAAAACATCTCACGATAGAACATCATGTTATCAATGTACTGCTTGCAAACATTACACTCCCATCCCTGAGAAAATAGCTTCTGAGTAACTGTTGGACACCACTTATCAGGTGCCAGACCTTCAGCTGGGGCTTCATCGTTGATATGTTCAGATTCTGACTCTGGTTTGAGTGCAAGCAGACCGCGTAGCGTGGAGTCTGTAGCTACGTCGGAAGCTGTTCTGCCATAATTATCCTCCTCGGCCTTATTGCAGCCAGCGTCAAGTAATTGCCGAACCCTTACCAAGTTTGTCTTTGACGCTGCATCGAATAGGGCCGTTACTCCTTTTCGTCTCAAGACACCTCGCGGATCCCATAAGCTCTCGGCTAACGGGCTTTTCTTGGAAAATGCGTGATACAGGGGAGAGCGGCCATTACCGTCCAGCTTATCTGGGTCAGCCCCAAACCATAGAAGGGTGCTCACCATTTCTTCGTTTTGCTCTGGCGAATTGATCGCGATATGTAGCGGCGTATTGCCTTTTCCATTTCGAGAATTGACTTCCGCTCCGAACATGAGAAGCGTCCTCGCCGCCCGCACGCATTGGCTGCCCTCCTCAGAACTCGATACTACTAGGTGCAGAGGTGCATCCCTGTCCATCGACAGGTCAAGTCGAGCATTCTCCGAGGCACCCGCTTCTAGAAGAATTCGAATAATAGGCTCATTGGCGTCACGGGCTGCAATGTGAAGAGCGCGGTATCTTGACGAGCCGGCTGCAATGTGGTCTGGATTGGCTCCTCGAGCTAGTAGGACTTCGACTAGCCTCAAATACCCTCTGAGACAGGCTAACATAAGTGGTGTCGCATCCTGCCAATCCTGACATTCAATATCAGATCCGATGTCTAACAGCAGTTCCGCAGCTTCGGCCCTGTTTTCTATAGAGTGGTATTAGGTATTTTAAGAAAAGCGCAACGTCCAGGACTCCAGGTGCTGAATTAATGCTTACCCAGTATTGCATAATGAAGAGCTGTCCAACTATACTCCTTATAATTAAGATCTGCATGAGGCGCCAGAAACCGGATGCTTGCCGTGTCACCAAACTTCACGGCTTCAATGAGCGTGCTACTCAGCCAGTAGTTTCCGTGACGACACTGCCCAGACTCATCGGATATTTGGCCTTCTTCATCATCCCGCACCTCTTGGGTCTCGTTACCTGGATCATTGGTCTGGATATGTCGTTTGCACATGCATTTATCCATTGACAACAACTCGTAAATAACGCCATCTCGTCCATCTCTCGCGGCTAGCGTGAGCAGACTTTTCAAGGCTTGACTCTCGATATGATCCATGAAGCCGGGAATTTTTTTCTGGAGCTGCGGGATGACATTCCAATGGCCATGTTCTGCAACTAATTGAAGACAATCACTTAGCTCATCTTCCGAGAACTGCTGCTGGACTTTTTCAGACCGCCATGATATAATAGCCCCTACCAAGTTTGCGTGACCATATTGACAGGCTCTCTTAAGGGCGTATAGCCACTGGTCATCCCTGAAGTCGACAGCCTTGCAGAGGAGAAGTCGAGTCACCCCTAGGTAGCCGCGATACAGAGCAGCCTCGAGCGCAACTGCTAGCATAGATTGGCCATAGGCTTCGTCCTGAATCTTGGGTAAAAGTAAATTAGCCATCGTCTGGGATCCGAATGATGCCGACAGCACTAGGGCTATATCAAGTTCCGCCAGGCTTGTTACGGGAGTATGTTGGGTTTGGAACCATGTTGATGTACGAATCCACCAGGATCTCACAGCCACATTATCCAAGAAGAGAGAGAGACAGTCGCGCGCAAGTGGTGTAATCCAATCAGCCTCTTCTCCGCCTTCAACGTCCTCTGTCAAATGGAGAGCCAAGCAGGAGCTTGCATAGGACGTGAAACTATGAGGCTGTAGGCTGATGGGCAATTCACAAAGAGTATCAAAAGGGCGTCTTTTAATCGACAAGTCATTGATATCCCGGACTTCGGGGATAGAAAGCATGTCGAGACATTTCTGCAGCACGTAAGATCGTCCTGCAACCTGTCGAGACGCTGTAGGTATGTTTTGTAGAAGAGAACTCATTTGGTCCTGGACGAAATCACGTAACGTGGCATGAATGAGACGTATAACCCCATTCTCTACATGAAGTAGAGAGCCTAGTGCAAGCTTGAGGCCTTCTTCTAGCTTCTCGGGAGCTGCGATGCGAATCTTCTGCAACGTCATTTGGCCACGGCCCAGTGTATGAGAAGGCTCCATCCACATTGCACCTGCTAACTCATTGACTGTCAATGGCCGCTTAGCAAAAGCGATGCAGAGCAACACTTCATGAAGCCACATCTGTGGTGCATCAATCCGCTTCTCTATCTGTTTATAGACTGCGCTGTAGTCAAGATAGTCCGATATCTCGTCCGTATCCTCTGGCTTCACGAGGACCGAAAGCAAATTGATCATTAAGGGTGTAGTGATTCCTTTGGAGAGTCTGTCCCGAAGACTCGCAAACTGGTCGCCAGCCAATTCTCTATCCAAAAGGCAAGCTTTCAACTCCTTCGATTCATCGTCCAAATCAATGCTATTAGATTTGTTGAACGGTCCCAACAGCGCCACGATACTGTCAGTAGGTCGACAGGTTATGAAAACCTTGTACCTGGGCTTGTCGAGCGCCAGTCGACGGAAGTCGCCTACAAGCTGACTACGGGAGTTCTTGTTGCATTCATCAAGAGCGTCAATGACCACAATAACATCACAGGTCGACAATCTGGCTAACATGCCACGGAGTAGTCGATAAAGATCAGGTGATGTTATTGAAGGTTCTTTTTCTAGAGTTCGAAGAATCTTGAAGGATTGTTCCTGAACGTAGGCGCTATCAAACCCAAGGTCTCCCCAGTATAGGAGTTGAAGGTTGAATGAAAGAAGTAGATCGTTGTATGAAGTCCTCCTGTAGTCGCTAGAACTAAAGTAGTAAGAAAGCACGATGCGATCCCCGGATTCGGGGTTCGTCGCCGTTACAATCTGACTAGAAAGAATAGTTTTTCCAGATCCTGCTTGGCCACATATTGTCGTTACCCCTGGCTCTCGGTCGAGGATTCCCGTAGAAAGGGGCCAACTGATTAGCGAAGAAGTTCCTGGAAGCATCTCTCCAGGCCTCTCATCTAGCTCATACAAGCTTGCAAGGACCTGGCGACAAGCAATCGCATCGCGTTGGTGGTCTGATACACATATAAGCCTTGATATACTCCCTGAGTATTTGAAACAGCGCTAACCTTCCTTCTCTGTCATGCAACTCTTCGAGACTTCATCAATAAGATCATCTGGCAAGATGTCGCTATTGCAAAGTCGTTTATGCGTGCTTTCAACCGGAAAGCGTGGCTCCATATCAGGATCAGGCGGAACCTTGATGACGACGTCAGTTAGCTTGTCAGATTCAAGTCGCCTAGGAATCAGAATTTCTTACCACAATACCAATACCGGGGGTAGGGTTCTTCTCGAAAAGAGAAATAGTTTTATACTGGTTTTCAATCATTCTGTATCTAGCACATGCTGCTTTCATGGTAGACGCTCCTCTTTTCAGAAGTTCACCGACATCTGGAAGTTGAGCTATTGGATTTCTATCAACGTCGGCCTTGGTAGTCGCGAGTATGAGTTTAGAGAGGACGGTATTCCAATCAGATGAGGAACCCGGGGTGCCAAAGCATACCTGCCCAAATTAGATCGACTTAAGGACCAGCTGCTAGTGGGTGAGCTTACAACGGCCTTGGTTGCGAGTGCAATATCAATGTATCTTTTGTCATGATTTGCGATCCAAAGTAGCTTGATGAAGCTTAACCAGGGTGTTTCTGTAGAGTGGCTATGGCACGACTCACCTCTTTCACGAGGATTCCAGCCAGGTTGTGACAAAAAAAGACTAGAGACCGCTGGTTAAGAGGTCAGCAGTCGCGATTGGAAGACAACAAGGAGACTGCAATATTGACCTTCTTGTCTGCTTTCTCGGAAATCTCCTGTAATAAGGCTGTAGCAACCTTTTCCAAATTGGTCCTGTCGAACAAGATTTCTTCTCGAATCTCATCTTTATAGGCAAATATTCGGGCTTGGAATGAGAATTCACGGAGCAGCGGACCTAAGGGGTTCTCATCCTCCTCTGGTGCGCACCAGGTGCTAGTGTACGTACTACGGAGTCCATGAACGGCGAAGATACTTCAAATCTCATCATTAGCATCACAATAGTTTCTGACTCTGGTAACTTGACTTACTCTCTCTCTAAAGTAGCATCCTGCGACCAGACAAGTCTAAGGCTTTTGCCATCATCGTTGCACTCTTCACCCATCTTTAGGACTAAGCTGCTCAAGATTTTCGAGAATCTAAAGGATAGCCTTAGATTTCGTTGGTTGTATCAAAGGAGAACTTGAGTCAATAACCCTAGCCACCTGGGCCATCAGTGTCGCTCACTACGATTTACCGCCTACTGTTTAGAATTGTCTCTGCAGATGTACATCTACCTATAGAGCGCGATTTTTTTCATTCTCAGCTGAACAGGGATCAAATAAGTCGATTCTCCTGCGGTGAAGGACCCTTATGTCATAATGTATGCCATGACACTGTCTGACTTGCCTCGAGTGGCCTATAGAGCTTCGGTTCTACGAAATTCCCGCAGCAGGCTGCCATATATCGATAGGCGCCTCTAGATACAACTGCACCAATTTACCAATTGTATCCAGATACTCTCAATATTCTGCAAGTCTCATCATGTGCACTTCCCGTTCACGTTGCAGTTACCAATATAAACAAATAATTATTGCCATCTAGCACAACAGACCGAAGGTGCAGCGGCAAGAGAAGCATCCAATTATGTCTAAATATCAGAATGCATCAACCCCATACTAAGAAATGATTCTCGTCGACTGACATATCCAAGTTAGCTCGAAACGGGTATCAATTCGTCTGATTTATATTGCTTACCTTGGCGGAGCCGATTTGACTGAGATTACAAGCACTCAAATTAGTCTTGTCGACATCCTGTAGGGGAGGACCTAGATCGCAACGGTGCTCGTCTGAAGGGTTAAAGATTACAGGATCCAGTCCTGTTCGAGCTCCAACCCTACGCTTCATCTTCCGGTGAAACGTTCCAATGTCTGCAGTCACCTTCAACTCGGCCCGAAATTTTGCTTCATCTGGCAGCTCCAAAAGAATCGCAGTGCGAAGTAAGGCCGGCACTCCAACTCTCAGTGTCTTGTTCTCGGCTATGTCCCAGTGGACTGCATTCTTAGTTCCTTCATTGCGCCCTTCAATCCATGACATGCCGTTAAGGATGGCGTAAGACTTGATGTCGGTGGTGGTCACACGTTCGAAGTTACCGCCGATCTCTAGTGTTGCTAAGCTGCATCCGCCCTCCAGAGTCACGTTCGTCTCGAGCGTGTCAACCCTTTTTTGTGTTGACTCGTCCATGCCCAAGGTTTCACAGGGGGCAAACTGCTTCACTATTGGCTCGTATAGCCCACCAATAGGTTTATCTTCGCGCCCAAATTCCATCGAAATCTCTACCCGCTTGAATCGGTGTTGTTGAGGGTTGGAAAAGAACCTGAAGTCGACGACCAGAAGGACGCCTCGCCGTCCGTCCGGGACAATGGTGCCATGAACTATAGAAATAATGTCGGCCTGATACTTGATATCCGAAGTTTTGTGTTGATCTATATGGACTCGCTGGAGTTCATTGTCTGTATTCTGTATTCGAAAGCCTGCTCCCTCGATCCCCACGTCAAATAGCGGAATATCGTAGTGTGTTCTCTTGGCCATGGTGTTTGTAAATGTCGAAGGCTACGAGATTATGAACAACCTTGAAACCTTGGGAGTAAATGAGAGATATGGCCGCTTATATAACTACCTGATACCTGGGCATGATCATCAGTATTGTGACAAGTAAATGCATTAATTTAAATGGCGTGAATGTGCATCAGCTGGTAATAACTAAAGACAGCCTACCTACATAGGAGGTAGGTATCTACGCAGCTGACGCCACCCAACCTACATATAGCACAGTTCCCTCTATACCTACATTATGCATACCCCCTTAAGTGTAGGTAAGTCTGTCCGGATTTCAGGCTCGGCGGTTTCTTTCTCTTACTTTCTACACTATAGTCAATGTTAATGAGCATATCACTTCACAGGATACTGAAATTCTGAATACCTCTTGAATCATGGCCGTTGCTAGGCCCAACAGAATAATTACCGGACAGGCAGAAATGCCATCGCAGCCACCGGAGCTTACTCGTCAACCGACTGTATTAAATCCAGAGCGAGCCCAGCCTGTTGACACCCCATCAGCTGAAGATATCGACGGATCCTTCAATGCTATCGTCAAGTCTTTCACCTGTCTCGCCGACCTAATGAAGCCGCTTGAGCCCGACACTGAGGACATCGAGGCACATTTTCGTAACGATAAGAATATCAAAGAAGACTTCCCCAACGTGAACAAGAAAGGAGCAGACAATATTTCTTTCATTCACTACCTGGTCAAAAACCCTATGAGGCTGAATGAGAGATTCCCCCTTCTCAGTTGGGCTATGAAATATCATCCCGATATATATCTCAATGGGATAGGAGAGGGTTCCTCCATATTGGATGTTTTGTCCACCAAGTGCAATGCTCTGAAAGATAAAGCGTACCTATTCCCCGAATTCGTCCGTCGCTATCCAAGGCAAGTATTGGAAATTCTCAGACGGACCAAGGACCAGGGGAAGCTCCTCAGCATCATTATACCCAATATCCGGACGTCAGATATTCCTGAGTTTGTCGCTTTTTTTGGAGAGGCCCCCAGCGCACCCAAGCCAACAATAGTAAGTACGTTACACCATCAGCTTAGGGTGTTGATACTGAGTTTACTATGATTAGTGCGAGTGCTCTCAGTGCATTGCGAAGGGTGCATCGCAAGATCAGAATAGTATAAATGTCAGGGAGGGCAAGTCATCCCAAACTGAACCGAATGTTCCGAGGCGAGTGCTCGGAGAGGTTCTTATTTTGCGCTGGTCTAAAGACACTGCGATTTCGTCCCAAATCGTAGCCAAGGGCAAAAAGCAGCCGCTAGAAGAACCGGGAGAATATAAAGATGGGAAGGGTCAGACGCCGCTCCATATAGCCGCAGCTTATTGCAAGTGCGACGAAACCCAGAAAAGAGCCCAGTTCAACCTTGTGCAGAGGTTGCTCGCCTGGTGTCCTACAGCACTGGAGATGACCGATTCATTCGGAAGATCTCCCTACCTCCACCGGATATATGAATCCCCTAAAGATAGTAACAATTCCTCTAAGGATGATATCGCTTTCTTGCTCAAGGATAAGATTATGCATTTACCGGACCGCGATAATGTATTAGCCCTTCTGTACGGGAGGCCGGTAAATACGCAATCGCCCGTCACAGTGAATCCTAGAGAATCTGAGAAAGAAATCCATCTCGATTTGCGCGAATTACAAAACCCGGAGTCGCCATCGGATTCAACTCACTTAGTGGGTTTCATTAGAGCCCTGCAATTTGAAGACATTCTCCAGTATGTTCGGATTCCACAGTACCCTTTTCGTGTGTTCCATTCTTCTGGCGACGAGACAAAGCTAGAGAATAAAGGGTCAGGCCGAAGAGATTTTGAAGAGATTTTCAATGTTTTGTATGACAAAAAGGTACAAAAGATCCACAAGCTGATTGTTGACGACGATGACGCCTGTCTTCACCAAGATGAAGTGATTGAGGGGCTGAATAGGTTCGAGATTGAGGACTTCCAGTGGATGAAAATGGATATTTCGAGCAGTGTCCTTATCCATGCAGTGCCTGGTGCCCAAACACTTCGCCTCTTCAGTAGCGGCAACCACTCTGTGCTCCGAGACTGGTCAAGTACGGAGGGACTTGCTAAGATAAACACGGTGAGTTCACTGCCCTAATAACCTTACCACTAATCTAATAAGAAATTAGTTGGAGTCGGTATACGTCACGATTTACTGGAAGACGGAATCTCAGGAAAGGACAGAAGTCTATGCGAAAGATTTTGTTAGAAGAATGGTCAATAATTGCCCTCGAATCCGCTCCATCGATATTTCACTCGAGCAGCTCAAGCCCAAACATCACGAAGAATGGATGAACGCCGGATACCTCGCCACCACGTATGCTGCTAGATGCACACCTACAGCTGACCCTCCCGCGACGGATATTAGCTAACGATAGACTTTTGTAACAGACACGAGTGGATTCAGACCATGGAGGACTTCTCCGGGATAATGCAAAATATCTGGTCCCAAGAGCTAGCGAACAACGGAATCAAAATAGCTGTTCTCGACGATGGAATTGATTGGCTCTTTGCTTCAAAAATCAAGCCTTTAGGGAGATCCTTCTATGCAGACAAACAGCACTCTCTCAATGGCCATAATGCATGGTATTCGTCCTCAACTGGGCACGGAACGCTTATGGCTGCGCTGATCCGAAAGATCTGCCCCAATATCAACTTTATTATTGCGCGCCTGGATCAGATTGAGTTGAAAGACGGCATATTCCAGCCTACTCCCGAATCGGCTGCAAAGGCAAGAACTCCCTTTGCTCCCTTTTTCTCTCTTTTCGAAAAGATCTAAGCTTGGCAGGAACTGAACGATTTATCTGCGCAGGCTATCGAATGGGCGGCCCATATGGGAGCCCAGCTTATCTCGATGAGCTGGACGATTCCAGGGGAGAATACAGAATTAAACAAAGCCGTCACGAATGCGCAAGAGGCGGGAATTATTTTGTTCGGTTCCGCTAGCGACCAAGGCGCAAATAACCCCGACAAGCCATACATGGCTAAGCTATCTAAAAATGGCCAAGGCCCTGTCATATGCATAGGTGGCGCCCGTGAGGCCGGGTACGGCGACGATAGAGCTCTTTCCGAGGCTGAGTTTTTCTTCCCGGGCCAGATCCACGGACTGACCGACTCGCTGCCGTCGATGAAATCCGATTTCAGCAACAGTACCGGCAGTTCAGTTGCCACGGCCCTGGCCGTCGGATTTACAGCGCTCATCATGCTGCTCGTGAATACCTCACCCGGCGAATACAAAGAGAAGTACAGTAAACGACTGCAAGACCCGAACAACGTTCGTTTGATATTTCGTAGCCTGCTGTCGCAGCTAGATCTAAACACGGCAGCTGAGGAGCCCAAGGCGGGTATCATCAAGGTCAAGAAGTACTTCAAGCTCGAGAGGCTACGCAAAGCTCTAAAGAGCCCCACTCAAGAATTAAAAAAGGAAGAATGTACCAAGACTCTACAAAATATCTTGAACAGAATTTTACGGTAAGGGCTAATCTCTTAATTTACGTAGAAGTGCACTGTCAACTAACGTCAATTCCGCAGGCCTCTTACTGATAACGATGACGAAAAAGTGGACGAAACAAGCAGTAGTGACGATGAAGATGGCAAGGATGAGCAATAACTATATAAATGATGAGTACGCTGCATATAATCCTCCGCGACTGAATGACTGTAGGATCTGAAATTAGCCTTTTTCATACTACTCTCAATATATGTTCATCCCACCTTTAAACATCAGTCATTTATTGGTACCTAGGTACGATACTTCCTAGAGATCTATTTCATGCATGGCTTCATCGACTCCTGAGTCTATCTACGGCTGATTCCATAGAAACCTACTCTTGTAGATCTACTTGTAGGTACTTAAACATGCATCTTAATAAGATATTCATAGACAGTCAATATAAAATGAGAACAAAGATAAATCAGGTTGAAAAATCGTGCACCTATGATGATTGGAACATAGGTACGTAGGTATCTACCGGTAACCACGAATAAAAAAATTATAGGGCTCATGGTACCTAGGCATGCAATTTTTCTATTAAACTAAGGTTCTTGTAGTTGAGCGTCTTGGCCATTCCGGCACGATAAACTATCAAACGCGCTTGGTGCCACATGTTCAATTTTGCTTTTACATAGAGAATATTCATACAAGTAGAGCCAGGTAAGTATATGTGTACCTAGGTAATTATGCAAAATATTTAGTTGGGATTGTTTTATGGGAGTATGTCATGGTTGCAGAGTTGAATGTGAGAAATACTAGGTGGTATTGATTTTATGTTACACGACAACGTATAGGTTTTGGTGACGATATAAACTGGCGATAGCTTCAATGATAAGGTTAAGGAAGAGTAAACTAGGACAGATAATAAGAAGATACAGAGGTACGTACAGGGTAATAAATGAGTAGAAAGAACGAAAGATACATCGCGATATGGGCGCGAGCAAGTAATGGGTACTGCGGTACAGGAAAAAAAAAAAGGCAAAAAAAGCTCGGAGATGGAATCGAATCCAGGTCCTACGAAAAACTGCTTTGGTAACTCGTACTGTCAAGTCACGGCGCGCCCTGCCGGTCCAGCCATCTGAGCTACTCGTGGTAGTTTTCTCTAGCCTCCAGTCACCCAGGGATACGTCCTTTTACGGGGTCGGCTGAGAGGGTTGGTTTAATTACGGTATATATGTCTTCCTTCACATATGCCAGTTACGCAGTTTCTTCGGTTATTCTTCTTCCGCTGCCTCAGGTATCTGCGCTGTTCGTACCTTTGCCTGTGTTATGTATGTATTGTCTGTTCCTCGCTGTTGTTTCCAATATGCCCAGCTGGTTGTATGTATCATCACATGTACCGCCCTGTTCACTGCTGTCTCTTCGCGATGTTCTATTGGTACCTATCTACCTGTAGTTACTGCTTTACGATTTCTTGTTTACATAGCATACTTTCGCCTACTATTTTCGATCTACTCTCCTTGTTTATCAAAAATATTTTTTTCATTAAAAATATCAATATTCAGAATTATCTTACCCACCACATATATTTATATCTCGTGACTTTATTATTTTCCACCTGATCATCATTGTACAATTATTTTCACGATATTAATAATATTAAATGTTGGTTCATGATATTTTAATTGGTATCTATCGTATGTCCAAATTACTCATATATTCGCATGTCTTGCTGGACTATGGCAAACATGAAACAGCATCGCTGTTGTATATACCTGTAGTGCCCTCGTTGATAATTATTTTAGAGTACCTCAGTTATGATGAATCGCCTGGAATATACCCATTATTGCCTAATGACAACTACCTCGGACGGCAAGTTCAATTATTTCTTTAATTAACCTTGAACCATGATGAGGCTATTCAGAGCCGTAGTTATGATGGAAATCTGCATCGACACGCTGTTTACGTATCGAAACTAATATCGATCGTGACAGTCTACCTCAGTTAAGTATTCACTTTGCTCTGCAAAGTTTCGTCTCTTTTAAAATATAGAATGGTGACGAGACACTACTAAATCAGATTATTTTCAGAGATTGCATGAACGTTTATAAGGACAGATTTGATAAATCCCTGAAAAGAAAAAGCTTTATATTTCCTATTTCTACCTATACGGACAACTTCTTAACCATGCTTCATTGTAAATTAAACTGTAGATGATATTCACTACATTCAAGAGCAAAATTCTTTCAAGATTCAAGCATGTTACTTGATATTCATGACTATATTCATGACATGTAGTGAATCTTCGTTTCCATTATTACTCATCATTACTAAAAATGAACCCTCTCCAAAAAAAAAAACACACATGACTGCTTCCGGCGTCCGAAGGCGGGGGGAAATGAAGAAACCAAAGATTGAGTAAGAATGGATGATGACGTATGAAGACGGAGGGGCGGAGAAGGTTAGAGGTCAGAAGTCGGAGCGGATGGCGGAGAACCGGGGACCCCGTAATATAGACTGTTCGGAGATAGTCCCCGGCTATTATCAGTCAGCCTCGTACAGTACGTACTATGTACATGAGACGTCGAAGACTCCAAGACCACGAGGTGAAGATAAGAGCTCTTATTGGTTAAAAAAGCTAATGGGAAAGAGAGGAAGAGGAGAGGGAAAATGGGTAAGTACGATGTAATTAAGTGGATCGATCGCTTACCTGTGGGGCTGACCTGCAGCCCTTTCCCGATAAACTGAAAATCAGGTGGTAACCGTATCTGGGAGGTACTCTATGCCTTTATACGTAGTGATTTTATACCAGGTAGGAGGTAGATTAGGAAGAGGTTTTTTTTTTTTTTGCTTTTAATTGGTAAGCATTAGGTTTGGCTTTTCAAGGGTTCCTATCTTATTGCGAGCATCAATTACATGTATGTATGTTATATATAGTACTAGTTAAAGTGACATGAAATGTACAGATGGGTATAAACATACATGGTAAGTACCGTTACAGCTAAATACCTCGATATAAAGATACGCTAGGTATACAAGGATATGGCCCCCACTGTGTGAATACTAGGATGAGAAGAAAACATCCACATCTAAAGTTTATCATCACCTATCACGATCCATCTAAAACCCGGTAACGAGAAGCTACCAACAAGTTCATTACGTACCTAAATAAAATAGATGACCTTACTTTATACATACTACATGTACGATGCCGACTTAGTTCGAAGCATGTCACATGTACTTAGACTTCCGATCCTCGCACTCGGCTACATGATACAGATATACATTGATGTATGTCGGTATTAAACGAGGTGATACCTCCCTAATGTACGTCCCGCGCCTAATCTGCAAGATTTGCTACAGGGTGCTTATGTATTCAAGTACGTAGCTAGTTTCTCGGCGTTCGTTTCGAATCGCAAGAACGATCGAGAGAATTTGCAGTGTAACCGCACTACGTACCGCCTAAAAAGAGGTTTGACGTCGTGTGAAGCCGTTCGATTTTCACTTTGGGGGGAGGAAATTCTCCATTTTTTCCTGTAAGGTACCTTCCCAACCTATACTTGGTACAAGTACTAAGGTATCTAGCTTGAGCATACATACATATGAGGTAGGTATGTACACATGCATGTATGTACAGAAATCTTAGGACATACTTACATTACATATGAGTAGCTCTACCCCTCCACGGGAAGTCGACATCGCCATAATTAAAGTCTGGGGCACGTCTCATCATTATCCTCCTGCGTCACATTCGCGTTCGTCAACCCTATCAGAAGCTCTTTCTCTCTACCATTTTCTTGGCCAAAAGTACAAGCTCTAAGCTCCTGTAGTTTCTCTTGTCGGGATCAGCAGCCGCCAGCCGCTTCCAAGGTCTAGAGGTCTCAAGGTCTCTAGGTCCCAAGTTCCCAAGTTCTCAAGGTTTACATATTCAGTCAGACCCCCACCTATTTCACTCTTTGTGTAGCAGTTATTGGGTCATTTTCGGCCATATACCCAACCTATTTTATCCTTTCTCCTATTCCCTAGACGTCTTAATTCTAATATCGAGGCATCATTATACTTACACGACCGGTCAGATCGTCGTGAACGTGACCATCTTCCCCCTCTTATCAATACTGACCAGGTATTCCATCGTTCTTTTCTTGATCGTGGGGCCCTGTTCTGGAAATTGTAGGATATAGTATGCTTGTTCTATTTATTCTATTACGTCCAGCTGTTATTCCTCCTCCTCCTCCTCCTCCTCCTCCTCTTCCCCCCAAAGCCACCTTTCTTAATACATGACATCAACTTAGTCTAACCAAGACAATATGCAGTATCCCGAACTGGTGGCTGATATCTGGAGGCTGCAGGTTGGGCGGGAATCCTGCTCATGAACTCGCGCCTTACTGGAACGCGCCCCCTCCCCGAGTTGCCACATACCAAACAAGACCTTTGCCTGTAGCTCGTCCAGTACTACTTCGTCCTTGATTATAAGCAACATCATTCTCATACTTGCTCACTTCAGCCACTTCATGCCGTCCTCGATCACATCATTTCATGATTTTACAAGAGATACATTCTGAATGTTTAGCCCCTCGTCTCTACGCCAACCCTACTGTGTCATCATATCACGTCACCTCACTCTTCTGTACTCCCTAGTACTACCCGCTTCTCTACGTTTGGTTACACGCGGAAAATAGTCATCGCAGTCAACTAGACATTAAGATACGCTCACGTAAACGGCGTTGAGGCTCTTGTCTAGAGTAAACAGCCTTTACGGGCTAGTTGTAACACCTCTGCCACACCATGTAAGTTCGACAACCCGTCTGCCACTGATTATTTCGTTCACCCCCCCTGACTATCACGCTGAGAGATCACTCCCTATAATGGCAGGGATTACTGATATTTTCCCAGGAAGTTCGGCAAACAGATCCAGAAGCGTCAGCTTGAAGTGCCAGAATATGCTGCTAGCTTCGTGAATTATAAGGCACTTAAAAAAGTATGTTAGCTCACCTATCATGTCTTATATTATGTTCATTATTATATGCAATTATTTAGTCCGGGAACCTCTCTGTGGACAGAAACTAGGTTCATGTTAATCAGAAACATGCCTAGTTCTTATTCGTGCTTTCTTTTTTTTTAATGAAACTTGCGATCCTACTATCAGAGTAGTATTGTATCACTGACATTAGCCAATAGCTCATCAAAAAGCTTTCTGCTACCCCGACTCTGAGCGCCCAAAATGAACCTCACTTTACTCCTGCGCCAGGCGACACGCAAGTCGCCTTACAAGCAAACAAAGCAAAGTTCTTTTTCCAGCTGGTAAATATGAACACCCCTTCTCTCTCCGTCAGGAGAGCCGTTTGCTCGGAATTGGCTCTTACATTATGCTCTTTAGGAACGAGAACTTGAGAAAGTCAACGCATTCTACCTCCAAAAGGAAGCCGAAGTGAGTGCATCTTCTACTAGAGACTAATAATACACTCACCTCCTTTACTAACCATATCTCAGCTGAAAATACGGCTCAAGACATTGCTGGACAAGAAGAGAGTTTTGCAGTCTCGGCACGGCATCTCCAGACGATCAGCCAAGTTCACAACGCTTGAAGAAGGGTTCCAACAATTCGCGAATGATTTGAACAAGCTTCAGCAGTTTGTTGAAATTAATGGAACTGCGTTCTCTAAGATACTCAAGAAATGGGATAAGACATCTAAATCTAAGACAAAAGAGCTCTACCTCTCGCGCGCTGTCGAGGTGCAGCCGTTCTTCAATGCTACGGTCATCAGCGAGCTCTCGGATCAGGCCACCACTAGTCTACAGGAGCTCGGGGCTTGGTCGGACGGGGATCATGTTCCCTTTGAACCGCGATCCGAACACATGGTGAGTAGCCAACACTTGTTAGGAACGGACGAAGGCGACGCAGACAGTCTGCTACTCGACACGGCAATTACTGGAAATCTGGAGTCACTACGAGATCTTGTTTCGAGAATGCGAGCCAGCTCTAGCTCGACTCCAGGGACGGATATTTCCTTGATGGAAAGGATAACTCGTACTTTTCTAGCTGCTATTCACGAGGCGCCACAGGCTTCTCTCGAAGTTCTACTGGAGACAGGACTTGTCGATATTCGATCTGAAGACGATATTAACGAGCGAAATTGTCTCCATCAGGCCACCATCTATGGAAACTCGTATGTGTTACATGTCGGTCTTTCAGAGGGGGTCGAGGTCAGTAGAACGGATGTCTATGGGCGAGTACCGCTTCATTATGCGAGTATGCACGGGCGGTTGGATATGCTTGAGCTTCTCCTTCAAGGTCAGGATTGTTTCGACCCCTATCCAAAATTTGTGTTGTACTGAACTTTCTCCTGCGCAGCCAATCCGGGAACGATTGATCTCATCGACCACGACAACTTTACTCCTCTGATTCATGCTATTATCCACGGCCACCTTGCATGCGTGCAACGACTTCTTTTAACCTCATCGCGTTTAGATCCCGTGTCAGAAACGGACCACATACCGCTTAATCTCGCCTGTGAGCATGGATCGCTTGATATAGTTAAGCTGCTTTTAGAGCACGGCGCACAAATACTTCCCGACGCCGAAGGATTATACCCGCAACATCTCGTGGCGCGATCAGGCCAGACGCCCCAGCTACTTCGCTTGCTCCAGGAGTATGGCGCTGATTTGGATCAAATCGACAAGCTATATGGTTGGACACCGTTGGTGCATGCAGTGAGCGAGGGGAATGTCCCGTGTTTGGAGGAGCTCTTGACCGTGGGTGCCAATCCTAACATCGTCGACGAGAAAGACCTACCTGCTATTTACTACGCGGCTTGGGAGGGCCACCTAGAATGCATGCAGAAGCTTACGCCGTATCAAAGGGGAGGGACGGAGAGTCCCTTGATACAGACGAGCGGCTCGCTTCTCGCTCCGCTGGGAAGCGGAAATTTGCCTGTTCCTATGTCGCTCGATGCCGACGCCATCCCCATCCTCGAGCTTCCACCCCCCATAATACCCCTACGGCGATATGGTCACAACTTCCTCGATACGAAGGCTGTTATCCAAATCAGCTTTCAGGAAGATGGGGATCACCCATTAGTATTCTTCCACGATAGCAAATACCCCGCTGCGCGACTCACCATCTCTTCTAAAGTGTCGGATCTCATCCCGAAGAACATCATGTTACCTTTCCAAGAAGATACGCGGCTCGTTTCTTTCCAGGTCGATAATCTCGACACGTTCACGCTTGACTTTGATGTTTTCCCTACTTATGGCGCAAAGATCATCGCAAAGACGGTGGCGCTACCGAACACGTTTAGAGCTTCCTGGAGCAGCTCAGGAAAATGTTGTCTCCCCTTGTTCGATCCTCGGCTTCGCGCAATCGGGCAAATTACCTTCAATACTCAAGTGATCAAACCTTTCCAAGGAATTCCGTTGGAGATCACGGACTTCGAAACGTACTGGAAGGCTACGAGCCAGTTTGATCATAATCCAACGATGTTCGTCACCGGCTCGAGCCTATCTGGTGAATTTGTTCAGCTATACGTTCAGCATACCAGCGATGGTATCCCAGTCATATGGCCACAGTGGATGATACAATGCGGCGGTATCGACGTATCCATCTCACGATTGTCATATGAACAGTTCTCTACAGTAACGGCGTTAAATCCCAGCCGAAGCCAGCTTTCCTTAATCTCTTCACAGGGTCTCGATAACCTTGCTGAGGTTCATCGAGTTCTCAATACTGCAGGTGTTTCCTTGGAGCAGGGGCTTTCCCTCCTCCCAAATTCGATGCATGTCGACCTTCAGATCATCTACCCGTCGGAGGAGGAAGAGAGGAGGTTTGGGCTAGGCCCGACCGCGAATGTTAACAACTTTGTGGATTCCGTATTAACTATAGTATTCGATCACGCCAGGGAGCAACGAGCACAGACAATGTCGGCTCCTAATACTGTCAGGTCGGTGGTTTTCAGCTCCTACAACCCCACGATCTGCACAACCCTGAATTGGA
This sequence comes from Hypoxylon lienhwacheense, assembly GCA_902806505.1. Classification (NCBI taxonomy): domain Eukaryota; kingdom Fungi; phylum Ascomycota; class Sordariomycetes; order Xylariales; family Hypoxylaceae; genus Hypoxylon; species Hypoxylon lienhwacheense. The sequence goes on along the minus strand of CADCWW010000002.1, from coordinate 582,642 downwards.
AACAACCCAACTTTCCCGTCTTCTTTTGCAACGATCTCGGCCGAGAAGAGGTTATGCTGTCACCTAGCGTAATCCAGAGTAGTGGGCGGAGAACGTTTTCGGTGAAGGAGACGGTGAGGATAGCACAGAGCAACAATTTCATGGGGCTTGTCTGCTGCTCTCGGTTACTGGTGAGTTACAGGCCCTTGGATTTCTGTATTAACTTGATGTGTTTGCTGACTTGAAATTGCGATCAGAATATGGTACCGGCTCTCGTGGACGCGATCAAGTCGCACGGGCTAGCGTTGGTCGTGGATAAGTCAGCTGAGCAGGCCACGGAACCGTATCTGAGCGCCGACGCATTCCCCATACCCAAGGGCGTTGACGGGCTGTTAAGAGGAAACGGAGTCTTGAGATTTAACGAGTCGATAGACGTGTAGAGTAGAGTAGATAGGAAATAGAAAAGAAAAGAAAAGAAAAGAAAAGAAAAGCCATGATCAGGAGCGTTTCCGGGGGATTAGGGGATCTCATACCCTCTCGAGCTACGATTCTAATATGGGATGAGATCTAGAGTTTACCTTCAGTACCTAGATTATAAAATTTTTTATAAGAGAGTAAAGGAGAGAAAAGGAAAAAAAACTTGGAACGCGAATACTGGTAACCATACTCTGGACACTTCTTTCTTTTCTTGGGGGGGAAAAAATAGAAAAAGAAAGATAAGACTAGTGCATTATATATCATGTCGCATTTCAATTAAATAATCGCCGAATTGCTACTCTACTCTAGCTACCTCCTAGCAATAGCAATACTACTACAATGACAATATGGGGGGGGAATGGGGGCCGGGGAAGCAAATATCCTCACGCGCCCTTGTACTCGTAGCGCAGCGCGCCCAGGTCCCTCTCCGGGTCGACGCCGGCCATGACCATCTTGGCGACGAGCACGACGCCGTAGACGAGGGCGGGGAGCTCCGTCAGTCCGAAGTGGCTTCGTCCCGGCTGCTGTCCCTGTCCCTGTCCCTGTCCCTGTCCCTGTCCCTGGCCTCCCGTGTCGCTACCGGTAGTAGTAGTAGCAGCGTACCGACGCGCGAAGCCGGCGAGGAGGAGGACGGCGCAGAGGGCTAGGTTGAGGGATGGGAGGTATGTGCGTAGGGGAGAAGAGGGATGGGGTGGTTCGCGGGTTTGTATTTGTTCGTGTCTGGTGGTTCGGGAGAAGGGTGGGGATGGTTTAGTATAAAGGTGATGTTTCTTCGTCGTAGCTGCGCTGCCGCTGTCGGTAGTAGTGGTAGTAGTAGCCCAGACGTCTAGCGCCCGCACGCCCGTCTCGCCCGGGGCCAGGGCGCGGAGGGACCAGGCGGTGGCGGCGAGGCTGGTGAGGGATAGGAGGGGGAGCCATATACTGGCGCTTCCCGAGGTAGAGGACGGGGACGGAGACGGGGACGGGGGCGGGGAAGCGAAGAGGAGGATCAGATAGGGGAGGGCGGCGGCGAGGGGCAGGGAGAGCAGGACGTTGCTGAAGAGCGCGTCGCGGGCGGCGTTTTGCGCGGATAGGGACCTGATGAGGGATTCTTGCTCTTGTTCGTCTAAAGCTGCTGCTGCCGCGGCAGCGGCGGCGGCGGCGGCGGCGGTGGAGATATAAGGGTCGTCGGGTTCGGGAGAGGAAGAGGAGGAGTCGGTTGGGTAGGCGAAGGTGCGGCGGAGGCGGGTTTTGGCTTTTTGGATGTTCATTTTTTTTTCAGAGAGAGAGAGAGGATTTCGTTTGTTTTCTTTTAGATGTCTTGTTTTTGTTGTTCTAGATTTGAATGTTCATCTTGGGATTCGTCGCTTTGATTTGGGTTGCGATCGGGTGGGTGTTGGATAGAAATGGATAATAGTAAGGTAGGTAGGTAAGTATGCGCATTGAAGGTGAAGGTGAGAAAATAGCTTGAAGGTAGCTTAAGGTTATCGAAAAGCCTGCCACCTGTCAGCAGTAGTTGCTGCGCCTCTTACAGCTGCGGTAAGGTGCTAGCACATGGTGGGATGGAGTGACGTCAGTCAACTGGGTAGTATTTACATATTTATTTCGGCCACGAACCTTGACGGATAAAGTCGCTTACCACAGGGACTAAGGCTATAAGTGCCGCCTTTAGGTGCAAATTTATAGGCGAGAAATAAGACCCGAGTTCTCATTCGTGACCAGGAAAAGAGGTTGTATTGAACACGGGAACTTAAGGCCAGGACAAATGCTCGTACTTGCACAATGTAGAACTCTAGTATTGAGATTCGAAATCGACGTTCTCGTTTACCGGTACAAAGTTTGGTTATTTCGCTATGATATGATATAAGACATCTACATCGTCGGGAACCCCTTAAACTTTCCATTATCATCATACTTTGCCTCTGTAGAAACCTCGTCAGCCCGTTCATACGAGGGAAGATGTGAAGAGTTTAGAAAAAGAAAGAGAAGGAGAAAAAAAAGAAAAACGCACTGAAAAAGGTATAGCTGAGGGTGACCTCGTTGACGCCGCGCATGTTGATGTCGCGCAGGAGGTCGGGGTCGAGGTAGAAGAAGACGGGCATGTCGACGGTCTCGCCGGCGGCGAGGCGCTGCTCCTCGAAGCAGAAGCACTGGATCTTGCTGAAGTAAGGGGCGACCTGGGCCGGGGTGACGCTGTAGGTGGCGACGCCGATGATGTCGGCGTCGCCGCGGTTCGTCGCCGTGTAGAACGCCAGCGCCGTCTCCCCCGGCAGCACCCGCACCTCGCGCTGCTGCGGCACGAACTTCCACGGCAGCACGTCCGACGTCGACGCGCTGAACGTCACCCGGATCCGCCGCGCGTCCGTCACCGGCCGCAGCCGCGACGCCATGTCCCCCTCCCCGTCCCCGCCCGAGGGCCCGTGGCCTGGCGCGCGCACCGGCTGGCCTCCCCAGCCCGTCGTCTGGCAGATCTGTTCGAGGTATCGCCGAGGAGGGGCGTAGAGTCAGCGCTGTTCGCGTGGTCGCGTATTGGTACGTATAAGATAGGTAGGATATCGGGTAAGAGACTTAAAAACACACCATCTTATACATGGGCACCGAACCGTAGGAGAAGGCGACGGTGCCGAGGATGATGCTGAGCGTGTAGTACCTACAACAGACCGTTGAGCTAGAGGGCGACGACGAGAAACGGGAAGAAGGGAGGGGGGAAGCTTAGGACGGTGGTTGTACATACATTGTAGTCCGGTTCTTTTGCTTGTAGAATTCGTATACGCGATCCATCGAGGGAGGTGAGGCTCCGGAAGCCGGGGTGGTCTGTTGCTTCGTCGTCGTGCTATTGGATACCGTCCTGCGCGGCGTTGAAGACGAATGTTGCGGTCGCGTTCGAGCCTGCGCCCGCGTCTGCAAGAGGATACGACGACACGTACAGCAGGTCCATGGCGTAATGTTCGCTCGTAGCGTCCGCCAGGAAGTCTGGTAGTAGAAGTTGTTCATTCTGTCGTGGGGAGTGTAAGAAACTCCGTGAGAGAAGTTGATCGTCCCATTTTCAAGTTGCGATTTACGTCAAAAAAGCTCCGTATTATTTTAGTGGAGTCAAGGAGCCCGGGATCTTGGTTAGTGGAACTTTATTATATGTACATACTTCGTAGTGTAGTGGTGCATATATGTATGTATAAAGTATGCATATACTTTATGTACCTCTTATGAATAATGCATAACCGGTGTATTATTATATACACGTACTATATGGAATTTCACTCATTATTACACATTTTACACTGATATATAGAGAATTACTATTTCAATAGTATTGCATTTCAATAGTACCCCACTTAAATGCGATATTTTTCCCTGATTGGTCAAAGCTTTTTCAACCACTTTTTATCATCATATGAATCATTCTAATTACAATCATACAATCACTCGTTCTTACTTAAATCAATGATGCTATTCTCGTTCAAAATATCGTCGGAATTTTCAAAACTATTATAATCTGTTGACGTTCCAAGATACGTTTGACTATATTATAAGTTAACTTACCTAATCTACTTTTTAACCTCCTCCAGCTCGTTAGCTACGTCTCAAAAGCCGCTCGTTGGCTACGTCTCGAGAGCTGCCTTCACCTTATCCTTACCCTCTATAACCATTAGCCGATCCAGACTGCCCCCTTGCCCTCTTATCGGCCCAGCGCCTCGTGAGCGTAACGAACGCGTAAACCTCCTCCCAGGTTGCAACAGGTGGGCCTAGGGCCTCCATTAGGGTGGTAGGCTCGGGCATACGCTGATTCAGACTAGAGTAGATATGTAAAAGAGGAGAGAGAGGATAGATGTATAAGAGAGGAGAGAGAGGATAGGTGTATAAGAGAAGAGAGAGAGGATAGGTGTATAAGAGATGAGAGAGAATGGCTTGGAGAGCCTTTCTCTCGTATCTTTTATACGTACGAGCGTTTCTCTCGTATCTCTTATACGTATGTACGTAATAAATATAGCCCTGCTGCGCAACGCAAGGTAAGAGCTATCTGTATCTACCATAGGGCCTTTGTTAAGAGGATAAAAAATAAAAAGGTACGGGTAAGGCAGTCAAATAGCCTTATTAAGCCGAGAGAGCTTTGGCCAATCAGGGAAAAGTGTCGCATTTAAGTGGGGTACTATTGAAATGCAATACTATTGAAATAGTAATTCTCGATATATAATCCGCATGCGTACCTATAGTAGGTAATAATTATAACGCTATTCCGTAATAAATGATTAGTATACAAACTGACTACACCTGCTTCCATTTCACCCATCTCGTCGCCGTTCCAGTCCCATTTGACATACCATTCACCTGCGCCGACGTCCTCTTGCTCTCCCCGAATATCTTTTCCAAAAGGTCTATCACAAATACCTGGATGATCAGGATCATAAGTCTTACAAGGTGGTCCACGATACCTAACCTAGGTTGCTTCCCCCGACTGTACGTCGAGTCTACGAACTTGAACGGTAACCTGGCCCCTAAGTGAGTCTGCGCTACATGCAACCCGCTACTGAAGCCATCTTCGTGGAAGCCGTATTTCGTCCACGCACCCGCGTAGCTGATCCCCCTCGTATTCTGTATTTTCGGCAGCGCTTCTTGCGCCCGGATCGCCGCGGGATTATATAATGGATGAGAATATGAATATCGGCCTTGAACCGTCTCCGATCTCGGTTCTTGGATTGGATTCAGCGTCACCAGAACATCGCCGAAACCTTCTCTTGGGATGTGTTGCAGGATGTTCATGTTGTAAGTTAGCGAGATCTGATCGATATCTTTACCTGTCCAGGGCGACGACACGGTGAGATAATTCCAAGCCGACCAGGCATTCTGACGTCTTGGCATGTGCGAGAGATCCGAGTGAAGCACGCACGTATTCTCCGAGGTCTCGAACGAGCTCATAATAGCGTCTTCTTCTGCCGTGGCCGACGGCTTGATGATCTGGTACGCTTGATCCCCGTGAGTGGCTAAGATGACGTGATCATATACATCCGTCCTGCCGTTTTCTAAGTGCAGCATGACCCGCCCGTCCTGGTCGTTGGTAACGTGTTTGACTGCGGTGTTCAGGAATAGGTGATTTGGCGGGAACCCGCTCATGACCGCATCGATATATGACTTTGCACCGTCTTCTAGAGTGAGCCAATCTGGCCGAGTCGTAACTGTATTAAGAAGATGATGGTTCCACCTTGACGAGAAAGGATCAGTGATTGATATCCGTGTCCCAATCGACCTCGTGAGTTGGACTTACATGAAGCGAACGAGCGTCACAGCCGGAAATTCCAACGAGCATTTGTCAGGACTCGTGCTCCATACGGCGGCCGTCATGGGTATGAGATAGTCGTTGCGGAACGTGTCTGAATATCCTTCTCTGTCTAGATACCGACCGATGGTTTCCATGGGCCTGGCTCTGTTTGCGGCATCTTTTGAATTAAAATAAGGGTCATCATCATCATCACCCTCGTCCCTCAACAAATCAAGTGCGAATTTATTAAAGCGGATAATGTCGAAAAGTAGCCTCCACATCCTTAACGAAAATAAGTTCTTCCTCTGGCAGAATAGAGAATCTATGCTGGCCCCGGCCCATTCAAACTTCCCACGATCTCTCGAAACGCCAAAAGTCATCTGAGTCCGCGCGGTCTTGACCTTGATGGCTCGGAGGAAGTTGATGAAATTTGCTAAGTGAAGATTAGCCAGGCTGGATAAGTCATGCGCGGATCCGTAGTTTACGAACGATATGTTGCCGTATTGAGGACGATAAAGCCGGTGTCCACCAGAGTGGTGAATTTTCCCTTCTTCCATTGTACCGTGTTGGTATGGCCACCCAGGCGTTCAGCCGCCTCATACAGATAGACATCGTGGTGAGTGCGATTCAAGGTCCAAAGCGCACCAATGCCGGCAGAACCACTGCCGATGATGGCTACCTTTTTCCTGGTAACCGGGTTAGCAGACGATGGCATGGAATTCTAGACACTAAAACAAAAAAATCAATGACTAGGAGAGCTGTAGCTTAGAGCAAAAGAGACTGATGGATGAGTATAGAATATGTAGATGAGGTAAGTATGTCTTAGGAATAGTGAAGGCTGGGGGGAGGTGACACTAGGAAGGTTAGGAAGGCTAGGAAGGCTAAAGAAGATACCGACAGGGGGGGGAAGGGAGCTGAAAGTTATGTACATGTAGGCATCAATATTGGCTTAGACAAATGATGTACTTCGATGTATGTACGGGTAGGTAGGTAGGTAGATATGTTGTACTACCTATTGCGTAGATGTGCATAATAGCTGAATATCTGGGTTTAAAAGAAAATGGGTTGAAGTTGTTGATTAGAAGGAACTATGCCTAATCATATAACATCATCATACATCCATAGTCTTCGTAAAGAAGGTACCTAACGTATAGTATCGGGTAATCGCAGGCTTGCAAAAATTACATGGAATGAGTGATACTTTTTCGACTTACTTACAATTCCATACAAGCTACTTGGTATGTAACCTATTCTTTTTTTTGATCGAGACGTTTTAAAGGTAGTTGTGTCGGGTTGAATACCTAATGATGATTTAGAGCAGATAAAAGTCTAACAAGTCTTAAAAGAGATCTAGGTTATTAACTAAATCATTTTGTCCAACGTTCAACGGTTTCGTCCAAGGATCTTATACTACATAAACCGGTGCGAAAGGGATCGTTGAGCCGTTGGACTGACAAGGATCCACTAACATCAAATTTATCATCGATTTTCCTGAGACAATTCTACTCATAGGTAATATAACATGACGCTTGGACTATGGTACGGTATCGATCATGTGTACGAAGTATTATAGGTTGTACAATGTATCGTATGCCCAACAGGTATGTAGTATGTATACATATATGTAGTAGACTTGATTTCCAGTCGAACGACGTACCAAGAGGAAACGCGTGTATGATCACGCAATGTCGAGGCTCAACGGGATCGAATATTCAGAGGCGCCAGTCCGTAAAGACCATTCGTCTAATACCCAATTCTTAGAAGCTCCATGTTCAGTCTGCCCGGCTAATACAACTCCACGTCCGTGTTAAAAATGAGACGTGGAGCCTAATATATTTCTGCGTCCGGGGGGTTCAACTTTCTTGAGAAGAAAAGAGGAAAAAGGGAAAAAGGGAAAGGAAAAGTGATGATTGAAATACTAAATTTTCTTGGAGAATGCGACCCACTTATTATTATGGCTCAGCTGTGGCTTATTCTATACGTACTGTATGTGCATAGGAGGTATGTACCGGTAGAAGGTATGTATTTACATGCATGTACATTCAATGCTGTATATGTAATTACTACGTACATGAATGCACCTAAATGTTTGATTGATGTACAGATAACAGAAGAGTGGGTCTTGAGTCTGGACCGCATTAACGAATCTGGGATCCTTGTACCCTTGGAACGGGGGCTACGGTTTAAGAACATTACGCAACACGCAACATGCAACATTCACCTTTTTCTCCTGTAACCTACAACAACTTCGGCATCTCCATTCAGCCAACCAGCCAACCAACCCACATCCTCCATTCCTTGTCTAATCTATCTTCCGAATCTAGTAAGCAGGCATTTACGCATTCCATCCTCAACACTTCGACCATACTCTTTCCCTTTCCCTTTACGAAAGCCCGTTGACGAAACGAAGAGAATAGACGCACCCCCAAAAACCGCTATCATCATGTCCAACCCTCTCGACTCGGACGCCGGTTCCGAGCTGTTCAGCAGCTACGAGGCCGAATATAAGCTGGTGCAGGCCGACCTGACCCAGAAACTCGACCAAATCCCCGAGCTGAGCGGTGAGCCGCGCAAGGCCGCCATCGTCGCCGCCGAGCGCGCCCTCGAAGAAGCCGATGAATTGGTATAACCCCCCTCCTGCTTTATTTTCCTACCTACCTCCTCGAAGGGACACATCTCCCACTAACACCCTATACCATTAGCTCGGCCAGATGCGCTTGGAGAAGCAGAATATCCCGTCGACGTCGCGGCCCAAGGTGAACCAGCGGTTCCGGAACCTGGAGACGGACGCGGACGCGTGCCGGCGAAAGCTGCGCACGCTGGCAGACGACCGGGCCGCGCTCTTCGGGACGCGATACACGGACGACCCCAACGGTAGCGGCGGCGCCCCTTCAGATCTACAGCTAGAGCAGCGCCAGCAGCTACTAGGTGGGACGGACCGGCTGGATCGCAGCACGCGCCGGCTGCGCTCCAGCCAGGCCCTCGCCAACGAGACCGAGGCCATCGGCGCCGGCACCCTCGCCGACCTCCACCAACAGCGCGAGCGCATCACCCACACCTCCCAGATCCTCTACGAGAGCGAGGGCTACGTCGACCGTAGCGTCAAGACCCTCCGGGGCATGGCTCGTAGGTAAATACTCCCCTTGCGCCCTCCCTTTTTTTACTTTAAGTATATATATATGAAGGATAGAGAGGGGTAAAGTCGAATTGGTTAAAATGCTGGAGAGGACGACGCTGACGAGATGTCTAATACAGGATGGCTACGAATCGGGTGATCACCATCGCCATCATCGCCGTCCTCGTAATCCTGATCTTTGCCGTCATCTATAGCAAGTTCAGGTAGAAGACGGCCTCTTTTTTTCCCCCTTCCTGTTTCAAAGGGAGAGGAGGGGCTTTTTTGGGGGGGAGGATGGGCTAGACCAGTTCTACAGACCAACCAAGCCGACCGACTATCTTATCTCGTCTTCAACGTGGAAATGCATACGTAGGACATACGCAAACCTCGCCGGCCCACTTCCCAGACCAGGCTTGTTGCGACATTCCCCTCGTGCTATCACGTCCACGAAGAATGCTAGAAAGCAACCCCTGTCCCCCCTCCCCCGCGGTTTTTGTAAGAGCTCAAGTTATGTCACGGCGTCAGCAGGAGTTATAGGTGAACCGGGAAGAAGCGGAACTCGACGAGATCTTTATAACAAGGCTATTTTTTTTTTCAAAAGGGAAAAGGGAAAAGGGAAAGGGGGGATGAGAGGGAATGAGAGTGAGAGAGGGAGCCTTTTTTTTTTCCTTTTTTTTTTTAAAAAAAAAAGAAAAAAAAAGAAAAAGATTAGACTATGAAAAACGTCGTCGTCATCACAATCGTTTCCCTTCCCTCTCTCCCTCCCTCTCTCTCCCTCCCTCTTCCTTGTATCTTAACTACCCTTTATTGTTTTTTGTTTTTTTTTTTACATCGTCCTGTTTTTTTTTTTCTCTCTCTCTCTCTCGCGCGCGCGCGTGTGTGTGTTTTATGTATTGTAAATATATATATATACATAGGAAGGGGTATATACACACATACACATACACATGCACATGGACATGTCTCTCGTCCCTGCTACTGAGGCACCTAACCTAACCTACCCTTTAGGTATTTGTAGGTTAGAAGTACATTAGCGCGCCAGGGTGGGCCCTGGAGACGGTCTCAGAGACGGTCTCAACTTATTGAAAGCATCTTGAGTTTGACGTAGTCTCCTGACGCTATCGTAAATAACACATTGTATATCCAACAGCGTCTCGGAAACCTGAGATCGTCTCCAGCCCAAAATGAGATTATAAAAAATTCAAAAAATAAATTCATATACCAGGTATTTAGTACTGTATTGAAGTGTTACTCGTATTACCTACTTGGTTACCTACCCAAGGTACCATGTATTATATAATACAAATTTTTACTGCTCGCGATGAGGTTCGAATTACAGGTCTACAAGATTACAGATTACGTGATTTACCATTAAACTACGAGGTTTATTCTACGTACGCGTAAGAGGATTATCCTTTGTGTCAGTATATACAGGTAAGGTAGGTTGTACGTAAAGATAATAGAGGTTATACGTATGAGGCAGGCAGGATGGGTAGGTTATACGTATACGAGGTAGCCACGATGGAGGCTACGGATAGGATATCGTCTCGAGATCTAGAGATTATCTCAAAGATTGAAGACCGTCTCAAAAGATTGAGCCATCATAGGTCGTCACTGGATTTTGGATAGGATTATCGTCTCAAAACCTGGAGACCGTCTCAGGAATTGAAGACCGTCTCGACTTTGAGCCGTCACGAGGTATTGGATTATTTCATATATGAGATTATATCAGTGATAGTCTTGAATAACCAGTATTATTTTGAGTTTTTCTAGATAATTATATTTTGCGATATTGTTACTGTGACCATATCCAGGGCCCACCCTGGCGCGCTAATGTAGGTAAATAAACCTGTCTACCTCTTATCTTACTACATAGGTACCTAGGTATATATCGGGATCCTCCCTCTACCTACTTTACTCGATTTTAAGACAGGAGACGAGGAGGAAGATGTTGAAAATAAATATAATGCAAGATACCTACCTACTAGACGACGTTTAGTCATGTTTGATATTGCATTGCATTGCATTGCATTGCATTATATTGTATTGTATTGTGTAGGTATCATCTCATACTTTTTTAAGAGGTACAGGAAAAAAAAAAAGGGGGAGGGGTGGGAAAAGAAGTACATTTTCGTCAGCCCCGCGTACACCCTAGACCTTAGTATCTACCTACCTCGTAATTGCGCCTGTAAACTCGAAGACTGCCTGTAGCGAGCAGGTTTACTTGCCATGTAAGCAATATAGGTGTATCTACCAACATACCACTGATAGAGTCACGCACCGAAGGAAGCGCGTCGATCTGCTCATCGCCTGCCGGGAGACTTCGGCTTGCTCACCCTTCCTGCGAACGAGGGACCGCGCCTCTTCTCTTGCCCGAGTCCGCGTCTGCCGGCCGATATGCTGCCCCTTCCGGCCCTGCCGCCCCGTCCGCCACCCCTGCTAGGACCCCCACGACCACGCGTCGTGGCGCGGCCTCCCCTGTTATTGCTGATCTGCGCTTTGATTTTGACGACGTCTTTCTCGTCGACGTCCATCTCCTCATCCCCATCCCCATCCCCATCCCCATCGTCCTTGCCTCTTCGCCTGTTCGAGAACTTGAGGCGGCCGCCTCGGCCTTTGCGCCCTAAGTCTTTACTCTTAAGAGCCGCGACGTACGCTCCCACGCCGCTCTCCTCTCCGCCTTGCTTAGGCGTATCGATGACCATGGCGTCGTCATCGTTGTTATTACCTTGATCTTCGCCGAGTATTATTAGCTTACCATCTAGGTCGGTCTGAGCCTTAGTCTTGCCGGCCTTACGTAGCTTGCTAGGCTTCGTAGATGAGATGCTAGCAAGTGCCTTGCGGTCTAGGAGGTCAAGAGGCTCGTTTTCGTCTTCCATGATGTATGTCGTGCCACCTTTCTGTGTTTTTCGTGATTTGCCCAGGACCTCGGCATCTGAATCGTTCGACGCGTCTGACTCTTCGCTGCTATATAGCGCTTCGTCATATTCGCTCTCGAACCGGCTCCGTCGTTTCTCTTTCTTCTCGTTCTCTTCGTCGCCATCTGAATCATTGCCTGCTTCCTTGGCCGCTTCTTTCCGCCTCTTACTACGCTCCTTGGTCTTGCGGATATTGATTATTAGTTTTCGGTCTGCCTCGGGACAGTTCCTGTTAACAGTATCGAAGCCAAAGCGGCGAACCATTCGTTCTAGAATGTGTTTGACCTTCGCTCTAAAGTGGCCTTTGTGCTCGTGGGCCCAGACCATTAAGTTCGGAATCATAGACGGTAAGCGGGGAAGCATCAGCTGCGTTGGTAAACTAATGACGCACACTTTCACGAACCCTAGAGTACTCTTGACAACTTCTCGGTTGTTAGAAGTGAGAAAAAGATCCATGGTTTGAACAAGATCACTTAGGACTTCCTGGTTAATAGACTCGCGAAACTCGTAGAGAATTCGGGTGAGAGCAGTGATGGAAGCGGATATCATGTGAGGCGTGCTCCCTGCGAGTCCGGCGCTGATCATGGTAAGATATTCCTCGACGTTCGCAGACACAGCCGGCGCATCCTTGGGCATATGAGGAACTTTACTATTATCGATTCGCTTCCCCTTGGCTTCTTCTAGCTTTCGGCCCATCATGACAAGTAGTTCAAAAGCTGTAGTTCTGGCTCTCTCGTTATTTTCCTTGCAGCATATGACGACCTCAGATAGTACTGAAGGAATGAAATGAAGCGAAGTATTAGGGACAAACGGCATCAATGCAGCGATCGCAGCCAGCCGTTCCCTACGTGCAGGAATAGAGACTTTTTCTGCGCTGGATATAATTAAGTTCTGGAGCTCTGTATTTCGTTCCTGAAGTGCTGCCTTGCCAGTTTCTGACTCGGCAAGGCGCGGAATCAGTTTATAGGCTTTCTTTTGCAGCTGAGGTTCGTCGTCTCTACCAATTATGAGCGCAGTGATGTTGAAAAGAGGCCCAAAGCTCTGACGAGGAAGATAAATAGATATAGTGATCACCAAGTCCATTAGGGTCTGACTCGTGGAAGGCATATGGTCCTTTGACTTCTGGCTCTTCTCTTTAGTCTTCTCGCTGCTGGCTTCATCGAGCGACGAGGCCAGCATCGTGCCGACACGATCAAACGTCTCCACGAGCTCTTTTTCGGGAGTAATGCTCAAATATGCATTAATGGTTTGGAGGATGGGCCCCCTGGATTGGGGGAGCGTCTGACTATAGACATTGAAAAGAACTGCTAGGAGGTTGCCTGCAAAACTTCCGAGATAGGAGAGGTTTTTCTGAGCGTCCGCTTTCGATACTCTGCTTTCGAGAATTAAATCATCTTCACCTTCAGCCGCAACCACCGACTGGTTCGACTCAACAAGAGCTTTGAGAGCTCGACAGACATCAAGCCTGAGATCGACCTGCCTATACAGGAGATTGGCAAGCATCTCAGCAAAAGTTTGATCAAACGCCACGGTTAAATCTAGGGGTAGATCACAGTAGCCAGGCAAGATAGACCAGGCCTGATGTACCAGGGTTTCATATATCTTGGTTTCCATTGTCTTGGCAGATTCTCCGTTGTCCAGCACATGTTGATACATGGCCTCACTTAGTGGGATGAGTTCGGTCCTAAAATGCTGAAGATTGGTGTTGGAAGTATAGTCTCGTAGTATCGGTAGCATCCAGGCTCTACCAGCTTGACCTTTAGCTGGCTTGATCAGATTCAGAGGGAGGACGTCAAGGACAGCTTCCGGGCCTATTGCTCGGACTGCCCTACCGAGTACTTCATCCGCTTCCTTTTTGCCCATGAAAGAATCATTCCCACGTAGTTCGCCAACAGTCCGTACGGCATTTAGCATCGTCGGATTAGCACGCCATCTTAATGCATCGAACATGGCACCGAGCACATTGAACGTTTCCATCCAGGCCGCTTGATACCTGACGCTGAGTAGGGTTTCGGCAACTTTAGCCACCTTCTCCAAGATCTTTTCATCATAAAATGAAGGTTCCACTATAACGTGATCAGGGATACAGTTTGCCATGAACGAGATCAAACACTCCGAGGCGGAAATCCTTATGTTGTGAGAAGAGGATTCCATCAGTTCGGATACCATCGTGAACAGATCTGGAAGCTTCTGAAAGGTATCTTCAGGCTCTATCTGCGCGGAGACGTCGTATCCTCGTGATAATATCGCAATCCAAGGGGGGAGCAATTGCGTGTCGTTGGAGGAGGGGCGCATCTCAGAGATGATCTCAAGGAGGCGCGGCAGCTTAGAAGATGCAACCTCATCTACCATGCCTTCGAAAATCATCTCAAATATATCGAAAACAGCCATCGACATATGTTCGTTCCCGCTCTTCGCGATGCTAAGTAACAGTTCGCATAGGGATTCGATATTCTTGCTTGGCCAACCACCACTAGCTACTGCTATTGTCTTGACTAGCTGCAAGGCGTGGATGAGTGCAGGATCGTGCTCAGCTGCCGATTTCTTCTGCTTCCTCGATAGGGTTGCCATATTTGCGATCTCGGCCAAACTCCTCATTGCTGTCTCGGCGCACAGGTCCGCTGCTGGGTGGTCTATGGATGGGCTCGGGGGAGGGTTTATCAGGACCTTTCGTAAAGCATCTTGAGCGCGCTTTCGGACTTTTGGTCTATGATCCATGGCGAGATTTAGAAGTCCCGCGACAGCTCGTCGCGGACTTATCTCGCTCGTTGGGAGTTTCCATGATGTCGAATCTTGAGCGATAAGCAACGATTCTAGACATCCGATGGAAGGCCTTAGTAGCGGCGCTTCTGCATCCTGAAGCAGTAGGACAGGCGCCAGAAGCGTGAGGATCTGGGTGAATTTGGATCGGAGAAGGGGTTGCGGCGCAAAAGGCGTAACTACATCGAGGAGATAGATGATGGAGGGTGTTAATTCCTTGTTAGCCGTTCCATTCTCGAGGGCTTGGTTTAATAGTGCTAATAATGCAGCAAAATATCCCGTCGGCGTCGTTTGGGTATTCTGTTCCTTGAGCGTTTCCTCGACAGCATTCAAGATCACTTTGGTCTAGACGATGTCATAATTAGCGAAATGATGTTTGATATTAAGGAAATGTATCACACTGACTTGCTGTTGGCTCTGAAGGTTTGGCGACCGGATCTTCTCCAGCTTTTCCTCCAGAGTCGCCATCTTGAAAATGACAATTGGTGAATATTTGAATTGATCAAAATTTGGGACGAAGGAATTTTGGATTTTTTTTACTTATCAATTTCTTATCAGTGTTATCGTTACTAGTTAAAAATGAATCCCACCATTGGTGCACGTCATATACGTTTTACCTCCTAGTACACAGTACGTACATGTATGACTTTAATGAAGTACCCTATATTACGGTTACATGCATGCTAAAGAAGATGCATTTATCATGCATTTCATATTTTCAAGACTTCCAAACTGGAATGAAAGTTGGTGACGGGACATATATAACTCGAATCCATTCTTACAAGAGTACGCAGCTTCTACTAACGCGGTAGGAAACATGAAATAACCACCCTGATGCTGCCCCACGTCATTCTGTCAGAGGTATGTGATATGAGTAGGTCGCCTGCCTAGAGCACACGGTTCCAAGCCGAAAGCCAAGACAACGTTGGAACGCATGTATAATTTCATCTTTCCATCTTGTCATCCGAAGGCAATGTTGTGTTATAGTAGTATCTCATGCCCAGTCCATACGCCCAACAAGACAAAAAAACCGATGTATGGCATGCAGTTCTAGGAGAAGTCCTCGCCAGCCTCTTCAATACTATTCTTGACCCGTACAAGAATCGTAGTCTTCCACTTATCAAGTTTGCTCAGCTGGTCAAATTGGAAGAGCTTATCCGTAAATTGGTCTTGGTCGCCTGCCTCGACGGCGGCTGCTAAATCCACCAGCAGTTGATGCTCTCGGGTGCTGGGGAATGTCGGGTCTAGGTCACGATATCTCTCGAGCGCACGATTCGTGGCAACCATGTCGCCCGTCGCTAGGTGACAGATACCGGCCTTGAGGAAGTAATCCTTGACCGAATAGCGCATGAGGTTGTTGTTGATAGAGGCGCCCGCAACCTTCTCGTACTGCTCGATCGATTTGTAGTAGTCGCCTTCGATAGCGGCAATATCTGCCACCTTAAGCCAGAGCTTGTTCGCCAGACTAGATGTGTTAGGTAGGTTTAGTTTTCGAGTAAACTCTTGTTTAGTACAATAGAGTGCCCTTACGCTCCAGCATTATCTCCTTCATACCATCCAGCAGCAGCCTCATAAGATTCGAGCGCGCGCTTGGTATCGCCCATATCAGTCTCGAAGACTTCGCCCATGTGCTCCTTGTGTTGCGCCGCTCGTCTGAAATTTCCCTTCTTGCAATATTGACCGATAGCGATGTCAAGGCATCGCACGGCATCTTCGGGATATTCTTTCCGATATACCTTGAAGGCGTCGACTAGGGTGTTGGCGGCGTCGTCCGGCTCGTTTAAGTGTTTGGTTTGGACCGAGGCCGCCTTCTCGAACGCCTGACCGGCTTCGCGATTCATCTTCTGGATCCGGAAAGAGTTCGCAGCCTCGATATACAGATCTGCCGCATTCTGATACTTCTCTTCTCGGCCGCCGAAGAAGCTGAAGCCACCGGAAGCGCTCGAGAAAGCCTTGTCTGCCTACATTTGCCAGTATCATCAGCTACTTACTTTACTGTATTAGTGGTGTGGGGGGGGGAGGGAGGTTAGCGGGGCAAATTGACCGACCTTCTGTAGCAACGCGCGAGGATCTCCAGCCATGGTGAGGTGATTTGATTATGATATTTTGTAAAGATGAAAAATAATAAAAGTGATTAATTGATGTCACTCGGCTGGTTACAGTTTAAGGTGTTGCTGACAAAGAGTGTAAAATACGTAATAAGATTAGGTGTACGGGAACATTGAATGTTAAGAGGTTTATGTTTTGGTATTGCGACGCAGTTAGGTACCTAGGTACCTAAGTCTCGAGCTATGACATCGCCCTGTCTCACATCTAGCGTTGACCCTTGCAAGTCCCATATACAGTATAAAACACAGTACTAAACACAGTAAGAGTACCCAAATCCCTAAAGGTATTAAATGGTGTAGGTACGAAGTATTTAAATCTGGATACTACCTACATGTACATACTGTGATTAGACATGTACGATAACTATTACTTCACAATCATTTGACAAATACTTACTTCATGTTAGTTAAAAAAAAAAAAAGAGACATCTTTATAAATCTATAAAATTCTCCTATATATACTCCAATAACCACAATAAATAGATTTCTCCGTCTTGTTCAGATAATAGAACACTTAATCGATGTTATTCTCAAGTACAAAAGACAAAGAAGCCAAGACATAATAAGATGCATACGACGTCGTGACCCTTTTCAGCCTCAAAAAACCCCTGCAAGACGAACGACGATCGCCCTGCAGAGATTTTCCCCTATCTTTACCGGTACCTAGGTAGTCTCATCTTCCCCCCTAACTCGACAGAACAAGCTCCAGTGTTCACTCTCCAGTGTTCACTTCTCGAGAGCTTCACTTGTTTACCAAACACTTCATCTAGGTGGCCATACACGTTTCTAGAAACGAAGTCCATAATCACGATGAAAACGAGAACATACACATACGCCCGCTGCCACGCGGCACTGACATACCACCCTCACCAAGTCCAACCAGCACCTCGTATCCGCACCCTCTCTTCCACCTCCAGCACCAATAAAAGTTCCAACCCTCCCCCAAGTCCAAGTCCAAGTCCAACCTCTCCCTCCCACCTTTCCTCTCTCCTCTCCCACCCAACTTGGTCCGTCCGCTCCCTCCTCTCATCCTCCCCCTGCTCCTCCTCCTCCACACCCCCCACACCCTCCACGCCCATAACCCGCCCCCTCCACCACCTCCTCCCCTCTCCCCCTCCCCCCCCTCCTCCTCGGCCGAAGAGTCCCGCATGCTCGCCACCCTCGCCTCGCAGCTGCTCTTCGTAGGCGCCGTGCGCGACGTCGACGTCACCGGCGTCGAGCCCCTGCGCGCCGTGCGCGACGAATCCACGCGTGGCCTGCGCGAGCAATCCGTCGGCCTCATGCAGCTGAGGGATGTCTTGGCCGCCGAGGACGTCGTAGGCCATGCGCAGCGCCCGCGGCGGCGGCGAGATGGACGGGGACGAGAAGCTAGGCTAGGAGAGGAGACGGAGAAGAAGAAGGAAGGAGAGGAGACCGACGATCCCGACGTGGAGGGTTGGGACGTCCTCGCCGGCGCGTCCGAAACCTCGGGGCGGTATTTTGTAGTCAGGACCGGCCCATCTGGAACCGCCCAGACAGATACAAATCAAGAAAAGCACGCGAAGAAAGATCTGTAAAATCCATATACATTCAGTATGGGTGGTTTACATATAAGTGCAATCGTCTGGCATGTTTGTGCCGGGTATAACTGTCCTAGCGCCGATCGCATAAACTCCTCAGCCTCCTAAACCAGTATGATGCTCAGACTATCTTACAGGACAATCTCCTTGTTCCCCAAAAGAAAAAAAGAAAAAAAAACCTGCCTGGGAGTACAGAAAGGACATATGCCATATCGTCACATAACCGATACCATCTTGGACCTCCAGTTCCGGAGGCGGGATCGATGTTTTCGAGGACATTGCCGCTACTTACCACCCGGCTTCATACCTCTCGCCTTACTCGTGACCTCCCGGGCACCTTTCGAGTGGGCCACGTTCTTTCCCTCCTGAGCGTTACTACGAGGCTTGTAAAGGCTCAGCTTCCTCTCATGCTCCTCGTCGAGCTTCTTTTCCAACTCTAAGTGGGTCGCGAGGTTTCTCTGAGCCTTGTTGACATGAACACAATTGATATCCTCCATACCAAGCTTCAGGAGGATACTTCCGACCAGATAGCGATATCGGATGTGGTTGGTGACCACGTCGCTCACATCAAGGTTGGTGACGTTCGGGACACCTTCAATTTTTTGTATCCCGGCAACGCCATATTGCCAATTGTTATTGTGTGAGAGAAACGCGAGTAGATAGTCGGTGTTGGAGTAGACGTTGATCAATCTACCGCCAACCACGCTTCTCATGGCCGTCCAAACACGAACCTCAGAGGGGCAAGGTGCGCCCATCAGAACGACGTCCTCTACTAGTCCAAAGGCTCTCTTCTCAGCTAGCGTCATCAAACAAGAATAAATGACGCGGGCCCCGAGACTGTAACCTATCAAGGTGACAGGCCTTCCGCCGTATAGTCTGCTGATGAGGACCTCAGCCAGTACCGCTCCAGCCTTTTCTGCTCGGACCATAGCAAAATACCAAGGAAGCTCGATAATCTTGCTGATCTTCATCAGGCGTGCCGGCCAGATAGCGTACGTCAATCTGTCGAAGACTAGAATATATACGCGTTAGCATACATATGCTCGTTTCTACTAGGGAAGGAATCGTTACCGTTGATGTCATTAATCTCTTTCTTAGCCTCCTTCCAGCCCACGCTCGTCAAGATAGTCTCTAGACTTTGACCCATCTTGGTCAAAACGTCTTTCTCCCATCTCATTGCGTAGGTTTCGTTCAGATTGCCCAGAAACCCCCATGAGTCGGCGAGGTCTTCCTCCTTGGCTAGAAAACCAGAGATTCCGATAGTGACCCGCATGCGACGGTCCTCGGCAGGGACATCCTTGGGCTCGATGGGCTCAGACGGGTTAGCTCCATGCAAAGGAAGCATGCCTAGAGTTTGGACGTCTTTGCTGTGTGACACGATCGTTTTAACTCCTTGCCGGCCTCCATACAGACCGAACAAGTCTCCAACGACGGTCACGCTATTATTCAGCGGCCCCAGCAGCGTCGCCGTTACCAACGTCTCAAGACCCATGCCCTTGAATACAGTGCCAATCCCAGCTGCGATGAGAGAAGGTGCAAGGGGACTGATTGTCTTCCAACGACGAGAATTCTTGCCTTCCTCAAATCGTTTTTGGGTGAGCTCTTCGGCGGATATACCCTTGATAACCATAGAAATGGCGCGAGAGACTCTGGCTTCGTCTTGCAAAAGAACCCAGGTCGGGACACCGAGAGAAGACGCAAGTTTCAACAAGAGAATTCTCGAGTACATGGAGTACATGTCCAATCCAAGCAGAATCAACAACATGCAATGTAATATCAAAGCACGTTTCTCTCTGGGCTGTGATATAAGGGGCGTCGAGATAGGGGAGTATACGTGGTGAAGAACCATAGAGGATCTCTCAGCGGATGTGTTCAGGCCTGAGAATATAAGTTAGCTCTGGTCGAGAAAAGTAGGAGGATGAGGGCAGAGTAGGGAAGTCCAACGACGTTTACTTGCGGCGAGCTTTTGGAGGAAGAACTCACCACTTGGTAGCGAAGGTCTTCCTCTTGCAGCATTACCGAGTCGTTCAGTATTACCTGTATACGGATATCTTATATGGCCGCCGATGTTGCCGGGCGTGCCGCCATCTTTTATGGCGATGTCCTGGACACGCTTGATCACATTTGTGCGCCACTTGTTAAAGTGCGCAAGGGTATCTTTCTTCAGTTCGAAGGTGCTTGAAATCAGTATGTCGGTCTCTGTCTTCGATAACATCCTGCCGACGTCATCCGCCGATGTGGGAATGTTCCACACAGGCCTCGATGTCTTCTTCACCCAATTGGCTTGGCTCACAGGCCTCATGTTCTCGTTGCTAGTGTCGTTGCTAGTGTTGGGTTTAGTACCGGTGGTCGCATGTACATCACCATACATGTGATGGTATTTTTCGCTGTGAGGATTAGGGACAAGATTGCATGTTACTTTGGGGGTACTAAGTCCTCGGTCGCGCGCGACATGACCAACGTTGATATGGTCAAAGGTATCGCGAAGACCTCTCTGCATTTCGTCGATAATGTTGGTGATGAGTTGGTGAAGTTGAATCTTTTGGTCATCGCTGATGACAGAGCTTAGGTCAAGCTCGAAGCGCTTAGGCCCACGATACTGGTTGTTACGCGGCATGATGATTCGTTCTCGTTCTAGTTCTTGATACTGGTCCGAGTCTTCAGTTGATGAAAAGGTGGAATAATTGGAAGATTGATCGTCCATGTTTATGTGTTTAAATAAAAGAAATGATGGGACAGAATCAGTAAATCGAGGTACAGCTGGGGCTAGTGTGCGTGCCTGTAATTCAAGGCAGGTTCAAAGCTACTTGAGAGCTCGTTTTGGAAGTCGGGTAGGGTACGTCACTCGAGATTTTGCTGAAATAGGAAGCGACGATGAGTTAAATATCGGTACAATGAGGGTACATCAGGGTACGCTGAATACCTACACTGAGCAGGGAGTCACTCGACTTTCTAGCATAATATTCACCAGAATATGCACACAATCTGATGAAGTCGCGGGGTAGAATAAAATGCGCGATACAACAATCACATGAAATCGTGTGAATGTGTTACAGACTTCTCTTTTCTTTTCTTTTCTCTTTTCTTTTCTTTTCTTCTGCTTCTTCTTCTTCTTCTTCTGCTCATTCTTCTCATCCTTCTTTTCTTTCTCGAACCCAGAAAAGACGACAGCAAACGTGCTAGAGTGGTACAATATATGGGATACCACCTTGGATGGGTGTAGCACCAGAATATCACGACGGTCCTGGCCTTTGTCATCCACCGTTTGTTGACTGCGGCTATCCGAACTCATGCTTTAAAAATATCCCTCCCTGTCTACCTACTTGGTAATGTACGCACCGTATTAGAAACCCGATAGACTCATTTTCATGAATAAATTCTACTGATAACACTGTAAGGCAGCTAGCTATATATGCCATGCGAGACCTTCTTTCTTGGTATGAGTATGCCATCCTTTTTCCTCTAAGGTTATGTGGTGTCTAGAGGAAAAAGGGGTAAGCTTGGCCTTACTCGAATACTGAACTATGTACGGCTACAAGTCCACGAACATTTACACAGTAGGCATCCAGCATAAGGCTAATATAGTCTATCATTTGCTATTGCTATATAGGCAGTTAAGCCTCATAATTCGATATTATTTGCTTAGATTTAGGCTAGAATGTATGATAGGACAGCAAGATTAGACTAATTCAAATATTTTACTTCTAATACCATATTACTAGACCAGTTTCTAAATCACATCTTCCCAACGTAGGAAATAAACCCCAATGAACTGGTTTGATCTGTTCTTATTAGAGCATATATGAATAATAATACAATCATGCATGTTACCCATCTTAGTCTTAGAAATTAGGATCAAGACTGACTTGAAAGCTAAAACCCGCTCGTTTCAATTCGCTAAAATGATAGATACCTAGGATAGAAAAGCTTTGCGATTTAATATCAACTTGCGATATTTTTATTAACTTAATAACTTCAGCTTCAACTTCAATTTGGCTAAACTTAGCATGGTGTATTCAGGTATCAATGAATGTTCAAAATCACAAGCCATATAATATATTCTATTCACCCCCCCAGTGGTTGGCTTCACACATTCTCGTCAACGAGATTAATGGCCCTTTCTCTGTTATATATTTGCACAAGGTACTATGTTGAGGATTAAGTCGGCTACCTACTAAGATACCCTATAAAGTGAACGGGGGTTGTTGAAACCGACTGAACTAGTTGAGTGACAGCTGACAGCTCCATAAGCATGAAAGAACGGATAGTTAGCATATTCTAGCGAGAGTTTTCGCTGTACATAGGTTGTCATTATGTTATGTTTCAGAATTTATGTACCTACCATTTACCGCTTATCTGCCTGTATTTACAAATATTTCAATAAGTTGATGAAGAAATGCTATCATAGTAAGGGATGGGCAATTACCTAGACTTCAGCCTTCAGGACAGCACCTATTAGGAGAGAGGTGTCCGTGCCCCTTTTAGTATAAGAGTAGGTAACTACATATATCACTAGGAATACTACCTATTCAAAGCAGGTAGTATAATAAATAGGCATTATACCTAATACTCGAATCCTCACACTCTTCGTTCTATTAATCGTGAGCCTTATATAGCTCTTTGGGCTATAAAATCGACTATGTCGGTGGAATAACAGTAATTCTTCGGTAAGCACAGGTAGGCTGCAGCATCGTAACGTTCCTTTTGACAGTACACCGTGTCACCTTATCAGCGATATGCTGCCACACAACTCGTCACCGTACGTAGGTCTGACCTTTATCAGATCCTCTGTCTAGCCGAAGGGTCGGCAGTTGATAATAGAGATCAGGCGATCTATTAAGTCTACGGTTATAACATGACCGTCTTGTACGTCTCTTCTAGCGCAGGGGATGAATCTGTATTCGTCCGGGGTAGAAGAGGATATTTAGTTAAGCTTACGTATATAGATAATTGTGTACAATATCATTGTATTTACCATCTCATATAGATAAATCGAATGCGTTATCCAATAGCGTTAGCTGGTTCGTGTCAAAAAATTCACCCGGGGGAAGCAAGCTAAATCTCGATACACCTCGTATTGTCCCTGTTACGACTGTAACTAGCCACGAAACCCATACAATTGGCTTGTTACTAGCAACACTTAACCTAGCTTCGTCTAGAGGAGAATCGGGACCATCTGGATGAGTAATTATGGTTACTAGAAACAATCGGTCTTCCTATCGCCGAAGTCCTTGAGAGTGGTACTATAGAGTACCACAATAGAGCTCTGTTTCGACACTGTTTCGACATTGATAGGAGGAAAATAGAACGACGCCATCGTTAACATGAAAGCTAAGGGATAAAACAATAAATCTAGCATTTATTGTAAACGAAATGTCCGGTATGGAAAGCCACTCATATTACGGCGTATAATACCTAGGTAATACATATGATACTAACGTAGTTGGACGGAGTGCGGTGAGTTTATACAGCGACTGCCGGCCCCCAACGTTCGTAAGTTCGTATGATTGATTAGTAGCTCATGGCCTGGCGGAAGAGATACCTAGGATTGTGGGCGTTGACATTTGGGCGTAGGTGCGTGGGAATTGAAACATACCTTACATAGTAGGTTATGATATTGAGGTATGACAATCAAGTATTGGTCAATCGGACCACGTGCGTGTGAGAAGCTCTCTTGAAAGGACGAGGAGCTATATGTGGCGGTTAGAGCTGAGAGGGATGTGATTGGTCTTTGGGCTACGGCTTCGTAAATTGATGTTGAGTCTACGTACGCCGGCTGTGTGCATTTCAAGCAGCAGGCTTCATATTTCTCTATTTCGTACTTCGTAAAGGGGCGGGCTTTTATTATTTTTTTTTAGGGGTCGAAATGTGTAACTTGAGAAATTAAAAGTAAGACTTATACTCAGCTATCAAATAAAGACCTGACTTATGATGTATGTGGTATAGTTACGGAATATATTCAAGTTATTAAGAAGGAGAGTTTGATGTTCCGATTAAAGGTTGTTGGTTCTAGTGATTAGGTGCACTCGTTCAGCTCGACTTGGGCTGCGTGGGATGCAAGGGTACATACCTGGGATTCTTATGTACATGTATATCAAAGTTAGATCAATTAGGTACTTTGCCGGGTACTCCAAGATTTATGTAGGTACATCGAACATTGAAGTTGCGAACTTTGAAGGTCCACCTTATGTAGCCAAGAGTGGATCTATACGTAACGGGTTTCAACAAATACCTACATCAATGTGTCTTTTCGAAACATCTCTACTGTGTAGGTACTTATAAGTTGTGTACATAGTATGCTGATGTACTTACCTTATAGATACGAGTCCATCGAGGTAATGCGGTAATGCGGTAATGCATGTAGGAATGCATGTACTACATGTAGGAGGTACATTTACAGAAACATTGAACATCAAACGCGTCTAATGACACTAACATACCTTGTACGCATAAAAGTTACTAGTAGGGGAAGCACATGGAATATGTACGTCTATTACAAGGTCTCGTCCCTAGTGTATCTGTGCATTAACCAGAGGGGAATGTCCTCCTAGCGCCTGCGCCCGGATAATTGAACATGAACTTTCAACTTTTTTGAACCCCTCAACGTCGCATTCGAAGACGGACGGGTTTTATTAGTAGGATCTCCACGTCGTGACAACATTCAAACCTCCACCTCACCTTTTTTTTTCTTTTTAATTACTTATTCTTCTAACTATACCTATCATTACCTATACATACCAATATATCTACATCTACATTTATTTTTAGTATCCTCAAGTAAAACCTGTGCTTCGATACGCGGCTGGCCGAGGTCGAGCGAGCTGACGTCTTTCCCTTTATTTTTTTATTTTATTTTTATTTTTTTCAGCTCTACTATTTTATTTTCCTTAAAAAAACAAATCAAGACGACATTTCTTTTCGGCGGACTTGGCTTTGGCTTTCGGTATGGATTTGGCCCCATGGCTGCGGCGTGCGTCGTGAATTAATATCCGCGCTTCAAGTTGGACCCGAGTAACATTACACAGCCATTTTTCCTGACTGATATATTCCCGCCACGGCCATCTCATTGAAGCTCCCTTCTCACCTCTTCCGCTTCGTCGCTTGTCCGAATATTCCTCTACTCTATTCGACGCCTTGTCACACCAAGGTCATCAAGTTAGCTACTCCTTATATATTCAGCTGTTTCGGGAACGACTTTGATTCATCGAGTACGGCAAAACTACATAGACAGGTGGTGACAGACGATCTCCTGATCTCTTTCCTCCTCCTCCCCCCCCTTTCGGTCTTTTCATCGTCATCGTCGAGTGCGACCTACCTCGCCCTACACCCGTTTCTCGACCGCTCACCCTTCACCGTCGCACACGCTCCTTGAACTCCCGCCCCGTCATAGGTGACTCACTCATCTCCTTTTCTATCGAAATCAAATCCTGGCCCAATTTTATCAATAGTCATTGTAGCCGAAATAAGACGACCATATACAGCTATAGCTATGAGAGCGCTTTGGTGAAGTGCCTGTCAACTCCATAGAAAGAGTTGCTAACTATATGTGATCCTGATGCTCGGTTGTGCCCTTGATTAAGTCCAGGACTATTTCGATTCAGAATTGAAGACGCTCGCAATTGGTTGGCCGCATGATATCACCGCCATGGAGAGCATCAATATCAGCGTTATAGGGGCCAATGGGGTTGGCAAGTCTCATTTCATACAGAGGGCGATGTCACTACCACGCATCCCAGGCCCCAATCCTACGACCGCACGTATTAATATCGATAATGTTCCTTATGCCGTTACCTTATTTGAATTGGATCTCGAATACTTTGACGTGGACCCCGATCGGCAGATTAAATGGCCAAAGCAGATGGGTGGCGCTATCCTTCCTTGTGTGAACGGCGTCTTACTTCTGTACGACGTTATGAACAGAGAAAGCATTATAGAGCTACCGCAAACCTTGAGTAAGTGATCGCGAATGTTGTTATTTGCCCGGAGGGTTGCTGGAATATCGAGTATCATGCGGGACAAGTCGATGCTAAGATGATCAGATGCTCTTGTTAATTCCTCCTTACCGGCGGTCCTCGTTGCAACAAAGTGCGACAACCCGGAGAAATTGAGACATATCGACACAGACGCAGTTGCTGCAGCGTGTCAATCGTGCCTCGCAGCGTTTAAGACATCAGCGAATAAGCCAGAGAGCGCGAGGATAGCTCTGTCTACGCTTCTTAAAGCTTTGGTGTTACGAAGTCAAGGTGAGTAACATTCCTAGTAATCCCCATCAGCGATTTTAATAGAATTTCGCTGTCTTAATGCTCTTTTTCGTTGCTCATCATAGAATACAGATGCAGACAATATGGAAGGAGTAGGGTCGAGGCGTAGAGCAGCTTCGGCTGCTCATCTTGACACTCAGCTAGAACAAGCAAGTGCCCGACCATTAAGTCAACATAGCAAGCATAGCCGTGCCAGTTCAGATATGTCTCTACTTCAAAGTTTATCTACTCAGCCTAGATCGGAGTTCCGCCACTCTTCAAGATCACCTCGTGTGGATTATACGGGGAGCCACGTGGCGGGCCAATTCCCGGACACTGCTGAGGAAGATCCGAGCCAAACTGTCTCTAGCATGCTTCGTGCCTCAGGCATCAGGCTGGATCGTTCTCAGACCACTCCGTCGTTCCTCGATGTTGACGACTCAGACGCAGACTCCCTAAAGTACATCGATGATATACCTCTCCTACAACGCACAGACGAGTTGGTATTCGAGAGACCGGCAAAGAAACTTGGCGTTACCTTCGAGGAGTTGGTAGATCGTCTTGTTGCCCAAAAAATGTCTAGGGCGGATAATAATTTCTTGGAGATTTTCCTGTGCTTATATCGTAAATTTGCGTCGCCCGGACAACTCTTCTCATCTCTCTTGTCACGATTGGACCGCATCAGAGACGATAAGTCCATGCATTATCTTATGAAGACGTCCGCGCAACTTCGAGTTATCGAAGTAATTGCCAAGTGGGTCGGGACTTATCCTGATGATTTTGCGCGGCCAATTACGAAAAGGAACTTGGAGGACTTCATAAGAAACCTAGCTAACGAACCAATATTTTTTGCGGCTTCGCAGCAAATGCGCAAGACCTTGGAGCATACCGTGCTTGAACCTGACGATACTGGCTGGGAGAAGGCCGATGATTTGGAAGGTACGCTCACATACGATTACGAGTCGCCTTCAAAAGACTCTACGAAGCGCTACGGTGATCTATCAGAAAGTATGAGCTCTCTGGGTGTTGACGACCATCCTGTGGAACGACGGCCATCGGCTAGCTCGTCTCTTCATACGGATGCTGGGGGCTCGGGGAAGAAGCACTCGTTTCAGTTTCATTCTTACGAGGACTATGAACGGGAGGCGGCGACGATGGTACCTACGAACATATTACCGCTCACCAAAATCCGGTACCACATTTTCATAGAGACACCAAATGATGATATTGCGGACGAGATGACGCGTATAGACTGGGTTATGTTCTCCTCGATTCGAATACGTGACCTAGTTCGGCACGTCAGCCTGTCCGCGGAGCAAAAGGAGAAGTGCAAAGCGATGAAGAACGTGAATCGCATGATTGGTCACTTCAACCACGTCGCTACTTGGGTCTCCAATCTAATTCTAATGCGAGAGAAAGCTAAACATCGGGCGCAGATGCTAGAGAAGTTCATGAACATTGCCTTGAAATTAAGACAGCTCAACAATTATAACGGCCTCGCAGCCGTGCTAGCGGGTATCAACGGAACAGCGATCCACCGTCTCTCCCAGACGCGAGCACAGGTGCCAACCGAAGTTCAAAAAAGGTTCGCGAGGCTAGTGCTCCTAATGGGAACGCAGAAGAGTCACTTTGCATATCGATTAGCATGGGAAAATTCACCGTTGCCACGCATCCCTTTCATCCCCTTACACCGCAGAGACCTTGTCTCGGCCGAGGAGGGCAGCATGACGATGGTAGGGCCCCAAGGTGACCGAATAAACTGGAAGAAATTTGAAATTTTAGGAGAGATTCTCTTGCCCATCATGAAGAGCCAAAGCGCTCCGTATCCAAATCTGACGAAGCATGACTCGGCAAGAGAACTCATATTAGACTGCGTGATAACGACGGACGAAGAGGTAAGACAAGAGCTCTCTCGTACCCCCAAACTTGGGCGCTCGAGACTGACATAAAATCATAGGAAATTTACCAGCGCAGTACCCAGGTAGAATCCCCTAGCGGTGCCTCGGTAGATCCCGGAAAGAAGAAGTTTCCTTGGTTTGCGAAAGCGTAGTAACATGTAACGTACGGTTCCTCCTCCTCCTCGTCATGGAGGATACATCCTGACTCTGAAAAGCAAAGAAGCGGGCCTTTGAAGTCGATACCGGAGTTGGTGTTGGAAAGTGCATGCGGCATAGAGCATACCGCAGGCTATGGCTATAGTCGTTTCTATGTTTGGTGGACTTGAGTGGTTTAGATAAGTGTTGGTTAGGTCTGGGTATCTATGCATTTGGCTTAACCAAATTTCAGATTTCCCGCTAAATGAGCTAATAGGAGGCTGTCGTAGGATAGGTACCGGTACCCTTACGAACGTTGAAGCTAGTACGGTACTTATCCTAAGAAGTACTTGTGTAGCTTGATCGATGCTAATTACTTTAGTGTCCGCTCTCATCTTTACCGCTCTGACATGACAAAGATTTATTATTATTATTATATTGTATAAGTTTTTTTTTTATATAAGTGAGCCTTGCATTGCTAGCGCCCGTTCTACCTCTTACCTATATAATGATAGTTGTTGTATAGTATATATACATGTATATGAATGATATTTATGAAGTACAGGTAGATATAAAGATAAAGGTATATGTAGAAGATAGGAGACGGTTATAAGGTATATGCCCTAAAACGGCGCACATGTCAACAAAGTTCAAAGCATATGAAAGTGACATGACTTATCGTACCCTCTGGTAGTTGATTAATGATGTCATTGGCCCCCCCATTCCCCCGTCCCCGCATATAGATAATAAATTATTCACTTCTCATTCTTTTCTCATTGGAAGTTTTCTTAGCTTCTTTCTCATCACGGCCTTGTTGGGCCCTGACACAACAACGATATTTTGATGCGTGGCCTAGCAGCCTAGCAGCCTAGAAGCCCAGAAGCCCAGAAGCCCAGAAGCCTAGATATCTAAAATCCGACTAGCTCTTCCCTCCAAGCTGCACAGACGCCAACCTATCTGCTTACTCGAAACGCCTAAGCTTCTTACTCGCGTATCTTGATTGATCTACAGCTTCTGCTACCTAACTCTTCTGCTGTCCCGTACCTCTTTTCACACTCTTCTCACACTCTTCTCGCTTTCTCTATTTTCTCACTTTGTCCATATTAACATCAGTGTCCTTGTCTCTGCTTCCTCTTCTCTTTCCTCTCCAAGTTGGATCACTTTTTTTTTTTTATATCTTCTTATTCTATTACCTGAAATCCCCATTCTCGTAGTTTACCTACTACCCTTCCCTACCCTTCACACCCATCTCGCAGTTCACTTATATCAAGTTCGTGTTAAGCTACTGTAAATCATGGTGGTAGTCGACAACCACGAATACCTTACTGAGGAAGAGAAGCGTCTGCAGGAAGACGGGAATCGTACGAAATACTGGAAGAAATGGGGACCTTACGTTGCTGAACGACAATGGGCTACGGGCAAGTAGAGCTAAGAAATAAATATTCTCCAAGATCCAATTAACTGAACGTGATACGTAGTACGAGAGGATTACAGCGCAGATGGTGATGCTTGGAGTCGTAAGTGTTTATCCTATGACTTTACCTTGTACACGCCAGTTCATAGGTGTACATAGATTTTACCCACGACCACGCACGATCCCGGGCTTTCCGCTGGGGCGAGGATGGGATTGCTGGAGTGTCAGATACCCATGGATTGCAAAACATCGCCTTTGCTTTCTGGAACGAGCAAGAGTTCGTAGCATACTATTTAATATCACGAAGTATTTGTAACTAATCATTATTTAGTCCCTTCCTCAAAGAACGACTCTTCGGTCTCGCAAACCCTCAAGGCAATCATGGTGAGAGTATCAAGGAAGCTCATTTCCACCTAGACAATACGCCCGTAAGCTTTTTGAATCTCATCTACGTCGAGGCCGTCACTAACAATCGAGTGTAGACAGTAAGAGACAATAATATCATGTATAATCCTAATTATCTCCCTACTGATCGTGATTCAGCATTCCTATATGAAATATCTTTACAAATACCCCCAGAGAGCTTTCCCATACGACGATCTCCTAGAGACGAACGCGAAAAGAACGAAACCGGAAAAGGAGTATCAGATCATTGACACCGGTATATTTGAGGAAGATAGGTATTGGGACATCGTGATCGAAACTGCGAAGGAAACAGATGCCCCTGATGAGATCCTCTTCCGGGTTACGGCATGGAATCGAGGTCCGGAACCGGCTCCTCTCCATATCATTCCCCATGTATGGTTTCGCAACACCTGGGACTGGGGCAGGGAACCCGAGAACAGAAAGCCGTCAATCTCGGCGTATGCCG
Organism: Hypoxylon lienhwacheense; assembly: GCA_902806505.1. NCBI lineage: Eukaryota > Fungi > Ascomycota > Sordariomycetes > Xylariales > Hypoxylaceae > Hypoxylon > Hypoxylon lienhwacheense. Next base: position 551,935 of record CADCWW010000002.1, on the reverse strand, counting down.
AGAACATGGTCAAGTCAAAACATCCCACGCTAGGTAATCGTTATGTGTTATTATCACCTTCACCAGGAGTCGGGACTAGTGGTGAAGACGTGCAACCAGAGCTCATCTTTACCAATAATGACACCAACTTCGAACTTCTGTACGGGGGGAGCAACAAGACCCCGTACGTCAAGGATGCTTTTCACAATTACATCGTCGATTGTAAGAAAGAGGCCGTGAATCCGGCTAGGACAGGCACGAAATGTGCAGCATGGTTCCAATTTAATGAGTCTGGAGGCGTTGGCCCGGGCGAATGTGCTGGTATGTCATTCATGAACGCACAAGTATTATGCTAAATTGCTCACTCGTGGTGGTAGTCGTTCGTTTTCGGTTCTCGAAAAAAGATGAGAGCTACCTGGATGAAGAAGTCTTTGACGATATTATGGAGAAAAGGCGAGAGGAAGCAGATGATTTCTATTACAGAATCAGTCCCTTGCCGATGTCTGACGATCTTCGTAATATACAACGTCAGGCATTTTCCGGTATGATGTGGTGTAAGCAATACTACCAGTTCATCTGGGACCAGTGGGCCAACGGTGATCCTGCTCAACCACCACCTCCACCTGAGAGAAAGGCCATTAGGAACTCTCAATGGAAGCATCTCCACATCGATGATATTCTATCCATGCCTGATTCGTGGGAATATCCCTTCTTCGCGGCTTGGGATTCCGCATTTCACTGTATCCCGCTTGCTATGATCGACCCGGACTTCGCGAAGAAGCAGATCGACTTGTTCACCAGAGAGTGGTACTGTCATCCAAATGGCCAGCTTCCAGCGTATGTCTTTGTCCCAGAGACCGCTCACATAGTAGATGAACTGACCGCGTTACAGATATGAATGGAACTTCGGTGATGTCAATCCTCCAGTACACGCCTGGGCTACATTTCGTGTGTTCAAAATTGAGCGTAAGATGTATGGGAGACAAGACCTTGACTTCCTAGAGAGGGTATTTCAGAAGCTTCTTTTGAATTTCACCTGGTGGGTTAATCGCAAGGATAAAGATGGTAAGAACGTGTTTGAGGGGGGCTTTCTGGGACTGGACAATATTGGCCTCTTCAACCGTTCCGAGCCTCTTCCGACTGGTGGTGTTCTCGAGCAGGCCGACAGCACTGGATGGATGGCGTTCTACTCGCTGAGTATGCTGAACATAGCTCTCGAACTGGCCAAGCATCGACGAATCTACGAGGATATTGCCTCGAAATTTTTTGAGCATTTCATCTTCATTAGCGATGCTATGACCTTCAAGTCCGGCGAGAAGGACGAAAAGTCCCTGTGGAATGACGAAGATGGGTTCTACTACGATACCATCTCCTGGGGCGGACCATGGATTCAACAACTCCCGGTCCGATCACTCGTGGGCCTCATCCCGCTTTACGCAACACTGACCCTAGAACCAGAATTGATCAACAAATTGCCGTCCTTCAAGAAGCGTGTGGACTGGTTTATAGAGAACCGATGTGACTTGGCAGAGAGAAACATGGCTAGTATTCGGAAGAGGGGTAAGGGAAATCGTATCCTGCTTGCGATGGTGAGCAAGGACCGACTGGAGAAGATCCTAAAGCGCATGCTCGACGAAGACGAATTCTTTAGCGACCATGGCATCAGATCGCTCTCGAGATATCATAAAGAGAATCCATTCTCTATGGATGTTAATGGTCAACACTTCACAGTAGGATATGTGCCAGGGGACTCGGACAGTGGGTTATTCGGCGGTAATAGTAACTGGAGAGGCCCTATCTGGCTATGCGTCAATTTCCTTCTTGTAGAATCATTACAACGGTTCTTTTTGTTCTATGGTCCTACTTTCCAGGTTGAATGTCCTACGGGATCTGGGGAGTATATGCATCTCGGGCATGTATCTGAGATGATACAGCACCGCTTACAGCATCTATTTGCCCGCGACGAGGATGGACGTCGGAGCATCAACGACGGAAACGACATGCTTGACTTCAACCCATTTTGGAGAGATCATATGTGGTTCCACGAGTTCTTCGACGGTGATACTGGTCGTGGATTGGGAGCTACGCATCAATGTGGCTGGACGGGTCTGATCGCACGCATAATTCATGATACTGGGTAAGTCAATTTATTAGGGATATTATATACACGCACTAACCTTTGGAATAGTATCAACTACCGCCTCCCGCAGACGCCGCGGACACCGTCCGTAGGCAATGCGCACTACTTCGACGACATCTTCCATCGTAACATCAGCATCGTCAACCCCTCAAAGCCATCTAAGCCACACATGCGCCGTTCGTCTACAGCGAGGTCCATCAGCGCACGCAGCGACTTCGATATGTCGGTCAACGGCGACGATTTTGACGCCCGTAGCGTCGCCCCGGATGACCCCGAGCGCGAGGCCCAGCGCAAGGAGGCGGACGCCCACCTACACCAGTACATATCGGAGCAGCTGCAGAGGGTTAAGGACGACGACGACAACGTCCACGAATACGCCAACGTAGAAGAGTACGAGACCCATCTTTAGATAGATAGTGGACGGTCGGTTTACGTCGTGTCGTGGTACGGGGGTATACTAAGGGATAGGTACAAGGGGGGACACTAGGACGGGCTTCAAGGGGCATCACTTACGTACGATACACACATACACACATATACACGGGATCATGACTAGACTGCAATGAAAAAAGTTTGTACATGTCGAGAATCTGCCTCCGTCCGTATCACGGCTTAGACACGTAGTTAGGTGGTTGGTCGATATATAATATATACCAGCTATCTCGCCTGTTCGTACTCACACTCACATCTCGTTTTTTTAAAGGCTTACTAGAGTTTATCATCGCTTTTCTTTCTTTCGATACGTAGGAAGGGGGTACCTACGATAGTAAGACAGGAAGGATATAGTTGGGGCGATATTATTATTATTATTATTTTCGTTGGCCTACTACGTACCTACGTGGGAGCCCACAGTTATAGTATCGCGGGATAAACTTGGGCACGGTACTAGAAACAATCACAGTCTAGGGAAAGAGAGAAGATACCTCATGTAGACGTGCGCTTCTGACGACACATACACATACACATACACATGTAATGTAACGTAATGTATTGTATTGTAATAAGCCCCGGTCGTAGTTGTAAGATTGTGGATGCGCGTAAACATGTACGGACAATACAAATACAATGACATGGATAAGCAGGAAGTAGCTAGACCTGTCGGTCGCATAGCTAACAAGCTAACAAGACAAGACAAGGATCGAGGAGCTCGGGTTAGGAAAAGGGGGGGAGGGATGGGGGATGTCTATTCTACGTGCTTATACATAATGGTGATTTCCCCCGAGGAGAAGAGAGAGAGAGAGAGAGAGATAGAAAGAAAAAAAGAGCCAACTCCCCTCCCCTCCCCTCCCCCTTTTTACTCCTAGTCGTAGAATGGTTGTTCCCACGGTCATAGCCGTGGCCCTATCCCCATCCCATGCTCTCGCGCAAAAAGGAGATGAAAGATAGGATTTGATCTGCGTGGTTTTTGCTTGGATTCATCATCATCATCTTCTTCTCGTTGTTTTCTCTACAAGGTGTCGGTGAGGAGCTTGTTCATCTTGGCGAGCTTGGAGGAGACGGAGAGGTCGATGGTCCTGTCCCCGATCTCGACGACGAGCCCGCCGACGATGTCGGGCTTGACCTGGTTCGTGACCTTGAGCTTCTTGCCCTGCCCGACGTACGGGGACTTGGCGACGGCGGCCTCGAGGCGTGAGAGCGTCCTGTTGTCTAGTTGCTGCGACGGAGGTCAGCACATTCCCCGGATTAGGGGCGCTTGAGCTGAGATGTTTCGGGGCAGGTTTACCTGGGCGCTGGTGACGACCATCTCGACCTCGCCCCTGGAGGCGCTCATGATCTGGGCGAACTTCTCGCAGACGCCCTGGAGTATGCCGAGGCGGTTGTTCTCGGCCAGGGTGGCGAGGAAGTTCTTGACGGTCTCGTTGGAGCCGGCGGCGCCGATGCTCTTCTGCAGCTCGGCCACGATGGAGCCCTTGTCCTTGTCCGAGAGCGTCGGGGTGCTCAGCACGGAGACGAGCTTGGCGTCTCGGGTGCAGAGGTCGCCGAGGCTGCTCAGGGCCCGAGCGGTCGGGTCGAGCGACGAGGACTTGACGGCCGCCGTATACTAAATCACTCATTGGTCAACATGGCTTCCCCTCCTTGATCGAGTCCTTCCTCTTTCCCAGGGCGTCTAGCTCTTCTCTTCCAATTGGCTTCCCATTCAAATAGACAGGTTGGGGGATCGGGAATTGGCGTACCAGAGCGGTAGCATAAGTACCATCGAGACCGTAGACGGCGACGGGAGGAGTGACATCCTGAGGGACGGCGGCGTAACCACGTACGGGAGTTCGAGCGAGGGTCCGACGAGGAGCCGCTGCTCGAACTGAGCGGAAGGCTTGTCGAGAGAACATGGCGTTTGTGGATGAAAGGAGGAGGAGAGGGGGGGAGGGAATTATATTTTAGAAGATGTTGTCCGGGGAGGGGGGGGGGATATTTTTTTTTTTCTCAAAGCTCGGCTTCGAAAGAACTTTGACGTTGTCCGTAAAGAAATCAAAGTCTCGACCCTTTTTTTTTCTGGGCGGGCTAGAGAATGTGTGCAGGGGTTATGGAATGAGCCACTTGTGGCTTACTATGGTATTTATGTACTATATGTAACTAACGCATTCGGTATAGTTACATATTATATACATGTAGATAATAACACGTGCTTATGTCATATGTTGGCCTATGCTTTCCACCATATCTTAAGCGGTCAGCCCGCAATCGTTTCATTAGAATTTTTAATTCTTTCCATCCGATTACAACTTCTTCTTGAGTCAGGAGAGAACGTATTCAATTTGGGCGCAGATCTTTTTTTTCCTTTTTTCTCATTTCTCGCCCAACTCCCGTGTTCTTTCTGTCTCTGTCGTTCAACTTCAAAGTTGGCAGGCATTTGATTTATTTTAATCATCCTTCATAAACTATACTACCGTAACACTTTTCACGTACTCGAGGTTTTTTTTTCTTCCAAATTTATCTCCTGCGACGGCAAGAAAGTGGTAGTACCCTTAGGGAAATCCGTTTCTCCCGCACCTAAGTCAGGTTCCAAAAGGTTCTTAGACTAAAACGCGAATGTGTTTGCGTTTGGATATAATCCAGTAGTGTGCCACTTGTAGCCATTATTCTTCCCATTTCACGTTGTGTATCCAGTATCACTGGAACAGACGCTACCTAATCCTCCCTTTCGCAAGGTAAGGTTAGCATCCTTGTCGCGATGGCGAGAGAAAGGAAGAAAGCCCCGGCGCCGCTCCGTGGGATGCGGGCCATAACCCGTCGGCCAAAGATGGACAATACATGGCGACGCCTTAATCCGTTAAAGGAACCTCCGAAGGTGAAACACAGGACAACTTTCGAATTGGTTGAAAATGCGGACAAGAAGAAGAAGTTGGAGATCCAGGTAGCTAAAGGTCGTCGAGGAGATGGTGACGGATAATGCTAACTCCCAGATAGACCACCACTGAGAGACAACCACCGCCAGGGTTTGGATTCGTTCCTGTAGGACATCCACAATTATCGAAGATGTGCAAGGACTTATCCAGAGAACAAGGCGCTATGATCTTTATCGTTTCCGTACGTACGGCCATTCCCGCGTGCTGTTAGACCTACTGACGATGATTCAGAATGGCAAGAACCAAGATAGTTTCCAACACCAAATGAACCGCGTTGGTTATTATTTCAGACAGATTATTATTGACCAAGCACAATCGAAACTTCTAGCTGATGGACACACTATCAGTGTCGCTCGACATCATCGGCCTGGACAACCAGAACCCATCCCCGAGAGCCAGGAAGAAATCGATGCTCAAGCCGACGCTGTCTTGAGGGACCTCTTTCCACGAATCCCTCACACCGACCGACGCGAAATTATCCAACACGCGTTCCGAATAGTTTGTGCTCATTTCTCATTATACAATCTCTTATTCTGATAGTTCGGTGTTAACCTATTTCCGATATAGGGTAGTAAATTTCATGGAGAAGACAGGGTGGGAATGGTCCAAGAACTGACACTAGCACGCCGAGTTCAACTTGCAGCCATTGCTCACATCAGACATACTCATACACGTTATGATGAGTTGTTGAGGGAGAGCAACTGGGGCAATGCTCGAAAAGCTGTAGAAAGACCTTGCTTGGATATTATCGTCAAGTGGCGAGGAGATGAAGAGACTGGTCGTGACCAGCTCGATGAGATCCTCCGTGAAGTTATCGAGATTTCTGATAATGAAGACTCCGAGGGTGAAACTTCCATTGAGGAATCTTCACCAAGACGACGTGTCATCACACCGACCGGTGCATTGTCGGAATCTTCTGCGGATCCGCGAAATGTCGGACCTATCAACCATATGCCACATGCTTCAACCCGCAGCCGTGATGTGTCCGTTCCAAGCGTTCTGGCACCAACCGGACGTAAGGTCATTGCTAAAGCTGAGAAGAGGAGTGCTCGAAAGACTCGGCGTTTTAGGAGATACGCTGCAGCTGCTGAAGCCCTTGCGAGCTCACCTAACCAGGGACATCCTCCTGCTAATGATTCGAACGTGGCTCATTATGGTGCTTTACCGTTGGACATAAGTAGGAGTCCGGGCTCCCTACATGCCATCAATTCAAATCGCGAGCCAACAGTGGCGGCTCGCGGGACCCCAAATTTTGAACAGATGTCACGTCGTTTTGAACCACGAACGGATACACAACAATTTGACGACGGTTCTATTCGTGAGAGGGCTCCCATTATTTCTCGTGGACCTAATGGGCCCATCTCTCCTCGACCAATCCATGACACAGAGACCCGCAGACCCAAAGTTGGGCATGGGGCAGCAATTTACAGGCAAGCTCAATTTCCAATCTCGCTGGTACAAAATGGATTACAAGATATGGTGCTGCAATCTATCGAACCTGCTTCTCCTATTCCACCCAAGGAGCCGCAAGAGGCGTACCATACCTCGTATCATGAGCCTCAGCGCTTAGCGGAACCACACCGTATCGTCTCGCAAACGTTTTATGAGCCTGTTGATTCTACCTCGCGTCCGGGGTCTCCCAGGATTATGGGTAATGGTAGTGAGTTGGTAACATGGCGCCATCATGATGCAACCTATCCCGGTAATTTGAACGCATATACCGATTCATTTGTACGAGCCAGCCATCAAGTTCGAGGTGAGGACTTGAGGCGCGCACCTGAATATCTTCCAAATATGCCATTCTCATCTCATAGAGCTACAGACGCAGATATGTTTCAGTATCAACCTCGGCCAGCTCCTAGCGAAGAGTGGACACGCTACAATGGTGACGCTTCTTTTAGGGCTAGAGCTAACCCTATCGTTATTGAGGATGACGATATGCTTGGCCAACCTCGCCAAGTAGTTAGGGTGCAACGACTCCCTGGCAGAGATTCCCCGAGTACCTTATTGAGGCAAGGAGATTTGATCCGTGACATACCCGCTCGAGGGGACACACGCTTCCGAGATTATACGCATGTGTCACGTAATGATTCATTGGCCCAGCCGAGAAGCGGATTTGATTACCGTGGCCTTAACAACCAACCTAGTCCAGGACAGTGGTTGACTACATATCAAGAGCCCAACGTCCACAGAAGCTCAGAAGCGGACCCGCGGCGTCATGTAGTCGATACTCCTCCGAGATTCGAGCCTAATTATCGCACAGATGCACATATTATTAGTGAACCGAGAGATTGGCCTGATACTGTGCCCCGAGAGGCTCGAGCTACTCCGCTCGACCCAGCTCGCCCTGGAGTGTAAGTATGCTGAGCATGAGAAGAAACATGCTCTTGATCATGCCGAGAGCTTTTTTTTTATCTTTTTTTTTAGCATGCCAACATAGCATAGCATAAGATGGGCTAATTTGATTTTAGGCTCTATGAGAGCATCCACCGCCCAGTTCCAGAACGCTCGAACATGGCTCCGATTTCGAACCATCACCAAGACCAACGGAATCCTCGTTATTATAGGTTAGATGAGGCTGCCGAGGTTACGCTACCGCGGACGGAATATCGACATGATCATCAGCCCCCGTTTCTTCACCGTGCAGCACACTACATCGAAAGCAATGCATTACCACTTCGACATCATATTCCTCAGCAACATATAGTTTGGGTGGACCGTTGACCTTCAACATAATATTAATTTCCAGGTCGAGGAACGAGTAATTCGGCGTTGGCAGGTTTTACGAATTCATCGGCGGAATCGATCGGCGCACGGTTGCGAATGGATTTAACCATAAGGGGGGTGGGTTATTATCGGCGTAGTTTCCCTATGGCAGCATTTGAGATACCCTCTATTCAGCATTGTTTCGACTTCTCAACGTAGTTGCATGGTTAGGCGTTATTAAGGGAGGAGGCATCCGGTTGTTTATAAGTACGGCTTGAGGACTTCTAAGCCGAGGCGTTTCCAGGATCCTATACCCTATACTGGCTAGGATGAGCACATCGCTCTGCAGTCCATCGATAGTTTTTTCTGCGACTACACGGCAACTATATATTGCAAAGGGGACTGTCCTAGTACCTACCTCTGAACGAGCAGGATAAATGATAACCTGTTATTCTTCCGACTGCTACTACGAAGTGTGATGATTGTGCGCGTGAATACCATTTCTTGAAGCTGAACGGCGATAGGTTTATCAATGGGCTATAATTGCGCTGAGGAAGCCTTGTAAATTTAGAACATAGCTTAATGCTACAAATCCGTTATGGTGACAATTGCGAGTGCCTTCGCGACATGCGTTTGATAGAGTCAAGTGTGGACAAATTACGAGTGCGTGTGCAGTAAAGACGACGCCGTAATCGTCGGAAATAGTTTACAGTACTGTACCATTCATGGCCTTTCAAGAGCAGCAACCGGGAACGTTTATTAGTATACCTACCTAAGCACTGGGTTCTGTAACTTATATATCTCCTACCATTACCATCTCACCATTCTTCTCAGCTCTCCTAAACGGTACTCTAGCAAGTGGTGGTAGTCTATTCCGCACTTACATCTACTTCATGTATATAGGAGGTAGACATACCTATCACCCACCAGCATCCGGCAGAGACATCAAAAGAATTACAACACATGTGCGTTACGGCAAGACAGACAGACAGACAGACATATAGATTATCCAGGTAAAGTAGACAGATAAAATATCAAATAAAAAACATATCCATCCATTCAAGCGAATCCTTATTTGATCTAGATATCCCGTTCTACAAGTTCCCTTCCCCCCCCCCCCCCCCCCCCCCCCCTTCCTAATTCCATGCTCTTCCTGTTCCGTGTTTCGCCCATATATTTCTATGATAGAATACCTAAGAAAAAGATAAAATAAATATAAATAAAAGGTAGGTTACATACGCCTCGCCTCGTCGGAATGTATGGCGGCGAAGATAGGCCTTTAAATAAAGTACTTCTCCCAATTGTCTTCTTCCTCCTTACCTCTTTTGTCCCTCGCGTCTCTTCGAGGTAGTGCTGCTGTTGGTTGGTCTTATATAAGTAGGTAGGTTAGGTATTAGGTACGTTAGGTAGTTAGGTAGACTATTCGATGATATCACCCCGGCTCCCAAGCCTTTCGCCGCTGGAAAGATGAGTTCCGGGTTATGGTAGACATAGTGTTTCCCTGGGGGATATGGTATGCTGTTGCTATTGCTATTGCTGCTATCCACGTTTAGATGATCCAAGATACTTGTTCTGAACGTATTTATTCGTTTATTTGATCGTTTATATGGGAAGTATAGGTGTGGAGTATACATGAGTGTGCGGGTGTATACGTATTCTGCTCCCGTCACGCAGACGCGGCCCTCGAGTAGGTTGTATTCGCGCGTTATGAGATTGTTATGCGAGCACGGCTTCCCTTTCTCTCTCTGGCTCCGGTGCCGGTTCCCGCTCTGGCGACGCAACTGGGTGCTGCGCTTTCGCCGCCGATGCGGGTAGTTTCGTGTCGGGCACCTGGGGCAGCGTGGCCGGGCCATTCACCTCGAGCTCGAGAGCGGCTAGCTCGTCTTCGACCTCGTCCTCGTCCTGGTTCGTGATACGGCCGCCGAGCATGTCGCTTACCTCCTGCGGGAAAGGGGAGATACCGTCAGTATGCGCGCATGCAAACACGTAAGAGTATATGCACATATATAGAAAGACATACCTTCTGATAGGCGATGGCGTCGGCGGTGTCGCCCATGAGCTTCTCGACGTGGTCGAGGCCGCCCATCTCGGCATGGATCTCGCGGAGGACGCGGGTGCCCTGCTGGAGGCCGAAGACGACGTCCTTCTGGATCAGGGCGAACTCAACGCCGCGAGTGAGCTGCTCGAGCTGGGCGAGCTGCATGTCGGTCTTCTCGAGCAGGGACTCCTGGTACTTCTTGCGGCGCAGGGCTAGCAGGGCGCGCTTCTTGTCGCCCGTCGCGAGCATCTGCCGCGCCACAGCCGTCTCCTTGTCCGTCAGCACCGTGATGCGCCGCTGGTATTGGTGCAGCTTGTCGCGCTGCAGCTTGAGGTCGAGGATCGCCCTAGGAGGTTGGGGATTAAATCAGTATATCTTCCTTTTTTTTTCTTTTTTTTTTCCTGTTTCTGTTCAATGTATGACAAACAAGATAAGATGCTGATGGGTAGAATTGATAAAAAAGGGGAAACCAAACTTGTCCTGGGCGGTCACTCTGCTCGGATTGTTGCCCATGTTCGCCGTGCCCTAGAATCTGCTATGGAATCCGAAGCGCGCATTGTCTGGCGATATCGCGGATTGGAGAGGAAGTGATTGTCAGGCCTATGCCACTACAGGGCTGCCTGCTTCGTGGATTTGTTTGTCTTGCAAGGGAATCAATCATGCGTTTTTTGTGTTTGTTGACAAGTATGCTAAGAAAGATGAAGGTAACGTCGAGGTTCGGATGTTGTTGTAAGAGGTAAGTACATAAGAGTACTGAGTATGTAGGTATAAGAGTACGGGTACAGAGGTAGACGTCTATGCTCTGATATATGCTTATCGATTAGTTATATATCTTAAAGGTACCTATTATCCAGCCTGTACGTAATGATGGAAATGCATCCATACGATCACATGTCATAGTACCTAATATGACACACTTTATTATTCATCTGATATATCTACATATACCTTACAAAGATCCGCCGAATACAATTAACGCCAAGTAAAATTTTAACTAATAAAATACTGTTACATTTTAAAAAATATTTACAATAATAAATGTTTAGGTTTTTTAACGTTATCACCTATTTTTTACCAAATTTCATCATATCGTTTATTTTTTTTTAAACGTTTATACAAATAAACGTTTAAAAGTGACGATGCCCTCATTCCCGTCTCAACCAGCCAATCAGAATCAGTATTGGCAGTCAGACAAACAGTCAACCTGTCTGCCAGGTTACCTAGATACCTTTTGTACCACCAAGTCAACAGGGTCAGGGTCGATAGGTCAACAGGTCAACAGGTCAACAGGTCAACAACAGGTCAACAACAGGTCAACCTAGCCAGGGCCAAAAAAGTCTATATAAGGAGGGATTTCCTCCCTCATTACAGACTTGGTTTTTTTTCTCTAAGTCCTCTTCAACCAAGTCCCTACCTACCTACCTACCTACCCTCTTAGCCAACCAGTCAGTCTTCTAACCTAGTCTTCTAACCTAGTCTTCTAACCTAGTCTTCTAACCTAGTCTTCTAACCTAGTCTTCTAACCTAGTCTTCTAATCTAGTCTTCTAATCTACCTGTCTTCTAACCTAGTCTTCTAATCTAGTCTTCTAATCTACCTGTCTTCTAATCTACCTGTCTTCTAATCTACCTGTCTTCTAATCCAGTAACCAATTCAATAGCCAGGTAAATCTAGTAGCTAGTAGCCAGTAGCCAGTAGCCAGTAGCCAGTAGCCAGTAACCAGTAGCCAGTAGCCTAATAGCCAATTCAAACAGCAAGTAAACAATCGAGTAAACAAACAAACCTACCTACCTACCTGAATCTATATCCTAGAATAGACCTGGATCCACCTGCATCTAGCCGTCTCCTCCCGTCTCTCCCGTCCGTGTACAAAGGCCTAGGCATTTAAACGTTTAAAAATGCAAAACGTTTGAGATGAGTTCAAATATTTATTTTATTTTTAAACGTTTAACATGGCTAACAGACGTTCACTAATTTGCCTTTTCCAAAACGTTTATTTTTTCCAACCATAATATCACTATAAATATACAGTTAATTGTATCCAGCGGATCTTTGTAAGGTACTTCCTAACTGCATGCATGTAAAGGCTACATGCGACGAGGTAAACTGCAATTATCCGTCTCAATTCAAGTCTTTCCGAGAGAATGAGAGAACTGTCACTACACAGTAGCAACGTACCTAATGTGACGCATGGTTACACGCACACCATTCACAGTACGGATAAATTAAATTGATAACAGTGAGGTCCACTTTATTTTCCCTCAACGCTTCAAGTGATCGCAAATTCAGATCGTACAAAACATACATTTGTACATTAAATATTCAAGGTATGTACACTATATAAATCCTGTCTGGTAGCAGTCCTTCTAATTTTTATTTTTTTTTTAATCCAAAGACTTTTTTTTCTCTTTTTTTTTACATTTCATTCCTCTCTTTTAAAAAGTCGACAGAACCATCCTTCTTTCTTTTATTGACATCGTTGTTATCTCCCCGTTAAGAAACGTGAGGTTGGTCAATGGTTATACAATGGCCAAGAATCTTCACAGCTTAGATCGCGACGTCTACCAGATCGTCAGAAAGTTGGAAGACGAACACGAACGCAATAGCGCTTTCACGAGGGACCCAGCTAAATCGCCAAAGTTTACCGTATCTGGTGTTTACGATTCTATCAAAAGATCAAATTCTAGCCTTGCGCGCCATAAGAAGCGACCTTTGGAGGACTCGATCGAGAGGGTACTTCGTCTCCGAAAGGAAGAGCGAAAGGATGAAGACGAAGAAGCAGCTCTCGATGAAGTCCCTCTGGAGTCTCCCGAAACTAAGGTAACTTGCCATTTATTTTCTCCTCCTCCTCCTCCTCCTCCTCCTCCTCTTCCTCCTCTTCCTCCTCTTCGCCTCTCCAACCCAGTTCCTAGTCATCCTAGCTGACATGCCCTAGGAACGTGACTATTTTGTGATGAACAAGCAGATCACAAAATCTTGGAATATACCTAGGAGCCGGCGCACCATGTCTCCCGAGGCTGCCACCACCAGCGGCAATGCTTCTGCAGCTGATGTGGCGACAGTCTCTGGCACAACTGACAGACAACCCAGTGGGGAGGCCAAACCTAAGAAACGAAAAACCGAGAAACGGAAGATAGATCGTCGCCCGCCTAGCGACCTTTCTTTGCAAGACCTCGGCGGCATTGACGATGCCATCAAAGTCCTTGCCGAATTAGTCACGTTACCTATGCGATTCCCGCAGTATTACTTCGAGAAAGACGTAGAAGTTATTCGGGGTATCCTGTTGCATGGCCCTCCGGGCTGTGGGAAAACCATGCTCGCAACTTGTTACGCTGCTTCACTCGGCGTGGCATTCATACCAGTGTCTGCTCCTTCTCTCGTTGCCGGTATGTCTGGCGAATCTGAGAAGAAGATTAGGGAGCTCTACGACGAGGCTAAGTCGCTTGCCCCGTGCTTAATATTCATCGACGAGATCGATGCCATTATGGGAAAGCGTGAGAATGCGCAGAGAGAGATGGAGAAGCGAATAGTAGCGCAGATGCTGACTTGCATGGACGATTCATCGCCGCAAAAGGTAGGCAGCAAGTTCGTCATTACGTTGGCCGCGACAAACCGGCCAGACAGCATCGACCCTGCCCTTCGAAGAGCTGGACGATTCGATCGCGAAATATGTCTCGGGATCCCAAACGAGGCTTCGCGTGAATCGATTCTAAAAAAGATGCTTCAGTTTAGTGACGTGTCAACCGACATGGATTACAAGCTACTTGCGAAGAAGACACCAGGGTTTGTCGGCGCCGATTTAAAGGATGTCGTCTCCGTCGCCAAGAATGAGATGGTCCAAGAAGCCGTCTCTGCGCTTGCACATAACAATCCTGTAGATCAGTACCTCGACCCCGATCATAAGATACCTGCGGGGCTCCGGCTACACCTTGCGATCATGGGAGCGGCCGACGATGCCTTGTCGAATGATAAATCCACATTGACCATGAAGCACATGCTCAACGCGATTGGGAAAGTTCAGCCCTCTGCCAAGAGAGAAGGCTTCACGACAATACCGGACACAACCTGGGCACATATCGGCGCTCTTCACGACGTGCGCCGGCAACTCATCATGTCAATAGTGAAGCCTATCCAGGACCCCGAACTATTTTTGAGCAAGGGTATCGAGTCTCCTTCGGGCGTGCTTCTATGGGGGCCGCCTGGGTGCGGCAAAACCCTCCTCGCGAAAGCAGTGGCAAACGAATCAAAAGCGAACTTCATCTCCGTCAAGGGCCCAGAACTGATGAACAAATTTGTAGGCGAATCAGAGCGCTCCGTCCGGCAAGTATTTAGTCGCGCACGTGCGTCGGCCCCGTGTGTCCTCTTCTTCGACGAGATGGATGCCCTGGTTTCTCGACGTGATACGCACAGCACCGACGCCAGCTCCAGAGTCGTCAACCAGCTCCTAACCGAAATGGACGGGATCGATGGCCGACAAGGGGTGTACGTGATCGGGGCCTCTAATAGGCCAGATATGATCGATCCAGCTATTCTGCGTCCTGGCCGGCTGGGCACGAACGTCTTCGTCGACCTCCCTGACGAGGATGGACGAGTCGATATCCTGAAGACGCGCATGAGACGACTCCTTCCGTCGTACACGGAATACGACGCCCTAGAGGCAGCGGCCCGCGACCCACGATGCCGCGGATTCAGCGGTGCCGACCTAGACAACTTGCACTTGGCTGCCGCCCATGCCGCCATCAAGCGGGCCGAAGAAGGGGGCCTGGACGCGCTCCTCCAAGAGGACTGGGACATCGCCCTAAATAAGGTTAGGCCGAGCGTGTCCGACAGCCAGGCTCGCAAGTATCGGGAGCTGAAAGAGATGGGCTGGGATTGACCTAGGATGCCGTGCTCGGCTATACATCCTAGGTAGATATGTTGAAGCGATGTGTTAGGAGGTAGTAAATCAATACCCATGCCTTTTATATCGTGACCGTGTTAGTCTCGTCTCGTCTCGTCTACGCTGCGTAGCATGTAGCCAGTCTATCTCTTATACCAGGTAAGTACCTACCTTATTGACTACCTAGATAGGTAGGTACTTTATCCGTAAGAGGTTCGTTCTACAGCAGTATGTATGTATCTTCTCTCTCCCCATCACGATATTCCGTAGACACACGAGAATCTCTCCCTAATACCTAGACTTATATATATATTATACATACCTAGTTACACCCTATTAAATACATATACCCTTCCTTGCCTACCTTACGCACCAGGTTTATATATAATACAAGGTTACATCGTATCCCCCCTTTGCATTTCAACTCCTGATATTATCATTGGTCAATTAATTAACCCCGTCAGTCTTTTTTTTTTTTTTTCCTTTCCTTTCCCTTTTTTATACTTACATAGTTACTGGTAGTTACCGTAAAAAGCCCCCACGCTACAATACTAGGTACCTCTTGTGGATGTAATGCTGGATGTATTAAATTGATAATAGGTACCTAGGTACATACATACGGAATGTACGGTATACGGCTACATCAATCAATGTTGTTAGTACCTACCATAGTACATGTAACGCACACAAATTTCGTCGCGAACTACGTCATGGAACGAAGGAAGCAACGTCGAATTTCCTAAGGTCGGGGGGATCTGCATGTACATACGCATGCATCAACGCAGCGTCGACGTCGCCGTGTCCGTGGCCGAAGGCAAAAAAAAAATAAAAAATAAAAATAAAAAAGGTATCACTGAGAAAGATTAATGGATTATTGCACACAACCTTATATAATGTTGAATCTATCGGTGGTTGATACAAGTCCAAAAAAAATACCTGATCTAAAAACCTTCGACGAGAATGTCAAATTTTTCCTTTTATATCTGCTTTTTTTTTTCTTATTCCCGATTACATTCGCATAAAGGGGGGTATGTCTTGCTTTGCTTTGGAAGAGGAGATGGATATATGGATCGCACCGACGAGGGTGCCAAAGCGCTCTAGTACTCTATAATTACACAACTGGCCAGTCCTGTCCTGTCTATGCAAATGTGGTATTGGTACACGTGTCTCGTATCTTCGTTCATGCCGTGGCCTCCTTCAAGAAGCTGCCGAGATGGTTAGCGAGGGATTGCACACAAGTCTCCCCTCGGAGTAGATTTGAAAACTCACGTAATAAGGTCATTCCGGTCCTTCTCTTTCTTTAGACCGCCGAAGGCCATCTTGGTACCGGGAATGTACTTCTTGGGGTTCTCGAGGTAGTCAAACTAATGAAGGAGTTAGAGAAGGCCGCACGATCACGACTTGGAAGCGGCTCACCAGAGTCTTCTCGTCCCAGGTGATACCCTTTTGCTTGTTGGCATCTGTGTAGGAGAAACCATCAACCTGACCGGTTTTTCGGCCGAAGAGACCGTGTAGCGCAGGGCCGACTTTGTTGCCTTCACCATCTTTGAGGGTGTGACATTGAGCGCATCGGGTCTTGAAGAGGTTCGCGCCCTTTTTGGAATCACCTAGATGGATTCCTATGTTAGCCAGAAATGTTCCACCATAGATTAATCTCGTATGTGCTCAAAAGCTGTAAACACTCCGTCGACTGGAATAGTTGATTTACAACAAAGCCAAAGACCATGCTACCATTTCTAAACATGTGCGACTGAGTAGCCGGGATATTGGCGCTGCCCAGTAAAATAGCGCACAGTTGCGACATGTAGAATATGAAGCCGCAGAGCAGAGTAAACAGATGAACCAATAGCCAACATAATAAATCTAGAGATGATTTATCCCATAGAGATTTGTCGAGACTGCATAGGTTCTGGTGGTGGCTCAATGGCTCAAGTGCGGTAGCATGTCGGCTGTATCACGAGGCGGACGGAAGAAGCAAGGAGTTGGAACCTACCAGCAGAGTAAGGCATCTTGTCGTGTGAGTAGTCGTGAGACTAAGGTAAGGATAACAGAGAAAGAAGATATTAATAGTAGAATTAGAGGTATAAAGTGTACGCAGATGAGCAATCGTACGAAAACGAGTGGGACGTCTAAGAAGTTGCTTGAGGTTTAACAATGAGTAGGAACAGGAAGAAAAAAAAAAGGAAAGGGAAGAAAAATTCGGCGTATGCTGGGAATTTTTAAAAAAAAAAGTGATGAGCTCAGCTGCGTTGCATGGCATTCGGCAAAGGTAAGGTAGGTACGTACGGAAAAGTGAGCCACAACTGTGGCTCGTGACTTGTATTTTGGACCAATAGGATGAGGGTT
Organism: Hypoxylon lienhwacheense; assembly: GCA_902806505.1. Taxonomy (NCBI): domain Eukaryota; kingdom Fungi; phylum Ascomycota; class Sordariomycetes; order Xylariales; family Hypoxylaceae; genus Hypoxylon; species Hypoxylon lienhwacheense. The sequence continues at coordinate 534,504 of CADCWW010000002.1, read as the reverse complement.
GAAGTAATACGCTTCCGGGGAATACCGGTTTTATAGCGCTATGATCACTATTAGACTACCGCTCGGATGGGGCGATGGGGCAATCTCGGAGTGTAGTCCCAGAAAAGTTACGAATTTTTTTTTTCAACGAACCTAGAAGACAAGGTACGTACCGAATATGCTCATATAGTAAAGGTACATGTACAAATTATCTGTAACTATCTGTATCTTGTAGAGGTAATAAGTTATTTTTGACTTGAGCACTTTTTTAATCCGTAAATTACTACAACGTATAAAGATTCGGGTCAAGTTTGTGACGTGGTCCTCGAAATGACCGCAGTCTTATATCAGCAATGGGTCTTTGAGAGGAATCCACTGATGATACTCAAGTCTTTGTCGTTTATATATGAACTTACCTAATATGCAGACTCCCTTGAGCTCACTTTTAGATGACTTGAATAATTAGCTGTAATACCTATGCATTATCTTCTTTTATCATACCTGCTATGCAAATACATAGCTACATGTATACCTTTAAATATCCCTTGGTCTATGACAACAATAGGTACACTAACAGGTAGGTATGTTATCTCGCTACTTAAGAGTCATGGTTTACATCTCGTTCCGGTCCGGTTTAAGCTATTCCCTTACCAAATCTTAAAACTTTCAAAAAAATACTCCCCTGAGATTCAGAGACAGAGTTGACTTAACCGAGTCTTTACACGTGTATGAGTTCCAGAAGAAAGTTACTGCTCCACACTCTATAATTAACTTACACACACCGATAGAAGTAACAGTTCTTGGTCAGTTGAAATACTATGTACGTAGTAAATGAACGTTGTCTTTTATAGGTGTAATAGTTTATGATATTCATTATACAACTCAGACTATATACCATGACTGATATAAGTTTAGTTTGCTTAAGAAAGTGAAATGTACCTCGAAGGTTACTGCTTTTATGCACCGATATTCCCTCGGACTAGAGGAATTATTTAATCAGGAATCGTAGTTTCCATACAACAACCTCCTTACGTCCCTGTAGCCGTCATTGTCCAATTGAGGTAGTTCTGAAAACAGGTACGCATATTGCATATGTAGGTACTGTACTGTACGTATAACCTGGTAGGTCAATGCATGCAAGCTGGCAATGATAAAACGCGGTCTGGGAAACAGACCACCTGCGCTTAAAACTTTACTCATTTAAGTAACCCAAGCGGTAACCACCGATCCCTGTCCACCTACCCGGGACCTGGGAGGTACTTCGATACATCCCGCATATCTAATCCCATCCCACCAAAAAAGATCGACGAAAGGAAAAAAAAGAGTAAATCGTAAGAACAACTTTTTAAGGCATTATTAACTAATCTTCCAACTTCATGCAGAACGCCCTGCTACTTAACACTGCCGCGATTTAAGAGTTAATATAAACGAATTATAGGTATTTAAGTCAAAAAGTTTATCTTGAATTGAATTTCCTTTAGACCAGAATTGGCCGTTGTCCCCTTTCCCCCCCTTCTCCTCCCCCACTTCGCGATGGCTTCCCAGACGACGTATATCCCGCGATACCTTTTACCTCAGTACGGCGCGCTATGGCGTTCCGCAACACGCTCCGCCTCGTTCTCGAGACCGCTCAACGCGGACCTTAGCCAAGTCCTAGTACGCCATGCTTCTAAGGTCACCAAGACGTCGAAACCAACAACTACGCCCGTTAAAAAGACAGCCGCCGCAAAGGTTGCTGCTCCCCAGGCAGCGTCGACCAAAGCTATCCCGAAATCTCCCACGGCTTCTACAGCGACCAACCTACCCGTAAAGCCATTGACCAGCAAAGCCCCGACTCCGAAGAGCGCAATACCTCCCAAGCCGGCAGCTTCTTCTCCGCCGTCTAAGCCGGCGCCGAAGGCTGAAGCTTCTCCCGCGGCCGCGACCGCTAAGCCCGATCCCTCGAAGCCCCTCATCCTCGAGAAGCCCGAGAGGTTCAACCCCCCGTCTCACGGTGCGCGCCTGCCCAGGTCAACCCCGAGGCACTACGGCGGCCCGATGACAGACGCCGAGTACAAGGCACAGGCCGCGAAGTCCTATCCGGGCCTGCCGCCGCCGCCGGAGACGTGGGCGCACTGGTTCATCAACAGCCGAGGCATCCACCTGTTCATAACCCTAGTAAGCAGGTCTCTTTTCTCCGGCGCCCACTTATACCCAAATCCCAACCGTCTCCTTCTAACCTGGTCTTCTTGTAACAGGGCACGCTCACCTCGCTGGCCGTGTACACCTTCGTCGCCAACTTCAACGCCAAGTCGCCCTTCGCCGACATGATCCCGCCCATCTCCGAGCTCCCCCGCCACCCCGTCCAGTACTTCGGCGCCGTCCTCGATGTCATACGCCTGCACGAAGAGCACCAGTCCGTCCTCACGGCCGAGAAGCGCCGCCGCAAAGTTGAAGACGTCGCCAAGAGGGACGAGTACCGCAGGGCCCACGGCCTCGAGCCCGCCCAGGGCTTCTGGGTCCGCGAGAGCAGGTCCGCCGAGCCCGAACGGGCCATTGCTACCGACCCCGCCCCCGTAGGAGAGTCGCCGGCGCCCACGTCCAGAGAGGTTGCTACTGCTGCCGCCGAGTCTCCTTCCGATGAAAAACGCAAGAAGTTTTTTGGCTTGTTTTAAGAACGAAGAAGCTAGGATTTGTACAAAAAAAGTAGCTTGGGGAAGAATGTAAGGAAAGGAAAAAGAGATACCTACTCGGCGTTTAATCAAGCAGTCCCCCCCTTTTCCCCATCCATATCATAACAAAATCCTCTCTGCTCCCGGGTCAAGCCCGAAAGAAGAAGAAGAAAAAGGTAAAAGCTTGGAATTGGAAGAAAAATGACAAGTATATTTTTTAATTCATGGTATCGTAAGTTGAGAAAAAGGGATTTCGAAAATCTACCCTAGATCAACCCCCTCTAATCCGTCAAACACCTCGTCCGCGATCCCCCCTTTCTCCAGCACCTTCTGCACCATGGCGCCGAGGACGGCGATCTTAGCCCCTCCCCTAGGCGCCTTCCACACGCCTTCCACATCATCCATCTCCGCTGCTCTAGCTCCCGGGTCCTTCACCGCGGGCGCGCCTTGTCCCCAGGCCGCCGCGTTCACCGCGTTCGGCACCCCCGGCGCCGTCAGCCGCGACGGCGGGTCTATCGTCCGCACGGACAACAATCGGAGCTGCCTGCCCGTCTGCGCCTGCTCCTTGTCGACGTCCATCGCCCCCTCCTGCGGTCCGTCATCGTCAGTGGCAGCCGAGTTCCTCTCGCCCACCGATATCGCGAGAGCGCAGTCCGCGACGGCCAGCTCCTCCTTGGACGGGTCGAAGATGATGTTGTCGCCGACGGCCATGACCAACAGCGTGATGGGCGGCCTCGAGCTCGCGCGGCCGCTGCCGTCCGCCCGCCGCGGGTAGACGAACCGCGAGGCGGCCCAGTCGTCGTCGAACATGGGGTCTTCGTCGGCCTCGGACTTGAGGCGCGGCAGCCGCGTGGCGAGGAGCGCGAGGTGCGTCGTCAGACTGAGGAGCGGGAGCGGGTAAGATAGCGGCGGAGAGACGAGGATGATCTGTCGCGGGTGGGTTAGCGTGTCGTGTATGTGCGGGTATGTACATAGTATATCGTATATATAAACATATATATAAACATATGTATATAGCTTAAAAGATCACGCGGAAAGTAGAATAAACGAGCATCATCACTCACGTCGATATACATCTTCCAGTGAAAGCGGCGGTTGATGCGTAACTTAGCAGCGAGCTCGCCGTCAGCGAGCAAGGCCTCGCTCAGCATGGCAGCCAGGAAAGCCGTACCGCTATCGTCGTCCCTGCACCCAGGGATCTCCACCGCGACCTCCACCCAAGCGTTCTCGCCCCTAACCTGCTCCTGCTCCTCCTCTTCCTCCTCCTCCTCCCCCCCATCCATCCCATCCCTCCCACTACTCCTCCTACGCCGCAGCTCCTTGTTCTCGTAGTAGACGCGATAGCGATGGCCGGCGGTAGCGGTGCCCGAGGAGGTAGGCTCGGGCTCGGGCTCGACCTCGAGCTTGACGCCGACGACGGCCTCGGCGCCGTCGGCGAGACACACGCGCGCGCTGCCGTGGGCGCCCGGCAGCACGCCCGCCTCCGCCGCCAGCGGCCGGAACAGCGCCGCGCCCCGGCCGTCCGGGCGCACCGGCGGCGTCGCCCGCAGCGCGCTGCGCAGGTACGCGAGCTCCGCCGGCGAGAGGAGCGGCTGCTGCTGCTGCTGCGTCGTCGACGCTGTCGTCGTGGACGTCGCCATGGGGAGGAGCTCTGGCCTTTTTTTTTTTTTTTTTGGATTCTTTCTTTTTCCCTTCTTTTTCCTTCTTTTTCCCTTTCTCTTGGTTTATATTATTTAGGCTTTGCTTCTTGTCCCACTCCCTTTTTTTTTCTCTTCTTTTCCTTCTTTTCTCGCTTGCTTTCGTCTTCCGCTCCGTTTGCTAGGGGGGGAGGGGAGGTTGAGAAAAGAGGGCGAGGATTTTTTTTTTTTTTACGTGGTAAAGTGACTAGAATCCCTCGTTGTCGTCTCGACGTAGTAAGATGTCTCCGGTCGTGAGGTTGAAGCGGGAGGTTTTTTTTCTTCGAGTTACGTAGAGGAGCTCTCGGTACGGTGCATCGGTTTTGGTTGAAGAGATGAGAAGAGAAGAGAAGAGGTATGTATGAAGAAGTATGTAATTAGCAAGTAGGAAATTATTGGTCGGAGCTTGGTGATTGGTGGGGTGTGCAACTTTTACGTATCAGGTAGTTTATCGATAGGGTTTCTTATCGATAATTCCCTAGCAAGTGCCTTAGAAGAATTTAGGAGTACCTATGGTACCTAGGTACCCGATCTTACCCCTATTCCATCATGCGAACTTTCTCATTGTCCCGAATCATCGTGTACTACATGTACATGTATGTATTGTGTACTGTTGAATTTGAAATACATGTACACGTATGCGTTGAAGAAAGAACACCTCTAACCACTTTTCCGTAGCAGCATTTTCTTTATTTGTCTCTTTCTTTCTTCCTACGGTAAGTATCCGATTATTTCGGCTCTAACTTGATTAGAATTGCTCAGTAAATAGCCTCATTGTCTCGCTCCTAAAGTCTTCCAAAATCTAGGCACAGACGAGGCGAAATATCTATACCGACCGCGGCCACTAGTTCTGCGACCATGGCTTTGGCTGTTCCCTTGTCATCAATTCTTTCGCTATGCCATCTGAACAGATCACCAGCATAACAATAGCCCCGGTTCCGACGTACTACAATATGATCCAAATTCACCATATTCACCTCCTCGATCGATGGGATTCCCGGCATGTCGCTGTCAAACAGAGACGCTTCTTCGTCATCTTCAGCTCCATCTTTGTTTGACGCTTCATCCTCACTATGTCTTTCTTTCATCGGGATACTTTCCGCGATAGACGGTGTATTTTTCATTATACCCTCTTCGCTCTTCTCGAAGTCGAGATAACCGTGGGCGTCAAACTTTTTGAGGATATCCTGATTTAGGTCTACCCAAGCTAGCGTTTCCGGGTTGAGGATCTGTTGCGGAGAGAAATCGATCTTGTATCTCATCTTAGGGCATGTGTGAATATAGTAACCTGGGTACCACCATCTACTCACGTCAGTATAAATATCTCAAACGCAATATTTCAGTGCCCGTATTGTAGTCTTCTCGTCGGCGAGAGACTCATGGTAGCTTATATGAGGGGGTAGAATGTCGACTGTTATAAAAGATACAGGAACTTTAGGTATTTTAGGAGACGTCCTAGGTTGTTCTGTACGTACCGATAGCCTCCTTCTATTGCTAACGCAATCTCTCGTAAAGCACCGAGCTTCCCAGGGCTGAATTTGTGAATTGATTCATGATATAGGAAATAAACGCCACTGACGCAGTCTGGGAGAAGGTCTAGAACGCCTATCGCGACCAGCTGACCGTCAAGCCGGTAGCATTGGTGGAATGAACCAAGTTGACGTTCTCGCCCGTCTGGCGCCGTATACTTCTCCCGCCTTAACGCCGAGGTGCAAAGGAAGCGCTTGAATCCTTCGCGGGATATGGACGATGGAGGTTCCTGATGTACAATCCGTTGGTAGTTTTCAAAAACGCTATATTTCTCCTGGGTGAAGTCATCAGGCTCCAGCGTGACAGTAAAGACGTGTGATGGTTCAGGAGGCCGCTTTAGCAGCTGACTTTCACATTCATGTATTCGCTCCGCTAAGTCAAACTCAGCGTCTCGTTTCCGAGCCTGCTCGCGTGACTTCGGATATAAGCGAGCTGCTTCCTTCGCATAGTCATCACCTATGACGTACTTATTGAAGCGGTTGACAGCCTGCCGTTGATCTCTTGACGGCCGAAAACGGTCAGAATCAAGGCGGATCGTATAGTGCGGGCAACAGGCATCCCGCTGATTTGGCCTGTAGAGGAGCGATCCAGACCGTCTCCAGCACCGATCGATCAGGGTTTGGTAGGTGCCTGGACTCATAGATGTTGCACGTGCATAGTAGGAGTGGCCTAAAGGGCAAAGGTAAGTTAAGTATCGCTCAAATCATAATTGCAAAATCCGACATGTGGTTTGACCGAAACCATTGCAAGACGCTACACGAGACAATGAATTCAAACCATAGCACAACAATATTTTGGATAGTATGCCTGAACCACCCGAGCAACGATGACACGGGAGGATGGTGGATCGTGAAGAAATGCCAGTATAATTCAGTAGACATAATTTTCGAGAACTGACCCGTAGTAGTACCCTTACGACGGCAGTAGCCGCAACTAGATGAATTTCTATAGCCTAGTAAGAGTTAGTCACAGCCGGCCTCCTTAGTACCAGATCCCGTATAGACCACTGCTCAAGCGGAGTAAGGGACGGTTAATCAAGGAATCGGGCGTCAGAAATCGAATCGTTGACGATCACTTGATCGCCTTTGCAAGTGACATTTGACCCGGAAAGGGCCCCAAAAAGGCATTTTCGGGACACATCGGGAATGGAAGGCATGGGCAAGATATTGAAATAGACTCCGGAACGACGACGGGGTTAAGGTGACACGCGATGGCACGTCGGCTGGCTAAGGGTTAGATTCATAAGAGGTGAGCGGACTGCTGGTAGGTTATAGCTGGTCGCCCGAGATTCAATGGTTTCTTGGCATAGACGCCTCCAGATGACAAGACGGCGATGTTCTCCTATCCCCTTTCCCTCTTATTCCCCCTACACCCAATTCTTCAATTTCCGATCTCTAATTCCCAATTCTGAATCTCTCACAGCTAGGTACTACGTAGGTACGCTGCCGGAGCCGTGCGGCGCTTGAGAAGGCGCCAGTGGGCTGGTAGTGGCGCGCCAGCGAAGATGATGGAGTGTTGTATTCCCCATAAAAAACCACATGTAAACCAAGCCGACCAACTACAGCGTCGCGATGGAGCACGGGTCCGAACGGTTGGACGAGGAGGACGAGGGGGAGGAGTGGGAGAGTGGGAGGGGAATTTGGGGGAGGGGAGGGCTCGGGGGATAGATGGATTTAAGACGACGATCTGACTCACCAATTGGCGATATATAGAAATATTCATCTTCAGGGGTCTGCATTCTTTCAGTAGCGCCCCCCTCGGGTGATTACTAGAACGGATTGGATGTATTAGACTTTAAATCTGGTCAAAGATAGCTCACATAGCTCACGTGTACAGGGATTTTTTTTGGGTACGGCGTACAGCGTAGTGTAGGCGTGTCAATACCTACCAGTAGATGAGATTGAGGTGAATAGGTGTCAAGTCTGACGAGAAGGACCGGAACATGGAAGGTATTATGAGGTATGTACCGCGTAAATGTACAACATTGAAGTATGCAGACGCTAAGAAGATAAATATAAATAGTAAACCGGATGTCGGAGGTAATGCCCTTAAGTGTCGACGATTATTATAAAATACGTGACCTGCATTATTGACCTTGTCCGACGTTACGTGACGCTGAGAGGGTTAAAAACTTGAGAGTTGAAAAAGAGAGAGGAGGCAAAAAAAAAAAGGGACAGGGTCAAGTTTAGTTCCGTTACTACTATGTAGATTAGGTACCTGGTATAGACTTTACTTACTTATCCAGATCTGTCCGGTTGATACATGTATTCTTTTTAGAGTATATACTTGTATCTATACGTATATAAAGTAGAACGGACTTGACTCTATCTACGATAGCTAATACTCCAATTTACTGTCCTAAAAAACATACTTCGTATATGTATATATCGCCTTGGCGACTTACTTAGGTAGGTAGGTTCAGTATTGAAGGTCACCAAAGGAAAGAAGTGCATGACATTATGCAAGTGATATGACGAATTATTCAACACTAAGAAGTGCTATGTACATAACTATTCCATGTTGTATTACTATATCTGATACAGGCACGTACTAAGGTAGATGCCTCGTACCTTTTATATTCAAACATGAAGATATAGGTATGCAAGTGTCAATATCATTTTTGTTTACCTAAATATTAATATGACAGACTCAAACTTACATCTCGAATATACAAAAGTAAGGATAGGTAACTGATACATCAAACGAATACATAGTTAGTTAACTAAATCCTTTTTTTATTTACGCGGATGTACGTATTAGGTATCACAGACTGCGTAAACTCCCATTGGTTCAGATGACCCGTGGATCTCCATTCAAGTTTAAATGCTACGTCACCGACTCGGACCGGTTTAATCGCGTTGACGATATTGTTCTTCTACGTCTCTATTGTTTCTATTTTCTTTCGTGATAATATGCCATCGAAAACCCCAGAAATCGCAATAACAGTTACATAGTAGATAGTCCATATGTCACCCTCCACACGGAGAACACGGGTGAACGAGAGCGTTCGATGCTCATCTACGGTATTCCCCCCGAATGTATGCTAGAAAATGTAGCGGTGTGTGATACATGGTAATTGTATGACAACGTGCTACTATGTATGTACATGTCAAGTCGGTAGAAGATCTCCTTCACGGCATGTCTTAATTGCGGTTCGACTGGGGAACTCGGTGATCGACGGCGGGTTGCAGACAAAGTAGATCCGATTCAAGGCCACGCCTAACCTACTTCATGTATGTACACTCGCGAGTTGACCAATCAATCTGATGGAGTCATGTCTTCAAAGGGAGGTAACACCAAGGTTTAATGGCAACCAACATACGCAAGTAATACGTGTAATAAATAACCACGCATTAGGTATAGGTTTTAATGCGATCAAGACTACCGAACGAGGAATGCCGTTTTGTTTAAGGTGTACGTGGTCCAGCCTTGAGTTTTTTCTTCTTTTTCTTTTCTTTTCATAAAGAATCTATAAAAGGAGTAAAGATGGCATTGATCGAGGTATATGGGACATGTATACTCCTATCCAGTATACATGTGTAGAATCAACTTATAATAACTGATAGCTTCAAGATGACTATACAGCATATAATTAGATCAATATAAACATAAAACAATACAAATGCATAAATTGATAATGGGACACTCGTAAACTATCATATCTTAGAAGAGTACGAAGTTAATGAGGATGCAATTAACGAGGTGCACTAAGAAGATTGAAAGGCTAGGGAACCTGTCCTATTTTATATTAACAGAAGAAAAAAACTGTTCTCGGCCTTTTTTCTCCACTCTTGTTGTCCGAGCTTTCGTTTCTAATTATTATACACACATCTCCGTTGCCTTCGGCTTCGGAACTCGTATCTAAGTGAAAGTCACCGGACTGTAGCCCCTTTCGATGAGAGGGTTGGATAGACACACGGAGCAAAAAATATATATATATAAATATATACAAAAAATACATGACCTATATGTACGGTTTACATGTAAAGTACATGATGATATTTACATGGATATAAATGAAGTATACATGTCTGGTGTCTTACTTGCCTCAAGTATGAGTTACCGTGTAGTCCCCCGGCTTGCCAAGTAACCTCATGTACCATATCTATTCATAATCCGGGTCGTGGCGAGCTGTTATGGCTTACCTCGCCTTGTTCTATCTTATATTTGTCTTATTTTGCCTTACCTCACCTGGTAATTACGTAGTAGAAGGGAAATAGGATGCGTACTAGCATGGTACTTCAGATAGATGTATTCCGTACATCTTTGATGACAAGGGGGGACATCATACATACATGTATCCAATGTACATACATAGAGTTTAAGGTAAGTAGATAAGTAACTAGGTACCGTTTAGGTGGATAGAACCCTGCATCTTACAACCTTAGTAAAGGTAGAGTCGTACTTACCTGGTAGCTAAGCTCGTGCTTTCTCCTGCTTTCGCCCTAGTCCGCGGCTCCTCGTCTAAGCTTGGGGGGCTCCTTTTTTTTTTTTTTTTTTTTTGTAGTCTCCCTTTTTTTTTAATCTCTCTGTCTCAGAAAAAAAGGAAAAGTACTATAAAAACCAAGACCTACCAGCCTTTTCCTAGTCTGTGCCCCTCCATTTTTTTTTTATTCAGTTATGGCACGAGACTTACAACAAACGTGCTGGTCTAGCCAGAACAGCAATCTTCAATCTCACTCGTCAGTGGCTCAACCTCAACCTCAACATCATCCTACTACACCTTCTACTCAATTCCCTCTTCTTCATCAATTAAAATTTTCTGCACTTTCTACTTGATCGTCACATATTTTCTTATACTTGCCTCTCTTCTTCCCCACATAAAATCTTTTTTTTCTACTACCGAATCCGAAAGACATTGGGTCATTGCGACGAGTTCATCTTGTCAACCTATTTACCTTTTAAAACTCTTAGAAGAAAAAAAATTTATATATTCGGGATCTGCCGCCTCTCCTTTTTTTTTCTCTCTTCACCCTTCCTTAACATCCTCAATCCTTTGAAGAAATAACCCGAGGTCACACGTGGGTCCGGATGTGTGCGTGTATGCAGACTTACAATCTCGTCAATACTGCTCTCCAATCCCTTTCCTCATTTGTTACCAGGGCCGGATTCCCCAGGACATTACAAATTTGCCCTAGTGCATCGAATATTAAGCACTAAACTTGGTCAATTATACCGCAGAAAGGAGAAGGATTTAAAAAAAAAAGACTAAAAAAAAACTGGAGACTGCTTCATACACAACGCCAGCATCACGAGAAACGCGATCATTATATTGCCGCGCCGCGGATAGACGACTTCCCATAATTCCGAGACAATTCATGATCATGCAGCTCAATATTTTTCGGTAAAACCACCCTACTTCCAGCTCCATCTGGCCGGTATCTTCTGCCCAGAATTTCTCTACCTTTAAAAAGGACCCCCCCTGAAGGACCCTCCCGGCTGCTTCGTCTCTCGGCCTACTTGTTAGGTGGAGTTAGAAACATACACGTTATCCTCCTTACTCTACATCCTTCAATATGGCGTCTGGGTCGTCGAATAATCGTACAATGGAGTCTCGTACTGGTAGAAATAAACAACGTGAGTTCATTACAAGATTTTCGGCCAGTTAGGCTTGATTTGTTCTGGCGGCGCGATAGTGTGGAATCGCCTACCCCGTAGACCAACTGACCCTTGAATTTCCAGGCTACAACTCAAAGGGTGAACGATTGGTGGCGGGGGTTGTACCTCTCACAGAGGACCGATCATATGTCCTGCTCATCCAGTCCACTCGGAGAAAAGGCTGGGTTCTCCCAAAAGGGGGGTGGGAATCGGACGAAGAGTGCACGGAGGCTGCCGAACGCGAAGCCTGGGAGGAAGCCGGCATAACTATCCGTATCGACTACGATCTCGGCGAAGTTCTCGACTCGCGGCCCCCCAAGAGGCTGTCTAAGGATGCGCCCAAAGCCCTGTACCGCTTCTACGAAGCCACCGTCTTGACAGAGGAAGGCGACTGGCCGGAGAGGCACAAGAGAGAACGCCAGTGGTTTACCTACTCTCAAGCGAAAGAGGCTCTTTCTGACCGACCAGAGCTTCTAGAGGCTCTTGAGTTGTCTACTTTATGCAGAACCTAAACGGTTGATTCATTCGAGATTAGTTCTCGCTGGAGTCTACTTCTGCCTTTCTCCAGCATACTCCCTCTCGCGGTACGGGTCAGCGCACCTATTTCTTGTTCATACGATTTATTAGGTCCCATTCCAACTTGGGAAACTTACATAGACTAGGGTTCTGGAGTTGTCGGTATCTCGCTTCGAGAAATTCGTTCCCATAATCCCCCCCCCCATATCATAACCTTTGTCCCTCCCCGCCCTTTTTACTTCCCCTAAACCAGAGAGAAGATCGTGGGTTAAAACGGCCGATCTTGGCCTCGCCACTATCTGGATTTCCCTTGTTCGTCTCGTCGTTATTTGCTAATGAGAAGAACACATACTGAGCTTGCATAAAATTAGGCGTTGTTGGCAACATGGGATAGAAGTTGTTCAAATCAAGATTGGTTGGCAGCGGGCATTACATATACGCCAAGTAAACGGGTGTCAAAAATGGTACATCTACAGATCAAGGTAGCACCAAGAAAGAGAGGCAATGGACCTCTCGAAAGTCCTCTTTTCGAGACCGGGGCGAATACCTGCCGCGTTCACAGCTGATTTGTGCGTATGTGTGCGTGTGTGTGTGCTGAATAAAGACGTACAGCTGAAAGATGCTTGCATGTCGGTACCTATTATACGTACTGCTATTAAAAAAAAGGGGTCATGGGAATCATGATAATACCCCACGCAAGAAATAAGATGACGACCCAAATTTCCGGATTCGTTCCTTCACATCGGGTTTGGGAGAGCGATCCTGTGCCAATGGACGTTCACGATCGGCCGGCTCCTACGCCCATCTCCCCCACTCCCTTTTTTGTTTTTGTTTATCTTTCCTCTTATCGTGACCGTAGAAAGTGCAGAAGATTTAAGAGGGAAGGAGGGAGGGGGGGAGGAACCGGAGTGGAGGGAGACGACTGCTAGATGACAGAGCAGGCGAAGGCTATGTAGAAGATGACCCAGGTAGGTAGGTAGGTAGGTAGGTAGGTAGTAGGTAAATAAGGGTAGGTACCTACCGAACGTGAACCCCGTAGATGTAACGAGCGGAGGCGTAGAGAGCCTCGTCGGGGAGCGGCGAGATAGGTAGGTTAAGTTAACTTACCTTGTAGGAGGGTAGGTAGGTATAGGTAGGTAGGTAGGTGCCTAGAGTAAGTACTATATGTATCTGGGTTAAAGTAAGTAAGGTACACAAGTAGGGAAGAAGTAGGCGAGCTCGCTCTACTGGGCTACGCTTTCTTTTCTCTTTTTTTGTTTTTCTCTCGCCCGTAGCGGTGGATGGGATTAGGTCTTTTGTTCGTGGGCGGGTGAGGCGAGGCGAGGTGCTGTTTCTGTTGCTGTTTGGGGATATATGGTATGTATGTAGGTATGTATGTACCTGGTATGAGGTATGTAGGTCTCCTACGAGACGTACAATACAAATAGCCTGTCTACTTACTACTCCCCGTCTGGAGATATTCGTGAAGAGAGAGAGATGTGGTATAGATAGCTTATTGTGCCCCTTTGTCTTATGTGTGTGTGGGTAGGTTAGGTCAGGTTAGGTTAGGTAGGTACCTTACTTATTTACATGCTTGTCTATCTGGATGTTTAGGTACGTGAGAGAGAGATGGTATAGGGGTAAGGTAGGTAGGTAGGTAGGTAGGTAAGTTAGTTTAGGCATGGTATGGTATAGTATAGCATAGTATAGTATAGTAGAATCAAGCCCAAGCCCAGATTCAAGTTCAAGTCGAAATCGTGGGGGGTTGAGAAATGCATTGGGGGGTTAAGTACTGCGAGGGATCATATGACGATGTCTTTTTTTTTTTTTTTTTTTGCACCTAGATACCTGGTGAGTAAATAGGTATTAACCTACCCCCTAGCCTAGGTACCCGAAGTCTTTAACAGCCTTGTCTGTCTTTTTACGTAGATAGGTATGTATGTATGTAGGTATATATGTATGTATTGGAATTACCTAGGGGTAGGTAGGGGTGTGTGTAGAAGGCGAAAGGTGCTATGCTATATCTCATACCTACCTAGCTCACTACCTCCTCGTAAGAACATACAATACATAATGTGCGTGGCTGAGATTGGGTAGGTAGTAGGTACCTAATGTATGTAACGTCATGTACGTCGACGATGTAGGGAGATGGTGTAGATCTCCGTGGACACATACATACATACATACATACATACCTCTTGCTTACTTCTATCTTATAAGAGGTAGGTAGGGGTACCGGGATAGGTATAGGTATAGGTAAGTAGGTATGTTAGGTACATACATACGATACCCCGAGTGATATACCCAAAACCGGTTTGTCTTATAGGTTATCCGTGACTGCCATATACTGCGCTTATATGTACGCCTATATGTACGCATGTACGAGGTATGTGTATATGGCTGGCTGGTAGGCCGCATACGACAATCTTACCGAACACACGTGCTCCGAGCAAGCCGTCGCTGGCACCGAGGATTCGGGGTGGCATAACAGGACGCGTAGCCTACCCTGCCAGGTATGCACCTCATATCAAGCTACTTACATCCGCATGTGATCAGGGGAATCCTAAGCCCGGTACTAGGTTCTCGTGATATGAGTAAGTGCCCATATGAGAGACGACGCTATACGTGCGTGTATGTCTTAGGCAACCCAATACTCTTCGTATTAAACCCAACTCAGGTAATTCGTCAGTGCAGTTAACATGTTCCCCATTTTAGACCGCCCCTATAAGCCACATCGCTTCGTAGTATATACCAGTCACGACGTGCCTCCCTTGACCCGCCACTCCACCTTAGTTATGTAGGTGTCTTATTTCCCGAAAGGCCAATTCGGTCCTTGATTCTCTCCAGCCGTATCCTTCGATTTTGCCGCATCACCAACGCTCCCACCGTCACTCGTCTCCGCTGTCTCGCCACGTTTGCGCTTGGTATCCTCGCGCAATCTTGCCGTAATACTACTGAGGCTAGTGCGGCTCTTATTCAGAATAGCCTCGGCGGCTTTGGGCGGTCCGTTGCGCACCCTTGGAAACGTGGCGACTGCGATAATGGTTAGCTACTAGTCTTCCAAACAAAATCGCAAGTGCTATAAAAAAGTTTGGCCATAAGAGCCTCGTAGGAAAGTTAAGGAAGCGGATAAAAGCTTGATAGCACATACAGCTAGCCCCTGCGTTCTTGGGGCGTCGAGGAGACGGCTGGCCGTTGTCGCCACCGCTGACACCGTCTGTGGTGGCGCGCAGGCTAGCTGTATTCGTATTTCGCATCGGATTCATTCCAGCCGTTACACGAGCTGATGATGATCGCCAAACTACTGGCGAGGGCTCGGCTGACTCTACCTCGCTGCTGTCACGGAATCGAAGCCGGTTCAGGCTTATTACAGCGTTCTCTGTCGGTTTGGAATCGGGCTCATCCAGTCCCGAACTTCTAGAAGTCCGTATGGTAGCTAGCGGCGGCTTTGATATGCGAGACTCTACCGGCGATACCGGCGGGGATGCTGGTGAGTATGGCGACGGGGATGGCTGGTACGGTAGTCCTGAGTCCCTTGTCGATTCCATTGGCGTGTCCGGCGTTTGGATGGGGAGCAATTGCCCGGGTGAGAGTATTGGACTTAGTAAAGTCCTCTCATCATCAACCTTAGCTTTCTCTTTGCCTTTGTTGCTGTTTACTCTGATAATTCGTACACTTGTTGCGCTTCTAATACTGTTATCTTTTTGTAACCTGAAGCTCTTTGGTGACACACCATACACATCATCATTGGCGGATTCTTTGCTATCATTTGTATTATAGTTGCTCTTTGCAAGGCCGATCCCGCTTGGACTCTCTTCGTTCGTTTTATTTTTGAGAAAGGGGGTTAGTTTTAGTTCCGGAAACTTGAACTTGTCCATAGGATAGCCCGTCCCACCACCAAACGGCGTAAACCGGGGACTCGCCGTTGTACCGCGAACCACAACTTGTTTTTCATACTGCTGTTCGTCATTGCTAATTGCCGTGGAGTTATCCTCGCGGTTACGTTTTCTCTTATGTCGGTAACGAATAATAAAGTACGAAGCCACGGCCGTGAGTACAGCAGTACCGACGATTGATGCTGAAACTATTATGGCAACATTGGTGCCTGAGATCGAGTTGGATTGCACTTGGGATATAATAGAATTAGCATCCCCCTATCATATTCCGGTCAGTAAAAAGCACATCAGCCATCGAATATGAATGATATAAATACGCACTCTCACACCGCTCGCATCGGCCCTTGCTTCCTGGATTTGGCTCGCGGCTATGTCCGCCACGCTCGAGCTCGCCTCTTCCCGGGCAGCATCTATTGCGCTGCTGGCGCTGCTTTGAACGCTAGCTAGATTGGAAGAGATGTGGCTACTCATGCTTGATAATGAGCGTGATATGTCCTGGGTAGCTTGCGCGCTGACAGCAGCGACGGCGCTCGAAGCTGATGATAATGTCTGCGATAATTGCCGGTTAGCTTGGTCGGCGTTCTGGTTGGCAGACTGGACCGCTTGGTCAGCGGACTGCCGAACGGACTGTGCGGACTGAGATACAAGGCTTATGGCCGAAGAAGCGCTAGATGATACGGACGATATAGCTTGAGTTGCAGATTGGGAAAGCGACTGGAGTTGCGCGGAGAGGGCCTGTATCTGGCCGTCATCTTGGCGTTTCTGCGGTGGCGGCGTTGGTTGAGGTGTCCTTAACGCTGGCGCTGCCTGTTCTTTAGGATACATTTTCGAGAAATCTGGTATCCTTTTTATTATAACCCTCTCTGCCATGTCATCGTTCCCAGCTTCCATACGCTTGAAGTTCTTCGACGAAAACAACTCTCTCTGGTCCATAATCCGTGCCATCTCATATGATGTCGATATAGCGTCCGCTTCGCCATCCTTATTAGCCCATATCCCGATCGTGCCCAGCGCGACTAATAAAAAGCACCGCAAGATCCCAGTTTTCACCATCATTCATATGTCCATATGGTGTGAGTTGGAGAGGTCTTGCCGCTAAGAAGATATCATCAAGATAAAAGGATTACTGGAATGAAGACAGGATTGGGGGTTGAGGTTGAAACGAGCGGTAGTATAGTCCAAGCACATATGATAGTTCGGCCACCTCCATCTTGTTCTCTTCGGCTGATCATCCAAATGATAGGACTAGATCTAGGGTATAAAGATGAGGGAATTTATGCGTATAGTAGTTCGCCGAGCTGTTGGTGTTGAGCCCTAGATTAAGAAGATAGATGTTCTTGTTCCCCTGCAAGACTAAATCGTGAGCCGGGGTATGTCTGATGTTCTGAATCGATGCGGGAACTCTCCAAGTCGGTTTAGTCACATGTATGATCTACGATTGGAAACGAGCGAAGAGAATATCGACTAGGAAGATCGGGAGTGTCTAGATAGGCCTTATGGCGAGCGCATTGATTTCTCTTCCGCATTTGGTGGACCGGCATCTCTGAGTACCGGACCTGATGACATCGTAGTATTGGTCTAAGTGTCTCGAAGTAACCATCTCACTAGTGTAGATAAATGAGGTAGACAGTAGAGTTGTGAATCAGAGGAGGTATTTCATTAAGTAGGTATTATTGATGTTAAGATCCTGAATGATTATAACCAGAGTAAATACTTTCCGAGTTATTTTAATGTAGATTCCAAGATTGTAGAATTCAAAGTTGGATGTGAGATAAGCAATATATATATATATAGAGAGAGAGAGAGAGAGAACTATGTAACCTATGCAATATACGGGATATATCTATGCACATCCCATACTCGAACCCACCGGCTCGGTACTATACTATACAATATGTGACAGGACCGGAACCGGACCCTACCGATAGAGTTAAGGTTGACACCATGTACTGCATACCATCCGATGATAATACCAGCCGTTCAAGGGTGATCTGAACATTAACACTTGCATAAATATACGGGTACTGCCGTCATCTCATAATATACATATGTATGTATTAATGCTCTTCCGACAAGATCTCAACTTTCTATAGCTGGTAGTTTTTCTTCATTTCTTTTTGTTAAAGACGATGGCTTATAGTCTATGCCGTATCATCACGTAGTACTAGGTCGTAGTTACCACACCATATGACCATCGACACAGGGTAGGTCGGGTGAAGGCTGAAACCTATAGTCCTCCCCTTATCATCGGATGGGCCTAGACCCGAAAAGAATAAAAAATAATAACAACGCTGGTTTAGCTATCAACTCTTCGTCTCGCTGTCCTTTCCCGTAACATGGTATAGGCAGGGTCATTACCTAGAACTAGTCTATGTACGCGATGACCTTCCTTATGTACCACCTTTGCTCTTCCCATTGTGTTTACAGAATCAGTAATCGATCATGTCACGGACACTTTAGTTGAATCTTGTACTTGATTGTCTAAACGCATATAACCCCGTCAAAACTATGTGATGTGTTCGTCCTGGACGAGTACAAAACGAGTCAAAATGCTAGGCTGATGGGACAGACCTAATATCAAACACCTCTAGGCGATCCTACTCTTAGAAATAATCACATCCAGCGGCATCGATGCGCATCTTAATATTGCGGTATCTCCAAATCGTCAAAAACACCTTGGGTATGTAAATATCAGAGCCCCCCGAACTTCGTAACTGGACCCCAGGAATATCCGAATTTCATATCATGATGCTCCTCAAACGCCTATAACCCATTGATCTCGCCACTCTCCTTTTCCTCGTCGCAGCGTTGAGACTTCGATGCTTGCATCAAAGTACTTGTTGTCGTCACTATGTCGTTACGTGTATTCTCACGCTTTGGAAAATGACGTCCGCCATTGCTGCGAGAATCGCTCGGCCTCTTTGGGACAGCTCTTCTCTCCTTTACTAGGACAATGGGCAAATATGACAGCGATGTCCCCATCCTTATACTGCTCACCATGGTCACTACTACTGTAGGCCCCAATGATTCGCTGAGGGATGATGGCCAATTTCGACAAAATCGTTGGGTGCCACTGAACAATATGTTCCTAGTACGTGTTAGTTTGTCTGTCGACGGTGGATCTCAATATATGAACCTACCAAAGCATGGGTCTCAGCCTTCTGGAAATTGTAGCTCCGATATAACGGATCAAACCAAGTATCGAGGAAGAATTTAGCCCATTCGCCATTCTTAATCACGAAACTACTCGAAGCTAACCCCCCTTTATCCTGGGTGAGGACGAACTCGACGTCGTCTCCTTTAAGGTGTGAGAATGTCTTAATGATGCTATCCGGCGGAACCACTGGCAAGTCTTTGAGCATGTTGCTTTCAAGCTTTTTAGCATTCATCACATAGTCTTCCACCTTCACATGCGGGTTCATGATGAATGCATTTTGGTCGAGATACCACATGTATTTGCAGTCAGGGTATTTGGCCATCGCATGTCGCATCGCCACAACCTTGGACCAAGACACCGGCGATCCTTTTAAGTCATAATCGGTTATTTTGGCGAGAAGTGTGCCGTATCCTGGTCGAGGTCAGATAAGAGAGGTTCAAGATGACCAAGCGGCCATGGGTTCCTTACCATGCTTTTCCGCATATTGTAATCTATTTTCCCTGATATTCTTCATATATACCGGGTCATCATACTTGTCATCGAATACGGTTACAAGCACGACCGGTGGCTGGCCCGATATCGCGCGATGGCCGGCATGATTCGAGTGGCCGGAAAATAGCCATATCAGGCCGAAGATGGCTAGTCCAAACAAGGCGATCGACTTTAGATGACTCTTCCGTACTCTCGGTATTCGCGAAGAACGAGGTAGATAAGGTGGAGGGTTCGAACTTTTTCGAGGAGGGTACGCGTAGTGCATGGTAGCGATCGAATGAAGACAATAGCTTCTCTTGCTTGAAATAGTTGGGAGAGCGAGTGCAGGTGGTAGGCTATCAGCAAAGATATAGACACGTAGCAGTAGACGTTCCGTCTTCTATCTCGATTGCGATTAGGATCTTATGATTGCCGGTTAACAGTGTAGTATTAAGACGCAGGATTTGGCTGTGTAAGTGAATAACGAGCGATGTAGTAGGGAAGTAGATGTAAATGCAGAAGGGTAAGGTAAGGTAAAGTAAGGCAAGGCAAGGTAAGGTAAGGTAAGGTAAGGTGTGAAGAATCAACTGCAGCGAAAGAGAGAAGATAAGCGCACGTCAAGCGGTTGGGAGTGTTAGGGTTTCGGAAAGCTGGCCGTCCCGAGTCGCATAAAATTGAGATGAAGAAATCGATGATGGGACAAATTAAATTAAATATTACTTCCGTCACGAATAAGGTGTTGTGTTTGGCATGTCGCAAAACCCATATGCATGCAACTCATCGTCAGATTTTCAGATTATGGGAATCTTAAGATTTAAGTCTTATCTTTTTTATTCTAGTTGACTAATAACTAAATAATGTTTCTGGCATTGAACGCAATTAATTGACTAACGTTATTGGAGCGGGTCTAAGATCCTGCTCCTCTTAGGTAATAATATACGAAGTACCTAATACGTCCGACAACCTTAGGATTTTCGTTGATATAAGTGGGTCGGTACTAGTGGTTAGGTAGATGGTAACACCATACTGAGTTTAAAGGTACTATACACTACATAGGAAAATAAGGAAAATACAGGTATGTTTAGGGGTACTTATATGGCTACGAACATTGAATGCTCATTTCATACCTACATGTATATTTTGCATCAATGATAGTACCTAAATATAGTGAAAAGATACCTAAGTGCATTATATAGTATTCTTTACAAATGTGAACTCGGACGTAGACACTTATCAATATCCTCGACTGAAGTCCGTATTTGGAAATATATTAGAAGTACTACTAGATAATCTCCTCGAGGCTTCCAAGGTTGTTCAGACTTTAGATGGATCATGAGTTATACAGCGCCACATGTACTCTGTAGTACATACAAGACTATTACAATATTTGATAGGCTCACACGTAGACTGATTCCCTAATGACCACACGGACACAAGAAGATGTAGCTCAAGATATCTTAAAAAATGTATCCAATATAAAGCTATATACTGTACATAATCTTGCCTAGAACATCTTTTATAGTGAGGCAGATGAGACTGGTCTGTGTCGAAAATTACCAAACCACACCTTTAAATGCGTCCCAGGAACGGGAAAAGGTAGGCCATGTCAACTTGGCTCAGAAAGAGTCAACGACGTGAGGCGGGAAATCCGACATCCTTGAACAACTCTGGATAAGAGGATAAGCAAGACGCTCAAACTCGTCAGATAGTACCAAGGTATCGATCTTTGCACACAGACTAGTTGACAAGAAACGGAAGTGCAACTTCGAGGCAACTTAAGAGTGTGCAGACTAATCCAATTTGGTGACGGGGTACAGCATAAACGACGTGATCAGGAAGCCGACGGGTTGTCTGTAATCCTCAGCTTTCCCCTTAAAACTAGTCATATTCGTCATCGCTCTCATCATCAACATCGTTATTATCACGTTGAACGTTCAAGATCCTTTGGCTCGCTCTGTCGAGGGTCCTCTCGGTCCACTTCCGCGTAGCCTTCCATACAGTCTAACGAAGCAGTCAGCACAAACACTGGGCATCGCTAAAAGCTAGGACTTACATATAAAAATGTGAAGACACCGATAAGGACAAGAGCGAGGTTAATGCTTTCCATACGCTCACGCCCAGTTCCAGCACGACGACCGCTTCCTCCACCTAGTATACCGCTACTTCGTAGATTCCACCATTGCCACGGGCTCATGACAAGAAACACTTTGATGAACCCGAGTAAACCTAGGGAGAAGAGGCCCTTCAAAAAGTGACCGAACCAACCCGACTCCTCCGATAACAAATCCATCTCGTCATCCGTCATGATATGACCCGTCACAACCGATTCCGCTATGGTGCCAACCGGATCAAGCCACAGATTGAGGATAGGGTCGGCTATGAAGCCGAGTAAGAATATGGTGACTAAGAGGATGCCGATAGTAATTCCAAGGGCCACGAGGGGGCTCCGGAGTCGCTGAGCCCAAGTCAGCCTTTCCATCCTGTACTGATACCGACACCGATCGCATCTCCAAGCGTTCGGATTCTCGTTCATCCAGAGTTTCAAGCAATTTTCATGGACATATTTAACGCTACCCTTACAAAGACACGGGTTGATAAGTCGATCTCCATCCTCCGAGATATAGTGTCTTTTCGGCCGCCGCCTACGAATGCCGTCGAGGAAGCCCGCCTCTTCATAGGTCGGTTCCACTTCTTCGTGGCAGATCCAGCACATCCGAAGGTGCTTCTTCGGCTCGTTTAAGTTCCGATTAGGTCGCGGGCCCGTCCTCCTAGCATAGTCATTGCCGGTAGTGGTTCCGTACGAAGACCGGGTGTCCGCAGTACGCTGCGAGGACGCCATATTGATGAGCAAGTTGGAATCTAGGTTCGTTGGATTGTGACCTATCGTAGTTGAAGGCAAAGGTTATACGGTAAAAGAGATCGAGATAACTTGTTATAATTATAGCTGGTTGGAAAAGTATGGGGAAATGGTATAAAGACAAGAGTGTCACGCTCAGATTCTCACCGTGATGACATTCTCTTCAAATTCGAGCAGAGTCCAGAATATGATGCCGTAGCCCACCGTATAAGATGCCATACAAAGAACGCATATGTACATACAGCAGGACCGGAAAGGAGAATAATTACGTACGTACGTATGAGGAGGCGTTAGAATTCAAGGCTGATGCAAGGTAATTTACACGTAGGCGATGATCGAAGCTGAGAAACTGGAGACTTGATACCGGGTATAGGATGAAGAAGAGCGGACCGTGCTGCCTTTTTAGAAGTTTCCGGAAATTGAAAATGTACTTATTAAGGCTGCCACAACAAAAAAAAAGAATAATCAGGCTGTGCAGAGTCCAGGACAAATGAACCTATGTATACCAGGACCTTAGGAGGTACCTAATTACAAAGAAATGGTCTGCTGTTAACCTTTCGCCATTTGGTTTGCTGTATGTATGGTCTGTCAAGCTGACGAGTCGTGGTTCAATAAGCACATGCAGTTTATAAGTTTATAATTAAGAATGACAAAATTCGAACATTGGAGGGTTTTTTTTTCAAGTTGACGTGGATAATGTTATCAATGAATTAGGTAGGTACGAAGTACTTACAAGAGGTACCTACATAGCTGTTATAAAATGCTCGGACCACTTCAAATCTTGATCCAAGAAGTAGGTACATAATACCTCACGCAGATAGAGCCTTATCTACCTAAGGCAAGTGCTGGCATCCAATCGTACCTGAGTTTTGACGCGCAAACTCGCGATGCCTAAGCAGATGTACTGTATGTACAGTAGGTACCCTAGAAAATGAATATGTCAACTGCAGCTCTCTCCCCACATACTACCACATACCTACTACATACCACCTGCACACACAGCTTGCAGCTTCGAGGTTCACCAAATATACCCCAAACACCTTTACAACTTCAACCCTTTTTTTTTACGGCTGCCCCCTATAATCCATTTCACCTCACCTACAACGTAAATCATGGCTGACCGTTATTCCTTCTCCTTAACCACTTTCTCCCCCAGGTAAACTCCCTTAAAATATCCTTGTCTTGTCTTGCGACTTGGAGCTAACTTGGAGCAGTGGAAAACTGGTTCAGATCGGTATGATACTCTTCTTACCTTCTCATCAGTCGCATACCTATGAGCGTCCATATACAGACCGAGAGACCGGAGATATCTACACTTCCGATTTTTTTTTATATATCTTCTCATGATGCTGGCTAACAAAATGGCCTACCAGAATACGCCCTGAACGCAGTCAACCAGGGTGTGACGGCCCTAGGTATTAAAGGTGACTAGGTGGCTTAGAGCGCTTATGATTCTATTCACTAACTCCAGAAAGCGACAAACGGTATCGTCCTAGCGACCGAGAAGAAGTCCTCCGTACCTCTTGTCGACCCGTCCTCTCTCTCTAAGGTCAGCTTGATCACTCCCAATATCGGCATGGTCTATTCAGGAATGGGCCCCGATTACAGAGTCCTAGTCGACAAAGCACGCAAAGTATCACACACAGGCTACAAGAGGATCTATAACGAGTACCCGCCTACCAGGATATTAGTGCAGGATGTTGCGCGTGTAATGCAAGAAGCCACGCAATCTGGTGGTGTTCGGCCGTACGGTGTCAGCCTGCTGATTGCTGGGTGGGATGAGGGTATTCTGCCTGATGAGCAGTCGGCTGTTGAAGGTGAGGTTGAAGGCGAAAAGAAGTCGGGTAAGACGGGCGGGATTCTGAAGGGCGGCCCTATGCTTTACCAAGTCGATCCGTCCGGAAGTTATTTCCCCTGGAAAGCCACTGCCATCGGTAAGAGTGCGACGACGGCCAAGACATTCCTAGAGAAAAGATACACCGACGGCTTGGAGTTAGAAGATGCGGTTCACATTGCGCTCCTAACACTAAAAGAGACTATCGAGGGTGAAATGAATGGTGAAACCATTGAGATTGGTGAGTCGTACCAAACTACTTCATACAGGAGATCATTTTTCTAATCATTCGAAGGTATTGTTGGGCCGCCTGCCGATCATCTTCTCGGAGTTGAGGGAGTTGAGGGCGCAACCGGACCACGCTTTAGAAAACTCACTCCACAAGAGATCGAAGACTACCTAACAAATCTATGAGCACGTTCGTTGCTAAATTTCACGAAAGTTCAAGTGTATCATAGAACAGAATAGAGGGTCCACCTATGGCAGGCTTATTCGGAGCCTTGATATTTAATCAATATGAATGATGTGCGCTGTCCTGCTTCTACGCCACAGACACGATGTCCTACTTCTAGCCGCAAAGGTACCTTTGTCCATGAGCTGGCCTTATTAGCTGATAGTCCTAGTTGACCATTCGCATTATCGCCAATGACATATACATGACCTTCTGAGTTGAGCACGATGATATGTAATTCTCCGACCCCACAATCTATTATATCGCTCTCTTCGACAACCACGGGTATTGGACTACCTGATAGCCCTTCGAGAAGGGCTTCTCGACCTGGGTGACCACCCCAAGCATAGAGATCACATCCCTCTGTGAGGGCAAGGACCATATATCCGGCAGCGCTAATCTTCTTTATCCTACCGGTTGGTAAGTCCTCGAGTTCGTCGACAAGACCAGGTCTGTCGGCCGGGCTATTTGTACGAAGTTAGTTCTATTACTCTTAAAGAGACACCATGTCCTACCTCGATTGCGTTACCGGTCTACCAAGACAATCGCTATATCGTTCATCTCCCCAACTCCAAACATGGCCATCGTGTGATAAGGCTACAAATCCCGTCTCGTATGCTACTAACTGGGCTATCTGTCCCATTCCGGAGAACGTCTGCTGCTCACATGCACCTGTGGCAGGAGTTGGGGAATACTGAAGAATAGTATCATGACCATCATATTCTAAGGCTATTATAAGAAACAGCTAAGAATATACACCGTGATGTAAGACTTACCGGCCCTTACGCCGTTCCCCGCGATGGCTGCTTTGGAAGAAAGAAGCTTCCCCCTGAGACTTTCGGGGATATCTTCGACAAAGCCTGCATGACGCGTTCCCGATGCGGTCTCGACTTGTTCTCATCAGCACTATTCTACGCAAGTCTACTAGGTTAGTGACCTAGTATTACATAGATGTGAAAAAGGACACTGGGTACCAACCGAAAGTACACGATAGAAGGCTGCATAGGTGTCCGATGGTTTTATCCTTCAAGACAGATCGAAACGGATTAACATCATCGGGCTCGCTGGAGGCATCTTGTTCGTTGTCGAATCGTAGCTGATGCCAGGCGTTGAACCCAGCTGCTAGGAGATCCATGATTATTCTGCCATTCACTTATGTATTTTTACTATTTGAAGTTTATAATGGACAACCAAGTTAAAATTTATAAGTTGTAAATATCAATAAGGTACGGGTTATGTCTGCATACAGATTATGTAGTAACTATGTAGGTAGTTGAAGATGTTGAAGGATGAGAATTTATTTATTAATCAATCAATCCAATTCAATATATGAATATGCAGCTAGTGTTACACGGTTACACATAATATGTAGGCTGGCGAGTATTCCATCCAATTTCAAGCAGTGACTCCATAGTATTATATGCGTACCTCCTACCTTCTTTCTACCTTCAACTTGCAGTGTCATACTGTCAAGGTACATATTGCACCCAATTCAATTATACTACTTATCTGTACCTACATAATGTAATCCATAGGTGAAACTGACATCAATGTCATTCAATGATACATACATCCTGCCTACATCCATATGTACTTAGTGTATGTAGTTACCAGGTAATATACATTATACATAGGTACCTAGGTAAGGTATATAGGTACTTGGAAGATAGGAACAATCAGGCAGCATTCAACTTTGATTATTTTCGAGTCACAACAGTTGCAATTCTTAGACATTAACAAACTTGACTCTCCTACCAATACATAATGATAAAGCCTCGATCATATCTAGTGTAAAAAAAAAAACTCGTCTATTATTACTACTATATAATTAAATCACGCGCGATGGCTTCGAATGAGCCATCGTCTCCACTATTATTAGCGGACTCGAACTTCGAAGATTCGAGCTCCGAAGATCTGAGCGACGACAATGAGTCTGTGGCACTCCAAGGTCCTGAAGATTCTGAATTACCTCTTGCGGGAACTTTTGATGACTCGAGTCTCAAAAATGATGTTCTTGAGGGGGAGAAGGAGGAGAAGGGGGAGGGGGACGGAAAGGCTTCAGACTTGGTAGTCATACATGCTCGTGAATATCAACTTGAAATGTTGGAGGAGAGCTTGAAACGGAACATAATAGTTGCTGTGAGTAGATATATATATCACCATGTCTCTTCATGATTACCATATTTTAACTATAACGCTAGATGGAAACGGGCACTGGAAAAACCCAGGTGTAAGTAATCATGTCCTGCCGGCCTCGCGAACTTCTCGGTTTGCTAGTCGTGTAGGTACCATCATGGCTTGAAGTTGAATTCAAACCTACCCCTTTCGTATCTATGCACGCTTATAGCTCCCCCAGCGCCGTTCTGAGGATACAGGCCGAACTTGAGAAATCTGCCTCTGATAAAGTAGGTGTAGTCCGTATAATTCTATGACTGTTTTCCGTTCGGTGCTGAGTCGTACAGATTATATGGTTCTTAGCCCCTACTATCGCTCTGGGTGAACAGCAAACTCGAGTACTCAGGTCACAGATTCCGGCCGTTCAAATTAAATTCCTTAGTGGTTCAGATGATGTTGATACCTGGTCGGACGTTCAAACATGGGATGATTATCTGAGAGATGTTTGCATCGTTGTCTCTACCTATCAGGTCCTCATTGATGCTATAAATCACGCATTCGTGCGCATGGATCGGCTGTCACTACTGGTTTTTGATGAAGGTCAATCTCTTCCATTCACCATATGCAATACGAAGCTAAAAAATATTCAATTCACAGCCCATAATTGCCGTGGTAAAAGCTCTGGTGCTAAAATCATGGCTCGGTATCGTGAACACAAAGCTGCTGGTCTGCCAATCCCATCAATACTTGGTCTCACAGCCAGCCCAGTTGTCCGATCGAGACTTGATACCATCGAAAAAATCGAGAGAACATTAGACGCCGTATGTAAGAGCCCAAAAATCTATCGAGACGAGCTCTTGACTATTATAAATCGACCGACCATGTACCACGTCTTTTACTCCGTCGCCGACGACGTCTCCATGACCTCTATTATGCAAAGCTTGGCATCTGTATATTGCGCCTTAGATATATACAAAGACCCGTACATTTTGAGACTTCAGAGAGACGACAGTGAGCGCAGTCGAACCGCGCTATTGAAGGCGTTGAAGCGCAGAGAAACCTACGTTTTCAGTCAGGTACGATCTCTATGGCAAAAGAGCGAGACAATACAACGCGAGCTTGGAGCGGTAAGTCATTCTAACATGAATGCCTATTCTCACATGATTTCACAGATAGCTCAGATCTTATTCTTCAAACCCGAGTGGAAACTATGAGCTAAAGAAACAAGACCCCTAGAATCGATACGTACACAATAGAGGTACTTACTGACATGTGTGCTTAGTGGGCAGTTGACTATTTTATATCGACCGCTGTAACCAATTTTCTTGAGTCTATCAGAGAGGACGATTCGTGGTACACGGGGTGGGAAGTTGAGGAGAAGCAATACCTGGCGAGTGCGCTGGAGAATGTTAAGCTAACTACACCATTACCCGATGATGGAGTAGAACATATTGACGTCTCTGGAAAAGTCCTGGCTTTGATACGAGAACTATCAAAGGCAGCCGACGAAACGGTCGGCATAATCTTCGTTCGCGAAATTGCCACGGTAGCTGTATTGTCACACCTCTTGTCAATTCATCCATCGATCAAAGGCCGCTTTCGGATCGGTACTATGATAGGAACGAGCAATCATGCTAACAAAAAAAGAGACATCGGCACGCTGTTCAAAGCAAAGAGTCTCGAAGATTTGGAAGACTTCCGGGCTGGGAGGCTCGACCTCCTCATAGCTACCAGTGTGCTGGAAGAGGGCATAGATGTGCCAGCTTGCAATATGGTCATATGTTTCGATCCGCCGCCTAATCTGAAAACCTTCATCCAGAGACGAGGCAGGGCCCGAAAGAGGGGATCGAAGCTCATTTTACTGAGGAACAGTCCTACGTCACAGATCGAAGAGTGGACGGAGCTCGAGAAGGATATGAAGCGCCAATATGAAGAGGATATGAGGCTTGTGATGCTGGAAGAGATGGAAGAGCCGGAAGTCGACCCCTTCTGCATACCAGAGACAGGGGCCCGCCTTGACTTTGACCAGGCGAAATCCCATTTGGAACACTTCTGTAGAAAGATCTCGATGCAGCAGTATACGGACTTACCGCCGTACTATATCTTCAAACGGACGTATTCTTCCCTGAACGAATTCCCGCGAATTTCGGCAACTGTGGTCCTACCAATGTCTCTACCCCCAGAACTTCGACGGGTGGAAAGTGACGGCGCCTGGTTTTCCGAGAGGAACGCCAGCAAGGATGCTGCCTTCCAAGCCTACATCGCCATTTACAAAGCCGGCTATCTCAACAGCAACCTATTGCCCCTGAGAGATGAATTTCAGAAAGACACGGATTCTAGAGCTGCAATGGATGACGTCCATGAGCAATGGAATCCGTGGATGCAAATCGCCCAGGCTTGGGATGACCAGGCCGAGTTATATCAGCGCAGGTTACGCTTAATGGATCAACGTGGCCAAATGATATGCGAATTTGATGTCTCGTTGCCGGTGTACTTCCCAATGCCTCAGGATATCAGTATTTTCTGGAACAGATCGAAATCCTGGATAATAGAAGTCGGCGAAATGAAGGCCTTAGCTGTTGATCATCTCCAAGCTGATCAAACCCCGGCACTGTTGGACCTAGCGTATCGACATCGTGGGTGGAAAACTACAGGTACTGAGCGACCTGGACTGCACATTCGATCACCAACCCAGGATATTACAATGGGGGAGCTAGTTGGACAACATTGCATTGAGGAGACTCGCCTTAGCGATACATCGCTTGTACGTCTCCAGAACAATACTCCTCACAATGACAACACTCCATACACGTTCATAGCTTGGCTACCCTCTCGTGATCCAGAATTGCCAATATTACCACGAATGCTGGAGGAGCCAGCCGACGTCCCTTGGTTGGCATTGGAGAAATGGCCAAAGCGAAGAGACTTCCTCCACATCCCACATCAAAGCCCTTCCTCGACCACATCCGTTAAACCGATCCAAGCTCCGGCGCACCTCTGCCGAATGGATGGCACTTCCATATCCAATGTCTACTTCGCAGCGCTCATCCCGTCAATTACACACGCGGTGGAAGTTTACCTAGTCGCGAACGAGTTGTGCAACACCATATTGAAGGAGCTGGAGTTTTCGGATCTTTCGCTAGTCTGCACCGCAATCAGCGCCCCGTCTTCCAGAGAAAAGACAAACTACGAAAGATTCGAGTTCCTAGGAGACTCCATCTTAAAACTGGCCGCCACGGCTACCGTGACAGCTAATCGTACGTAACTATCACTCACCCAAGAATTCCGAATTCGTGAGACGTGTGAGCGCTAACCTGGCACAGACCCGCACTTCCCAGAAGGATATCTAGACGCGCTCAAGAAAAGAATAGTGTCGAATTTTAAGCTACATCGTGCAGCGATCAAGATTGGATTGGACAAGTATATACTTAGCAAGCCGTTTACGGGGAAGAAATGGAAGGCCCCTTATGCCGAAAACTTCCTCGAGCCAAACGCAGGCGGTGAAAAGAGACGGGAAATGTCGACCAAGACAGTTGCCGATGTGGTAGAGGCATTGATTGGAGCTGCATATCTGGACGGCGGCATCGAAAAAGCCCTCACTTGTCTTCGAATATTCATCCCCGATGTCGAGTGGCATAGTCCCGACTCCGCTTGCAAAGCTCTGTTCAAGCAGACCGCGATGGGCACACAACTCCCACATATCCTTGCTCCTCTCGAAGAGCTTATCGGGTATTCCTTCGGCAACAAGAACCTACTTATCGAAGCGGCGACTCATGCTTCCTTCGGGGCCCTCGATTCAACGGGGGCATGCATGGAACGCCTGGAGTTTCTCGGAGATGCCGTGCTGGATAGCGTCGTCGTCTCCGTCATATGGGACTTTGAGCGAGACCTCTCGCAAAACGAAATGCACCTTCTCCGTGCCGCATGCGTTAACGCAGACTTCCTCGGCTTCGTAGCGATGGAATGGACCGTCCCACGGGTGGTCACCAATATCTCAAAGGACGGAAATGCTACGATCGAAAGCCAGACCGACATAGCGTTTTGGAAATTCATGCGTTACGTGTCGCAGAAGATAAGCGTAGCGCAACAGGCCACGGCAGAAAAGCACGCCTTAGAGAGGGAGGCTATCCTCGACGCCATCCAGCACGGGATGGAATACCCGTGGGTACAGCTCAGCCAACTCCACATACCAAAGTTCTTTTCCGACTTCTTCGAGAGCATGCTCGGGGCCGTCTGGGTGGACTCGGGGTCCATGGACGTGTGTAGGGAGGTCGTAAAGCGAGCGGGCATATTGACTTACCTCGAGCGCATATACACGGACGCTGTCGACGTCCTCCACCCCAAGAACCACCTAGGCATCCTCGCCGGGAAGATCGGTAAGCCGGTCGAGTACAAGACCAATACTCGTACCAAGGTAGACGGATCCAAGGAGCTATATTGCGAGGTGTTACTTGGTGACGAGCCCGTCCTGGAAGTAGGCGACGGCATCAGCTACGATCATATCCAGGCCAAGGCCGCGTACATGGCGTGCAAGCAGCTCGCGAGCTCGGTACCGGCGGCAAGAGGAAAGAAGAACGAACCAACGAAACAATGAATGGAGAGGACGAATATATGAGGGTTATGAGGGTTATGAGAGATAGGAGGGACTCACCGGGACGGAGACGACTGAATGACTAAACGATTACCCCCCTTTCTGTTTACAACCTGGATACCAATTGGTTTGTTACGAGTGATGCATGTTAGGATGGTGTGCGGGGGTCTGCTTGGGAGCCTGGTTCTTTTTTTTCTCACCCTTTGTGATGCTGGATGACAAATGACGGGAAAAGGGGGCGAAAGCTTACGATTTCCCCTTAGACATAACCTGTGATATCTATCATGAGGACTTGGGGCTTTCGATATGATCACATTGCTCTCGTGAAAGGATATATCGTAGTAGTACTAATACGTAGTAGTAGGTGTACGTATCCAAAAGAGGACAATGGGATTTAATGATATACGTTACGCATCTGTTAATCGACGAACGAGAATATCCAGGACACGACTTCTTAATTGCACGGGGACCATTTAATATCATGAACTTCCGATGGAACAGTTGTCTATTCACATACCTTAGACCCTAAACCATGAGCCCTAAACTCCCTGAGATCCCCCCCCTCGAACCCAGAACACCCCTTAAATGCAACCACCTAAAGAAAATCCCGCCCTTCCTCTTTTTTCCGTAAAAAAACCCCTGATAGTGATTACTATCCATGAATCCCTGGATGAGCTACTTTCTGCTGGCCTTCGCGTTGGTACTTGCCATTATCCGCCAAGTCAGAAATATCAGACTCTGGTAGCCTTTTATGATCGAGTAGAGACATGTGCCTGTAATCCGTCTTCCGGCCATCAGCCCTCGTCAGAGGCCTACGTTTGTCGCATGCCCAACGTCGCATGCTTCTGCTCCATGAAGTAGGCTTCTTTATGTATGAAAGGATGGTTAGTACTAGAGTTAGACCGGAAGGAGTAAAAAAAGAAAAAAAAAGAGGGCGAAGAAGTAGTGGTGATGAACGGGACGTACCTCTTGGCTGGAGCGAGAAGGTCACGACGGCGTAGTCCGGGTGGATGTACACGGTCTGGGTTAGTCTGTGGGTGGCTCCGCAGAGAGAGAGATATGGCAATTCAGGTTCGGGGACTTCAGGGTGTACGTATTTATAGTATTAAAAAGAAAGCAGCTGGAGCAATCTGGGTAAGTTGATAAGTATAACATGCTGTTACCTCGAGTTGGGATACGTTATTGACTACCAATAATGATACCTATACCCAAACGTCCCTAATACAGCAATGAAAGGAGCCTTCATAGATACCTAGTGGTTTAGGTCTACTGGTATTGAGAAGGTAGGAATACCTAACACTAACTATATACCTACTCTTTTCACTACCTTCAAAGTTGATCTACTTGGTGCCATTGAGTTCAACCGTACCTATCGTAAATACGTACTTAGTATCGTAAGTGTGAGTCTTTTATTTAGCCGTAATAATGAATATAATAGCGGAACTTGATTTAAACATTTCACATACCGGTGACTTATACCGACATACTTAAGGGGTAAGTAACTGTTCTACTGTAGTTTACCTGATAAGTTAGGTAGGTAATTTTCTAAGCTTTGTACCTAGGATAAAAGATTTAGATAGGATAGACAGACTTTAGAACATCACATCTCAGATTAAGGATCTATCATGTATGACATTATGTGGTTTGTATACCTATAGATGCTATCTAGCAAATATTCTGCACCATCTAGAGGACGCTTTACGTACCTACCCGATATATCTATATTAAATTGTTCATCCAGGAAATCTCCTAAGCTATCGATTAGACCATCTTATATTAGCGAATATTGTACTAGATTATCTCAACCATTGTGTATAAGTTTAGTCAAGCGTATGACTTAAGGTGAGGTGAGGTGAGGTAAGGTAAGGCAAGGTGAAGAAAAAAAAGATTTTGATAAAGTTAGTAGTAAATACCTGTACTATGTAATTGGTCCTTAAAGCTTGCCGTACTATGTCTCGGAACAGGCTTCATGTTTTGCCGAATATGCGATATGCAGGGGCGCCCCTGGACCTATGTTGCCGATCATCGTCTACTGGTACGCATGGAGTAAGTAGCAGGTACGTAAACTGCGAGTGGGCACTACGTACACTACACTACCGGTACAGGTAGGTATGTACATACGTACAACGTACCTAGGTACGCACACGTACTACGTAGAACAAGACCATGGTCCATCCCTGGCGCCTGTATGTGATAAACGACATTCCTTCCAACATAGAAGTTCCTACCCTCGCGATATCTTGAATTTACCTTCCATTGTTAATTCGTACCAAATCGGTACATAATCAAGATTAATCCAAAACTTTGAAGTCATGAAAATATTTGACTTCTTCAACTTTTTGTTCATTCTTTCAATTTAATTAGCTTCCACAATCCCATTTGGAACACTTTCTCTTTCTTTGTTTCTTGTTTTTTTTTTCTCTCTCTGTCTCTCTCTTTCGCTTTTTCACACCATACCGTCGCCGGCTTTAGCTCCAATTTCATCCTATTTTTATTTGTTCGATATCGTCATCCCAACCATTAGGTATCACGAATCTTGCATCTCAAATCTCGAATCTCACATCTCGCATCTCGCATCACATCCCATATCTTACATCTTAATCCGTGATAGCCTAGCTCTTCTGCTACCTAGGACTGTCATCTTCCGATCTTTTGTCGTATGAAGATGACGATGCCGTCCTATACATGAGTCCTCTCCTTCGACTGGAAGGAGTGTCACCATGCCGCCTCCGCCTGAAGCAGTATTAAGTAACATCCGAGTCTTCGTATCGTGGGATGACCAGACAGTATTCGCTGGTGAGGATATCAAATGCCGCATAACTTTCAAGAACATCGCCCCAGGCCCGAACGAGACGAAAGCACCTTCCAATCAACGCCATCACCCACAGAGTCCTCTCGCCGAACGACCGAAGCAGCCCTCTCCGTTGCTTAGTCCCAGAACAAAACCTAGCAATGGATTGACACCGCCCGTATCGACGCGAGGACATCGTTCCACCCTATCTTTAACCGTTCCCTCGACCAGCTCACGCTTGAGAGGTCCACCGCAGCAGTGGACTCCTCCGCAACCACCGCCGCAACGACCTAATCATGCTCACAAACGATCACTTTCTATAGTGTCCATAGGATCAGCTGCTACTATCGAAGAACAATCCAACGGAAACATATCTCCCGCACGACATCAACGACATCCCCGTGGCCATGCAAGGTCCGCCAGCTTACAGATATCGTCGAGAGGTGGTTTAATAAATGGTCCGCAATCGGCCGCTTTGCCGAGACGAACTCATGGTTCGGAGACTTCTCCTGTATTTAACCACTCCTTTCCTCCGTCCAAGCATGGCTTCGGTCGTGCGCCCGGAGTCTCAACTGTACCAAACACGCCTAGTTTCAATTCCTCACACTCTCCGAAGAAGAGTCCCAGAGCGATCCCAGATTTCAAATTTCCTCTAAACCCATCATCGCAACCTATAGAAGCCGCCAATATCTCACCCACCACGCAACCCACCGACTTCTTAGCAGCGCCCGGGTCCGGAACAGGCGGAGTCATGAATCTTCCGGTGCGCTCGAGAGATTCGATACCTACGATCACCGAACAACCAGTCCCTGCGCCTGCGGCACGGATACTATCAACGACGAGCATCGCTGGTGGAACTCCTAGGAGTAGTGGCGAGTTCTACTCGCTCAGTAACAACTCGTCGGAGACGCTGGCGTCCGAATATGTAATGCAACCTCTACATAGTGGGCGAAGACCTCCCCACCTACGACGAAGCTCTGGTATGATGAGCATAAGCCAAGCGCGACTACCGGAGTCGTTGATGATGGGCTATGCCCAAGTTCAGGGTTCTTTCACGCTCGATGGGTCTCTTATAAATCTGGGCCCGTTCGAGGCAGTCAAACGAAAAGCTGTGTTGGGGGGTCAAGGAGGCGGCGTTATTGGCGTCGAGAGTTCGAGGAGAACGAGCGGATTACTTACTGGCTTTGGCTGGGGAAATCTCGGAAATTCTATTGGAGAACTTCTAGGCGGCGGCGAACTTAGTAGCATTAAACAGATGAGAGGTGTTGCGAGCTCTAAGTCTATCCCTTTACTATCGACACCACAGTCGATTCTATTCGTCGATTTACAGCTCGCGCCCGGTGAGAGCAGAACGTACGAGTATTCCTTCAAGCTACCGAAAGGACTGCCTCCAACCCACCGAGGCAAGGCTATGAAGATCTCTTACAGCTTAGTCATCGGCACCCAGAGACCTGGCGGCACTAAGGAGCAGCAGGTGCGTTCAGTTGAAATCCCTTTCCGCGTGCTTGGAAGCGTGAACAGTCATGGCGAAATCCTCGGTCACGATCTACTTTCTCCCTACATTATCCTTCGCGATCTTGCAAAGGTGCGATCGTTCGACAAAACTTCCGCTCTCACCCCCACGAGGAAGAGCAAGCCTGATCAACCGGGCTCGACGTATCATGGGTTCGTCACGTATGTTGAGGAGCTCCTTGAACAGCCCCGCCAAGGCTTCGGGCTCCTATCCCCAACTGCCCTAGGTCCCCAATCTCGTCGTACATCGACTTTTGAGGAGTCAGCCTCGGCGAAGGAGGCTATAGATCTCGCTATCCTTAGATCAAACCTCTCCTCGTCTGGACAGAGCAGTAATCGCTTCGAAATTGCCCGCAATGGCCGGCGCGTCGGCGTCGTGATGCTCGCGCGTCCAGCCTACAAGTTAGGGGAGTCGGTGAGCATGGCGATCGACTTCACTGGAGCCGAGATATCGTGTTATGCCATCCACGCGGCCTTGGAGACTGCGGAGCGCGTCGAACCAACGTTGGCCTTACGGAGCGAGGCAAGTGTTCATAGAGTTACTCGCAAGATATACGGCAGCTCGAGCGAAGCGACGCTCTTCGCTCGCCGGGTCGTGTTTAACCCTACTATTCCCATCGGGGCGACACCCGAGTTCGTGACGAGCGGCCTCAGCTTAGAGTGGAAGATCAGGATCGAGTTCGTAGTTCCCGCCTCGTCCGCGAATAACGGCGACCCAGATGTCGCGTCCTCCTCGGATCCGGCCGACCCCCATCCCCTGCTTGAGGAGATATCTCGCGACGAGAGAGGTGGTCTGGTGCTAGTGGCCGCCGAGACCCTCGAGTGCGAGAGCTTCGAGGTCGCCGTTCCCCTAAGGGTATATGGCGCTGTGTGTAACGGGCTCGAACGTATCGAACGAGACGAGATGCAAGAGGAAGGCTTTGTAGTATAGACAGGTTTCTTTTTTGTTTTTGTTTTTTTTTTCTATAGAAGGGAAAAAAGAGAAGAGGACAAAAAAGATGACATGGAATGAAATGAAAAAAAAGGGAATGGGGACGGAGATGAATTTGCGTCAACACGATTATTTCCCTCCTCGATGGTCCTCCGCCCCCTTTTGTTTTGTGGGACGCTGATCTACTTTTGGCTGTTGGTACATGGCAGCGTCCCTATCGAATGTGTACGATTTTTTTACAACGGATTAGAGAAACGGACGAAAGGCAGAGAAGGGATGAGAGGAGACAAGGAGACAAGACAAACCAAGACGAAAAAAAAAACATTATTTATAGCTTAAAGGCAAGAAAGCAAATATTCTTACTTGGAGATAAGAACATGTAGCCTACCACCTATACATACTATTACTATAACATATCATAGCATAGCATAGCAGCATGTCATATCTACCTCCTATGTACGGTATTTTTTTTGTTTTATTTTTTTTTCATGAGGTAGATGTGGATATAGTATCTTAGATACCTCTTACCTTAGGTAGGTATGTCCAAAATATACATGTAGCAAACAAATAAGCAAGTAAGCAAGCAAGCATAGAAAAAAAGAAGCGAGAGAGAGAGAGAGAGAGAGTACGAGTATAACGATTAGGCGTAGTAGGTAGGTAGGTATAGTAAAGGTTCCTTTCCGTTGATTTCGACTGCTATACCTATACTTCTCCTTTCTGATATCATAGCATCCTAGGCATGTGTAGTACCCCCTATTCCAAATCTTCACGTCCTACTGTTGTAACTACCTCTACCAGGTACTTGCCTAGAAATATACGGAAGGCCTCACAAATTACGATCCTTCAAGACATGGCACAAGAGAAATTTAAAGAAAAAGGGTTTTGCCCATAGGCAAAATCAATTGATGCATCTAAAACAAAGCGACTCCGTCTCGTGTGGTGATGATGTCTTCCGTTCCCCCCTCCCCCCCTGGGTGCGTAGCTACGGTGCTATTCCTTATAACTCCTAATTTTTGTTTTCCTGCCAAGTGGTATCATTTTGAGAAGCCAATATGTCGACTCGGTAAACGGACGAAAAGTCGCCCGTATCCGTATAACGCCGTTCCCTAATTATCTGCTACCTAGACGTTTCCCCCGAAAGGAACGAAAACAACGATCCAAACGCCTTGTGTCGTCGGGCAGTACATCGCCTTTGCCTCCGCCTCCGCCTCCTCCCTTCCCTTCATCCTGTTACCCATAATGATGGCACATGCTTCGTATCGCAGTACCTGGTATACAAAAAAACAACTAATACACGTTATGAAATAAATGAATGACTTATGTTGAACCAGTGCTAGACTCGGCTCCGGACGAACCGGGCCGTTTTCCTGGTGACTCCGGTTCTTGGTCCGAGGGCGATCGGTAAATACCTCGGAGCTTTTCGTCTAGCATAGCCACTAAACGTTCCGAATATTGGTCTAGAAGGCCGTTAAGCACAGTGTCGCTCATAGCCTTGCTTCGCGTAGCCCTATCGCCCAGTGCTACGGCGGTGAGGCGAAGCTCTTGGTCTAATTCAGCTAAAACTTCTTGGCTGACAGGATCCATAGAAGCAAGCTTTCTCCGATAAGTTCGGAGCGTTCGACAAGCCTGCTCAGTAGCCATGTTGAGAGATCCGAACGCCCTTAGATTGCCATTGCTTTTCGTCTTCGTCGAATTTAGAGCAGGTAAAGATGGTCGTCTTTTCACTTTCGCCTTGGGACTAGCTGGCGGGCTCGTAACCCGGTCATCCGTCGACGGCCTCCTAGTAGGAGTATCCTCAGCAGCCGACAGTATTGAAGGGCCGGCCTGAAGTGTAGAGACAGGGGTCCTTGACGACGATCCGGACGATAAGTTGAAGATGGACTTCTTCTTTGAGATGGTCCTGGGAGGTGATCGTCGACCTGTCGAGGCCGAAGGTCGCTGGAATTCTGCGAGCTCGGCTTTAGATAGGACGCGTCGAAGCGTCGGACGGGCGAGAGTAGACCCGTCCTTGACAGGAGATAGGTCTCTGTTGGCGATACCCCACGCGGGATCTTGTAGGTCCATATCCCAAATCATGAGAGTCCCGTCGGACCCAACACTGACAAGCCTTCGCTTAGGACCGTCCACCTCGAGTAGTGTTACTCCCGTGATAGACTCGGTGTGGCCCCATTCACGGTCTAGGAAAGCCCCCGTTTGAGCGTCATATATCCTGATCGACTTGTCCGTGTTCGAGACACCCACAAGAATTCCGGGCTCTTTGTCGGTGGCCGATCGCGCAGTGAGAGAATCCAAGACAACAGATTCAATTCCACTTTCGTCGGTGCACTTGAACGAGTTCGCAAGCTTCCCGCTCTCTAAGTCGAAGCAGCACATAGACCGGTCAAGTAGTGATACAAACAACAATTTACCGTCAGCACCCACCGCCATAGATGACGGGGAGGCTTTTAAAGGAAATGTTTTGGACGCAATAGCGGCCATAGCGTCTGGCTCACCGTCTTTTGTTACCAGGTCATGCACTTGCAGCGTCCTGTCCAATGAGCAGGTTATAACTTTGTCGGCTGATGGGACGAGCACTTGAACAACCCTAGCAGCGAACTCAAGGGTCTGGAAGTGCTCGAATTCCCCGGTGGATGTCCTGTGGAATAACTGTGCCGTGCGGTCACGACCACAGGTGGCAATGACAAATTTCGATTCATCCTCGTACGTGGTGATGAACTGGCAATCCGAAGGGTGCGCTTTCATAGAGGCCACGCATTTCAGTGCCATATAATCCATAATCTTAACAATTCCCAATTTATCCCCCGTGATGAAAAATTCGCCGCCCTTGGTGGCTCGTACTAATGTAAGCTGGTTGACGAGGTCAGGTTCATCGTCGGAACAAGCCTCGTCCAGTGGCACTTGGAAAGAGCACTTAATCGTACCCTCAGCATCCCATAATATAACCTGTCCTGATCCAGACCAACTGTAAAAGTCGGTACCTGGTGCATTCGGGCGACTGAGAGCCTCGACGCCCAATACCGAGTCCTGGTGCCCCGGTATAGGAACAGGAGAAGACTTACAATCCAGTTCTCCCCGAGTATGGTCAAACCCCCAAACATGAATAGAGCGCTTGGCATCGACTGTGACAATGTTCTCGTCTAGAAACCCCATGGCAAAAAGGCCTGCAAACGAGCCAATGTTCGTGCACGACGCGTTTGGGCTACCTTTCAAGAAAGATGTCAAGTCAAACGTTGCCAAATTTCCTGCTTTGCTGCCCAGATAGACCGTATCCCCACGAATTGATATGCAAGTTGTCACAAATCCACTTTCGAGGACGGTGGTCAACTTCATCTGCTTATCCGTATCGTCGAAGAGGCATACATCACCCGTCTCAGAGCAAATGATCGCCTTCGTTTCGTCGACGGCGGCAGCACAGGAAAAGGTCGCGTCTATCATGTTACCGAGCAGGACATTGCGGCCCGGTAATGTCTTTTGGTGTGGTTGAGCATTTGTGCTCGGTTCTCCGCTGAATTTCTGCTTCACGGGGGATGTCGATTGGCCATCCTCAATCCTCCATACCTTCACATGACGCACGCCTAACGTGACCAGATTATTGCCCACCCATATCATGCCGCGGATATATGACGTGCATCTGTTTTGCTGGAACAGCTTTGCAGCACCGGTTTTCGTGTCTATCTTCCATATGTAGAGAAAGCCATCGTTGGCAGATCCGAGAGAGGCAAGGTATCGAGAATCGGGCGACCAAGCAACAGCCTTAACCCCAAACGCATGTTCACTAATGGAGACGAGTGGAGTATCCGACGAACTGTCTTCCAGGCTGAAGATAAGCACCCGAGGAGCGTAGCCGGTTTCTCCAACAGCGAGGAACCTCCCCTCTTTGTTGAGGGCCAAACACGTTGCGGCCTTGATACGCTCTCGGCTGGTCCACGTCTTCGACGATGTGGGGGGTTCGGCCCAATCAAGGGAGCTGTAGGTAGATTCCCGCAACGAGATTCTGTTCCGACTGTCGTTCGCTTTCGGCGTCTGGTTTGGCGTCGAAGGTGAGTAGGGAAGCGGAGGAGTGCTGTAGACGGGAACAGCACTTGGGCGGGCCCGGTAGAAGCGTTGAGTGTATTCGGCGCCGTCGACGTCTACTACGACTACAGCTCCACCAGCAATGTAGGCAAAGGAAGAGCTGACGGTGTCGAAACCGGTAGGGGAAACACAAGTAGTACCGATAACTCGCTTCAGGGATAGGCGAGGGTCTATAGAGGTCTTGGTACGATGAGGTGATCGAGCAGGATGGGGAAGGAAAGGTGAGTTTGACGGAGTCAATTTTAACCGATTCGAAGGAGTGGATGCCATCTTATTGCCATTGATTTCTTGGGAAGAATGATATGGAGGGGATGTGAATGAGGATGAACCAGACACTGGAATCTAATGTTTGTTTTCTCTTTCTTGCTTCTGTTCAAGTAATGTTGATAGTGCTGGAGATTTCTATGCGGTGAGGTGACATGGAGAGGGTCTTGTGGATAAGAAAATGCAAGATGGCGTGGAGGATGACCAGCGCACACCAAACTTGGCACAGTCCCGTTATGTTCAAAGGTCTTTGAAGGAGATGGATTAGGTGTCTAAGGTAAGTTATATGCAAGAGAATTAGGTAAGGAGAAGAGAAGAGAGAGGAAAAAAAAAAAAGGATTCAAATGCTAGAAACAGCGTCAATTGGAAGCTACACAGCAAGTCATTGTCGTTCTAACTTACAATGACGCCAAGGAAAAGAGAAGTGATCGAGGAGAGTGTTAGGAGGAGAACATGTGTATCCGTACGTTATGTTATAAGTAAGGTAGTTAAAGGGAAGATGGAGATGAACAAAGCCAATCAGAAGCTTTGGTGTTCGATAATTTGGCGCCTTATTCAAAATCTCGGTATTGTTATGATTGTATTGGTAGTGTTAGTTAAACAAAGAATGGTCATTGATCAAGTTAGTTGTATAGATGAGATGTGCGGTTACTTTGTGCATAGTGAATAGTGAATAGTTTTTCTTCTCTACTATGTAAGACCAACATGAGGTCGGGGTGGAAGGGAGCTTTGACGGGTTGAAAAGAGGAAAGAAAAAAAAATAATTGTGTGGAGTTAAAGATTTCTACAGGTTAGTACAGACCCAACACCCCAGCCTCTATATTAAATCCGGTAAGAACTACATCATGTACCTAGGTAGTGTATTATGTAAAGGTACTACATTAGTTCTTGTGCGTGCGGTAACTTAGGTACATACATGTACATATTTCTACATGTACCGTACATGTATAGGACTATAAGATAAGCTCAAAGACATATCGGCCGTATGTACTTTAGGTATAGTTATAGTACCTTTTTCAAGGTGGGCTAGGCTAGCCACCTACATATGTATACCTAAGGTATGTTCCTACCCACTTTCAAAGTTTGTTGTTCTTTTTTTTTTCTGGCAGATTTCGTAAAGAGCAATCCGACTAGTGTTGACGGGGAGAAAGTGAAAGCCTACTTCTGATTGGTAGGTACCTGAGCTTCGTGAAAATGCCCTAACCGCTTTTGGTGTGACGGTTACTCTAAGAGGTCCCGACCCTGGCAAGTCTATACCGTATCGGTGCCGTGAGGCTGCAGGTCGACAGGGACGTCACATCGATCCATGGCACATCTTGTTTTTTCCATTTTTTCTTGTGCTACCGATCTTGTGTATAACTATCCCCCTTATCATAAGTATTATACCTTATACCATTAACTATACCATTATACAATTATACGGAATATATTATACTATATAAATACTTATTTACCCCTTTATCAATTCTTTCGAATTTTCTATATAAGAAGCTTCTCATCGTCATGTTCTTCTATCTTCATATTAATAGTACCTACTAGGTACCTAATCTACCCTATAGCGATACGAGATGTCAAATCCTGACCCCAGGCGAGAATAGCGCACGGTCTCCAACCTGATGATCCGATAAAGCAAAAAGGTAGCAAGGGGTCCCCTGGAGTTCCCCGAATATCGGTAGTAGTAGCAACCTTACTGAATTCTCATCTAATCTGTACCTTATTATCACCTAATCTTTCCTATAGTTAATAACTTAACCA
Organism: Hypoxylon lienhwacheense; assembly: GCA_902806505.1. Lineage (NCBI taxonomy): Eukaryota > Fungi > Ascomycota > Sordariomycetes > Xylariales > Hypoxylaceae > Hypoxylon > Hypoxylon lienhwacheense. Next base: position 491,876 of record CADCWW010000002.1, on the reverse strand, counting down.
CCACTTCCAACGCTAGAATCCGATAAAAGTTAAATCAACTCCCTCTAACTTCTTCCTTTACCCTCGCGTAAGGGATCTCGTGTAAGCCATTCAAGAGGTACACCATCCACCTGTAGGATGCACATTATAAGGTACCTGATATCTACGACTTTACATATCTACCTCATATAATCCGTACCTACTTACATAGTAGCACTGCACGATGACATCGGGGACCTGTCAGCAGATATCTTATCATCAGCTCTTATCATATCCCTGAAATTGAAGTACATACCAAGCAAGCCATGCGGTAACATCATAAAACGTGCAAACAGAAGGGAGGAGTTCGGCGACATACTGAATGGGTTCACTAAATCACACCTGACACGCGTTGTTATCTTCATTCATGCATTACTACCTAGCCCGGCATATCGACGAATTCAAGGCAATAGGTTTCTATTTACAGCCGGCTTGATCAGCCCCTTTTCTAATATATGGTAGTTAAGCAGGTAGGTACCTCCTAATATCATTCAAGCACGTAACAAGTTTATCAAATCTCAAGAGCCTATTATTTCTCATCGGATATCCTGGTTTAAGTTGACACATTACTGTTTTGTCGAAAAGGTGGCATGTCACAGAACTCAAGTCAAAATCTCAACATCTTCATAAATGATGTTCATAAACGAGTTGAGAGCGTTTATCTATATTATACAAGACCAACTGAAGAATCGTAATAAACTGATAATCTAAGTCCTAAAACAGCTCACAACACTTGACGTCGTGCTATGCATTTCAAATGATTTACCCTTCAACCCCGTATTCAGGTTGATGTCCATTCTAGCGGTATATCCGATCTCTACTAGAATCTAGGTTCATTCCATCGTTCGCCGCATGAAAGACTGCACCTCGATGATTGATGCGACATTTTATTCGGCAAAGTATAACACAAAAACCGTGATCATCCTCAATCAAGGTAACCATGACAGAAGTCTAGTCTATTAGATGATACATCGATGTGTGTGCGTGTGTGTGTGTGTGTGTGTCCGCGGGAGAGATACACCCAAGACAGAACAGACATATGAGTGTTTCTTGCATGCATACTGCAACCTTACGCAATTAGGCTTTAAGCTTCTTGCGCAATCTTCAAGTCGCTCATGTTGCATACACGTCTTGTGACGAATCACGGTAATTCGGCTCCATCACGGGGTTTTCTTGGAGGTTGAGTACGGGGACCCCGCGGCCTATTCCAGTAGGGATCCCTGACGATGCCCTCTTGGCGCCAGCGGCGGGGAGGCTTCTTTCCGAGCGCGGCCATCTGGGTCCAGATGTTCTTGCCACGAGAGAACCAGCGCCTCTGGCGGTCTTCCTCCTCCTCTGCGCTGGGTGTCCATTTGCTCCGGAGAATACGGCGCATCGCTTCGGGCGATACCTTGAATTTCTCCGATAACACCGGAAGCGTGTAGTCGTCGGGGAATTGCGCGTGCAGCGCCCGGATCCCGTCCAGAGCATCCGGCGATAGGCGTTTGCGCGGTTTCCAACCCTCCGGGAACTTTTCGCGCAACGCCTCCTTCTGTATCAGCCACGGCTCCTTCTTTTTCACGAAGGGGGGGGGTTGAGGAGGATTTGAGGAGTTGGGAGAGTCTGAGGGCATTTTCTTCGTGTTTTCCTTGACAGTGTCTTTTTCCTTCTTTGACTTCCCAGACCCCACAGGGAGCGCGGATCGCGAGTCTGGTTTGTAACGAACGGTAGATTTAGCATCCTGGCGGCGTGGAGCAAGCTCCTCCTGTGATGTCTTGTCTAAGTTGGCGATAAGACTGTCGATAGATTCCAGTGAGAAGTCAAGAATAGCACCCGTACGTCTCGCCTGGTCTAGATCGGTGGTGGAAGCCTCAAGTACACGCTTGTCACGCTTATTCACCGGGATATCATCTGACACTTTCTGCGGAGGAGCATCCGAGGCTCTCTTTTCTACCAGAGGGGTATCCAGAGGGGCATCCAGAGGGGCATTCAGAGGGGTATCTGAGGATGCAGTTGTTGCCGGAGGATCATAAGAGGGTCCATCCTTCGGTGGAGAATGGGAAACAGATTTCCTAGAAATCTGACGTGGAAAACATAAAGCTGCGGTTGTAGTATAAAGCCTGGACAGGGCAAAGTTTGGCTGAAGAACGACAGTTCTAGAGCATTGCGATCGTGATTGTATCAGGCGCTTATTCAATCGGAATTCCGTAAAACTCTGTACGAATAGTTTTAACGAAGCTGTCCGGCAAGAACAGCTCATTGTATTGCCGGCTTCCGAATGATTGAGTTGTTGCTTTTCGCGTGAAAACTGAAAATCGAGATAAAATCTAATCTAGGGGGTTTTTTTTTTCCTTATCTTAATCGGCCCAAAATTTTAAGTTTTTTTTTCCTTCCTTGACTTATTTGTTACATACATAGTACATATAATGCAGATAATAGTTAAATAGTAATTTATGTGTATAGCGGGGCCGGAAAATCCTTCCGACCTTTGTTATAATGTATATATGTTTCGTTTATATGGTATATATGTAGGGATCGCTAAATGCGATACCATCTATTGGATAATGCGTATAGACTGCAATGCATATATTGTGTCACATGGTGTAAAGATGTGATTTATCGCCCCGCATCGCATAACGCTTGAGCCACTTATGCTTGAGCCGCAAATTTAAGGTTTAAGTACATTCTTTTAATCGGTACTACAACGTACAGGTACAAATGCAACCAATGAGACTATTGAACCCATTAACTGAAGGAAGTTTCGGATTTCTACACTTGTATACCACATCCTCTCCTAATAATAAATAACATGTACGAGAGTTATACAGACTTTATATTTGTAACACAAGTTATACCCTTACTTACCTCCATGTAATAAGAATAAGAAGAAGAATAATAAGAAGAATAAGAAGAATAAGAAGAAGAAGAAGAAGAATAAGAATAATAAGAAGAAGAAGAATAATAATAATAAGAAGAAGAAGAAGAATAATCTTCAAGAAGAAAAGAAAAAAAAGAAAAAAGCCATCATCGACTTTATCTTTGCTTGCCCCTATCTACAGTATAGACCTCTCATATCGTTCGATCTTAACTCTGTTACCGGAATAACACAGTCATCGATTATTTCTCAGAGCTCCGATCAACGCACATCTCCCACCAACACCTCTCTCTCCCTCTCTCCCTCTCTCTCTCTCTCTCTCAACTATCCCACACATTATTAATCGTTTCTAATTACACAGTGATTCCCATTGAGAACCGTCTCCCCACCCTTCGGCTTCTGCTATCCGTAGAACGTACGTAGCATATCATTTCTCTGTCCCAAGTTATCCGTATCTTGCGGATGGATTTCTAAGTCTGAACAGTGAGTTACGTGATCTGTTGGCCTGAGAGGTATCATCTTGCGAGGATAGCTGCGGGTTGACTAACCGATCGTACGTGAGCCGTGGTTTCGACAGTCGTTGGTCTGCGAGTTGTCAGCTTAGAAACCACAGGCCCTGTACGATGTTTCAATTTTATCACATGTTATCTACCTTGTAGTTGCTATGCAGTAAGGAGGCATTCCAGTCACGTCGATTGTCGATTTGATCAAGTATGAGGTAACTACTATTCGACTCTTCGTTGAGTCTCTAATATAAATACTCCTATATATACTCGGTGCTAGGCACTCGTTAATTCAACGGTATGTTCATCACGTTATACTTTCATCTCACAGCTATTTCGTTAGCCATAACTTAGCTCTGGTCTTGCCCCCTTTTCCTGAGTATCTATCTATGATATATGACTATGGAGTATAACACCACTAAGCTCGGCGAGGACAACTGGCGGGAGGTCTGGGGGCTCAAGTTCAAGTGGACTTCGAACCATCTCACGTCCAGTGCTCTGGAGCCCCTGAAATATTCATACGACACCCTCGCCGCGGAAGCGGTTGAGAGATTAGACGAGATCACTTCTAGTCTACCCCCTTCCAATACAGAGTCTGCTCAAGGAGACAGCAAAGCCCAACACGGGACGAAGAATAGGGGAGATTCCTACGAGCTACTTCGGAAATACGCAGCCACTGACGACACTATTGGTAAATTATGGAATGAACTCAGTACTGTTCCAGACTGGGTCGACTGGGAGCAGATAGAAAGGGGGCAGAAGGTGATCTTCCGCTATATTACCCAGGCCATCGCAGCTGTAAGTCGAAGATTTACTACTCCTTATTATCCATCATGAGCTCGGCTCCGTTGACATGGCAGCCTAGTTGGCCTTCATGTCCCTGCTGGGTGGCCTGGGGAGCGGACGAACAGTCGAGACCCTTGATCGTACGGGGGGGTTTGGTGCGTGCGTAATCAAACGCCGCCTCTTAGAAACAACACAGCACACCCTGAACGTGACGCGCGACCTAGCCTCTATACAGCCGGGTGGCGACGGTTTCGTCGACTCGGTCAGGGTCCGATTACTTCACGCGGTAGTGCGCCGGCGCATCATACAGATGTCTAAGGAGAGACCTAGCTACTACAATGTCAAAACGATGGGAGTGCCTATCAACTACCTTGACAGCATCGACACAATCAACGCCTTCTCCACCGTCGTCGTATTCATGGGTTTCCCGCGTCAAGGTATCTGGTTACGGAAGCAGGAAATTGCGGATTACCTCGCCGTCTGGCGCTACGTAGCGTACCTCCTGGGGACGCCGCACGAGTGGATGGCTACGCCAGATTCGGCCAGGACGATGATGGAGTCCATATTGATAGCGGATATCAATCCAAGTAAGGTATCGGTAACCCTCGCCAACAACATGATCACCGGACTCAGCGACCAACCGCCGCTCTATACCTCTATCGAGTTTATGCGCGCACAGGTGTATTGGCTCAACGGCTCGAAGATGGCGAAGGAACTAGGTATCGAGCAGCCGAGCCTATACTACATGGCACTCGTGTTCCTGCAGTGCGTTCTCACGTCGGCTTTCTGCTATATCACTCGCAGCATCAGCTATCTCGACGAGCGCAATATTCAGGTAAGCAAACCCTACATCGTCTTTAGATATCGCCCCTATCCCGTACCAAGGTCGCATCTCCCAGGTACCCTTGCTCGATATTTCGACGAGGGGAGGAGAAAAGGGAGAAGGTCACAATTACCAGAAACCTGGTCTAGACTCTGTGTATCATCTAAACGAGTGTCCTGTGCCTCATCATTACGTCACATACACGAGAATATCCCGTTTACACCGGTTGCTCCCTTCTTGTTGGTTGCCTGTTACACGTGTACAGGCATTAAATTACATATGTCCTTCCATAGAGTCCACTCCCTCCCTCATTAATTCACTTACTTACTTACTTACTTACTTACCTCTCTGCTTCGCAGCTCGCTCGCAGGACCGTCTTCCGGATCCTGTTAGAAGACAAGTCCCTGGGCGGCCTAGGCTACAAGGCCAAGTTTACGTTTAAGTACCTGCCCTCGTTTGACAGGCCGACAACGGCGCGCGGGTCGCCAATGGAAAGGAAGGGGCACGGCCGGGTCGTAGCCACGGCACTGACTTGCGCTGCAGTGGTTATTGCTACTATCGTCGCCGCGTGGTACTGCGGCGGTGGCGGCGGAGGGTCATCTACTGTACCATGGTTGGTATACCTGAGGTATCTCACGGCTATAAGTCATCGTTCGGAGGGTATATAAGGATCGGTAACCCTAAGAAGGTGTAGTCTGTAGAGAAGTAGGTAGTTAGCTTATAAATAGATTGATCGCGCCATGTTGGGCAAGATGACGAGATGAGAATTTTCGAGAATGATCTGTACATTTTCCTGTGAAAAGGCGTCGACTCTTGCGTTCTTGTTAGTTGAAGCCCATTTCTATATAACCATGTAAGTGATGTAGTCTATAGATACCCATTGAACCACCACTCAACCACCACCTCTTGTTAGTTATTATCTTAGTATTATCTCTCAATAGTATCCCTTCCAACCGTTTATACACTTCGACCAACCTCAATAAATTGTTTTTAATAGTAGGTAACTATTCAGTAAATACTCCCTAACGCTCACGTGTACTTGGTTACAAGTTACAAGTTACAAGCTAAGAATATCAAGATGAAGAACTCCTGGGGTCAAACCCCGTCACAAAACTCTAAACCCGACTCGAGAGATGATTCGCTCCTTTCGCTTTTTCAGACTAACAGTAATACCTACATATTAACCGACTGCTGCATGCATCAAAGCTTAAACCCTAGGCCAGCCAATCACATCAACTCTTACAAGGAACAATAGAACCCCTGCCCGTTCCAAAAAAGACTCAAACCCCTCGCGCAGATCATCTGAGAAAACGGTCACGTTTTAGTAATTGGGAAAGCCTATTTAACGGCTTATCAACGCTTGATCCGGGTTCGGGATCGGCAGACTCCACTAAAGAACGTTAAAACACCTACATACATAGTACATTTTGTTAGATCGATCGTGGTACCTAGTTAGTATTAATGTTACTATTATGTTGATTATCTTTAGCACGGGCCGAGAAGTTGTTAACACTTTTATATATTGAGGTACCGTTATACCTAGTTTCCGCAGGGATGCTGGCTATTCGTTGCCGGTGGACGGGGATAACACAATATCGATATTAACTTTGGAATGTGAGCATTTTATCTACATATAGCTTATCCTTACCTACAGGTATCCGTACATATACGTACTTATCTCAACTGTTTCAGCCACATATCTTCAGCAGTCGTAGCCCGTAGCAATGTACTTGTACTCCAGCCTGAACACATAGGTACCTCTACGTTGTACATACCTTGTAATAGATACAACTTAGCTTGAATCATATTATATAAAGTTGAAGAGTTACCATAAGAGGTATATGTATGTAGGACGTGAATAACTGGTTTATGGTTTAATTATATCTTTCATTAAATATTGATTTAGTTATACTTAGGCCTAGATCACTTACATACATATTTCCATGGTCACTTTGTCATCTATAAACTATAGTTAATCTAACTGTCTTATAATTACACCATTTAACTAACATACCCAAACTGGGACAACACACTAATAACCACATACATTCATATAACATGACTATAGAAATAAATTAAATAAATAAAATATAACTCGATAAACAAAGACAAAAAAAAAATTCCACCACAACACGTAACAACTTCAGAACAGCGCCACAATCATATAAACCTCAACCGTTCGGACAAGCAAACAAGTCTTGACGTCTACACCATACGAACTAAGTAAAATATATCTCTATTTTTTTCTAGATTATTAGGTATATACACCTCAGCCAGGATGGTAAACCGCAAATGTCTCCACACTATCCACTCAAGACCCATGTTAGTAGGTATGTACCCGTATACCAAAGCTTACATGCAAAAATACAAAGTATAATAACAAATCTAACAAATTTATTACCTCCCTCCATTATCACGAACGTCTCTTATCCTTTTATACGTAAGTCGTCTTAAAGTTGAAAATATTATCAGATACAATTAAGATCCTTAGAAAGAGTTAAGGTTTATGTACCTTTGCATATAGAATTTGGTGGTTAGGTACTTACACCCTATTATGGGCTTAGAGTGGGTGTTGTGGAGACATTTGCGGTTTACCATCCTGGCTGAGGTGTACGATCCCATCCTACTTCATTAGCTCTCAAGAGCAACCGATAAGGACTTTTAGGTAGCTAAGCCGAGGGAGCTGGCTTGGATCTGGGACCAGACTCATACTCATCGAAGAGTTTTTTTTTTTTTTTTTATCGTTTTTTATCGTTTTTTTATCGCTATTTCCATCTTCGCCTTTTTCCCGTAGGTAGGTAGGTAGGTAGGTGAGGTAGGCGTGCTGAGACGGCCGGCGTACGATCAGAAAGACCGGACAACCCAGACGTAAGAGGCGATGCAGCAGCGCTCGAGCCGTGTTGTTCATACTACTAGCAGGAAAAAGGGGGGGAGAGGGGGGAGGGGGCAGAGGAGAGGTAATCGAACGCGACGGAACATCCTTGATTAAAGACAGGAGACGATATGAAGAGCATAAGTTATCAAATACCTACCTACTAACCTCATTTTGAAAAAACACTCCGTGTGTGTGTGGAAGTAATCTCAATAATGAGAGATTCGGAGTCAGTTGTTACCTTACTATCTGGAATATACCTATCACAAGAAACCCCGTATAAGTCCAATCGCGTGTAACGAATGTACTAACGTAGATGGTATGTACAGGTAGGTAACAACATAGGTATGGAAAAGTAATGAATGCTTCATACCTAACGTACCTACCCCTATATATATATCTACCTACACTACGCCCCTGACCCTATCACAACAACTATATGCATAAATATATGATATCTTCTCTTAACATGCCTTAAAAGGGCACTTAGACATCCCAATCAGCCTTTCTCAGACCATCGTTTGAGAATTCGATTTACATACTCAGCCTACAAGGATCAGATACATGTTGACTAGTTCAAAATCCATGTTAGCTAGGAGGGTACCTACCTACAAACGAATTCTCGAACGATAGCTTAAGCACGCCGAGATAACATCTACCAAAGGCAGATCCGACGAGGCGATCTGCCAGGCCTGGCTTGGGAAGGATCACTAAAGACACCTCGGTATCGTTCATCCCTACCGATCTGTTTGTCGGTGGCTTGCGTCACGACATCTCACGAACTTTTTCATCCAGGCGCGGGAGTAGACATGTTTTTTTTTGTACATCTCATACTGATATTTATCTCCTCCTAACCAACTTCGTAGTTTCAATAAATCTTGTACAGTACGAATGCTCTCCCCACGGTCCCTTATCTTTCTGGCCTTTCTCGGAGACACCCGGTTTCATCCACTGATCACTTGCTATCTCCGTACCATCTACCATTATTAGAAAAATAGAAAAGGCGCCTCTTCGTAATGTTGCGTATGTCATTGCCGTGACCCTTCACGGACGATGCTATGCTAAGGGGAATACATGTATCGACCCAGAACCTAGACGCGCGTAACCATGATGATCTTCCCGTAACGCCGAACTATACTTGAATCGAAAGGTAAAAAAAAAAAAGCATTCTTTTTGTTCGGTTTCGTTCAGCTTCCATTTTGAACAAGCTGCAATCGACGGAACTCCTATTCCATAAGCTCGACAGGTGGACGGGCCGTATGCGTCTTCATCGGACCCGCGTTCAACCCCGGAGACGGGCTCAACTCCGTAGGGTCATCCGTCATATCGTCGACCGAGATAGCAGGCAAGTTCGGGCTACCGCCATGTTCCTCCGGTTGATATATTAGGGTGCTGCTCCTGCTCCTAGTCTTGAATGTTATAGCACTAGCATCGACCGGGGAGACGGGAGAAGCATCCGCAGGAGCTGCTTGATGGCGTAACTTTGCCAGAGCATCGGCTAGGTCTTCGGGGTGAACTTGCTTGTTCGGAGCATCCTCTAACTTCATCTCCCAACCGTGAGGAGGGGAGGGCGGGGGGCTGATGAAGAATAATTTCCCAGCATCCGGGAGTTGTAGGCGGTCATCCTTATGCAGATCAAGGGGTGTAGGTTGGCCGAAGTAGACTCGACATCGTTCACCCATGATCGATTCGCCATCCCATACTGACCGGACTCTGATAGCGGCCTGCTCATCGAAGAATGAAACCACTATGCGTCGGAACGACTTTAGCGGCGACCACGTGTACACGGGTGCGGTAGCTTGGATGAGTTCGCGGAGAGTTTGTAGATTATCAGGGCGGAAGATGTCGGTGTCGTTCAAGTTGGTGATGAGGAGGGTGTTCGTAGGTGGCGTGGGTTGTGATAGTGGTGGCAGGCTCGAGAGATCTAGGGAAAGAGACCTAGAAGAGCCGCGGCGTTCCATGAGAGGCCTAGAGGGAGAAGAAGGCGTAGAAGATGGTGATTGTGATTCGGACATGGTTCGTATCGTCCTAGTTACGGTAAGAAGGGCTTTTGAATCCTGTTGACCGTTTATCCAAGTAAAGGAGGAAGGATTGAAATGTGCACTCTTTTTTTTTTCTTTCTTTCCTGTATATGTGTTTATCAATCGAAATACAATTGGACAGGGTCTTTATTGTGTCTTGATTGTGTCTTGATTGTGTAGTAGGTGCAAGAAGAGAAGGACGACGAGAGAAAGAGTAGAATATGTATGAACTATTGTAGTGGCTGCGCAAAGGCGGTAGAATACTAAACCTAGTCGATTCCATGTACCATGTAGATGCAACTATGCAGTATGGAAGTATCTACCTAAATCACTTGCGCATCCTTGAGGTACCCAACCTCGTAAATAAGCTTGAAAGGTACCATACATTGTTGAACCGCCTCAGCGGATTTTTATGTAGGTACATCAGATACATCATGGGTACATGCCGAACTATCGTGTTTACAGGACACCTAAGAAAACCTTATAGAGCTTAGGTAGCGCCTAATCCACACGCTTCGACCGAGCTTATCGAATCGACTTGACTCCCTTGGTATAACTGTTACGCTAACAACAGGGGGCGGCTATGCATAAAGGCATTGTACATACCGCGGACCTAGCAGCCTAGCGTACTTTTTTAGTATGAGGTAAGTACCTAAGACATATCAATTGTAGATATTCTATACATTCAATCATGTGTACATACATATGTAGTTTAATGTTACGCATCTGCAATTAATTGATCGCGGTATCATACGTAGCACAAGCATAAGATGAATAATTTCCCTATACGCATTCCCTTCGCACACCTACAACAGTACCTAGCTAAGCACAAGGCCGGACAGGTCAAGTGTGAAATGATTGTTCATGAGAGAGGCTGACACGTTCACGTTCACGTTCACGGGGGTGGACGAGTTTACTACATAGTATGTATGTAGGGACCGCTCGACGACAAGCTTGGGATTCCCTCGGCACTGCTGAGCCATTACGGCAAAGCATCGCCATGGCAAAGACGTACACACTATTGCGAGGCACGGTCGTAAGGAATAACCTTCTTAACGAGGACGTTGCTACAGTAGTAGGTACTATTAACCTGTCTGCCCTGTCTTATATACACAGCAGGTAGAGTACCTACATATCCTAGGCTTATCAGTCTTTGACCTATACTATTAAAGCCGACGCTCGAGAAAGGTGACGTCTTATTGGGTATCGTATCTATAGGTGGGACTTTGAATGCTCGTAAGCCTTTAGTGCCTTGGGCATGACACGATCTTAAGCCTATACTCTCTGTAGTATTATCAATATTATACGGAGTATAGGCTCTATAATCAGATGAGTTTGTTAACCTTGTAGCCAGCATAAAGCTGATCTCGAATTCGGATACTGCCTATGCCGATCTAGATCTGCCTCAAACCAAATCGCACAAACTTACATCAGTAGTAGGTAGTAGACAGTCCGCCCAGTCCGGGGCTATGTAAAGTAGTTGTCCACTATCCCATGGCGCAGGTGTACGGTACCTATAATTTAATGTTACTCTATCCTTCATATCGTTGCCGGCGGCGTGGGGAGCAGGGAGACGATATGGGGAAACGCAAGATGAGGCTTGGATTAGACGGGATTCTAAGTTATACGCCCTCAGCTCACCTCATTAGGTGTAATATGTAGAATAGACATATTCCGTTAAGTTCGCAACATGTTTACAATATTCAGATAAAGTACTATGTATGTAAGAGGGAACTACGAAGGTCCAGGCCAAAAGTTTCGCACATCAAAAAAAAGAGTCTAGCACAGTGCCCAACAAAAGCGGGTCAAAGATGCGTACAGGTAGTATTAGGGGTTGAGCTGCTTTGTAAACTTTATAGCTTTAATAAGTACCTTTTTCATATAAATATTAAGATTTTGAATTGATTAAACTTTTTTTATTTTTATTTTCAATTATTATATAAACTAGGGCGGCTCTACTTTAAGTATATATTAAGAAAGGAAATTTGTAAAAATATTTTAATAATAATTACTTAGAGTTGAATATTTAGGGATACTTAATGAAGAAAACGAAATACTGTACGAACTTCTTAAATGTACTGTAAGCAATCTCTTTTTTTTGATGTGCGAAACTTTTGGCCTGGACCTTCGTACAGTACGTTGTATATCAACCTCGCCAAGTACATACATATTAACACATAATAAAATACCGAGGTTTGCCATGACACTAACACCGCGTATTGAAACGCTAATGCAGAGGAAACCATAGGCGCACGTGGGATAGGTACTTACTATGTATGTACATACCCCTATACCCTTACACCAAATGTGCTAGGTATGTACATACTATATGCATATAATAGGTAATGCAGCAATTCCGCATCAAAAAGCGGGCCTTACACAGCCCCCGTTGGCCTCCTCCCTTCCCCCTTCTCCCCCTCACACGCATGTGTACGTACAACGTATGTACGTATGTACATAACGCAAAGAAGAAGATCTTCGGAGCGTCGGCGCAGTCCTTCCAAGGCCGAAAACTTTTCCCACGTTCATCCATGAATCCCGTCCGTCGACGTCGCAATATGTACATATATGAATATTAATTAGATAGTGGCGAGACACGGCCGGCCTTTCCAAGGAGATGGCAAATTAAGACCGACCGACTGACTTTAATAATTTGAACATCTTTGGTCGAATTATTTCACTTACTTACTTACTTACTTACCTACCTTCCTACTGGTACTTACTTACGTATGGACTCAGCCTCTCTCTCCCTCTCTCTCTCGCCTCGACCGTTTCGTGTTCTACTGTGTAAGTGAACTCACAAGGATCACATGCGCACCCTACCCCTTCCGGTCTCTCCGACACACATCCCCCTCCCCTTCCCTTCCCTTCCCTTCCCTTCCCCCCAATCCCGTGATCCCGAGGAGAACTGTCCTCGTGTTCCGCAGCCCCCATACATACCACTCGGTAGCACCGCCGAGAGTCAGTTCGGGAAAGGTGATAAATAACGATTCGACCGCGCGAGACACGTTTCTGCTAGCTACCAAGTGGCTTTTTATCGTTTAACGGTCTTTAAGGACCACATTTTATTTATTTATTTACCTTAGGTATCCAGGTTCGTGCCATCGTCTGACGGCTTATACGTAGCATTTTCTCTCAAAGCATTATTTCAGTAAGGTACATACCTTCCTTACCTAGGTCCTACGTAGGCAGACTGATAATAGTTACCTGATACTATTGCGCATACCCTCCGCGGCTGTGAGTTTGTGTGAGTCAACGAGCAATGTCGCTAAGGCGATTCTTCGACCTCTCTTTTTTAATGAAATGAAATAAAAAGGGGGGGGATGGGATGAGTTACTACGACAAAATCAATCATAACGACTAAACTGAAATTTACCCAAGAAAAAAAAAAGGTTCTCTTTGCTGACGGGTGCAACATGTCACCCCCTACGAAACCTGACGCCATCCAAAGAAAAGAGAAGTCAGCCGACGTGGCCGAAGCAATGACACGGTAACTCGAGCACCGATAATATAATAAATAAAATAAATAAATAAAAAAAGGGGGGGAGCCGACGTGTTTCCTTGTCTAACTCCGCCTTCAATTACTTGAGGTCATCTATCCCCCCCGTTTTCTACTTCCCGTACTCCATCGAGTCTATCCGTGGGTATCAGCCTTCCCGGTACCATTAAACCCAGGTTAGTAAGTTGGAAAAGCTACCATAGTAAAAAAACTCTCGACTTCGTGCCTACTCTCGTCGTCCGCGTACGTACGCCTCGTAGTCTCGTGCAAGCTACGTTTGCTACGCCTCTGATAGGATGTGGTTTATTTCCTGGCACGCGAATACGGGAACATATAGTGTTTTATGTACAGCTCACTTCGTTTCTGTTGGGCGCACTTGTGCCCTCTCCCGTGGCTATGTAATATCGCATCGTAATGTTCAGGACCTTCCGCATCGTGAGCGGATCTCCTACGGTTCGATGTCTCCCACGTCTCCTAGATCTCTTGATAATAAGTAGTAGCTTCTGTTTCGAAGCCACATCCATGTGTCCAACTCCGCTTCGACTCACTCAGCGATCCTACAAGGCGGAGGCGCCATGATTTAGGCTTTTTTTTTTCTTTTCACCAGCCGCGAACCAGTAACGGGTCTTACATCTATCTCATCCTTCCTATGTCATGCAAACTGCAACGCCTGCGAGAAACAGGCGCGCTTCTTGATTAACAAGCAACCAAGGGCAAAGTAGCTTGCCTAAAAGAGTCATCGGCAGTTTATCGTGGGTAAGGACAAGCCACCATCTTCACGACGGGCTTTGTAGCCCTTAGCATGGTATTAGCGTATTTCGACGCCGAGTTTCTCAACTAAGGCCTGGTTGACCTTTGTATGGAGATCGTTGGTCTCTACGTTAGTCAGGGTCCGCTCGAGGCTGCGGTAGTTGATCCGATAGCACATGCTCTTCCTCCCGGTCTTGGGATGCGTGAACTCGTCCACGAGCTTGACGTCCTCGACCACGTCTCCCGCTATGCTGCGTACGGTCTCCATCACGTCGTTCTCGTGGAAGTCGTGCACGTTGGCTTTGGTATTGCCCCCGGCCGCGGACGAGGATCCCAGCCAGAACGATACGTCTTTGGCGCATTTGGGATATTTGGAAAACGGCACGAATCGCTTGAGCGAACTCAAATCATCCGAGACACCTTCGAACTGGCCGAGAAAACGATTGTCCTCGGACCAGAAAAGACGGATGTCGGGGATTCCAAATAGCAGCATCGCAATCCTCTCTAGACCAATACCGAAGGCCCAACCTAGCTTGTTTGGCACATCTGCATTAATGTATAGTTCCTGCTTGACCACGCCGCAACCTAGCACCTCGAGCCAATCTCCGCCATAATAAACCTCGAGCTCCCAGGAGGGGCTCGTAAAGGGAAAATAGGCCTCAACCCATCGCACCTGGAGCGGCTCGCTTGCAAATTCGGGATTAACTCTCAAGGCAGCTGCCTGAGCGCGGGTGAAGATCTCGACGACCATGAGTTCCAAGGACCGCTTCAGGTGAGCAGCAAGGGCTTCGGTTTCGGCGGGCGAATGATGACTCGTCTGCCGAGGGTTTCTCTCATCATGGAACGGGGGGTTTGGGTCCTGAACATGGATATCGTGGGTCGGCAGTTTTTCTAAATCCGACCATATTACCGGAACGACGTCCCCATTGGACGACTTGGCGCGATCCCACGAGCGCGCGCCCTCCATCTGATGAAATATGGGATAATGGCTCCTATCAATCTCATCGCGGCGGTAGACGTCGGCACTGATCAGATAGCCATCGCTCAGGTTAGCGCGGAAGACGTCCGCTTGGTGGGCGCTTGTGTGCGTTCGTAGCAAGGTGTCGCTGTTGACATAATAGGTGTCTGACTTGGCTCGTCCGGGGTGGTCCTTTGGGAAACCTAGGGAGTCGAAGTTTTGGTGCGCTGTGACTACAGGGCTGAAGTCATTATGGTATTTATAGGTGGACGTGGGAAATACGGATTCGATGATCTGCCTGGTTATTGATACGGGATGATCTTTTTGTAGATGTAACCGGCGTGGGACTTTGTCGATAATATTTTGAGGTATGTTGAACCAAGAATCCGTGTCATATTTTTTATCATGGATTGTTGTCGAGCTGGAGTTTGTTCGGCGCTGATATATCGAAATAGCTAGGCAAAGAATATGCTCGTTAAAAAGTCGAGCTTCGTAATAGATCGGTGTTTAATTGGACACACCTGACGGTAGAATTCCGCGACGGATTATTGGGATAGTGCTGCAGCTATTGGTATTGCGAACGATTGAATAGATTTCTCCCCTTGCTCGGAAGCGCAATGTGGTAAGCCGACTTAACCACATTGCTAGGAGCAGGTTTTATTTAAGCAGACTATCGTTGCTGTATAAGAATAATTCTTAAAGTAAGTTCATGAGATTTTGAAGTTGTCGCGATACTTGGACAAAATTTTTGATAAGGTTTAAAATTTAGGATCTACAGGTACATAGTACCTTAGCACATGTGGAACTGACCAATGAATTGCGCCATTTCGGGTACAGCCGTTGTGTCGGGTCCGCGCATCGGAACCGACCTTAACGTGTACCTGCACGATGAAACGCATACATCGGGATGTACATGTACATAAGTATTTGATCAGACGCAAGATCGAATGTTTTGGTACCCGTATCCGGTATTTTATTTACATGTATGTACATACAGTTACAGTAGTGTAGGTACCTCCGGTATGTTCAAACGCGCAACTACGCCAACGTTAATGCGCATGTATGTATTATGTTGTGTCATGTAGGTACCGGTAAGCAGTATCTTCAATGTTCTTTAAGGCACCTATCTACCTACAGTTACCCATCTATTATCTATAAGGTTACACTCAGTGCTGACATATACTGACCAAATTCTTCTTATTCTTATTTATTTTTTCTCCTTAGGCGAAAAAAGGCCGGATGAAAAATAATCACCGGTTTAACCGAGCCCGTAATTCCATTCCTTAGCTCCACTAAGATTGAATGACATGCCCGTCAGGTTAGCCGCCAACTTTTTCTCCGATGGACTTGGGTTTAGTTACACACCGTTTTTTTTATTATTTTTTTTTATCTGTACATGGCCGAGCGTTGCTGCAGGTCTGGGGCTTTTTTTTCTTCTTCTTTTCTTTTTCTTATCATATGTACTTACTCTTAACTGTCAATTCTTACATACTACACTCTCTTCTCATCTCTTTTCTTATTTTTTTGAACCATAATTTTGAAGGATACTAAAGAAGACAAGAGAACGACAGTAAAATAGTAAGCAAGGGAATTGAGATGTCTTCTTCCGTCCAGTCATTTTTCGAGAAAGGACTCTGATTAATGTAACATTCCCCAATAACCTATATCATTACCAATATACACCTACAATCATAAAAAGGAGGAAAAGAAAAAAAAGAAAAAAAAATCATGCAGTCCGTTCCAATTCCTCAGACAAATTCCCGTGAGCCGGCCGTGACCGCCACCTCCGCCGCCGCCGTCGCCAAGTCTAAGGCTTCGGAGAAGAAGAAACATAATAAGGAGGCCGCTCTAGCCCATGAGCGCATTTCTTATCCTTTCTGGTTCGGAGGTAGCGCCAGTAGCTTTGCCGCTTGCGTCACGCACCCACTTGATCTCGGTATGTATAAAGGAAAAAAGAAAAGAAAAGAAAAGAAAAAAAAATATCCCTTCCCTTGATTTCATGTCCACCAAGTCCTCGGCTCTCTCCGGCACCGGCCGCTAACCACCGGATGACGTGACGCTATCTAGTCAAGGTCAGGCTCCAGCTACGCTCCGGCGATGCCCCGAAGAACATGAGTGGCACCTTCATGCACATCGTGCGCGCTCAGGGGCCCCTCGGGCTGTATAACGGCCTCACAGCCTCGCTGTTACGGCAGATGACCTACTCCACCGTGCGTTTTGGCGTGTACGAGGAGCTCAAGGCGCGCACGACCAGCGCGCACGACGGCGCCAAGCCCTCGCTCGCCTGGCTCATCTGCCTCTCCACCTTCTCCGGCTTCCTCGGCGGCATCTCCGGCAACGCGGCCGACGTGACCAACGTGCGGATGCAGCAGGACGCGGCGCTGCCGGCGGCCCAGCGGCGCCTCTACCGCCACGGCCTCGACGGCATGTTTCGCCTGTTGCGCGAGGAGGGCGTCCGCAGCTGGTTCCGCGGCGTGTGGCCCAACAGCACCCGCGCCGCCCTCATGAACGCCGGCCAGCTCGCCAGCTACGACACCTGCAAGTCCGCCCTGATCTCCTACACCCCGCTCGGCGACACCACCGCCACCCACTTCGCCAGCTCCCTCTTCGCCGGCTTCGTCGCCACCACCATCTGCTCCCCCGTCGACGTCATCAAGAGCCGGGTGATGAGCACGAGCCACGAGCAGGGCATCGCCCACCTGCTCCGCGAGATCTACGCCAAGGAGGGCATCACCTGGATGTTCAAGGGATGGGTGCCCGCCTTTTTAAGGCTAGGACCGTAAGTTTCGCCCCCTTTTTTTTTTTAATCTTCCCCTCCCTCTTTTTTTATTTTTATTTTTTCTTTACTTTTTGTTTCCCCTCTTCGAAATCCGTCTAGCTGCGTGGTCGCTGCTAACGACGACAGGCAAACGATATGTACATTCCTATTTCTAGAAGCGCACCGCAAGGTTTATAGAAAATTTAAGGGCCTCGAGAACTAGAATTTTTAGCCTTCTTTTTCTGTCTTTTTTTCTCCTTTTTTTTGATCTTTGTTCGGTGTCGTGTCGTGTTGTGTTGTGTGTCGTGTACGGGACGAGAGGAGATTCTTGATATAACAACGATAGAAAGAAAAGAAAAGAAAAGAAACGAAATGAGGGCGAAGAGGAAGAAGAATGAAAAAAAAAAAATTACAAAGCTAAGGTTAAGGTAAGATAAGGAGGGATCCTAGAGGTTATACCCTAGAACGACGGCGTTTTAGAGCTCGAATTTTATAAGCATAGTCACAGGCGTTTTGGGGGAAAGTACTTTTTTTTTTTTTTTTTTTGCGATGGTGTCATGTTAGATAGATGTAACTATCTCAGCTAGGTAGATAGGTTATCGATCTAACTACCTAATCGGGGGTATACTACTTCCTTCTTTACTGGCTGTCACCTTTTGCTACTTAAGTATGAATCACGCGAATATGCCACGCGATCCCTGATGCGCAGAGAGAAAAACCAACCCTTTTTCGTCAACAGATGATGCATGAACGCCCTGTTCTCTAACCTGAGAACGTCCTGAACTCCCTTATAATCATGAGCGATAAAGTCAGAAGATGTATCAACAAAGAAAAACTCCCCAGAATCAGTCGCGACGTCTCAAGGTCGCGTATAATACAAGGTGTGCCGTGCTGGAAGGACTACCTCAGGTAACACCGGACTCGTTCAGGGATGTCCGGTGCTTTTCAACGCCAGCTGTTAGAGCCTGAGTTGCCATACGGCGTCGTTCCATATGCGGTGGCACCGCCTCCCCAGGTGCTAGCACCTCCAGGATTGCCGTAGGGTGTGTTATACCCTTGGTCCATATATCCTGCGCCAGTGTCCATCGCGTCGGGGCTACGAGGGCCATCGTAATCACCACTCATGCCCTCATTTTCTCCGAGTTCGTGAATGAGGCCAGCCAGCTTTCGCTGCAATTCTTTAACACCCTCAAGGATGATTCCATCTGACTGGATATTGCCGATTCCCTCGACCTCGAAGTAGAATCGAGATGGAACGGCATCGTAGTCGAACTTTTGGCCTTCGGCAGGAGGGTCCTCGACCTCGGCGTATTTCGACTTTGGCCTAGTAACAAAGTTAAATCATATTGATATATTATGGATATAAAAAGCGTAGAGAGACTAACCACTCAGACTCGGCGTCCCTCTCGTACCACATGTCCAAGTGATGCAATTTGTTGTGAGGATCATACTCGAAGCCGATGGCAGACACGGGTGACCATTTAGCATGCTCTTTCGCCACACCTTTTTTGGCGATACATGTGAGCTTCAACTCCTGGCCCTTACGTAGCTTGCAAATCAGCGAGCCAAGGCCGTCCGGGTCCGTGATGACGGGATTGCCGATATCGCTGTTGGGGCGATCGTAGCTGACGATCAGGTCCCGCGCGTAAACCTTCATCACATCATCGCTAGTACACTTCGCGTGAAGGTTAAGGATTACACTGCATCGTCCGCAATTTTGGTCGCAATCGCAATCGCGGGTGTAGTTGAGCTGGTCGATCTCGCTGGAATTGAGAGGAATCAATCCAAGTCGATGGGCAATGAACTCATCGGCAAGGACAGATGTGTTGACTGAAATGTCAACAAGGTCAATGGCGATGGTCGGGACCTCAGCATGCATAACGCGACGCAGGGAGTTGGCTAGGGATAGGTCGACGTTGCTAAGCTCGAAATCGACATGGCAAGGGTCGGCCTGCGATGTATTATCGTTAGCACTATAAGGAACAAAGAGCGACAACAACAAATTTTCATACAGCAGACACCTGGATCTTGGGACCGAAATCCTCTTTAAAGTCGGTATCCATCATGTTATCGTAAGACTCCATCGCAAGTAGTGCACTAGCTGGCGATGCTGATTGAAGAGAGTAATGGAATGGTTTAGATGAATGAGCGATAGTAACGCGATCACTTTCTTGAAAAAGAGTAGTTGATTTGTGTGTGTGGGCGTTGGAAGAATTTCTTGTCCTAAACACGAAGATGATGTAGGAGAGAAAGTTGATGAAAGTGGAAAGGCTGAAAGATTTCCGATACTTAGTAACATTAGAACTAAGAAATTAAGGCGGTGTAAATGGTTCTATTAGGTAGGTACCTACAGATGCAAGGCTGAATCTATGTAGGGTTTATTGTATGTCCGTACCTGCCATCTTTGTGACGTGCCCCTCGGCACTGATTAGAAGGCGCGTTCATATATTACTATACCTACCCTATTCGTATTTACGTACCTATTACTAATTAGTACTTGGGTACTCTAACTGTGGTAACTGCCTACACCTAATTGTTGAATGATGTTCGTATTGGGCCTTTGAATTATGTCGCGGGGCAAAACAGTAGGCTTAAATACCATACAATACCAGTGCAGAGTACGGTGTGGCCGCACCCACTTTTGCCATAAATTAGATATTGTGTAATAATATTGAATGTTTAAAGATCGTATATATAGGTATGCACATATAGAGACAAGTTAATAATATTAATGCAAACCAATATCCCATTACTTGAAGCACACAGGAAGGCGAGTTTTTTTTGGGCTTCTTCCGACAAGCACTAGGTATTAATATATATAAGCACCTACTGAAATCATCCTCTTCTTCGCAACCCTAGGCAAGCCAGAGATAGCAATGAAAAGTTCGCGTCACCTGGAGGCAGTGTAATACCAGGGACACGGTGGAAGCGATCATGCGCAAGCACAGAGGATGCGCTCCCTTGGTGCAAAAATTAGAATAATCACGATTGAGTTCAAGTAGAACTCTTTCAGAGATTAAACTGAAAAGAACAGATACTACACTTGATCTAAGCCAAAAGGCAAAGAGAGCTGAGGAAAGAAAAAAAGGAAGAGAAGAGAGAATTGAGAGTGGGAGGACCGCAATATATAGTAATTTCTAGGGCGGTGAGAACGGGCAGAAAAGAGTAGGCCCCGCTATTCCACAAAATTATTGTTCCGCTTCCAAGTTCTTGTTCCGCAACTGCAAGTGGGGCCAATAGGTAGAGCTCTCCTGCAAGCCAAAAAATTATTTTTCTGAAAAAAAAAAAAAGGTTATCGCCTTCGGTTCCGCTCGTATAAAAAAGCCTCCGATAATCATCCGCATACATAATATTATTATATACGGATACAACCTTTTTCAAGCCCTGTTCGCAAAAGGAACGGACTATCGTCAACCATCATGTTAAGACAGATTATTTTCAAATCACCTAGAGCAGCCTTGTTCAGCTCACGAACACTTGCGCAACGGCCTTTACAACGATTCCCACCCTCTCAGACAGTTTCAAGTTCTCTACGACCAACATTTGGTTCAAGCATAAGATGGTATAGTGATCAGGCCGACTCAGCAGTGAAAAAAGAAGGAGAAGAAGAGCCGAATGCGCAAGTAGAGAGTCAAGGTAGCGAGGCTGCCGATGCGCCATCTGATGCTGCAGCTGAGCTCAATAAAAAGCTAGAAGCTAAGGAAAAGGAGGCCATTGAGTGGAAGGCGAGTGCACCATAATAGGATACGACACATGTCGACAGAATGGCCTAACAATTTGTACAGGACAGGTACCTTCGATCGATAGCCGACTTCCGCAATCTTCAGGATCGAACGCAAAGGGAGATGAAGTCAGCACGCGACTTTGCCATCCAGAAATTTGCCAAGGATCTGGTCGATAGCGTCGATAACTTAGACAGGGCCCTGACAATGGGACAAGAGAAGATTAAAAATACGGAAGAAGAGAGTAAGAACGAGGACCTGATGAACTTCTACGAGGGTGTTAAGATGACGGAAACGAACATGCTCCAGACCTTATCAAAGCATGGCTTAGAACGTTTCAATCCCGAGGGAGAGAAGTTCAACCCCAATGAACACGAGGCAACGTTCATGACCCCAATGCCCGGCAAGGAGGATAACACGGTCTTCCACGTGCAACAAAAAGGATTTAAGCTGAATGGGCGGATACTTCGAGCTGCTAAGGTCGGCGTGGTCAAGAGTCAATAAACGACACAAGCACAAGCAACTGGTCCCATTTGTATAATACGAAAATACCATGTAAAGCACCTTAATCACCTCACGACGGGGCTGGCGTTGGGTAATGTATATAAAAATGCTCCTCTCACGAAAAAAAAGGCAGCCGGCGGAGACGAGGTCCTTATGATATGCATGGATGGCACGGTTGTCGATATCACGCAGCTTCTCGATCTAGATAGGGTCTTGAGATTCCATGTTGCGTAAGGCGGTTCCGGACAGACGGACTGGGGTGTCTACACTGATGAATATATCTTCAATTTTTGAAAATTTGCGACGTCCCTTTTCGTGTCTATCCTCGGGAGGTAGCAAATCTAAGTATTTCTATTGGAGCAAAGAGACCGAGTTGAATGACGGGATATAATAATCGTCCCATTTATATTTGGTTCCCCATTCTACGAAGTAGTTCATCCCTCTTTTCCATAAAACCAGCAGGCTCTAGTAGGAATTACAAAGTATAATAATTATCAAAATCACTATTAACCATAAGACCAAACTGTCACCTGCCACCAACCGAGCAAGACGATAAGGAGGAACAAGGGAACAAAAGCATGAAAGATTTCAAAGGCTGAATGAGTTGTATGAATGTAACGACTTTGATGGCTAGGGTAATGGGCGGCATGTTTCTGGAGAACAAATGCTTTTAAACAGATGGAATAAAAGTCGAATTCCCGGGATTTTAGACTTTTCTTAGATGATGTAAAGCTCGGACTATTGTGCTATACCAACGATATTTGATTGGATAAGAATCAATCTAAGCAGGTTGAAACTTCCCCCTTTACATACACTACCTACATAGTACATACATAGTGTAAATAGTACCTATATTAGTGCCCCACAAAAGCATTGGGCGTAGACAAAGTACATTGATCATAATTTATCACTTTTTGAACCAGTTTCATTTCTTTTTCTTTTTTAATTCATTCTTAAAAACCAAATCTTCTTTGATTCAGTTGTAATTCTATAGCATCGTTCACCCATTCAATATCAAGAAACTGATACTCGGGATTCCGTATAACGATGTCGCTTCCTGTAGCTGTCGCCAGGGATGGCTTCTCCTACTCAGGAGACCTATTTGTCGAAGTTGGTGGTCAAAATCGGCATCGACGCGCAACCGTAAAAGAACTCAAGGATCATTTCAAGTCCGGATCTGATAAAGATCATCCTGCCCATTGGTTCGAAGCTCAGCTTGTCCACTATGGTTTACAACCATCTAAGACCAAGGCCGTTGCGCGAATGCGCCTATTCGATGCCGTCAACGGAAAGGCCCTGTCTGTTCCCGCTCATATTCGGAAATTGGAGTCGGAGCTGAAGAAGGACTGGTCGAAGCTAAAGAGCGATGCTAAGAAAACCACCAAAACTACTGCTGTCGCCAAAGGCACTAAGCGCAAGGCCGATTCATCTAATGTCGATATGAACATCAATGTTGGCGACATCAACATCACCGTCTCCGCCAATAAAACGTCGTCCAAGAGAGCTAAGACCGTCAGCCGGGCAGCACGGTCTTCGCCTTTACCTCGTACCCCGTCCAAGACAACTCCTGCAAAGAAGCAGACGGCTCGTCGTGGTGGAATCCATCAGGGAACTAGTCGAGGGGGGACTCAAGCAGCGCAAAGCGTGACCTCATCCCCGTTACGATCTCTTGCCGCCCGCCGAAGCCGGCCGTTCTACCCCGCGGGTCGGATTCCCAGTTCGAGTAACTATCATCCGGAGGACGATGACGATGACGATGACGATGACGATGACGACATCCCACCGCCTCCGTACACAATGTATCCAGATGATTACAGCAATCCACATAACGATAATCACTCAGACGACGACTTGTCACCCTTGGGTCTTCTTAACGGCCGCTACGACGTCGACTGCCCCTATGTAACGGAGGAATGGGACTATACGGACTTTACTCTAATCATGACTCTCATCGGCACCGAGCTATGGGGTAGCTTCGACTTGGGCGTGGTCTCTGGGGTCCTACGTCTCCCGCATCGGCCCTTCGAGTCGTCCAAAGAATCCTTAAGCTTCCAGTGGCGCGGTCGCGAGACGGACGGCCCAATCATGTACGACAACACCGGCACCATGCGCTTCTTTGGCGGTGGCCTCGTCAAAGGCGAGCTTGACTACATGGGCATTAAGTTCGAGTGTCGCCGCCTGGATGGGCAGGGCACGCGTAGCGAGATGAGCGCGAACGCCCTACGCAGCGAGTGGAACGGATACAGCGAGAATGAATACGAGAGGGAGAGAGTCGCTCGCTGGTAGGCGGGCATGGTTCGCATGCTGGGCGTGTACTACGGAGTTACTACTTTAAGGAGGGGAAATTGAGGACTATTTGCGGGAGTTCATGGATAACTGTGACGGCGACGTTGTAGTAATAGGAAGGCTTCTTTGTTTTTCCCCCTCTTCTTCTTCGGTACCTACTTTTACTTTGATCTTATTCGAGGATTCAGATCAGGCGTTCTGCGATGTGCTCGCTAGTTAGGAAGCTTTGGGGAAACTAGGATGATATTGAGGATACGGAAGTCTTTTTTTTAAAGTGGCCGTTAGTCTGTTATCGGATGAGGCGATCATGACACGGTTCTTCTGTCATTCTTGCTATTGCTATACATTGCGTGCCTAACTACCTAAGTAACGTACTTAGTTGTGCGATCTTGTACTTACCAGCCTTAATAATTGAGAGCATTACGAACTACGAACTACGAACTCTTTTTTTTTCTTTTCTTATATTTAGGTAGTATGCATGCACGTGTGATAGGAGCCTTAAAGACGAAATCTTATCGTAATACGGGCGGGGTTTTATTATGTTTCTAGCATATAAGCTAGAATCTAGAAGTACATGAGGAGAGATATCTTGATGACCGTCAAGCTCTGGGAGAGATGCGGAGTCGACGACTCAATATCTTGTCCTGTAGGATCAGAAATAGAAAGCAGGGGAAAAAAAGGGGGGGCCATGGTGAGGTCAAAAAAAAAAGAAAAAAAAAAGAGAAGAGTTATGTGTCTGAAAAAGTAAACACAGCGAAAGCAAGAATGTAAATATCCCCCCTCCTCCGCCTTTTTCTTCTTCCTTTGATGAACGCAGCGATCCGGCTGGGTACTAGGTACTAGGCCGGTATAAGGAGGTAGTCTTGCCGCAAGTCGTCGGGGCAGTCGTTCAGCCGAGTCGAGTGTCTGCGAGCGATAGATAGAGTCCGGCGCAGACGGGTTGGTATGTTGTCGACTTGAGTCTTGAGCTGAGTTGAGTCGGACTGGTAGTAATAGCAGAGGGGAAGAAGGAGGAGGAGGGGAAGTAAATTAAAAGAAGTAGTAGTAGTATGCGAGCAATGTCTATAAACCGAAAGAAGGAAAAAAAACCCGGAGGTTCGTGAAAGAGTAAGAAGCAGCAATAACAACAACAACTACAATAACAACAACAACAAGAAGAATGCATTTTGTAACCGAGACAGCGTAGATATTCCCCCCCTCCCCTTTTTTCTCCTTTTGACGAGGTTTTGACGCCGGGTCGCGTAGGTCGTTTTGGTGTGTATTAGAATTAGAAGGAGAGTGACAAGGGACTAGGGAAAAGGGGGGGGGGCGAAGGGATCTTATTCGTGCAGACGACCAAGTTGTCGTATATGAAGCTGGTGCTCGGCGGGGTATATCATGTAAAAGAGAAACGACGAAAAAGAGAAATAGAGGTGAGAAAGAAAAAAAAATGAAAAAAAGAAGTAGTAAATTAAAAGGTGAAGAAGAAGAGAAGTGAAGAGAACTGAAATGAAAAGACATTGCCATGGCAAACATGGGCTATAGAACGAGCTAACACGTCGTCCCAAGCCCGTAACGTAAAACAGGAAAAAAAAAAAAGAGAAACGGCCCAAGACCGATATGAAAGCATAGGCCTGTCCAGATCTCCATCCGTCAGCCTTTAGGTATCAGAGGCACGCAAAGTATGCCTGTAGGTCATCGGCTCGGACGGAAAAAAAAGGGCTGGGAACCGAAAGACGGCCTTCGCCTTCGCCTTTCCCTTGCTTGTCCTTGGGGGGATCTGATCAGGACCAGCTTTGGCCATCCTGCTCGCCTGCGTGGTCTCCGCCGCGCTGGCTCTACTTTCCGCCGCTCTGCGCTGCCGAGCGAGAAGCCTCGCCGTTCTCGCGGACGGCCCTGAAAAGAGAAGAGGTGGCCGCGGTAGCAGCAGTAGTAATAGTAGCCGCGCGGGAAGACGAAGCTTCGCCGCTTCCGCCGCGTGCGTTGTTGCCGTTATGGGTGCTGCTCGCCTGGGGATTGTAGGCAGGGACCCGTACCTGGGCGAACATGTCGTCGTCGCCGCCGAGCAGGTCGGCGAAGACGGTGGGGGGCGGCGCGGCGCGGCCGGCGACCTCGTCGTAGATTTCCTGGGGGGTGGCCTTGCCGACCATGAGGCACTGCTCGTTGATATCGAGCTCGATGCGCGCGATGCGCGCGGCGTTGGACCTCTGCTTCCTGCGCACGTCCTCGGTGCGGATGAGGGCGCTGTCGAAGCGGTACTGCACGTCGAGCACGGCCATGGTGATGTGCTCCTTCACGCGGCTCTCGCGCTGGGCCTGCTGGCGGCGCTGCTCCTGCGCCGCCTGGGCGTCGGTGCGCTGTCGGTGCAGCAGCGGGATGTACGTGAGACGCAGACAGGCGCGCTCCGCCTCTAGCTCGCGGATTCGCTTCTCTTGCAGGGCGATGGCCTTGTGGAGCTCGTGCTCCTCCGCCTCGTGTGCCGCGATGGCCTCGTACTGGGTTCGGATGTAGTTGGGTAGGAAGGGGCCCGGGAGCGAGGCGACGTTTTGGCTGTCCATTGTCCCGGAGACGCGCTCGACTTCGGACTGTGTGATAGAGAGGGTTGGGTTAGTTCTTTTTTTTTCCTTCCTTCTTTCTTTCTTTCTTTCTAGGCTTTCCCAAAATTTCCCGACCATGTATTAGAGTAGGGGAAAAGGGTATGTTGAAGGACGATAGTAAACTTACCTTAGTATACACCTCATTAGTGCCAGAGGGAGGCATTTTCTCGGTTCTTCCATAAATGTGATTACGGTATTCCTTGGCCTCGAGAGGAGCCATGCGAGTGTAGCTATCGTAGAATACTGGGGCAAGATGCGCATACTCATCGACTCCGGGTGACGAGTAGACAATAGAAGGATTTTGGGGAACCTGATAGGTCGGGGAAATCTTATCACCCGTCTCCTGATCCTTCTGTTGCTGAATAGTATTGAGGTAGTGAGGGTAGCGATGAGTGTTGGCGGTGGAACCCTCCGGACGAGTTCGTGTAGCTGTAGCTAGGACCTGTTCGAGTCTGTTAACGAGTATTCTTTCTACTCTACTAAGATTGATAAAAGAAAGGAGTAAGCTGGAATTAAACTTACGTTCTTAGGGTCCTTGATATCCTTATCATCCCAGCGCTTGCAACCTTGAGCCCAGTTTAGGAACGTGCAAGGAGAGATGCGACCACTGGGCTTAGAGCCTTCGTCATCATCTCCGTCACTTTCCCAGTCGAAGTGAAATGCCTTTTCCTTCTCGTGAGCTATGGCGGCGTTGACATGAGCCACGCAGGATAGAGACTCAATGTGACTGATCCTAGGCTTCGGAACGTCAAAGATGGCCTCTCGGGGAGAGTCCCCGGCCATATTCTCCGATTCCAGAGCTCGGTCCATCATTTTGAGCATACTGATAGATACGCGTATTAGTTGTTTATGTCCATTTCGTATCATAGAGAGTAGGCGAAAGTAGATAGTTGACTTACTTGGAAATGTCCCCGTTCTTGGTAATATCCTGAGATTGCTTTGCTTCATCAGGCTTTGCTTCATCAGGCTTTTCATCCTTGAGCTTGATCCAATCAAAAAGAGGATCATCTTGTTCACCCAAGGAAGGACCACGCATCGCGACATAGGCCTTCATCATGGAGTTGGTGAAAACCTGTTTGTCATCGCCCTCGTGAGCCTTGTTGGCCTTGGCAGTACAACCAGGAAGGGGATGCTTCGGGACATCGACTTGGCCAACGCTAGACATCAACGATGCCATACGCTCATTTCGATTGATACCAAGTCGAGACATGACGGCTGAAATGGTGGAGTTCTCTTGAGGTCGGGCGTTGGAGCGATTAGAATCAGGATTGCTTGAGTATTTCACAGTCTCGTCCGATTTAGCAGATGTAGATGTGTGTATCACAGTGACATTAGAGTCAGAATTGGAATTGAGGGAAGAGTAACAATCATTAGATGCTAGAGGAGCATGGTTTGCGCCTGTATATGGGAGAAAGTTAGCTCATTCCGGTTGCAAAGTAATGGAAGGGAATTAGTCTCGAGTAAACTGACCTAACTTGTCATCCCGTTGGACTGCTTTAATAGTAGTGTCACTCATTTTTATAGCTACGTCAACTTGGACGTTGCTTGGCGAGTTATGTCGAGTTATGTCGATGAAAGGAGATCCGATAAATTAGAATGACGAAAAGGGTTGAGGGGACAATGAATGAAGCAGTCGACAGATATTATTAACAACACCTGGCAGAAACGAGACAAAAGTATCGATAGTGATGGCAGTTTGAATAACTTTGGACCACTTTGATTGCAAGATGTTGATAGTAGATAGAATGGTTTGACGTTGTGGTAGGTAGAAGGAGAATAGGTAGACGTTGAGGAAGAAGATGAGAAGAGGAAGAGAAAAAAAAGATGTGCGGCAGATTTTTATCTACGACGGACAAGAACGTGATTGCAAATAATTATCGTTTCAGGTACGCGGCTTCCTATTCTGAATAAATGTTTCTCGATAGGTCGTGTGCAAGTGAATGTGCAAGTGAATGGACGTCGAGCACTCGTTGCCCATGGTCGGCAACAGACGGCAACAGATGTTTCTCTGTTGTTATGTACCGAACCAAGTGTATATATATGTATGGGTACCTAAGGCAATTATCTTGTCATTAATAAATGTACTTTATTTAGGGGTAGGCTAATGGTTATTGTTTCTAACTATCAGACCTCCTTAAGGTAGATTTATGCTGTAGACACTGACCTGTCTGGGAGGATGGTTGGGAATGACTCCTTTTTGCATCTCCCCCCTTTCCCCAGAGGCCGTGATCCTAACTCCAAATATTCATCATCACCATTCTTTATCTTTAATATGAGAGAATTCGTGCTAGGCTTAACGAATATTGATAGAAAATTATCGCAGATCTTAATCGCATCGAAATAGGGTTTCGTACACAATGAAGCCCTCACTTTTTTGCTTTGCCTTTAGTTCCGCTGGCTTTACCCCTCTGTCTTTTGGCCGGTCTTTCACTTCCGTCCTCGTCCTCGGCCGCAGCCGCTTTCCTCCCACCCTTCTTCGAACCCTTAGCTTTTGGTTTTTTGATGTATTTATCTTTCTCAATATCAACATCCTCGTCGTCTTCAACGGCTTCGGCAACTTCGACCGCCTCTCCGTCGTCATCGTCGTCCATTGCTTCCTCGAGGTCCGGCTTGTCCCTGGATGCCTTCTTCGGTGCCACCACGCTGGTAGCCTTCATAAAAGGGATTGGGTGTGACATAACATTGTACCTGTACATGTTAGCTTAGGGATTCATTGTATATCACGTATAATACGTCGAACTTACAGCCTTGTGAAAGTGGCCTTGGTTTGGCTGTCGATGTTGACGTGACCTTCGTCTTGAGGACCAACGCCAAGTTCCTTGATCGAATCGAAATCTTCCTTAGTGAGAAAATAGCTGTCCAAGAGCTTGATAACTTCCTCCACGGATTCTTTACCCTCATCGGCCAGTCTCTTGATGAGCCGCGTCCACAGCACCGGTAGGTATTGCTGACGGATCTCGTGATGGTCGCCAGAGGACCTAAGCCGCATATGGGAATGGATTTCACGGGTGAATCTACCCAGTTTACCATATTTACTATTATTACCGAGCCAAGACGTAAAATTCGATCCTATGAGCTGACCAGCCACGAAACTAGCTGGCCGCACCGTGCTAAAGATGGCGTGGGTGGGCATCAAGCTCCACTGCTGCTGTGGGCCATGAATCATCCGGTCTACCAGGTCGCCGTCGCTGATGCTTTCCGCTGCCTTGTCAAACATCTCTAAGGCTTTGAGGTTACGTGCGCGTTGACTCTTGAACTTGCCCTGGCCCAACACGGCCGGTTTAGTACGCAAGTAATTCTCTTGTATCATCAAATAACTGAACTCGTGATCGTTGAAGTAGAGCTCGATCTTGTCGTTCAGAGTCGCCTTACTTGCGGCAGAGAATAAGTCGCCGCCGAGCATCTTCTGGCAGATATCCCACGGCTTCAACACTATCGACTTCTCCCAAGCCTTTGACATATTTTTGCCCTGGTCATAATCCATGGATGATTGGTCTAACCTGATAGTAGATAACATGTTGATTATCTGCCTGATATCCCGGTTACTACCTTCGATGAGAGCATCGAGAACCTGCGGCGACAGTTTAAGGCCCTCCCGGTGGCAGACTGTCATCATTCGCGAGCGGATCTGGTCAACCGTCGGACGTTGAAATTTGACGTCGGACGCCACAAAATCGAAGGGCTTCATCTTCGGCAGTTTTCGCTCGTTGCAGATCAGAATAAGCGGGACTTCAGTCGTTTTGCAAAATTTGGCTAGGGCGCCAACACCTCCGCGATCACCGGCGGACATTCCATCAACCTCGTCCATGATAAGTACGATCTTTTTCTTCTCTTCGTCCAACTTCTTCCCGTCCCCTGCGAAGTAGCCACGAAGGGAGGTATTGTTCATAACCTCGCTGACACCAGATTCTACGAGCTTTTTGCTACGCGTATCGCTGGCGTTACTCTCTATCACGTCGTACCCTTCAAGCTTAGCAGCGAGGTGCGCCGCTGTCGTCTTGCCGATGCCTGGAGGTCCGGAAACGATTATGGCACGGGAACCGCCCATGCCGTCCGCGCCTCGCTTCTGGAACTTATACTTGCGCGACTTGGGCCAGTTCCTCAACCAATTTTGGATCTTTTCGACGGCTGCTTTATTGCCACAGATGTGGTTCGGTTGGGTTGGAGCGTACTTCACCGTCCACAATTGAGCAAGGGGGACAGGGGAAACCGAAGGACCGGCGCCACGCGCAGCAGCAGCCTTCTGCGCCTTCTCTGTCTCTATCTTTCGAGCCTTTTCTTCTCGCTCCATCTCGGCAGCTTGCTGCTTGATCTTTTCTTCTTCCATCTTGCGCTTCTCCCGGATCTTTTCGGCGCCCTTCCCGCTACCACCCCCAGCAGGAAGGCGGCGAATGAGTTGGAATAGACCCTCTTCGTTGATAGTCTTTAAGCCGTGCCGACGAATCGTGTCTAATTTTTTAGGACCTGCATCATCGCCCAACACCACGTAGCTGGTCTTACTACTCGGCGCACCAGTGATTTTTCCACCATATCGCTTCACCAAAGCTTGAGCTTCCTCGCGCGCAATAGTTGATAGTTGGCCGGTAAAGACGAACGTAAGCCCAGCAAGACAATCTTCTTCGCCCTCGGGCAAGTCTGCCGTGGGATTGGGTGGCGGGCCGGTGTTACCTCCTCCCGCTGCCGCCTTTCTCCAGTCAAATTTGGCATCCGGATCCTTAGCTGGCGGTGTCGGTGGTCTAACTAAAGGAATATCATCAAAGATCGCCTGGATCTCCGCGGTCTCTGGTTCATCTAGCTTCTTGGTCTTCTGGGCCTTGATCTTCTTTGCCGCTGGCTTCTTACGAGACGGAGGTTCATCATCCTCTTCTTCATCAGATTCGGATTCGGGCGTCTTCCTCTTCGTTGGGGCGGAAATAACACCAGCCTTCGTAGATCTGGTAGATTTTGACGTGGTAGGTGTATTATCTATATCAACCGGCTTACTACGAGAAGCAACTCTCGTAGGCTTAGGCAAATGGTCTTCTTCGCTATCCTCCTCGGCGTAATCATCGTTTCTTATCTTGTTGCGGCTCTTGGCGTCAGCAGCAAAAATATCATCCCCAGCATCTGCATCGTCGTCTATAAATGCATCCTCGTCGTTAGCTATGTCACGTCGCTTAGATCTGGCTGAAGGCCGCTTCTTCAATGCCATCTCGTCATCTTCATCAGGAACTGCAGCGTATTTTGGGACCGTCTTTTTCGTCCTGGGGCTCGACCGTACTTCGACCTTGGCTTTCGGTTGTGGCTTCGGCTCGGATTTTACAGCTGGTTTGCTCTTCGACTTGCTTGATGCGAAGTACTCGCTTGCCGTAGTGTCGATGCCCTGGACTTTACTACTACTAAAGTTGATTTTTAATATTTGAAAGATTGATTTCAAGGCAAGAGACATGACTCACGCTGTCTTCTTTGGGATAGATTTAGTAGTCGGTTTCTTCGTCCTTTACGACTTGTCAGTTTAGCCCTGGCCGGATATGCCCTCGCAGGACAATGATTCTTCTACTTACTCAACAGTAAGCCCGTCATCTTCATCCTCGTCTTCATCACTGTCATCTATAACCTTCCGACCTCCTGTAAGCTCCTATTAGTTACGGATCCAATTAGTCGGGTTCGAGATGAACGCACTACGTCTTTTAGATGTATCTTCTTCTACTTTCTTCGAAGCAGGTTTCGAAGGTTTTGCAGCACCGCCTTTAGGCCCGAAAAAGGCACGAATATCTGACATGTTGATCAAGTTCCCCAGTACCGCCAATGATCAAAGGGATTAGAATGGTGATGTTGTATTGAAAATAAGTAGAAAAAGTGGACAATTTGCAGAAAGTTTGAATGCTTTGACGCGAATTATGACGCGCTCACGCTGAACTGACCCTGAACACTCTTTAATTGAATCGATTAGCGCGAAACATGTAAAACTGGGTCACTTATGCCTGGTGTACACGGTACGGAATACTACATATGCAAGTAATGTACTTAATGCAAGCTTCGGGTACGTAATGTGGGTCAACATATACATAGTACTTTGTACCCTGGTTTTCTTTCGGAGCTTTGAAGCTTTTTGACTTTGAATCTTGATCCTCAAATTTCAAGGCGAAAAAAAAAAGCGATGATTAGGCCTTCGCCCATCAAATTCCCTATACCATCATAATAATGCATTCCAACGCACCATCATACCTCGTCAGGACATTTCGGTCTCTGAGAATAAGTCCTACTTTAATTACGCAACCATCGATAAGATCAAACGCCTCGATCTTCTCCCCCAGCATCCAGTCTATCCAAAATGTCCGCCTCTTTTCTGCGACAGCTTCTATGGCTGGTAACTGGCTGGAGCCTAGTTTAGATCGCAAAAAGAAGATGATGAAGGGAAGGCCGAGAGTAGCGACTGGTGGTTCTGTCAAAGGGACAACCGTGGTGTGGGGAGATTACGGACTACGAATGATCGATCACCATCGAAGGATCAGTGCACAACATCTGAAAGTCGCGGAAGACACGATTAAACAACGACTGCGTGGTGAAAAATATCGGTTATATAAGAGAGTGTGCTGTAACGTTGGCGTGTTCATCAGCGGCAACGAGGTTTGCACCCCCGGCATTCTCTCCATGTGTTCTTAATCCCTAACTCACATGTATAGATTCGTATGGGTAAAGGAAAAGGATCATTCGACCATTGGGCTGCAAGAGTAGCTGTAAATCAGATTGTGTTGGAACTGAGAGGGATGATTCACGAGAAGATTGCGCGTGATGCATTCCGGTTAGCTGGCAACAAGCTACCTGGTAAGCTCCATGTCCTGCTACGCGCAACATTACAGAAGCGGTCCTAACATATTATTTAGGACAATGGAAGTTTGTGAAAAAGGGAGAGCCACCGATGGTCGGGATTACCAAATTAAAAGGAGTTACGCTGGAAGAGTTGAAAAGACCACGACGAAAATTACCAGCGGAATCATTAGCAGCAAGTCCTTCAACGTCAAGCTCAGACAGCCAGACGCCGTTAAATCTTCCATGATTACAAACATCTATCACATACACACGTACTATGTAAATAAAATGTATAAAAATAAAATAGCGGCACGTAAAATCAAGTTTTGTCTGAAGGTGGTTGTTTATCAGGTAGGTATCTAGAGCATCACACCTACATAGTTAACTCCCGTCTCTTAAGGTAGACGGGCTAAAGGTATATACCTCATAAGAAGAACATGAATAAATTCATGTTGACAAGAAGACATATCGTATATATACAGGTAGGTACATATTAGAGGCCCTAGCTAACCAAAGTCTAAATGTTAAAGGGTTATGTACGGTAGGTACTTGTTAAGGTACAACACCTACCCCTAAATGTAATTATCCCTAGTATACATCAAGCACATTAAGTTATACTACTCGAGAAGTATAACAGTGAAGGCAAGTGCTTTGAGTCAAGTGTCTTTCCAATATACATAGAATCCTCACGAGTGCTCCTTCTCATCTTATAAGCCTTACTTTTACTTGTCTTATATCATGTATATATACCTATCAATAATCAATAATCAATAATCGTTAGAATTATAGAATTCTACACATACTTGATTTCTACATGTATCATACATACGTGATTCCATCACTCGCCTTGCAAATTTATTGAAAATTCCACCAAACATTACCTACCTACCTAACATACCAATCCTAACGCTTGCGAGAAATACATGTCCTTACTTACATAGCTTAATCCGACCATGCTAATTTTCTCATTATGTTCTTAGAGATAAGCATCATCCTAAGACGGTCGTTACTCTTGTCCTCGATAAGAAAAGCTCTAAGAGTATGCTAAATAATAGTACTTTGCCTTGTTATGGCTGAGTATACTGAGATTGAGCTCAAGACCTTCGAACTTTCCAGCGCAGAGTCTGATTCGTCCTTGTCCGTGACCTCACTCGCGTTGGTCTCTGATACACCGTCTTCTCAACTTTCCTCTGACGAGCTTTGTCGATTAATCTTGTCAAAGCAACTATGGCTCATCTCCTCAGGTATATGTCGAATACAAGTCACAGTGACACAGGATCAGCTGTCTACCTCTTTCCCACGCGACATGGAAATTGGATTCTTAGAATATTTGGCAGATGCAATCTGTCATTGTTCTGTAAGACATGTCGTATGAGTCTCTCTCGTGCGTTTACTTATGCGGATTCCTCTAGCTCTGGCCTGCTCTCGGTCTAATAATCAAGCAAGAAGACATACAATATCAACCGCTATATGAAGGAGCTCCGAACCTCTATTTTATTGTCGAACACCCGCATAAGTCATCCATACTCTTATCCCCCCAACATAATCCCACCGCTCGACTCAGTGGAATAGAATGCCTCTTCCGTTACCAATTTAGCGGCCATAATCCTTCCGGTACTGATGCTGAACCGCCTATGATACACAATTCCGGTGTAAAAGATTTTTCATCTGAGGTGGCCTTACATCTTGAGGAACCGGGTTTAATCAATGCTCGGTACGAGGACACGACACTTGACTATCATTGGCAAGACCCAAGAATGGACGCTTTTGCCAACCAAGTTCGAGAGAAATGGGATGCTGCAGCTCACCTAGCTCAGTTAGCCTTACATGTAACGATTGGCATCAAGAAACGCATACGCGGTGTGAGGCTATTCCAGCTCGATATTAGACCATCACTTCTTGAATTAGCGCCTGCTATCTGGAACGCCCACTATCTTAAGGTTCCATCCCCTCGTTTAAAGGACGAGACGTGTTACTAACAATGAGAGCCAGGCGGTGACATTTCATGCGGCGGCTTTTCCTTCTATCTCAACGATTCTAGCAACATCTTCCCGATATAAATCGTTACGTCTAAAGCAAAAGAGTAGAAAGATGCTAGTAGACAATACCCTTAGTGGTAACAACGTTGTCAATACGGAAACGGATTCTGATCCGAATAGTTACCATCTTTCTATTCAACAAAGGCTGTGGGACTTGATACAAACAAGGCTAAAACCGACCATAGGCATAAAAAATGTCGACATAAGCATTTGTTCGCAGTGGGACAATATTACAAATGAAGCCCTTGGATTTATGCCTTCAGGGGTTGACGATCTAGTTGAACTTGACGACATAGATTTGGCTGACGTAGAAGAAGGCATTTACAATGGGAATATTGACATCAATAGTTCTCCCCGTG
The DNA here is from genome assembly GCA_902806505.1 of Hypoxylon lienhwacheense. NCBI lineage: Eukaryota > Fungi > Ascomycota > Sordariomycetes > Xylariales > Hypoxylaceae > Hypoxylon > Hypoxylon lienhwacheense. Next base: position 455,756 of record CADCWW010000002.1, on the reverse strand, counting down.
GACATTGGCCATCAAGCCAGCTCTCAGCATTCGAGGCCCGAAATTATGGCAGTGATTTTGATACAACAGAAGAGTACCAGGAATGGTGGGACGAGAACGAGGATGTCGACTTTGAGGGTGTCGAGTTTATGGATGAAGACGCCCTCTTAGATGGTATCGACATGGTGGAAGAGATCGGTCATCTACCGAATAGTAATTGTCAGGATGCTGCTGCGGACCGACGCTCTTCAAGGTCAGAGGAGTTGCGCAGCATTATAACCGCGCAGCATTATACCTATAATGACTTCGATGATCCCATTTCATTTATTGATGACCCGCACGTATCAAACTATCCCCATGATGTTGAGGATATCTCCGATACCGCAAGCGAGGTACAATATAAACCAGGAGTTAGGTTTCGGGACAAAACACAGCGATATATACGCAAAGAGTGTGACGACCTTCTCATGAGGCCGGAGGGATTGGTAGATAAGAACGGCTATCCGAATCAGGAGTATATCGATTCGGGGATCTTAGAAATGTATTAACGGTATTGACAAACATACAAGACCGGTTTACAAGATGATTATATGTGCTAGACGGGGCCTGCTGTCATCGAGGCACTTCTATATCCTACCAGAAACCCCCAAATGCTGGATACCGGAGTTCTTCGCAACAAGACTTTATCCCCCACTGTACAATGACTGTCCACTCCAATAACACCCCTTTCTTGGCGTATGCGTCGCATTCTATTTACCGGAGACAACCACGAGCTCTCATAGACGGAGGATAAGAGGGCAATTCTCGAGTGTAAACGACATCCGCGTTCAGTTTCCTTCATGGCGTAGACCGCGCCCACGGCGGAGCGTCTCCATCATTTCGCCGGGGCCTTCCCCGCGACCTTCTTCCCCTTGGGTTCCTTCTTCTTCATCTGCTCGGGTTTCAAGGTGGCGTGGTGGATGTACCATATAAAGACGGACTGCAGGATCAGGATGACGAGGACGACGACGAGGATGACGAATATGTAGGGCTGATCGTTCAGGGTGGCGACGGCGGCGTCCGTGGCGCCGATCTTGGCCATGAATCCGAATTGGCCTGACATCTTGGCTGTTGTTGTTGATTCTATCCTGTACTGTTCTGTTCTGTTCTCCTATTCTGTTCCGTAATGGATTTTGAGAGCGAGATTATTTTTAGGTCTTTCAAAATAACTTCAAGCCGAGAGGTCCTTGAGTGAGTGGATGTGGTGTAGAGACGAGTGAAGGAAGTCTACGGGCCAGTAGAAGATATATGTACCTAAGGGATATATTAAGGTGCACCAGTCACGCTATGAATGAAGGATAATAAATAATAGAGAATAGAGAACGAATATAACGATGATAACCTCACTTATCCAAGACCAAGATCAAGGAGAAAGAATGAGGGAGGGAGAGAGAGGCCTACAGGCTACGGTTCTATGTTTTTGTATCTGTATTAAGTAATACATTGAAATCGAGACAAGAGGCGCCCTGTTAGCGTCGCGCTTCTCGACTGATTGAACTGACGATGAGGGTCCCCCCTGTGAAACTCGAATGTTTCAGACCTGCGGCAAAGTCGACGAATTCGGGAGGACCAATCATTGATAAGTGGTATGTCTTAGAGAGGGTTGTAGTAGATTATCCTGGTAAGTTACTTTGAGATACTTACCTACTTTATTTTGTAAGTTGCGATTACTTTTATTTCCTTGTATGTTTGAATGTTCTTATACACTTCCTTGCGTATTCTTCTCACACTTAATAAGGATTTAAAGGTTAATTTGAAACCTTATCTCTCAATTGACTTTCCACAGCCAAACAAATGGAAACCTTAAAGATCCAGTAAAATACAGGGATCTACAATCATGTATGTACATATGTACGGAGTACACGCTAGTATCATGCGAGGTCCCCCACCGCGCATCTAATCGGTCAAAGGTCCACCCGAGCCGAAGATGCGGGCTTCGCAAAAAATAATTTCAATGTATCTCATTGATACAATTCGCATGTACCAATCGAGTATCGCATCTTCATCTTACACCGTCGCAGACATAATAAGGCGGGTATTTGGACATTAGAGAATGCGATGAGTGTAGCACGACCAGCTCGGTGTCTGCTTTCTAGGCGGCTCGCCGCCGCCGCCGCCAAACCAGCAACACCGGCCGCACAATGTCACGCTTCTTTTCACACTTCGGCGCAGCTGGCCGGGAGGAGAAAACCTAGGTTTAAGAGCATACGAGCCGAGGAGATGGGTCTCATCACGCCGCAAAAGGTTGAAGAGTTTAGTAAAAATACGTTTCCTCACTATAGCCCCGAGGAAATAGAGATCTTGAAGAAGAGGTACACGCCCGAGCAGATGGCCGCTCTCGAAGCTGGTGAAGCGTCTATCGACCCCAACGATCTGACGATACAAGGACGTCTGCGAAAAGATCCCTACCGGTTACCGTACCTCGACGACTTCAGCAAGATCTATCCCATCATCGACAAGCGCCCTAAAACCCTCCCGCCTCCCAATCCGAACGTGAGGTTCATGAATCGCGAGGAACACGCCAAAGACCTGACCGAACGTCTTGAAAAGCTGATGCCAAAGGATGTCAACTTTGAGGGCATGTCTAATGAAGAGAAATTCAAATTACTCAACCAGCGCATCGATTTCTCAATGGAAGAAGCCAAGTATTTCCTCGAGCCGGAGACCCTCGTAAATAGTAACGGGCCCTCGAACTCGGCCCTCGCACCGTCGCTGGGGAAGAAACTCTCCGGCGTGGCCGGCAGATTTAAAGCGCCGATCGATCCGGCGGACGACGGCTTGGATGATCAGGGTATATACCAGGCCCTGAAGAAACGGACAGGTCTAGGTGTGCAGGATATCTTAAGCATTACCTCCAAGATCTTGGTCACTCGGATAGTCCACAATCAGACTCGTCTAGGCAAAATTCGTAGTACGTGGGTATTGGCTATTGCCGGAAACGGGAATGGGCGGCTCGGCATCGGCGAGGCCAAGTCCGTCGAACCGGCCGTAGCCCGGCAGAAAGCCAAGCTCCTCGCTATCCAGAACTTGCAGCCGATTCGGAGGTACGAAGATAGGACCATATATGGCAACGTGAGGGGCAAGGTCGGCGCAACCATAGTCGATATCGAAGCCCGCCCGCCAGGTGAGTTATCCGCATGCCCTCCTACCTCTCACCTACTTGCGTAAGTGATAATATTAACTCGAGCAAAAAAGGCTTTGGCCTACGTGCCTCTCACCGACTCTTCGAGATATTCCGCTCCGTCGGTCTGCACGATATCGCCGCGAAGATGCCGAGGGCGAGGAATCCGATGAACTCCGTAAAAGCATGCGTCCTGGCCCTACAAATGCAGAAAGATCCCGAGGAAATCGCGCTGGGAAGGGGGAAGAAGCTGGTGGACCTCCGGAAGGTCTATTACGGCGGAAATGTATATTAACGAAACCCATGTGAATACGCGGCATGTAAGCCAAGCTAAGCGCAACCAAAACGCGGAATATATCTCATGTGCATGTGTTTGTCATTGATTTTGTTTGGGTATCTTCCGTGATGTATCAGACGTACGTAGCCTATCCGTAGCATACCCCGATGCTGAATCATACCATCTCATTCCTTCATTCTCTTATGGGTTGGTAGTCGTGGTTGACATCATAACCTCTCGCAGTCTTGGGCGGTCAACGATGTCTTCAACCAGTAGAGCCTCACATTAATGCATGTTCCTCATCACGATCAAACCTAGCGACAAAATTTCCAGTTCGTCCTAGTTCAGGCTGACTCAATGCGCCACAGACATCTCATTTCCAGTCCTCCTTCAGACTCGCCACCTCAATGTCCGCAGTAATCCATCGTTACGTTACGGCCAAGTAGGTAGGTAGGTAGGTAGGTAGATAGGTCGGTCGAGGTACCTAACCGGAAGAAAAAGAAAAGTACGAGGGCGACGAGGACGACCCCGACGCTAAGAAGCGGCAGCGGGAGCTCCTCAAGTCCTCGGCTGGTCGCCCCAGTCGATCTCCTGCTGCAGCACGATGCTGTAGACGCTGGCCTTGAGCAGGGTGAAGACGAGGCTCGTCTTGCGCTCGAGCTCGCGCAGGCCGTCGAGGATCTCGGTCGTGGGCTGGCCGGCCAAGGTGTCGAGGACGACGGCGAGCTGTGGTGGTGGTGGTTAGTTTATTCTCTGTCCTTCTTCTTTGCTCCCCTTCTTTTTTTTTTTTTTGTCATGTCGAGCTGGGGAAGAAGAAGAAAAGGGGAGGTGGGAGAGCAAATCGTAGGTAGATAGTGCGAGACGTAGACGACTCACCTTCTTCATGTTCTCCGCTAGCCGCTCTGTATTCCTCGAGGACCTCCTGCTCGAGCGGCGAGAGCTCCGGAGGAGATAGCAGAGTGTTGGGTACCTGTCCTTCCATCGTGAAGTGAAGGGGGGGGGTTGATGGCGGGCCGAGGATGGGAGACGCGGTAGTTGATGTTAAAGAGACGCGTTTGGACGGAGGGGTTCTGGTCGAATAAGGTACCTACAGGTATGATGCACCCCACATTAGGTAAGGTGAAAAGTACGGACCTACATACAACTTACGTAGTACATATCAGATGGTAATGCATAATTTCCAGATAAATCTGATATGGGTCTGGTACATTATCTGGTTACGCAAGAAGTATCTTACATGTACCTGAACGCGGGGCGATGTACCCCCAATGTGTTGTACTATGTAATCTCATGTTACCCTCACGAGGTACATGTACCAGGTCTGTCTCATGAGATCAAATGTCTTCGGCGATAAGAAACGAGTGAACCAATGGCGCACTATGGTTTAATAATGACCAGGGTTAATTAGTGCCCACTATATCGTATTTCCGCAGCCCCACCTAGAACATCTCACCTCGAACTTACCGAGCTTCGTAGTTCATAAAATCATCCTTCTTTTTTTTTTTTTTTCTTCTTTTCCAAGTATAAATAAATCAAGTCTATGGACGTGCTCCGCATCTCCGAATTGTGATCCGATCTCCGAAGACTTAGTTTTACACATGGCAGCATCTGTGAGGTTGAACATAACGGGACTTTTTTTTTTTCTTGTCGTTCTCATCAGCCGACTAGATTCGGTAGTGATGATGAGAGGCCAACTTGATCGTCACCATCACTGTGGCCACCCTGCTTATATATACCATTCGGGACCAAGAATACTAGAACCGGTATGACAAAATCATGTTGCGTCGAGCCACATGATCTTGGCTCGGAACCATTCGCTAATTCGTCGGTTTCCGACCTACCGAATCTCGGCCGGGTCTGGCCAAGCGACCAAGCGGCCATGCGACATCTTCTCTTTACTCGGCAGGATTCCATCCGCTTCAGCTCACTTCGTTGCGTGCCCTACTTGTCATCTACTGTCGTTTCTCCTTTCTCCTTGTAATAGTCTCCTTGTAATAGTTTACCCCCCCTCTTCAACGCTTACTTTGTGACCTTGTCCCGATCAAAGAAAGATACCCTTTACAAACATCATCCTCTCCCACTAAAACGATTCGATCAATCATCTCAAGGTTGCATCTAGCGACGCAACAGTCATCACTGGGGTAAAATCATGGTAGAGCCCGAAACGATTGTTGCTACCTCGTTTCCACGTTTCCCAGACCTCCCTGCCGAATTAAGAGCTCTAATTTGGCAATTTGCTATACCTCGTCGAGTCTTCGAAATTCGAAAAGAGACCGTCTCTATCACACAGGATGGTGAGCCGGAGGTCGTCAAGGATTTAGATCACGACCTTTGGCGGGCTCGCGACTCAGACTTAGTGGCCGTTCTGCTTGCTCCACCGGCGTTGCTTTCGGTCAGTCGTGAGGCCCGGAAGTTCGCATTACGATATGGGTCATGGAAGTATGTTGGAAGTCGTCCACGAGGCTATTGCGGAGTGATTAGGCTGGCAACGTGGTTCAATTCTTCTACGGATATCCTTTGCTTCGACGACTCTCCCATTCAGCCTATTCTAAAGCCGATCATAGAGCGAAACGGTCTAGTGATAGAGCACGCCTACAATCCTGCAGTCACTAGAATATACTTCGCCAGTTCTCCGGCCAGCCCTGTGTGTTTAAGCCTTGCTGCTTTGGCAGGGTTTTCGGGGAAATTTTTTGCGCAGCAGTGGAAGTTCAAGCGAGGATTCTGGTTCGGTGTCCCGCGGTATCTGTTCTACCACGACAGCATACTAATGCACCTCGGGAGATCGCCCAAAGTGCAGGAGATTTTTGGAAAGGGGCCTGACAGATGCTACACCCTTCTTGTCGATGCCCATGATCACGCAAAATTACGGCAATTAAAAGATTTGTATACCAACGAATCCGATCCGTCATATTTCCAGGTCAGTCATCTCAATTCTTTTCTATTTTAATGGGTACGCGCCCAGTGAGGGAAGTGGTTGTAGTACAAAGACGTCACTCCCATGTCCGTACTCCGAATTTGGCCCAGCCAATGTGGCTTATATTGTCTTCACTATTGGATAGCATGCTCGACTAACACAAATGGGGAGATAGCAAAGCGTTACGGACTGGTTTGAAGACATAATTGATCCAGACGATGAGTATATCACGCAGTCGTACAACGATCTTAAAAATATCTGGCTCAAAGCTCAATCTAATATACCATCCTCGGCTTTTACTCTCTCGACCGATCAAGTACATGTCCAGATGAGGTCCTTAATTGAACCCGGGGCGGTTATTCGTGCGGTACCCCAATTTGATCATACTCATGACTGGTGTCAAAATATCATAAGGACGATGCCGAGCATGGAGCTTGTGGTCCGCATTCGATTGTGTATCACAAACCACGATAAAGAAGGTCGCTTCAATCTCGAGCCTTTTGAGAATGCAAAGCCGTTGGTGAGGGCGATATGCTCCCACCACTAGCTCTCGTATTATTTTGGATATGTCTGCAAAATACAGAATTGAATAAATAAATAACATATAATTGCTTCCTATCCCAATATATGTCCCGTCCGTGCCCTCAAGTCGTCCTTTCGTGTCTTATATTCGCCGGCCAGTTGGGTGGTCTGCCTTTCTTAAGTTTATAAATCCGCAAAGCAGCTTTGCACGCACCCGCCCAACCGAGCTGTTCCCGCCGCCACTTCTTACTCCCGGCATCTCGGAAGAATTTCTCAACCATCATCGACGGCGACTCATCGAATGAGTCTGAGTCCACCTCCTCCTCCTCATCTTCGAGGGCTGCGTCTCTATAAGGCGGCGCTTGTTGTTCCAAGTCCGGTGTTGAGGCTGCAGCACTGACCTTCTCGTTAGTCGTCTCGTGCCTCTCCTCGGACCCTCTCGCGCTGCCACCGGCCGCGCCGGCGACCTCGATCCAGACCTCGGCCTTGCGGATAGAGTCAGCATAGATGACGAGTATGGCGACAAACACAAGCGGCACGGCGGCTGCCCAGAAGACGAAAAACATAGACCCCGTGGGACCAAACGGGTCGCTCATGGACAGGATACTCGACACGATGGAAAGGGGCAAAAGAACCCCGCCCATATACGACACCCGGTCGAGCGCGTGTTTATTTTGCTCGTCCGCATTAGAGTTCCCGCCGTTACGATAGCGCCGTCGTCCGCGGATGAGCTCCGCATTCGGAACAGGCGACAGGGTGTGCGCGTTAAGGAATTTGTCTTTGTCTAGTGGGAGATGCCGAAAGTTGTTCATGACAGGGGCGAGGTGACCGAGGAGCGAAACCCGCCGGCTCAGGCGGGAGAGGAGCGATTCCCAGTCATTGGCCAGTGAGGAGGGCTTGGACGGCCCGACCGATCTGTCATGGAATTCGGCACTACTCAGATTCATTTCTAGGCTCTTCTGCGCTTGTAAATATAGCGCCGATGTACCCGGCATGCCGGGAGGCAGATCTGCAGATATCGTCTCGAAGAATTCGACCCACTGGCGCACAGCGATGTCCTCAATGAGGGAACATATGTCCAGATCTTCGTCAGGGTTCTCTACCAGGCTTTCGTATAGCAGAGTCTCGAAACTAGGTATCTCATCGCCATAATTGCCGTGCGACGAGTCGCTTGTTCGAGCCCGCTCGGTAACGAGAGCTTGACTCCCCGACGAGCGATATCGTGCCTTTTCCAGATTTGAAGAGGGTCGGCTCCATGCCGGGCGATCTAGGAGAAGCACTGCGCGCCACGCCAAGTCAGTAATACATACACCTTGGGGATGTCTTAGATGGACTGGATCCTCACCATTAGCCTCGGGACTCAGCCATAGCGAAGCGCGACAAAAAGCCGCTACGTTCCCGTCAACCGATACCGCGTACATGGGCGACTCTCCGCCGACATCAACGCCAGCCCGAGCAGCGCCCTTTGCGCACGCCTCCTTGGACTTTCTAAGCAGTTCCGGGTACTCGAAGCAGGCGAACTTGACCCTATCGACCGGCTCTTCCCGCCGCCGCCACCTCCTCACGGGGGGTCTATAGCCGCGCCGCCCGACGTGCGCGTCCACGAAGCGCGCGTCGACGCCCGGCAGCTCTCCGACCGCGCGGAGGTAGTCCGGGGGCCGGCCCTGGACGACCAACAGCCGGCGGCGCGCGCCGTCGACCTCGTCCCCGACAGACGCGCCGGCTCCCCCCCGCGGGAGGGCGTCGGGGCCGTCGACGCGCGTCCGCGTCCGCGTCCCCGTCCGCCGGCCCGCGCTCCACTCTAGCTCGTACGCCGGGCCCAGCAGATCGAGCTGTCGCTGCTCCAGGCTCCCCCCCGCTACGCCGGCCGGCGCGAGCCCTGGCGAGCCCATCGCGCGGAATACGTAGGTAGGTAGGGAAGAAGAAGGCGAGGTGCGAAATCAAGCGATCGCGCGAGATTGATAAAGCGCTTTTGCTTCGTCGCGTCGCGGGGGGGGGGGGAGTTTAGATTCCGACCATATGATTTTTTTTTGCGGGTTATAGATATAGTTGTGACTTATAGGTATATCGACTTTGTTGTTTAGGGTAGGTAGGTAGGTGTATACCTAGGTGTAGAAACAGAGTGAGAGTGAGAGTAGTGTAGGAATACCCAGGAAGGAATATCTTTCAAGTCACGAGGTTACGACCTTTTTTTTTTTTTTTCTTGCTGGGAATATTTAATTTAATCTAATTTAATAAAGGTACCTACCCTTCTCTACCTGGGGTATATTGTTGGTAGTCAATAAAAGGTAGGACATGTTAGGAGAGAAGTGCTAGGTAGGTTAGGTAGATAGGCTATGTGATAATGTGTCGATCGGTCCGGTCGCGTACTTTTTTTGTTTTTTTTCGGCGGCGGCGGTGGTGGTGCCGCCGCGAGGTAGTTTGTAGGTAGGTAGGTAGGTGAACTGCTTTTATTACCTAGGTTACATCGGGATGGGATTAGGAGTGTAGGGGTAGTGTAGGAGTAGCTGTAGGGGAGGGGAGGGGGGCTATGGGGGAGGGAACTGGTGCAGGGGTTTGGCTAAGTCTGTGTACCGGTAGGAGGTAGGAAGGGTATTAATAGGTCTGTCTCTCGATTATCGTGAGGTCGTAGCTGTGAATGCTAGGTGTAGGTAGTTGGGGTCTAGATGGTAATAGTATGTTAGGTAGGTAGGTAGGTAGACGAGGATCTCTATTCTCTGAGCGTAGTCTTCTCTTTTCTTATATTCTTCTTTAACTACCACCTACTTCAATACCCCTACAGACCTGCCGGTACCTACCTACCTACCTATCCCTAAGTAGGTAGCCATATCATACCTTATTTTCCTCACAACAAAAAGGATGGTCTTATGATCGAGCTCGCTCGCGTGAGATAGATCAATAAACAAGTACCTACCTAACCTACCTACCAAGCTCGCCTAGCCCGGATTCCGTCGGACTTACCAAACCCCAAGTTCCAACGCGCTCAGAGCTAACCGCATCTCGCATCCCTCGTGATTACCTCGTGCCTACCTACCTACCTACCTACCTACCTACCTACTTACATGCTTATATATAATAGGGTATTACAGGGAAACCGGGAGAAGGGGAAAGCTACGGCTAGAGTCGTCATGAGGGGTGCTTTTTTTTTTTTTTTTCGTTCTTGTATTACCTGGACGTCGTGATATAATACCTACCTACCTAAGGTAACAACATATGACCACGCTCATCGGTCCCTGCCTTCTTGCCTCCTATAACCAAGAAACCCTCCTCGTACTAGAAGAGAGAAGAGAAGAGAAAGAAAAAAAAAAGGGGGGGGGAACTAACGTCCATATGAGCCGTAATGTTCTTTTATTAGTATGTACCGTATCATGTAGATACATACTTACCTCTATTTACCATCAGCCTACACGCTACCATACCCGATAGGTAGGTAGGTAGTTTAGACAGCATCTACCCTTTTCTGCACGCAGGAAGCCTACATAAACATACCTACCTATGTATGAGGCAGGCAGGCAGGGCTAGGGGGGCAAGGTCACGCATGTATGTCTCACCTCATCACGATCTCCCACATGCATTAGGTATGTATGTACAGCACCTCTAGCCTCCTACCCATCCACAATAGAAGTACGTAGGAGTAGTAGAAGTAGTTTCGTGACCCGGCTACGAAACTACGTACATCGTATCTACAAAACAACTCCCTTACTTTTAGACATTAGACATAAAAGGTAAATAAATACCCTTAAACTACCCGTTACAATCTAATATCATCAAGCACCTGTACGCAGCTAAGTCCAATAAACGGTAGGTAGTCCTCCTTTATAAGATAACTTACACACATCTACTATTCGAGACCGAGGACGTAATTAAGTAGAGGCAGTAAAGAACAAGTACTCATGCCAAGAGACGGAGATCTAGAAAGACATATAACTCAAGTAACTACATAACTAATGAATGCTTGCTTGCTTGCTTGCTCGCTAACTATCTCACAGAGGGGGTGACGGACAAAAAATGCAGCGTGGGCCGTTGTCAATAAGAACTTTCTAAAGAAAAAAAAAGGGGGCGGGAGGGCATTTTTCGACGTAAAGCAAGTCTTATCTGCAACTGCAACTGCAACTGTTCTGTCATACAATCCACTGATTAATAGGTCAAGCTAGTCCGCGGGTTTCCTTTCTTTTTCTTGTGATTCTTTCCCTCCAAACTCCTTCGTGCCCATAAACGCCGTACTTATGGATGCTTGGTTACCATCATCGCCCCGTCTTCCCTCCCGTCTCTCGGCCCTTGTCGCAATCTTCAACATGAATGGTGGTGGAAGAGGAGCGCTGTAAACAGATGGAAATATTTCTTTTATGTCGAGGTTCGTCATAGTACAACCCACTATTGTTGAGCGAGCCAATGTCGTGTAACGAGATCTTACATGCCGACGGCCATATACAAGCACAATCTGCCGAGGCGGATCTGCCTGCTACCGTATACTATAATGGCAATGCAGGGTCCGAACATCCCGCCTGTTCCGGGACGTGTTCTCGAATGATCACCTGTCGCTCTCGTAATGATCGTCGCCATCGTGGTGCAATGTCACGCTGTTGAATTCTTCGAACGGATCGGCTACTTCGTTACCGGGTGTCGCCAGCCCGCTGTCCAACGGTACGCCCTTAGCTAAACTGATCTGTTTCGAGCCCGTGATATCGACGCTTTCACTCTCTTTAACATTCCTGAAATTGACAGTGTCGATGCCGCGGCCTGCGTGTGGGACTATTGGCGGCTTCATATGTCGAATGAGTGCCCATTGTGTTGTTCTGAAGAACGGATGCGCCTTGATATCGGAAGCTCCAGCTCTCGCGCCCAATCTCCTTGTCTCATCCTTGATTAGTAGTTTTCGTATCAACGACTTGCATAGACTAAATAGGGAAGTCAGCTTCGATATAGCGAATAGTTATTATTCTTAGTCCTAACGTACTTTGATATCTGAGGTGCTCCGGAGTGCTCCGGAAACGGTATTTCCTCTCGTAAGATATTGGCAAAAGTCGCGTTACGATTCTTGCCTTTGAAGGGCGTGGTGCCGTACAACATCTCGTATATTAATATACCTAGGGTCCACCAGTCCACGGCGCTCGTGTGCCCGCTGCCTTTGATGACTTCGGGGGCGATGTATTCTTCGGTCCCCACAAACGAGTTGGTTCGGAAGTTGGCGATGCACGATTTGGTGTCTATCGTAGGCAGCGATGAGGTGCTGGCGCCGTTCTTGCCCATGATCATGGTAGGCTTACCACCAGGATCCGACTGTTTCGAAAGATCGAAGTCTGAAAGCATGATATGTCCGGATTGGTGGAGTAGGATATCTACAGACAAAAAAAATTAGGACATGTCACGTCACGAGGATATGATGCACGTACTCTCTGGCTTCAGGTCCCTGTAAATAAAGCCCATAAGATGAAGATATTCCAGGGCAGCGGTGACCTCCGCGGCATAAAAGCGGGCGTCGTCTTCGGGAATACATTTACCGGGACGGGTCTGCAAAGCTCGGAAGAATTCACCGCCGCTGCAGTACTCCATACACAAGTAAAGATGGTCTTCGGACTGGAAGGAGTGGTATAATGTCACAATGAACGGATGGTTGCTCGTCGCCAGGATTTCCTGTTCGGCCAATGCTCTCTTGATCTTGTTGCGCTTTATCATTTCCTTCTTGCTAAGGACTGTTTTTGGGTGAGCGCAATTCATAGAAGATGCAGGCAAATAGGATACTTACCTTTCATCGCGTAGAGCCTGGAGCTCTTCTTCTCCCTGACGAGGTACACCTTACCAACATCACCCTTTCCAATCAGCTTAATCTTGTCAAAGCTAGCGGGTCCGACCTCTACGGTGCGGACTTTGATAGAGTTAGAGCTGTATGTTCTACGGAAAGCCAGAGAAGTCTGGCTGGGGGCAGGAAGCGCCCCTAAAGTATCGTTTTCGGGCATGGGAAGTATTCCAGCGTCGGCGGCGAGCGCTGTTTTCGTATCGACGAAGCCCAGAGAGACCGAGTCCTCGCCATGGATCAGCGGCTCTTTCCCCAGTTCTGCGGTAGCCGGCCGCTCTCCGCTGCCCTTTGTTTGGTTGAAGAGGCCTTGAGCATTGGGAGCACTGGCAACTCTCCGTAATTTTCTTGCCAGCTCTTCTTTCGTAGCATTCGTAGCTTGTTGTTTCGCGCTATCCGTGCCGTTAACCTTCAGACTCGGAGTGTCAGGCGGGCTGGGGGGCACGGAGCCTTCGTTGTGATGGCGAAGACCAGGCTGACCCTGGTGTGCGAAGTATGGGTTCGCATTGGCAGTGGGACTGAGGGCGTCGTCCAGGGGGTTTCCTTCGCTCGCGGTGGTAGTCGATCTAATCCTACCGACGTTGGTGAAAAACTTCCTAGACTGACGGAAGCCGACTTTGTTGTCCGCCTTCAAGACATGATCGAGGTTCTTCTCCTTATCACCATTCGTATGAGAGGTGTTGATGCGGAAGAAATTCTTTAGCTTCTGGTTAAAATGGCTATTTGTGCCAGTCGAAGCGGGAGATTTGACAGGCATCTTGTCGATATCGGGGTCAGTATTATTGCTATTATTACTGCTGCCGTTGGCTAAGTCGGAATCCCTTAGGTCAACATTGGGATGATGCCATGATGTGAAGCGTTTTCTAATTCGAAAGTGAGAAGTACGTTTGGTAAAAGATGTTGTTGGTGAAGGAGGATTTGGGGAAGTTTGACGATTGAGGTTAGAATGGTTGGAATGGTGTTCAATTGACTCGTCGGACCCCATGTCGGCGGTAGCGCGGCTAGCGGACAAGCACCGCGTATTATTATTATTATTATTTTTATTTATTCTTTTTTTTTCTCTTTTTTCTTTTTTTTTAATTCCTTTTCCTAAGGTAGGACTGGGATTGGATTGGACTGGATTGGATTGGACTGGACTGGACTGGACCTGTACTTGATATTTTGGTATGGCTGATCCAGTGTCCACGGGTCTGGTTGGTTTTGACTTGTCTGTTTAAAATGGGACTTGTACTAGAAATTGGTACTTGTTTGACTGGGGGGGAATTGGAATTGGACCAGGGCCTTGACGCTGGCGCCGGCGCTGGCACTGGCGCTTGGGGGGTGGGAAGGGGAACAGGGCAGAATGAGACAAGACAAGTTAAAAATTTTTAAAAAATAAAAATGAAAATAAAAATAAAAAAAAGTCGCTCCACTTCGCCTGTTCGCTCACTTAATGTTATATGGCCTTACTATCTTTATGTTCTTTTATCGGTATTACTGCGTAGGTACCTATTATACCTATATGCATGATAAATCCTTAAGTATTCTAGTATTTGAAGGTACGCCTCACGTACATAGTACATGTATAGAGAGGGTACATAATGTACATACTATGTAGTAGGGGTAAGTTCCGTACATATGTACCCTTAGGTATTATCGTGACTGCGTGGAGAGCAGAAGTATAGTAAAAAGGTACTTAGGCGGTGCTTGCTTCGGTCGGGGAAAGCGGAGTCACTGACAAAACGAAAAAAACGCTCAGGGCTATCGAGACCACTAAGACAACTAGAAATCAGTGGGATCGGCTGGGAAACCACCGCTAGGAGCGAGGGGCAAAAAAAGGGGCCGGGTCTGGATGGGTTGAGGTCCCACTTTGACATACGTTGCCCTCCAGGTCCTGTCCAGGTGGTGCTTGCTAATCAGGAACGCTAATAGTTTATTAATAAGGTACCGCGCGTCTTAGCTTCGGAAGTAAGGGCGCCTTGCTGAGAGGTACATAAGGTATTAATTAAGCCGTTGTGTGCCGTATTGTATTGTATATTCTATCGTATCATATCGTAAGTAAGTATCGTACTATGTAATACCCGCGACTTGTTACCCTCACGATCACCTGTGCCGTATATCTCATATAAGTAACACTAAACACGAAACAGGATCTCGAAGGGGCTTTGTTCGGACATACACTAGGTACGCATACTGTAGTTATAAGTACCTAGGTATTTTTCCCTTTTCCGTTCTCTTTAACAGATATCGGATCTCTCAAGTTTAGGTCTGTGTTTCTACTACGTTGTATGTAATTGACGCGGATGCGTTAATAATAAGGCATAGCCTGGCTACGCACGAAACGAGTCTAGATGCTTAGATATAGGCACATCCAATCCGGACCGTTCTCAAATTGATAAGGACTAATGTTTCGTACATAATTCCCAATCTGATCGTTCCACAGGAAAAAAAAAAAAAAAAAGACTTAGGACTTTTAAAATAGAGGGAGTGAGAAACACAGATGAATAATAGAGGTTCATAGGATTGGCGTCGTTTGAAGGGCATATATAAATAAATAGAAATAAGTAGTTACACTTCTTGATCCCTTTCGATATATTATGTATGTATTTTTGAAGAAAGCCTTTAATCACATAAACAACTTGACATCAACGTCACAATATTGTACTGTATCTTATAGGCACATACAGGCACATAATCCATACTATTAGCATCGAACATGAAGTTAATACATGTATGTAGTATAAAGTATTCCCATAGTGTATACTATGCATGGTATCTTAACGACTACTTCGTAATACTGAGGCGCTACTGTTATTCCCGTAGCCATTCCACATTTGATGCAATAGGTAGTACAAGGGGTATGTATATGTACTATATGTATTTTGTATGTAGTAGTTAATCGGATACATCTACACACCTGACGTAATGCTACATTGACGAGATAATTTGGTATGTATCCCTTACAAAGTTCTTTCGCAAGAATGAACGATCCCCTTGGCCTGGATATATACTACCTAGGTAGGTAATTACTATTAATCTGCGATAAGTATTTTCTTAATATTGTTCCTATAAACATGGGTACCTTATATACATCATACGTCAAGTACTGCTTCGGGCTGCTCTATCACTAGCGCGATCCACCAATTGGAATGGGTAGACCCATATTATCAATGCGACCTTGCACGATCAATGCCGACCATGATTTATTACGTCATAAGGGACAACGGGCAAGTCGGTGTTTATAGGTATCTCCTATATATTAGGTACACACAATATAAACGTACCTAGGACCTAGGTAGGTAGGTACCTATACACAGGTATATTATAGCTAATCTCCACGAGAAATGCGGAATATCACGGGGAACTCTCAGATCGATAGATTGGTCAGCCTTTACCCCGTCGGGGATCATTTTGGGGGGGGATCTCGACATAATAACATTTTGGTCTTCTCGTATTTAACACGGCATTACCGTCGTAATCCATAAGACTTAGTGCGGCACATGTTTAGAATCGGGAAGCTCTATTTGTTTGTTTTTTTGTTTTACCCTTGCCTTGTACGATGGCATCAAATCTATACTATAGAAGGTACAAGACGACGAAACGACTGCTATCCGCATCAGCGTGGATATACTTATACGTATGTACGCAGTGTTTGGAGATGCATAGAGTGCAGGTAGGAGGAAACCCCGTAAAGTTAAAACTTTGAAACCCCTTAGCCTAGAGCTTGTTTCTTTTTATACACAGGTATGCTAGGTATGCATGCAACGGAACTAAAAGCCAAATCCGAGAAGAAACGCTGGCCATGTGCTTATATTTAAACTTTTCCATCCGCAATCGTGTCACCCTCCCCCCTTTCACTCTCCTCTTTGAATGCGCCTCGAACAACACAGCACAGTTGAATGAAGGGGTTTCTATTAGGTAGCCGCGCGGCATCTTATTCCTGAGAGGTGGACTATCGAGCACGGAGCTATACCCGAGATACCATCTATTCGACCTGATTCATCATTTAAAATTGCTGCTCAGCATGGAATATGTATACCTGAAAACGCGTGCGTGCTGAGAGTGGGTAGACATTCGGAAGCCCGTTCGAATCAGGCGATCCCCAGCGTTTGCTTCGTAAATTCCTCCTCGGACGGAGCATTCTCGTCCTTCTGCATGAGGAGTCGTTTCAGTTTCCGTCTTCGCTCTTTCAATTGCTGATCGTCCTCGAACTGCTGATCCGCGATTGAGGGCGTGACTTGATTGCCGTCCTTATCGAAGAGGTAGGCTGGAAGGACGTCGGCGTCGTTCTCGAGCGTGGAGATGCCGTGGTTCTGGTGTCCGTCTCCCATGTGCCATACAAATGACCTGAAATGTGCTTTCTCCATGTGCCTCTCAAACTCGGCTTCTCCTGCAAATTGAATAAGGGGCTTTCTCGCCGCACATTTACCCCACCGACACACTAGCGGTTGCTCGTCTCCGTGGATGATGTAGACGTGGTCCCGTAGCGTTTCCATGTTCTGCAGTTCTGCCGGACAAGGCTCCTTCGGGGACCTGCTCCACTCGCATAGGAATGGTATAAAATGGGCATTAGACCGCAAGTACCGGTCTCTGGCCGAAGGCGTAGGAGGGCGTGGCGGTCTCCCGCGTCTCTTCGCTTCTTTGAGCTGAACCTTCCCAGCCTCGTTAGGTCCAGCATCTCTTGCGCCGTCCTCTTTGACTCTCGTTTTAGAGGATGTGGGTTTCCAGCCTTTGGGTCTGCCCCTTTTTCTTGGTTGAGTGTTGCTAGATTCTTCAGCTACATGTTTTGCAGAAGGCAAGACGACGGCAACCTTCGCCTTCGTCGTTGCTGCTGGTTCTCGTCTCGGCTGTGGTGCTCGCGCCCTTTCTGCTGTAGGCCTTCCTTGAGATGATGATGATGATGATGGTAACGGAGGCGGTAATATTAATGGTTTGATATGTACAGCTAGGCGGGATTTTGACTGTAATGAGGATGTAGTCGTAGGAGCGCGTTGCACTTTGTGTTCTGTCACTTGATTTTGCTTTACTGTTTGTTGTGACAGATGAGAAGATGGTTGAGGTGCTCGAGACTGTTGAGGTGCTATAGGTCTGGCGGCACTGCGATGCGGCTGTAGAATATCTGAGACGACGGGTGCCATCACAACATCTTCTTCCATCAACTCATCATCATCAAAAGTATTCGAAATAGCGGACCTTTGTCGACCCTCTTTTATCGTGTTGTTATCAACCATCGCTTCTTTGTCTTTGTTCTGTTACCGTATCGCAAAATTGATTAAGTATGATATTTTGAAAGTTTGTACGTGGACACGGACCGGTAACAGTATCATTCGAATAAGGTGCAGCATTATGGTAATTACCAGTTCCTGTAATATGGGCTGTCCGTTTTTAAGGTTCCGTGGTGGAGACGGTACATACCTGCTGCAGGTTGTTTAACTGTCAAACGAACTTTAGAACATGAAAGCTTAAGGCCATAGCTCCCGGGCAGCATCTTACCAGTACATGCAGGTACGTACCCTATTATGTGTAATCAATACACTACACTACCTAGTGTACCTACCTCGTACCTTCAATATTAAAGTCTAGAGCTACTAACACCGCACGTCATCGTCTTTGAAAAGAGAGAGAGCGACGGAGAACTGAGGAGAAGGTAAGACATCTGCAAGCTCCTCCGAATTTCATATTTTTTTTTGCTTCTTTCCTATTCGACTGACGAGGGATTGCGAAATCCCGTCAAATTTGTCATCATCGGTATATACTAAACATTGACGACATTTGGGCAAGACGTAATTTCTTAATTATTAATCACTGTACATACCTACCTATCGCCATTCTCTGACACATGAACATCTTCAAGCTTCTCCTCGATCTTAGTAACCCGAGATTGAAATTCATATAAAAGTCGAGATTGAGACCAAAGTAATTTTTTGATAGTCAGTCCAGATCAAATTTGAAAAGAGATATCTACCTACCTAGCTAGTATCGAATCTGATCTTCTTAATCTTCTACACTCATAATTATATTGTATACTCAGTAAAAGGAAAAGAAAAAAATAATGTCTGCCAAATTCTTCGCCATCGTCGCAGGTGCTGGCCCTGGAACAGGTAAGCTCCCATGTATGCGAGTCGAATCACAGCCTTCGCTAAAAAAGGAAAAAAAAATCATCAGGCAGGGCATGCGCCGTCCGATTCTCCAAGGCGTACCCCGTCGTCCTCCTGACCCGCACGCCGGAGTCCTACCAGGACACCGTGGCCGAGATCAACAAGTCCGGCGGCAGGGCCATCGGCATCAGCTCGGACGCCTCGGACGTCAAGTCCCTGGACTCGGCCTTCGAGACGATCGCCAAGGAGCTGCCGGGCCTCAAGCTCGCCGCCGCCGTCTACAACGTCGGCGCCGGCTTCAGGAGGAAGCCGTTCCTCGAGCTCGACGTCGACGACTTCGACGTCGCCCTCAACGGCAACGCGTACGCGTGGAACACGTAACCCCGGCCCAGGCTCGTCACTCGCTAACCAGGCTCTTGACAGGCGCGGCCTCTTCAACTTCGCCCAGAAGACCCTCCCCCTCCTCCTAGACGCGGTGCCCGAGTCCGAGCACCCGCCCTCCCTGCTCATCACGGGCGCCACGGCCTCCGTCAGGGGATCGAACCAGTTCTCCACGATGGCGGCTAGCATGTTTGCCCGGCGGGCCCTCGGCCAGAGCCTCGCGCGCGAGTTCGGCCCGAGGGGGGTGCACGTGGCCCACGCCATCGTCGACGGGGTCATCGACATCCCCAGGACGGCGTCGTACAACGTGAACAACGGCGCCGAAGACGGGAAGATTAGAGCCGACTCGGTCAGTTTGCAAGACCGCTTCCTCCTCCTCCTCCTCCTCCCTTTGGATTCTAAATACTGACTTAAGAGTTAGATCGCCGAGAGTTACTGGAACCTGCACACGCAGCACCGTTCCGCGTTCACGCAGGAGATAGACATCCGGCCTTACGTCGAGAAGTTCTAGGTTCGTCTATTCCTGTTTACGAGCTGGAAGCCAAGGCTGTAGCGTAATTGGGGTTCCCAAAAGGTTAGGGTCAATACCTATATATGGAAACACGTATACGTTGAAATCTCAAGATATATGTTAAATACTGCTTGTCCGTATCAATATTTAGCTTATAAACGGCGAAACAAGCAGAGATGGAATCCAGACGATTTGCTGGTAATTGTATCTTGAGTGCTACATTCCTTGATAGCTTAATATTCAATATCTCTTTGTATGACTGAACTAAGGGGTATTTCCTAATCGCATCAACCGTGTCGCCGCCAAGTGAGATTCTGCAAATAGAAAGAACAGTTAATGCGTCTCATGTCTTTTTTGAATCGATCTTTGCTTGGTACGGTCTACCTAAATCTTAGCCAGAAGACTGGACCTGCTGATTCAACAGCAGATTCTCCCCCCCGGTGTCCATAAGATTTACCGTAGCTTGGCCTATGCTGGGTCTGCAATAGTCCGCATGCGGTAGGTATCGTCAAGTTGTGCACGTTACGTATCATTACCCTCGACCCGGCGCTTGATCTGAGAGTCCATCTCCTATGACGGAACCCTTGATATACCTAGAGCTTTTACTATATTATCCCGTCGCGACGGAATTAGCAATCTCAAGCGCCTGCGGCTACGACGTCACCATCGCCGGTATCTGGAGGCTGTTGTGAGTCGGCGGAATAACCTGCGGCTGCAGCTATCCTGTCGGCTTCCTTCTTGTCCCGGATAGCCTGCGTCTCTTGTCTCAGCTTCTCCAGATTCCAAGCACTATCGTCCCCGTCATCATCGTTGTCCGAGTCGTCCTCTGCATATCTCCAGTTGCCACTCTCGAACAAGGCACGACCGGTTGATTCCTTGGCCTGGCGCGCCTGTTCCTCAGCAGCCTTCTTGTCCAGTCGGTCCTTCTTCCACTTCGCGAAGCTTTCTGGTGTGACTGGCGTTAGTGTTCCTGTAAGCTTGTGTCTCTCAGACTCCAAGAAATCCTCAAGAGTAAGAGTCTTGAGTGGGGACTTGTCCATAAGAGCCTTCTCAGCTGCGCGTTGCTCTTTTGTCTTGAGCACGAAACTATAATAAACGTTAGAAGTTATGCTGTAAAAGTGGCGTGAAATGTTAGGTACTTACCCTGGTGGGAGAGCGTGCTTATACTTGCACTTATCGCCTCCGTTTGGACATGTCCAGAACCAACCATATTTGCCGTCTTCGATAGCCTCAATGAAGTACTTGCAGACTTTGTCGGTAGTGGTCACTTGGTTGCCCTTCTTAGAGAGTACTACCTTTCGTAGTTTCTCCTCGTCCCAGTCCTCAGATGTCTCCTGCTTTTTCTTCTCCTCCTCTTCTGCTCGACCATCGGTGTAGAGATTCTTTTTCTCGGTCTTACGCTCAACTGAAAGATCGTGTGCGAATTTGCACTTCCTCCCCTTTTCGCAATTACCTTTCTTGAAGAAGATACAGACAACAGTCTTGGGATCTACGCCGAACGGAACTTTCTGGATCTGGGCGGGTTTGTTAAGGAGAGCTTCGGTTTCCCGCTTCGCATCTTCGGCAGCTTTCTTCTCGCGAGCTCGAGCATCCTTTTCCGCCTGTTTCCTCTTCTCTTCCGCGCTACCTCCAGCTTTGGCTGACGCTTGAATTTGTTTGATATGTTTTTGGGCAACCGACCCTTTCTTGTTTTTCATACCAAACGTCTTATCTTCCGCAACCTTAGAAGCGGAAGGCTTCTTGCCCTTTCCTTCGTCATTTTTCTTTGGCGGCATATTCGCGGTCGGTTACGAACAGTCAAGGATACTATAAGGAGTGTCGTTTAACTTGCTCGAGTTTTTATTTTATTTTATAAAAAAAGACCGTTTAGTCTCGGATTTATATAATTGATCGACTCAAAGGCGTTGTTAAGGTAAGAAGGGGGAAAATGGGATTTAAATACTGCTACTTCGTATGATGTTAAGGAGAAAAATAGAATATTAGAATAGGGCAACTGCATCGCAGAATCAGTTGAACGTTAAATTCTTTTACTTACACACTTAAATGCTAAATGGTATTTGCTGGTACCTATTGGTGGGTTGCGCATGGCGGGGGACCAATCAATCAAGTCATTTATATATGTACTCCGTACTAAAGCCTATGTGAACAGTAGGTACCTACCTTATGTACTTGACATATCGATATCAAACTTTGAATAGGTAGACCCGAGGGATGTCACATGATCATATCGAATACATAACTTGAAGCACTGTTATCTACATAGCATAAGTATCTCTCTCTAGATGCATATGTTATGACAGGAGTTGCATAGACGCGTACGCACAGTACATACATAGTACTACTGTTACGTAAGTACTTTTGACGTTGCGACGTTACGAAGCTCCAAACTGGCCTCAAGTTCTCAAGTTCTCAAGTTCTCAACTCATCCAAAGACCAACATGAAAATATAAAACAACCTATACACCACGATAAGCCTCCGCTCTTTTCGGTTTTATACAGCTGGCGCAATATACTAGGAAAAGGTGAACGATTGGAGGTATACGATATTGTAAATATTAATCCTAAAAGCTATAAAACCGGCATTTCATTGACATCTTCCCTTAGGTTCTCTCCCCGAAATACCTCTAGCCTATTTCTTTGTGCTCTACCTCATCATGATTTCCGACGACGATTTGTACACGCTCGCCAGTTTCCTCGGCTTCGCGGCGATGATCCTCATCGTACTATATCACTTCTTAGAGGTTAATACACAAGAAGATAGCGCGCATACCGAGAAGACTAGCAAGACGACGCCAGCGCAGCAACCTACAACATCAGGAAAACAAGGGGGAGGGAAATAATAACGAATAAATCAGGTAGTCTGGGGACTGGAGGGAATCACCAAAGCCAACCCTCCAAGAGCCGACACCATGCAACAGACCACTCTTAGATAACATTTCGATCAAATCGATTTAGCGTATATGGAAGGAATACCAACTGGCGGACTACATCAAGGATAGGTGACCTCGGAGAATCACCAGTATACATCAATTCTTAAAGACTTGTGTCAATACCAAATAATCTAAACATCATTGACGCCTTTTAACCATAAAATCATGCAAACAAGCTGCGCAAACACTAGATCGTCGCTCTGTTCCTTACAATAAATAATGCGAAAATCTCGTCTTGGATTGCGCGCACACGTACCTCGTTGGATCGATTAGGCTTATTGCACTACTTCATGAAAATTTACATGCAGCGTATGGATTGCCCATATTATGTATGCAACATTAGTGACTTCATATTCATCTAGGACATACGTAGACCTTTGAAGCTTGAGCTACGCACACGGAAGTACATCATACACTCACATATCCTACGTGTACGGAGTACAAGGGATATTCATATAAACTTATAAAGTCGTTGTTTATCTCCTGTAGACACAAAGTCTTTATTATCGCTAATAATCTTTATTGACTCTTATTCGAATAATATTGAATTGGGCAGTTTTAAAACAAGAAAATAAAGTGAAACTAAGAACGTGTTTAGATAGTAGCGAAAAAGTATTAAAGAAGGCCCATCGTGGAAGAGGTGGATACCTATACGTATGATACGTACGTGCATAAGTTCAACAAACGCAACATAAGATAACATAGTACATTGTACTGTGTGTACCTACAAACAAAGACGACTAAACCTAAAAAGACAGAGAGACTGCGCCACAAACAGTAGACTGGAACCGTGTTATTAAGGAAAGAAAAAAAAAAAGGTGTGGCTGACCAGACAACCTAAGGAATTAGGACAGTGCCCATTGTTTTCCCACCCAACCTTTCGCGCTCATTCCCTGTTTTCTCTTTATCAACTTCAGTGACTCTTAATTTCTCTTCCTAACCTAAATCTCTCTTCCTCCTGCCATCTCCTACCTCACTGTTATCATCGTCACTACCAACCAAAAATCTTCTTATTTATTTCCATCGACCGCGCCCATAAAAAAAAGACCATTAATTCATTTGGTTTTTTTTCTTTTTATTTTCAACATAAAAATCATTCTACTTCTCTTCGGCTGCATCCAACTTCGTCAGCTCTTTCCATCTCGTGGCTTGCCATCACGAGTCGGACTTTTTCTTCTTTTCTACACACGTAACATTACTTCTATTCACGCCAAACTATCTTCCTCTCCGCCATTTTATCCTTAAGTACGACGCGTTCTTCTCATATTTCAGTACCTGCGATATCTTCTATCCATCAATTACGTTGATAGATATCTATCATCCGTCTCCGCTTACGTCCAGTATATCGACTATTGGTCCAAAACCACAATTGCAACTTAAGCCATCAACGCGCTTATCTATCGCGTTACCTTCACTTCTCTATCCATCCATCTCCATCTCATAATAATCCGTACCCGACTATAATTCAACATGTCTGGAAAGCTTGACCAGTCTTTGGATGAGATCCTCTCTACCCAGCGTCGCGCTCCGGGCGGCCGTAACCGAGCTCAGCGTCGACCTGCAGGACGACCTACTACGGCAGCACCTGTTGGCGGTGTCCAGAAGACCAGACAACCTCGTGCAGCCGCTGCTAAGCAGACTCCTGCCAAGGCCGCTGGTGGTAGCGGTGAGAGCAAGGTGGTTGTTAGTAACCTAGTAAGTCGTTCTCCCAAGGTCAGTTCGTTAAATTATCAGCTGGCTAACCAAATTACAGCCGCGAGATGTGAACGAAGGCCAAATTAAGGTATGTTTCCTAGGGCGGTCGCCTGCGGAATTTCGTCGACATCTTCCTTGAACCATGCGTTCGTGTCTTCAATCGATCGGTGTGATTATCCTCTTAACCAGAGATGGCTCATCCTGGCCAACGCATAGCTGTCGGGCTGCCTAGTCTCCTCCCTTGACCACGCACGTCCTGTGCTATCATGTCGGGAGTCGAGTTGTCCTTGTCGCGCGCCAACATTGTTCGTCCTTAGGCAGGTTTGGCACCCTTCCATAATAGGCTACAATGCGCCGACGTAAACGGACTATGGCATGTCTCGACAAGCTTGTCGTTTCGCTTCATAAGATTGTTGCACGCAGAACATCTTATGGAACAGTTGCAACCCAGCGAGCATGGCAGTGAGCGACAGAGTTACAGAAAATGAGAAGTGGTAATGATGTGCTATCAGTACCATACTTATATGGATACTGGTACTATTTGTTCGCCGCGGTTATACAAAGCAAGACTTCTCAATGTTCCTTGGTGGATTAGAGGAACCTATGGCCAGGTCTGCGGAATGATTCACTGGTTTCTGAAGGAGACTACAACTCATCTCGACCATAGAACGGCCTTGATCTCAGTTTGATGGAGCTAGGTCGACCTGTTACGGCGAAGGCTGATGCTTCAGCCTTGTTGGATTCGATTCTGTCTGCTAACGCTCACTGCGTGCTCGTTGATGTTGACTTACTTTTGAATGCTATTATGGACGATTTCTCTCGGCGAAGATCCCCCGATGGTCGATAATATACTAGCGCCTTCCATGCATGTCGAATAGGTTTCATGAGACTAACATTCGTGCCCTCCATAGGAGTATTTTTCAACCTCAGTTGGCCCAATCAAGCGTGTGGAGCTTTCATACGGCCCAAATAGCGTTAGCCGTGGGATTGCGACCGTTACCTTTGCTAAGCAGGATGGTGCAAGCAGAGCATTCAATGCCCTGAATGGTCTCCTGGTCGACAACAGACCTATTAAGGTTGGTTTGCATCATCTAAATCTACACCAAGTCCTGTGCTCATATTGTATAGATCGAGATTGTCGTCAGCGCTGCCAAAGCCGCCGAGATAGCACCTCCACCGAAGACCCTAACTGAGCGTATCTCCCAGCCAAAGGCTCAGCCCAAGTCAGCTGCGAATGCCAAGAAGGAAACTGCTGGCAAGGCTGCCGGCCTCGGCGCCGGCGCTCGTGGCCGAAAGCAGCGCAAGCCCCGCAACAGCCGTCCTGCCAAGAAGACAGCCGAGGAACTCGATTCCGACATGGCTGACTACTTCGAGGCAGCGAACCAGAACGAGAACACGAACGGCGGCGCACCTGCTGCTACCAACGGGGATGCATTGATGGAGGATGACATTGAAGTGAGTGCGCCAAACAGCACTTAGGTATCTCTTAGCATTAGATTTACTAACCCGATCATAGTGAACGGATATCACGAGCTGATTTTGATTGCTTGACGGTAATGACGGGGGACAGTATACAGTATCGTACGGGTTCTCATTACCGTTTAAGCCCTATTTCTTTTTCTTCCCATTGAGATTGGCAGAGATGGCATGGAAGGGGAGGAAACACGCGTTGCATTCGATATTGGCATCGGTCAGTTAGTCAGTTTCCGGTACAGCCAAGGCGGTCGGTCGAGATACACGATAAGATTCTCACGTAGTTAATATAAGACGAGGGATACGCTACCTTATTGCTCCATTCTTTTTTTTCCCTCTTTTTTTCTTCTCGATTTTCCATCCCTCTACGTGAAGGTCCCCCTCCCCCTTTCCCTTCCCCCGGTATACCTAGTTTTCAGTGAGATAACGGGCTCCATTCAATATTATAACTTACCTATCGACATACTTTTTTTCATTAGTATCATTAAAGAATAGATAGAAGGTGTACTCCGTATACCTTACCCAAGGTACCTTAGGTACCTGTACCTACCCATATAAAACCTCTCGCTGGTCGAGAAACAGGCGAGGTCCCTCCTTATTATACCTGTATATACCTCCCTTACGTCTTACGTCTTACGCCTTACGCCTTATCGGTACCTACTTGTATGAACTCGTATGGGCTCGTAATCCCGTCTTATTAAACCGCTACGGTTTCGCGTAGGAAGGAGTTTGTCCGTGCCTACCTAACCTACTTAAGATACCTAAGGAAGTAGTTAGGTATATTAGGTAGGTACCCAGGAGGTATGCACTGGAAATATATACCCCTACCTAAGGTAGGTAGGGAAGAACACGACAGCAACAAGATTTTCCAAGGACGGGACGCGGAGAAATAAATTTATTTCTTGTTTGTTCGTGAGATCATATGCCTCCTAAAAGCATTGCCTTGCGTTACGTTACGTTACGTTGTGTTATGTTCCTAAGCTAGAAAGATAGGGGGAAAGAAAAGATGATGAAAAGAAAAAAAAAGCACAGCCCAGGATATATCCTTCCTACCCTATCCTTCCTTTTCTTCTCCCTGCCTAAAATACTTCCTAGGTAGGGGATTTCGTGATGCAACCGGTTTGCTTTCAAGGCGTAATGCAATACCCCTATGTCTAGCATGTATTTCCGAGTATATATGCGGGTTCTAGTCTAAACGAACTTCTTGAACCTACATAATAGTTAGCTCGTTGCGTCTCGTGGCCTTAAAAGCAGGGCTTGACTTACTTGTTAACGACCCTCTCGATACCATCGCAGCCCATCCTGAGCGTTTCCATCTTGGGTCCGTAAGAATAGCGGACGACTATGACAGAACGTTAGCAACCCGAGGGAATCTTTTCTGTATATATATATATGAAAACGACTCACAGTGATGACAGGGACTGTCGAACAAGTCTCGGCGACGAGATGGGTTCAGATCAAAGAAGATGCCCGGAACGACAATGACCTTCTCTTCAAGGCAGGCCTGGAAGAAGTTGAGGCCGTCCGAGATTGGGCCCGGGAGACCCTCCAGGTTAAGCCACAAGTAAAACGTGCTATCCGGCACGTACTTGATGACGAAGCCCATGTCTCGTAGGCGCTTGACTACGTAGTCTCGCTTGTCCTATAGAATGACGGTCAACACGAGTTGGGGTATGAGATAATTTGGGGATTACTTACTCGGAAATGGTGCTGAAGAGCAACCATCTCCCTGCGGACAAGAGACGGTTCAAGCATGGGAATAGCCGCCTCCTGGAAAGGAGCGTTGGCCCCACCGTCAAGGTATGAACCGCAAGACCCAATGCTTTGAAGATCGTGTTAGCTCAATCCTTAGATTTCAACCTCCTTCCTAATACTTACGCCTTAATGAACTCCTTGGGACCTAGGATCCATGCAATACGCCATCCAGGAAGACGGAATCGCTTAGTGAGCCCGTCGATAATGAGCACGTCATCTTCATCTACATCCTCAATATTCTCTGCGGCGGAAATAGTAGTTCCGTCGCAGTTGCTGGTGTAGTTATAGCCAGAGTAAAACTCATCGCTCACTAAGGTCGCACGGCCACGGCAGATGTCCTGAATCTCAGCCAATTCAGGATTGGCCACCACCCTACCGGTAGGGTTTCGCGGGTTAGAGGTCAGGATGACAGATGTACCTCTCGCGATCTCTCTCGCAATCACATCGGGATGGATATGATAGCCATCTTCCTCGGACAAAGGAGTCGGGATGGCAGCGAACTATCTAATGTTAGCTATACCGAATATCACTGTTTATTAGATGTTGTTTGGTGCCCTACATTCTTGAAAAGTGACAGCATCTCGTTGTAAGCCGTGTAATCGGGAATGAAGAACCCGACATAGGCATTGTTTAGCACGGCTGCGATGCGGATCAGGCCAGCTCGTCCACCTGGAACAATGGCTACATTCTCCCACGAATATTGGCTGTCCTTGCCCTGACGATGCATCTCATTGTACATCTTCGCCACGGCAGCACGTAAGGGCTTAATCCCAGCGGTGGGGCCATATTCTCTGAGAGCAACAGAGACGTCTATCGTGTGAGGACGCTCAAAACATCCCTCGATGTCATCTTCAACCTCAGGAGCACCTTGACCAAGGTTGGCCCATTTCTCAGGCTCGTCGAGGAAGCCATACTCAGCAGCTCTCTCTGTACACCAGACCACACCGGTGGATGCTCGTGTGGCGTCCAAGCCTGCGTGGGGGAGGTGACCCGGGTTCGCAGCTCGGAACTGACGATGAATCTTGGAGCTCGTCTCTGCCAAGACAAGACTGTCAGCAATAGATTATATCTCGACCAAGACATACCGTAACAAACGACCACGTTTGCCAAGTGCCAAGACCGCCACACGCATATATAGCAGATCAAAGTACACGACCAGGAATTGGTTATCCTTGGCGGTATTACGACATGTACCTGAACTAGATATGGGAATATTGATGTTTGTAGTTTGTGAGATGTAGACGACAGATTATAAAAAGAAAGAAATATAAAATCATACCATTGGCACTTGGGTCACCAATACTAAATCGTCTTCGGGGAACCCCAGTGTTCCTATTCCTACCATTTAGATTAAATGTTAGTATTTCTTCCTTTTATAAAAATACCTTGTTTCACTGCAAAACATGCTACATGCAGAAAGGGTGGGTTATATTTGAAGGTTAGACGATCAACTTACATAGAGAATTTGCGATTGTTGAACGACATGTTGTCGATATGATAAGACCTAATAATAAGATTAGTTGATTGATGAGAATATGCGAGAACAAGAATAATTGTGATTTACTTGACTGGATGGATACCAAATAGTTATGAGGAATAAACGATCTTGAGAGTTCGAAGGAGATAGGAATTAGAAGAACGGTGCAGGATAAGCACAGCTTAAAGAAAGAAGATAATAAAAGGGGGGGTTTATGATGATGATGATGTCGCGATAATTGTTATGGACCTTGTAGTTGTCGGTGTGCAGTTTGGGTTCTGGGAGAAAGTGGGGTGTAGTAAGAGAGGGACACTTTTTTTTTTATCAGGGTGGGTTGCGTAGATCGTTAAGAAAAAAAAAAATATGAAGGAAGGAATTGAAGGAGAAAAAAAAAAGGTAAAGAGTACGTACATTCTATGATATAACACTGAGATATGTTACCTACACCTGTAATAAATATTATACGCACGTAAACAAGCAAGTGCGATCAATATTCATCCAATGTAAAGAAGGAAGTAGTGAATTACAAGCTGATCTGATTCAATCCTATATCTAACTTAAGGTTAGGTACATTTACTTTCAAGTCTAGGTAAGTAAAGAGAAAGAAAGTTTTTTTTTTAACTTTGTATGAAGGTCCTCTCTATATTGCATTATACAGTGAACATACCTAGGGTATGTATGTATGTTATAAATATTAGGTTAATATGTACTGTTCCATTCTCTTATTTTCATACCTTCATATCACATCTTCACTCCAAATAAAAAGAAAAGAGAGGAAACGAAAAATCAAATCTTTATTAATTAGGAAAAATGTAAATCATTGACGTCGTACTGGGTACTAGAATGAGACGTTGATCGATCTTTCAATGCATGTTACCCGATAATGCGCATACGTAGGTATGTATATATATGTAGGGTAGACTGGGTAGTTTGGTAAGGTGGGATTCCCGTAACACTGTCTTATTCTTCCAACTTTCCATTGCATACATATAACAGTAAGAGCTGCATCGAAATCGAACATTTCTTTCCTATTCGCACGTATAGGTGTAATGTCAAAATCTTATGATCCATCGATGGGATAAACCGGAATTCTCAGATTAAGGCACGGTTATATATCCCTGCCTAACCTGCCTACCTGATATTACCTTACCTACTCGGTCATTGGAGTCATAGAGTCAGGAGTAAGGAGTCGAGAGTCCGCGAGTGTCACAACATCAACATCCGTGTTCCGTATCTGTACTACAATTATTAGATTGTCTTACACTTCCGTTCCTCTTATGTTTAACATTCCTGACTGGTCTGCCTGCAGTCGAGTAGATGTACATATTAATATAAAGTAATCTAGACACGTTACTATCGTGAGAGGTACGGGATAACATATAACGAGCTAACACTTACATATCTATATAATAGAATCTAATCAATATATGTATTTCCGACCTTTGACTTATATCAATTACCTGTGTATATGTTAGATACATATGCTCTATACATGAATATGGCTACACACGGCAACAACTCAGCTCAGGTTTCCTTGATCTATTCGTATGAGGGGCAAGACATCCATGCTCCCCTCATCGGAGTTCCCGATTTTGTACATCCGTGTTAAGTCAATTTCATGAATGTTGAACTCAATTTTATGTAAGCAACTAAATTAAGTATCTATGTACCCTATTTACACAGCATGTACCTATCTAATGTAAAGCTACAGGTTAAAAAAGGCAAACGCGTTAACCAAATCAATTAACGCGTCTGCGTCTGCGTCTCCTAATCCTTGCTATTATTACCTTACATGCTCTTCTATTTGTGATATTGCTCTAATAAAATTTAAACTCAACAACACCACTTCTTGACTACTACTCTACAACCACCTACTTCTAGGAACCGCAGAAATGGCCCTTATAGTAGATAAACACCGACCACGCTCTCTAGATTCTCTATCATACCATTCCGAATTGTCAGAGAGACTTCGAGCCTTGGTATTTATTCCTGATTCTTCTGTTCTCTGCTTAGCCACTAACTTATGAACCCTTTTTTTTTCGCAGGCTCAAAGTGGTGACTTTCCACATCTCCTCGTATACGGCCCTTCCGGTGCAGGCAAGAAGACCCGTATCGTCGCAACCTTGAAAGAGCTGTATGGACCCGGTGTCGAGAAGATCAAGATCGATGCAAGAGTTTTTCAAACCACTAGCAATCGTAAACTAGAGTTCAACATCGTAGCCTCCGTATATCATCTCGAGATTACCCCGTCCGATGTTGGGAACTACGACAGAGTGGTTATCCAGGATTTGTTAAAAGAGGTTGCTCAAACCCAACAGGTTGACCAATCAGCCAAGCAGAGGTTCAAAGTTGTCGTCATCAACGAGGCAGATCACCTAACAAGAGATGCTCAGGCAGCGCTCAGGAGAACGATGGAAAAGTACAGTCCAAATTTGCGATTGATTCTTCTGGCCAACAGCACAGCCAACATCATTGCGCCTATTCGAAGTCGAACACTCCTCGTGCGCGTTGCCGCGCCAACGGTTGATGAGATTGCGAGTGTTCTTGCCGATTCGGCTAAGAAGGAAGGATGGCCTGTAGTTAAGGGGTTGCATAAGAGGATTGCTCAGGAGAGCGGGCGGAACTTAAGAAGGGCACTGTTGATGTACGAGGCTGTCCATGCTCAGAAGTACGTCGCGTTCCCCGTCTAGTTGAGGTGCCTAACTGACCAATTCTAGCGAGAAAGTCACCGATGAAACACCTATCCCGCCCCCGGATTGGGAAGCGTTGATCGCACAGATTGCCAAGGAGATCATGGAGGAGCACTCACCAGCCCGCATTTTACAAGTTCGGTCCAAGCTATACGACCTTCTAACGCATTGCATACCGCCCACCACGATCCTCAAAACTCTTACCTTCAAACTTATCCCCATGATCGACGATGACCTGAAGTACGAAGTTATCAAGTGGTCTGCTTTTTACGAACACAGGATAAGAACGGGAACTAAGGTCATATTCCATCTGGAGGCCTTCGTCGCCAAGTTCATGCGCATAATTGAGATGTATTTGATGAGCATGGATATGTGAGAGAATAAGCTAGCAAGATAATAACCTTCATGGTCGGCCTGGTGCTCGGAGTAACGGATGATTCTAAAGATGGCGGGGCGAAGTTATTCCCAAAAGTTCAGCAGCGCATTTCGGGGTTTGACGTGAAATGGCGGCCAAGATTTTCAAGATGCAGAGACGTCTTAGCTACTGGCTAGACGAGTTTATATGTACTATTATATAACCCTACCTAAATCATATGCCCTTTTTATATTTACTGGGGAAAATAAGCCGTTCGCATTATCTTCCCGAACAGCCGATTTGGTTCCGGCAGGCATAAATTAAGATCTCCCCGACGGACAGATTCTGACAATGAGAAGCATGTATAGTAAGCCGAATGCCGGCAGTGTCGATATCTATCAACCGGCCGGGCTCCCCTTCGGACGTGTGGCCCCGAGCTCGCATAGGCGGAATCGTAGGTACTTATACGGAAGAAAGCCGCCCTTACCTCGGCTAGCAAACTACCTACGTAGGTAGTGATGAAAATCATCGTATCATGTTCTACGCTTATCAGCGCCGAACTTCGCTACTCACATATACCTAGCTGTAAGCTTCTTAGGTGTCCGGTTACCGAGTTTTGCTGGGTAATCGGGGACGAGAATATGTCCGTATCTCAAGGTAAGTCATGTACCCTTATTATAGGTAGGTACGTAGTAAAATACAAGCAAGGTACCTCATACACTACATATGTACGTAAATAACGTCCTGCCATCCCATGACCGCTTTCTAATATATACACTACCAAGTAACCGGGGGTATTAGTCGTTAGTTTACCCCACAACTTTCATTGCTCATGGGTATCCCTAGGTACGCATGGTTAGGTACACATGGCTATTCATCAGGGCACTAAGGATATTTATCTGGGGACTTGACACATTGAAACAAACAAAAAAAAAAAAAGTGGTGTCTGTATTTGAGGGTGTAATGATTTATACATGCATACATAGTAATGTACGGCGTTGGGTGCCCTTATGTAGTTGCCATATGTAAGGGATCGAAAAATTCGAAGAACAACTCAGTCATTCTGTGCGAGTGGATTAAGACGTTCAAGACTTCAAGTTCATATTACTATGTATTTCATGTGTAGCGTCTAACGTTGTTAAGGCAGATAGGAATGGGACCCTTGTAAATGGCACGAGGGCAACGGACATGCGGAGATAGAACCAGTGACGTTGGATTATTACCTACGTAGCTGGCTTACCCTCTGGCTGGTTTCTATAGACCCGGTTCGCACTAAGTCTGGCTAGCGTATGCGGGGTTACGCAGCAAGGGGCAGGTCAAGCACTAGCGACAGGATGTTATGTGTGTGTGTGTGTGTGTGTGTGTGTGTGTAACCTATGTACTAGGTACTCGTACATTTATAGATGTAGAGATAGGTATCCGTACTTGGGCATCTTCTACCTACTTCCTGACAGGGCAAGGATAGGAGGTATATACCTTGTAGTAGGAGTATACAGAGATAGCCTATATAGATGTGTAATGTATATATCTTACCTGATATTTAATCCCTATAAAGTTTTCTATTATTCATATAAATCCTCCGACATCAGGAACGTCCACACAGTTCCAAAAAGGAGTCATATAATATGTAGGTACCAGTCCTTATATATCGACCTGTATGTGTCTACAAACCACTACCGTTACTATTATCATATTAACGTCCTGGGGACCTACGTTTAACAAAACATACCTGATAATATATAGAGCCTAACTCTTAACCCTAGACATGCTGAATTCCATTGGACCGGGATAGTATCATCCCGCCTTGCAGATTTCTCCGTCTGGACCAGGCTAGCCGGCAAAGGTGAACCAACAAATCAGCGGAAGAGGTATTGCGTTTATATAGGGCTGAAGTTTAATCTGAAGGCATTGATCTTGTCATTGTTGGCTACCTACCTTTGACTAGAGTCCAATTGCAATATATGTACAAAGGCGTTGGATACCTATTGGATAGAATGATGGTCGTACAGCGCTTCGCTTTCGATCAATGAGTCAAGGATACCCTGTATTGATAAGTCTGGTGTGTTCATGGTATAACTTTTATAGAAACTCGATGATCGATTAAACCTCAGCTGTCATCTAGCGAGTCCCAACACGTCAACGTCAACGCCAAAGCTAAAGCTCGGTCAAAAGGGACATGCCGCCTAGAGCTTCAGCCAGCCCATACTACCCATCTACATGCTGATACATGCTGCTACGTGGTATGGCAGAGTCCCGGGAGGGTGTGAGGTCAATACCTGCGTGCGTGCGTCGGGAGTCAGGTGAAACCTGGGAACTCATTCCAAGACCCTAAGTCCCTAACCATGACATGACCATGACCATGAAAGTATAGAGGATCCTTCGGCAACGTAACAACATTAAAGACACTCTTTGTAATGTGATAGGTATTATGTATAGGTATTATGTTGATAAGAATACTTTCGGGTTAAGCAGAGAAATAAGCAGAGAAAGGAGATAAATAGTGTAGGATGGAGAAGATGGGGTATAAACACGCTAAGCTTCCAAGTCCCATGTTCCTTGTCCCATGTATTATGGTAGATACAATCATATATGTACATTCTATAGTACATTTTACGGTCTAACGGTCGAGCGGAAGATTGAAAATGCCCCACATAGCCTTCACAAACCCCGGACCGGGATCGCGAAATCCCCAACCAAGTCCAGTGAAGTGCGGCCGATATGAAATTACTACATTGTATCTACTCCGTATTTAGTTAGAGTATGGCTTGATTTGGTTCCTTATACTACATTTAGCTCCTTGGTCAAGGGTCACGTTTTCGGGGCTAGAATTAGACGAATTTGCTTTATTTTATTTTATTTTTTGGACTTTTAGATGTGTATTTCTCATGTATAGATAAAAGTATTAATACCTCCAAGTATAGGAGGAATTCTAAGTATGTACATATTTATACTCCCTCGTACCGTCTCATACGCCATACTGGCTCGTGCACCGAATGGGACGTAAAGTACATTTGATGCGGAAAGAACTATCAGGAGTACATGTAGTAGGTATTGAAATATATATGTAAGTTCAACTAATGTAAGGTGTATGTATGTAGCACAAGTGACACTACATACTTACATAAGTACATGAATATCACATTCGATCTGACGGATAATCGTACCTTGTATGTATACAGAATGTATACAGCATGTATACAGACAAGTACTTGGTCTCTCTCTCTCTATACATATGTAGACTCCAGTTGCGCTCTTTCTCCCAATCATTTTTGCCGTAATACAAAACCTGCCTTCCCTCGTCACTATTTCTGTCTTCTTCGTTTCTTTCTTTTTCCCGTTTCCTGTTTCCCGTTTTCTAAATCTCGATCATAGTCTAAGCTATACTTAGTTCCTTACATCATTCATATATCCAATCCTTCTCAAATATTATTCCACCTTGAGAATATATACGACGTCAATCTTTTTCCCTCACGATACTCTTCTTCCTTTAAATTTACATATCACTCCGTATCAACTAACTACATATTACTCCCATACATTTAAACCCCGCCATCATTATGGGCGACCAAATCAAGACACCGGTGGTCGCTGAAGCCCACTTGGTTGACACTTTTCGTTAGTCCCTCAGCTGTACTACTATAGAACCCAATATATATCATGCTAACCCTGATTTAAATAGATCCTCCGCAGAAAATGCTTGACAGTGAGATCCCTTTTCTATGAGATTGGTATATCTTCAGAGTATAGGAGGTACAAGTAAAACTAACCAGGATCACAGAGCATCCTAGTAAACCTCATCTCAGTAGTAAGTCTAAACTATAGTCTATATATCATATGGAATGTGATGAGCTTCGTTTTTCTAATACGTATATAGGTCTCGAGGAATACCAGCAACTGTACAAGGAGTCCATAACCCAACCAGAAAAGTTCTGGGGCGAGAAAGCTAGGGAGCTGTTGACATGGCAGCGCGATTTCGACACCGTCCGCACCGGATCCCTAGCTAACGGCGATGTTGCCTGGTTCGTTGAGGGCCAGCTTAATGCTTCCTACAATCTCGTTGACCGGCACGCCTTCAAGGACCCTAACAGGGTCGCTATTATTTACGAAGCTGACGAGCCGAATGAGGGTCGGAATCTGACCTATGGTGAGCTCCTCCGCGAGGTCAGTAGGGTCGCAAACGTCCTGAGACGGATGGGTGTTCGGAAAGGTGACACAGTCGCCATCTACCTTCCAATGATCCCGGAGGCCATTATTGCTTTTCTCGCCGTCATACGTATTGGTGCCGTACACTCTGTTGTCTTCGCCGGATTCTCGGCCGATTCTCTGCGCGACCGTGTTCTCGATGCCCAATCTAAAGTGGTGATCACCGCGGACGAAGGAAAACGAGGCGGCAAGCTGATCGGTACCAAGAAGATTGTTGACGATGCGCTTAAACAGTGTCCTGATGTAACCGGCGTGCTCGTTTTCAAGCGTACCGGCGCCGACATTCCGTGGACCCCTGGCCGCGATCTATGGTGGCACGAGGAGGTTGAGAAGTGGCCATCATACATTGCCCCCGAGGTTATGAACGCCGAAGATCCCCTCTTCTTGCTGTATACCTCAGGTTCGACCGGAAAGCCGAAGGGTGTGATGCACACTACTGCCGGGTACTTACTCGGCGCGGCTATGACTGGCAAATACGTATTCGATATCCACGATGGGGACCGATATTTCTGTGGCGGCGATGTCGGATGGATTACCGGCCATACATATGTCGTCTATGCACCTCTTCTCCTCGGTGTCTCCACAGTGGTATTTGAGGGTACTCCAGCTTATCCAGATTTTTCACGATACTGGAACATAATTGAAAAACACCAGGTCACCCAATTTTATGTTGCGCCAACGGCACTGAGATTATTAAAGCGCGCTGGCGATGATTTTGTCAAGGCTCATATGTCGAAGTTGAGAGTCCTAGGATCGGTAGGAGAGCCAATTGCGGCCGAGGTTTGGAAGTGGTATTTTGAAGTGGTAGGCAAAGAGGAGGCACAGGTTGTTGACGTAAGTTAATCGGTGTAACTTCTTGGAAAGGGCGTAATCTAACGGCACAGACTTACTGGCAAACCGAGACCGGATCGAATGTTATCACACCTCTCGCAGGAGTAACGCCGACTAAGCCGGGAAGCGCCTCCCTTCCGTTTTTCGGTATAGAGCCTGCTATTATTGATCCTATATCTGGCGAAGAGATATATGGAAACGATGTCGAGGGTGTATTGGCTTTCAAGCAGCCTTGGCCAAGCATGGCTCGCACTGTTTGGGGTGCCCATAAGAGATATATGGACACGTACCTAAATGTTTATAAGGGGTACTATGTAAGTGAGCGGCATGAGACTGATATGAAAGGCTACTGACAGATCTTAAGTTCACGGGTGATGGGGCCGGACGGGATCACGAGGGCTTCTACTGGATCCGCGGGCGAGTTGACGACGTGGTAAATGTTAGTGGGCATCGGCTATCGACTGCGGAAATAGAGGCAGCCCTTATTGAGCACCATTCCGTGGCCGAAGCCGCCGTGGTTGGTGTTGCTGACGAGCTTACTGGGCAAGCGGTCAACGCATTTGTAGCCATCAAAAATGGCGGCGAGGCTTCGG
Organism: Hypoxylon lienhwacheense; assembly: GCA_902806505.1. Classification (NCBI taxonomy): domain Eukaryota; kingdom Fungi; phylum Ascomycota; class Sordariomycetes; order Xylariales; family Hypoxylaceae; genus Hypoxylon; species Hypoxylon lienhwacheense. The sequence goes on along the minus strand of CADCWW010000002.1, from coordinate 418,139 downwards.
ATGCTTTAAGAAAGGAATTTATCCTGCAAGTAAGGAAAAGTATCGGGCCTTTCGCCGCCCCGAAGGCGGTATATATCGTGCCCGACCTACCCAAGACAAGGAGCGGCAAGATCATGCGCCGCATCTTAAGAAAGATTTTGGCCGGAGAGGAGGACCAGCTCGGCGACACGACTACAGTTAGTATCCCCTCGTCTCTCTCTCAATAAGTATGCATGCTCACATTTATCACGCAATAGCTTTCTGATCCCTCCATTGTCGATAAGATCATTACCACTGTTCGCGAAACTCGGAGGAAGTAAAATGGCATGACGTCGAACGTTCTGGACTTCTCACACCGTTGTGTTAATTACTAGTATAGGAAATATTAACGCTACGCGCTACGCGGGCTGAAATTAATGGCGTCGATGTTTTAGACAGTCGGCTTGACTGGCCAACCTCATTTCAATAAGACTATGAAATTAGGGATTCGACGTCCCGTATCAATATATATATATTTGAGCTGAATATCATGTTGAACAGCACAATAATGTCAAACTTAAGATTAAGGAACGAAAGAAAAAATAAAGAAATCTAGATACATACTGTTCAGTCAGTTTTAAGTCGGAATGTTAGGTATCGACCTAGTTAGTTATAAAATGAGGTAATGCCTTCAACTGCATTACACTACACTACACTACCTACATAACCGGATATTTGGGATGGTAGGATATATTTTCTGCTCGCTGTGCCATTTTTATGTGGTATAACTAATTACACTATCTATATACTCCGTACTAATGTATAATATAAATACCCGCAGTGAGAAATTCTGGGGGCACAGCAGCCAGGTAGAAAGAGCCTCGACCACATTGCGTTCCCAGAGACGACAAGCCAAAGAAAGGTCGGAGATGGGAAATAGGGTCTATACAAGGTACTATGAGAAGAAGAAGAAGAAGAAGAAGAAGAAGAGGGAGGATTCAACTTGGAAAAGACGCGTCATGGGCAGTGTCTTCAGCAGACGCCCGAAGCTTGAACTCCTTGGCAAAAAGTCTCGGCGACGGCTACCTGCGTCAACGTCCTGTCTCGCCGAGAGAGGCGCATTGCCCGGTACGAATATACACTTTCGGCGTTAAGACTAGGTATTTGACCCCCCCTCTTCTTCCTAGCCGGGGCTCTGATATAATAGTTTACGTATGTAGGCTATCGTTTTTTTTTTGAGGACGTGGCGGTTGCTGCGGTTATCTTATCGATTTCTCGGTTCGGGCGAATATAGGTAAGTGAACAGGTTTGGTTGTTGTGGTTGTTGTTGTTGCTGTTGTTGTTGTAAGGTAGCATATGAAAATGCTGTATGTTGTAACGAGTCCATTATGTAACCGATGCATCTATGACCTAGGTACCTTAGGTACATACTATGATATCCCCCCTGAAACACCACACAGAGGTTAAATAGGGGGTACCTAAGCCATGCGGGATACCTGCCATCCAAGTATAAATAGTAAGATAAGGACCGGGATTGTTTCACTTCAGTCTTCTTGGTAGAAGGCTGCAGATTCCGTCATCATCTTTTTCTTATACTATTAAGTGAGGGCTATTGACTGAATATCGACGGTATTTATATACATGTATATAGTCTGTTGTAAAGATCGGATTTTATCACTTATACTTGACATATAGTGTAGTAAGTCGTAACGCCGAAGGATTTGAATTATCCTCTCGTAGTACCTGCATGCTATAGACTATGTAAGTACCTCTTAAATACGTATTCGAGGAAATAAGGAGTGACTATTTACGTATTAGCCGCTGAGCTGCTAGAGCCCGTAGTTCGAAGGAGTTATGTAGGCGTCGGGGCGGCAAAGAACGACTCGCTGCTGCATGTGTACGGAATACATAATAACACATAATACGTGCATAATGCATGTATGTATACTATGTATGTATGTATGTATGTATGTATGTATGTAGGTCAAACGTAGGAATTGTAGGGATTGGCCCCGGATTTTGTATATATCCATTGGAAGTTACGTTGCTACCTTTGAAGATTGGTACGTAATATCAGGTAGGACAAGAATTCTAAGATGTTAAAGATGTAGCGGTTGCCCCGCCCCCGGGTCCGTCATTGCCCGTCTTACTTGCTTATGTAAATATTTCTGCATCTCATCTAGGACCAAGTCTTACTTTTCGAGGCGCAGCCACAAATCTCATCCGTTATATCCATGCTCTCTCTCTTCATCCTCTTTTTGTAATTGGAAGCATTTCACTGTTTTACCTGTCTTTTTTTTGTTTTCTTTTTTTTTCTTTCGCTATTCTCTATTGAGAAACTCCAAAGAAAAGAAAAAAGACCAATCTTTTCTGTCTCTTATTCCCAGATAATTAATTGGAATCGTTTTCTCTTAATAAGAATTGGCTGGCATGGACGATAAGACCGGTGAATGGGAACGAGGCAGAATAAGATCGACTATCCTAACAGTATCCCAACCACCCCTCCCCCTTCAGGATATTTAGGACGTTCGGCTTGGATATCGAACCCACGCCTCTTCTAAAACGTTGCTTAGCCTCAAAGGAGGACCTTACATACTCCAATATGCGTGGCATTCTCAGCGCTGCTGCCGTCTTTCTATCGGTTCTATCGAATCTCTCGGATGCGCATTCGGTTAAGAGAAATGCCTTGAATTATATTAGTCAACTTGATAATCCCGTAATTCACACTCCCTCACATCGAGTACACGCCTACACCTCATTTGACCTCACTTTCCTGCTTCACGACAAGAAGGACAAGATCCGGATATCGTTAGAGCCTAACCACGATGTGCTTGCTGACTCGGCAACCGTGCGATATCTCAGTCCCGACGGCTCCGTGGCATATGAAGAGAAAGTAAACAGGGCAGAGCACAGGGTCTTTAAGGGCCACACCTTCGTACGACATCCGCATCATGCCGAATGGATCAATTCCGGTTGGGCGAGGATAACTATCTACCGAGATGGGCTCAGGCCATTATTCGAGGGCGCGTTTCGCGTCAACGGGAACTATCACCACATACAAACTAGCTCCAATTACAGGTTGACGCAACACGAAGATGATCCTATCGCAAGTTATGCCGATGACGAGTACATGGTTGTATGGAGGGACTCGGATATCATGTCAGATTTGTACGAGATCCCGGAACTAAAGCGCAGTCTCGAAGACAACACGTGTTCGTACGATACGCTTAACTTCAACAACGAGGATTCGCACCCCATACGTCGGGGTTTAGATCTCGGTGACATGTCGACAGTGAACTCGGGCACGCTTTTTGGTCGACAGATTGACGGAACGACTGGTGGAAACGGTGCTGGCGTCAATCTTACGGAGAGCATAGGTTCTACTCAGGGTTGCCCTACTACGCGCAAAGTTTCGCTGGTGGGAATTGCCACTGATTGTACATATACGGCGGGATTCAGCAATAAGAGCGACGTGAGTTCCCATGTGATCCAACAGATTAACGCGGCCTCGGCGGTGTACGAGAGCACGTTCAACATATCCCTGGGCATCCAAAACTTGTCTATCAGCGACGCAGCCTGTCCGGGGACTCCGCCGGAAAATATCAAATGGAACACCGCCTGTAATAATAATGTCACGATCACAGACCGTCTTAACATGTTTTCCTCGTGGAGGGGACAGCACAATGATACGAACGCGTATTGGACGCTACTGAGCACGTGCAATACTGATGCGGCCGTAGGACTGGCATGGCTGGGTCAACTATGCTCCCAGGGGTCGACGGTCCAAGCGGACTCGAATGGAGGAAATGAAACGATTGCCGGAGCCAACGTCGTCGTCCGAACCTCGACCGAATGGCAGGTGTTCGCTCACGAGTCCGGCCACACGTTTGGTGCTGTTCATGATTGCACATCCCAGACATGTTCGGATGGTACGGTGTCAATGCAGCAATGTTGCCCACTTAGCGCCTCGACTTGCGATGCTGGCGGGGCTTATATTATGAACCCCTCCACTTCGTCTGATATCAAGAGTTTCTCACCCTGCACTATTGGTAACATATGTTCGGCTATGGGCCGGAACAGTGTTAGATCAAGCTGTTTGACTAACAACAAAAATGTCGTCACGATCACAGGCAGCCAGTGTGGTAACGGTATCGTGGAATCGGGAGAGGAATGCGACTGCGGCGGCGAAAGCGGGTGCGGCAGCAATAGCTGTTGTGATCCTAAAACATGCCAATTCCGGGACAATGCTGTATGCGACCCGGCCAACGAGGATTGTTGTACGGACCAGTGCCAGTTCAGCTCATCGCAGTCGGTTTGTAGAGCTAGCACCGGATCTTGTGACCCGGAGGAGACTTGTACCGGTACTACTGGCACATGTCCTGCCGACGTCAAGGCTCCGAATGGTCAGTCCTGCGGTGCTAGCGGCGCCGGCCTGACTTGTGCTTCCGGCCAGTGCACTTCCCGTGATCTACAATGCTCCACGCTCGTGGGCTCGTTGACTAATAACAACAGCACGAAGGCCTGTGACTCGCAGAGCTGTCTTCTACGATGTGCTTCGTCTCAACTCGGACCGGATGCCTGCTATGACATGCAGCAAAACTTCCTGGACGGGACTCCTTGTGAGGGTGGAGGCCACTGTTCAAACGGACAATGCCAGGGCGCTAGCATTACCGATCAAGTAGGGAGCTTTTTCAGCGACAACAAGAACATAATCATTCCCGTCGCATCGGTTGTTGGCGGTCTCATTCTCATCGGCCTAAGCTGCTGTATATGGACTTCTTGTCGACGTAGATCGCGGAGAAGGAAGGTAGTCAAGCCAACTCAACCGAACAGTAGCTGGGTTGGGGGGAATGGTGGCGCGTGGGCGGCCAACACGATCATGCGCCCAGGTCCAACGGCCCGTGGAGTAGGTAACCGAGTGGTGCGGCAACCGCCCTGGCAGGACCCAGGTCAGATAGGGCCTAGAGCCCCTACGATGCGATACGCGTGATGCGAACCCGCGACCGGGATGACCTAGGCTGGCTACTGGGGGATTATGAGGTGTTTTGTTTTTTTTAGAGCATTGGATATATAGAAGGGTATCATCGTAATCATATATCACGGGTGTTTTGGGCGTTTTAGGGGAGGGAGCATGCGATTAAAGCACGCGGGGGTCACGAACTTGGATTACTCTTCCTTTTTTTCCATAAAAAATTTTTTTTTCAGTTGTGTTTTCTTGGATAGCATGAGAATCGTATCTTATGTATATATAAGCCCGCCCCTTTGCTTTCCCCTTTTTTGTTGTTGTTTGGGGGAAGGGAGGAGGGGGGGGGGGGGTTGCGTGTGTCTGTTCTGACTGATAGGTACGGACCCGTCCGTGGTACTTTTTTTTTCTCCCTCTCTCTGTCTTCATCCTATCGCGAGAGCAAGCGTATAGAGAGAATCTCGTTCTACTACCCACTCTTGTCGTTTCTGGGAAGAGAAGAAGGTGGAGGAGGAGAAAGGAGATGGAGAGGCAGATGGAGAGGAGAGACAGATGTTACTGCGTGGTTTTGGGAATGGTATTATGTTATTATTCCCTTTGCCTTGTCCTACTCTGTCCTGTACTGCTCTGCTCTGCTCTGCTCTGCTATGTGTTTATATAGATGACGCACGAACGAACGATTAATTAATTAATTAATTAGGTACCTGCTAAGTCTACGATGAGAATAAACCGAGCTTTGTGTGTGTGTGTGTGTGTAACTTAAAGGGGAATAATAGCACTTATGCTCTGCCCTCGACTTGTGATCGTGTAAGTATGTAGGTATGTTAGATTGGATGAATTAGTTCATTGATGTGGTAGTGAACGACGAGGGAGTCTGGTTCAGATGTAGGGGATAGGTATAGACTAGGCTAGGCTAAGGCTAGGCTAGGAGGTAGGTAAGTACCCCTACCTATTTATCTATTTCGTCCCGTTCGCACCTACATTGTATGTGTATGTGTATGTGTACCTAATGTATGTGTACCTAGTGTATACCTAGATATGTATATATATATATATATATATGTGTGTGTGTGTGTGTGTTAAGGGTAGGTAGTATGTATGTATGTATGGGATATATGCTGCTATCTAGGTATCCTAAGATGTCTAGGTAGGTAGGTAGGTAAGTAGGCACCTGCCTGCTTCTCCCCGTCGATGATAACTACCCTACCTACCTACCTACCTACCTACTCACCTACCTACCTACCGTACCTACCTATCTACTTCCTATCTACCTACTTAGCAAGGGGTAGGGATGTAGATCAGATTAGGCCACCGAGGTAGATGAAATAGCGGTAGGTCGCGGTCGACACCTCCTACCGAGCTCGCGAGAGGTAACGGGTAAAGGGTAAAGGAAAAACTTCGTCGCCGCTCGATACGTGGGGGGTAAGTCATGAAGCTAGCTAAGTCTTCTCCCTTCTCCCTTTTCCCTTTTTCCTTTTTCCTTTTTCTTTTTTCCTACTGTCTTTTTTTCCTTCTTTCTTTCTCTCTCTCTCTCTCTTCTTTTCGCCTACTCCTTCACCCTTTCCTCATATCCTATCCCCGCCCACAATCATCACGTGCAGACCCCCTTCCTAGACGAGCGACCGCCGGGGGATGCGGGAGGGCGGAGAAGAAGAAGAAGCCGAGGCCGAGGCGTCGTCGTCGCCGACGCCGACGCCAACGCCTACGCCTACGCCGGCGCGGTGGGACTTCTTGCGCGCGGGGCCGGGGGCCGGGGGCTCCGGTATGCCGCAGAGCATGCGGGTGTAGCGGAGGCGGGTGGCGGGGATGCTCTGCGATGGCGCGTTAGATGGAGGGGCGAGGTAGTATATATGTATATACCTATATATATATATATATATATATATATATATATATATGTGTGTGTGCAGGTATGTATATATAATCTGAGAAAGAAGATATATAACAAGGGGGAAGCAAAGACTGGATTTAAAACAAGAATGGAGAAAAGAAAGAAAAAAACAAAAAACATACCTCGTTATCCCGCTGCGCCGCCATCATGAGGAGCTCCGGGCTATCGAGGACCTGGGCGGCGACGCGCCGACGCTCCAGCACGGCGAAGGATTCATCTTTGCCGCTGCGGGTTTAGGTTGTTAGTTTTCTTTCTTTCTTTCTTTTTTTTTCGTTCTTTTCCTCCTTCATCATTTCTTTTATTACCAAAAGAAAAGAAGAAAAACTTACCCCCCGGCACGATACTTCTTCCCGGCGCCGTCGCTGGCCCAGCCGCTGCTGCCGTCGGACGACTCGTACGGGTCCTTCCCCCGGGCCTGTCGGTCCCGCATCTCAACCGTGAACGCATCGCCCCCCGCGCCTCCCGCGCCCCCTGCTCCCCCTGCTCCCCCTGCTGCGGCCCCCGCGGTTCCCGCCGCCGCCGCCATGGATAACTGTGCCGCTGCCGCCGGAGAGCCGTAGGTGTTTGTGTGGTGAGATGAAGGAGGAGGAGGAGGATGGTGATGGTGGTGATGGTGGTGGTGATGGTGACTGCTCATCTTCTTTTCCCCCTTCTTTATTTATAAATATATATATATATATATATATATATATTGGGGACGTTGAGGATCTCCGTCGTATACCTACCCTAATATATAAACGTACTCATGGACGAGGGCGTAGTAGTAGTAATGCGTAGATAAGTAAGCGAGAGAGATTATATAGGGTAGGGTAGGTATATTATATATATGCCAGGTAACTACCGAATATACGATAGGGTATATCTCTATATCTCTATTTCTCTCTCTCTCGCACGACGTCGACCGAGTTTATTCCAAACGCGCTGGTGACGTTTAAAGACCTCGACGTCTTATTGGTGGGGTTTAAAGGGGGGGAAGGGAAAGATTATGTGTGGGTGACTGCGATGACTTGTCTAGCGGTAAATCGAATCCCTAATAACGTTGCTTTTTGTTTCCCCTTGGATTATTTAAGCGAAAGGGACGTTTTTATTACCTATTATTCATGTGTGTGGGGGAGAATATTAATAATAATAAAGATAATAATAAAAATAATAATAAAAATATAAAGAAATGGCAGTTAGTTAATTGATTGGCTTTAAAAGGTGCTTCATACATAACCTCACACAAGTAACATGAAGGTAAGTTATGCAAATGCGGCGGTACTACGTTACCATACATGTACATACATAAACGTACTCCGTACTCCCATACACATGCATGTAGCACTTGTACAGTTCCTTCCTTTCTCCTTCCCCCCCCCCCCCCCCGGCTTTGGGTACGGTATATTACCTACCTCTTATACTCCGTATCCTACCTAGGTAGGTACTTACCTTACCTTAAGTCGTATGAGGTATGTACGTATATGTGCATATGCCTAGGATTGATCTGAGCTGAGAGATGGTTGACTTTTCTTCATCGAATATGCAGGAATAAGCAAATAAGCCAAAAAGGCCACTTCATGCTTTTATCGAATAACAAGCGACTTACACAGTACATACGTATATATATATCGACGTTAACCTATAATCTAGAGATGCATCTAATTCTCTATATCTCCGTGATAATATTAAAAAAACACTTACCTACCTGCCCCTATCATACTTACCCGTAGGTGCGTTATATCTCTCCTCACGCGCACCAATAGACACCCCTAGATATCCCCCCGAATCGGACAGCCTCCGACGTGCCCTCCAATCTCCGGTGGACCATGACGGGATGAGCACGTAAAGCATGTATCCCAGTGCTACCTAGGGATTATTATATAAATACCACAAGGGAACCCGAGCTGGACACAACTTCCCTCCCCTCTTCTTTTATACATTCTTCTTCCGCCCAAACTACTCGCCACTGCTGAATAAAGAGTCAAAGGATAATAGAAATCCCCCCAAAAGGGGACAGAAAAATAGGTCGAATACGAGGGCTTTGAGAGGTTATGGCATTATGAGGGATACCGAGGACTTCTCCGTCAAGTCCATGATATGCAGGTCCCACCCAACAGTGTCTAGTGCCAACTCGGATGCCGGATGGATCGAAATAGGAACGGAACATGCTTACGTATTCGAAAGACGGTATGGGACAGACAAATTCGGAAGATATCTTTGCGTTGTGAGGATGAAATTCCTCGAAACTGAGCTAGGTTCGGACGACATAGTAAATTATCTGACTCGACTCGTACAGTTTTTGCTATAGGGTGACAGGTTACAACGTTTATACAGGTAGGATGAACCGCCGTCGTGGGCGAAGAGATGCTCTGCGCCGTACACGTCCTAGATATATGACTTACACCTCCTCGTCCCCGGAGCCAGATATGTCAACACGATACCCTAAAGTCGTCCCGTCGTGTTCGCCAACGTAAATCAGCAGAGACGATAACCCCCGCCTCTCGGCCTAGAGTCTCAATTCCGTGTTTCTCTCACGTAACTCATCGGGTTTGGCACCTCGCGGTACCCTGTAGTATCCCGATATAATATCCATCTCAGCACTACTATCTTGTTAGCACCCTGAAAAGCGATCTTGTTCGAGGCTGCGTAGCTAGGCGATGTCGCAAGCTGATTTGGTTATCCCTGGTATGCTGTGACAATTATGGTCGGCGAGGGGGTTGGCCCCCGTGCAGCTTATCGCGTAAAAAGTATACAAATTACAGCCCTAGACTATCATCGGAAGTTGATGATCGCGAGCTTGTTTTGTTAGCTTGGATGAGGGCAGACGCATGGGATTGGTACGGCTCACCCGGCTATTGACTCCATAGGCTAGCTTGTGGCCTGTCGCATCCCATCCTAAGCAGTGTTCGTCTTCCTCGTCCGACTCGGCGTTCATTCGTGGGCTAAGCCAACCAGGGTGAGGCGCTCGACTCCAGCTTGCCCGTGGAATACTACAGTCGCCGACCTTCCAAATCAGAATCCTCTCATTCGTCGCCCCAGCAATAAATGCTCCGTCGGGAGTGAAGGCTAATGATACGATCGGCGGTCCCATAGTCATGGAACACTTCGCCTTCCCGTCGAGGGCCAGGGCGTTCCATATGAATATGGCCCCGTCCTCGCCACCCGAGGCCAGCAGCCGCTCGTCGCCCGAGACTGGTTTTTGTAGAGGCTGCCAGGCCAAAGCCGTGACCGCATCGCAATGGGCCTCAATCTGACGCCGTCTTTCGGTGCTGTCCCAAATCTAATGACGTATCTATGTTTTAGTCGTAATAAACCAGCGGCATCTAGGGTAACTACTCACATCAACGAATCCTTTCTCCCCACAAGTAGCCACCAAACACGTCCTCCAGTCAAACTGAATTTGGGTTAAGCTGTCACCCGGGCGGGTGTCGAATTTGCGAATTTCGGTTATGTCGCCATCAGCACATCTCAGAGCCATTAATAAGTCGCCGCCGCCTACGAGGAAGTCGGACTCGCTAGTCCAGGCCGCATCAAGAGGTTCAGAATGAAGATCATGACCAGGTAGGAAATAACTCATCGAGTTAGCTGTCAGGGCGTGATAGACAGTAATTAACGTGCCCCCGTTATCGGGTGCGACGCCTAATATAGCAGCATTATTGGGATTCCAGCGTAGCTTAATAACTGGCGGTTCAGCCACCTCGAATCGTTGTATATGAGCGCCCTCGTTGGTCCAAAGGTTAATGCGAGCTTTAGAAGAATCAGAGTCAGTAGCAATAGCAATAGCAGAGCCGTCCCAATTCCAAGCCATAGCAGTAACAGTAGTCCTAGGTTGTACATCATCTTCGACAAGGGTATGGAAATTCGGAACGACGCCGTTCACGTGACGAGAAGATGCAGGGTCGGCTGTTGCTCCACGAGAAATGTTCCAGATGCGGGCTAGCGCATCGGTTCCAGCAGCCGCCAAGATGGTGGGATCTCGGGGATGCCACTGGCAATGCAGTAGCACAGGCGCGCTTTCACCGTTAATTCTTGCCAATGCCGTAGTTGGTGATGATGTAGGCGCATCATCAAGACCGGAACCCAAAGGAATAAATGTCGTTTCGGTAGTTAATTCTTCTACTTTTTCTATTTGAGTCCCTTGTTCTGGTCCATCGGTTCGGGGAATGGGTGTAGGCGCTTGTTCACCTTCTTGAGGAGATGGGTAAGCATGGTTATCGCTCTGCCCATCAAGTTCCATCGGAGTTGTGGCTGCATCCACCCCATTTTCGTACCCATTACTCAGTCTTGGTCGCTTAGCTGGGGAACCATTCAGAAGCGCCGCCTGCGGTTGCCTATCAATTTGACGCTTTCGGTTATTTTCTACATCACCACCTAATGTAGTTGTCGCCGTAGTTGTATTCGTAGTCGTAGTCGTACTTGTACCTGTCGCTACTACGCCTGCTATTGTTTCTGGCTCTGCTTCATCGTCCAAGTCTTTTTCTTTTGTTTGCTGTGGCTGCGGCTGCGGCTGCTGCTGCTGCTGCTGTTGTCGTTCCTGCTCCTGTTCCAGTTGCAGTTGTTGCTGTTGCTCCTCTTCTTCCTGCATCTGCTGGTACAGGGACGGACGTGCAATTAGCGGGCCAAAAATCCCTAGTTGCATCGCGTCGGCCAGTACCGCCGGCGCTGCGGCTTCACGAAGTACCTGCACATAGAAAGAAATCTGTCAATACCCATTTGGCCGCATCCTGGGCAGGATCGGAACAAGACAATTTTGCCATCATCGCACCCGTATCGGACACGTCTTCCGCCTATGTGCGCTCTGCAAAAAGGGAGAGAGAAAAAAGGGACAGAAAAGTAGAAAAAAACAAAAAAAAACAAAAGATATAGACGGGATTTTCGAATTGGCCTACCTGTTGTGCCTGTGCATGTTCTCTCTCTAATGAGTTATACAGAAGACCTTTGTTTATGACATTGACTAGTGCATGGCTTTTGACGTGTCGCGCGAAATCTAGCTGTCGATGAGGTTCCTCGACGTGCCACTCTTTTTGGAATTTGACGGCTGTCTCTCGATAGTCTGCAACATCAGGTTAATTTGACTGCGGCGGTCCAGGACCATGTCACCGCCACGCATCACTATATAGACTCAAGATGCGTAGAAGCGCCAGGCGACGTTTTAAACCAAAACATTTAGTCCACTTACTTCCTTCTATTAAATATCTGTCATATCATTGTCAATGAAGCGGTGAGAAAGCGAAAACTAGAGCAATAGGATAGAGAATAACGGGGGTTCACAAAAGAATGATGCCGGTATTTATTTTTATTTATTTATTTTTTTGGTGGTGTGAGGAAACCTGGATGTCGCTTCAAGTGAGAAAAAAAAACATACCTCCAAATCAAGAAATTGACTCGGTCTGAGTCTAAGTATTCCTTCATGATTGCGAACATGAAAGTTATTAGAGATTCGTGTTGTATTACAGCATTCGAAAAGCTAAGCAGAAATGTTGTGAAATATTATGATGAGGTTGTATTTGAGCTAGGCGTTATTTTTTTTCTTCTTTCTCCTTCTTCTTTTGAGAATGGTGAGAAAAGAAGACGACGAGATTTTGGCAGTGAGGCCTTGGAGGAACGATTAAACATGCATGTCCACGGGTCGGGGCCAAGCTAATGACTTCCTAGCAGATCCACCCAAATTCATCCTAGTACGGAATGTACTAAGATACTTTATAAGCCCAAAATGTTGCAGATTGCCCCCCATTGGGGGGAAGGAGGAGCTACGGCCTACATGTTCAAGAGTATATGTACCGTAGTGTCGTATCACCATATGATCGTTGATGTATAGATAGTATGTATTTTAGGTATAATGATACTTGCGTACCTACATATAGGTACATTGTGCATGAGGGTGGACATGTGGAACAATCAAGATCAAATGTAAAATATTCATGTACCTAGGTACGTATCTATGTCTATAACATTGATGGAAGTATGAAATCCCCCTAGCGCACCTAACTTTATGTACATGGTATTTTACCTGGCACACATGGTTCGAATGTTGATGGTTGATAGATCAAGTTAATGTACATGCGCATCCTAAGGAAGGTTTATTACATGTATGTATGTATGTACTGTGTAGGTATGTACGAAGTACAATGTCTAAAATGGGAGGGGGAAGAACTGTCGAATCAATTTTCTCATCTTCCTCCTAACCAAATTATTCTTCTTAAACAAAAAGAAAAAAAAGAAGAAAAAAAAGAAGAAAAAAAACTTGTCCATGAAACCAACTTACATAGTATACCCGAAAGCCTTACGTGCTTTAGTCTACCGTCTCTGTTGATCTATCGTAACCTATCGTAATCCATCGTACTACGTGAAGCATGAGGTTATGAGTTAGAATTGGAATGGGGGAATCTTTGCGGGTGCAAGGGTCTGCCTCGGGGGCCTTTTGATTACCTATACCTATGCATGTATGTACATACATATCTATGTGCACATTTAGTACGTAGATATGTACCTTAGTACAGTGTATGTGTACGTGTTGTGTGAATGTGTACCTACATTATGTACTTCAAGTGTGTGTAGGGCTGTTCTGTTACTGGGCATCAGTCGACTCAACTTTGTTTTTTTTTTCAGGTACTTCAGGTACTTAGTTACCTCTCCGTCATTCAAGTGCCTTATGTACACTACGTAGTACAGACATGAAGACCCCGTACAACGATGTCTGTATTGGCGCATTTCTCTTTACAACTACATAGGTATACCTGCTAAAGATGGTCCAACTAATAGATTGATAATGTACTAGACCTTAATCCGAATCAAGTTCGACATCATCTATCCTTCTCTCTTTCTTCACTATATATAAGTATAAAAAATGCTTCTCTGTTTGGTTTTAATGATCCACGCGGCAGAACGGTTCCTTGACGCTGCGGGTGTCCTGACGGGTAGGAAGCATGGATAGATGGAAGAGGCTAGATTTATTTTTGTTAGTCTCGCTAGGGAGACAAGATGGCTGAGCCTATGAGGTGGCTTTCCTTTGGAATAACGGAAACGACAGCGAAACTCCAGACGACCCCACATTAAATGGCCAGAGTTCACGATTTATTAACCCGTCATCCTGGCTTGGCTACCTATGAAGGATAGGCTTGGCTAGGGTGTACTCCCGGAAATTCGCAATCGGGCAGGATCTTCAAACTGAGATCTGTCGTGCTTAGGTCGCAGAGTAGGGGGAGAAAATATAGTAGAAGAAGTATAGATGATTTACATATCATGTTGAAGTCTTTGGAATATTCATTCTACCCTTCAAATTATAGATATATGTAGGTATACTATGTACATATGAATGTATGCACTTGGATAAACAACCTACATAGGTCTATCGAAGAGAACATGGACAATGTTGGAATTTAATCTGCCAGAGCTGAGGAAAGGCCTAGTACGTATGCAGGTAAGTGGCCCCGTAGGTACGTGTATACACACATGGATCAAACTTATTAGGCGAAGATTTAGACAGGCTATCCTGGAAGACTTTACGGAATACCTTAGGTACCCTTCTACCCGACTAATGAATTGCCTTATCTGTTTGAGGATTAATGCATTGAAAATAGTATTGTTTCCCTTAATATCTAACCGTACTATGTACTAAAATTAAAGATATCGGTAGGCAGAAGCCCGTCTCTATTTCTTCAAAGACTTATGTACATTACATGTATGTATGTACGGATACCGAAGGAAGTTATACTAATGCCCGCAACCGACAGTCATAACATTGTTTCCATTCGTGTATTTTGATAGATGTCACCGTAGACTTGGTGTGCACCTTATACATAACATACGTAAGTACCTATATGCATGTATGAATGTGTCCGTATCAGACACGGATGATGCATTATCGGCTTTACCGTCGAAACTATTTCGAGCATTCCTCCCCTGCAGAGATTTCGTAGTCCGAGTGGTTCAGGCCGTGCACTACCTTGCCCCCTTTTTCGGTAGACTTAGTACCTAGTGTATAACTATCTATACTTTGTAACACTGTGAATACATACTATGTAGATAAAGAGACTATCATATTATTATCTATAAAACCTTTGATCTTCATTTATAATAACCCAGTGATTTTGTGTAGTATTATTTATAGGACATGCGTAGTATTATCTTCCATCTAATTTGCTACCTATTTTGATGTTGAAAACTTCCGTTCTACGAAAAGGTTCCCGAGTACGTGTGTACATATCTATCTGTACCTAAAGGCATGGCTTGATGCCCGTGCTCGGTCTAAGCATGTAGGTGCCAAGGTTCGATATTCTAATTGGTCCAGATTTTTTTTAAAGAAAAAAAAAATGTTGCATTAAGATGCACGTGAGTGTCATATACCGAAATACTTACCTCTTACTAAGTTTTTGGCTAATTATGGCTGACGGGAAAAAAGCTCGAAGCAACTTCCAACCTATGTAACTTACGATCCTCCAAAATTAGAAGCACGGACCATTCCATTTAGTCTATTTAGTACCTTTGTACTTTTTAGGTAAGGTGATATGCGGCGGCTTTTCGACGCGACTCCGAAAACCCGACATCCCATCTCCCAAAACCTCTACTCGAAGCCTTCAGTTTCGACAACTATCTGCCCATAATGCCTCCGCGACTGAATATCCCACCAGTCACCCGTGTGGTCCTTGTGGTATTGCTTCTGCAGTCTGTATTAAGTGCGGCAGTACGATATCGCCAATGGTCTGCTCACTCGGAGATAGTCGTCGAATGGCTGACTCTCATACCTCAGCTATCGCTCTTCTATCCTTGGACCTTTCTGACAGCTACGCTAGTTGAAAATAATATCTTCACCTTAGCTATTGCTGGATTTACTCTATACCATGGAGGCAGGTATCTGGAGAGGGCCTGGTCTTCCAGGGAGTTCGCCAAGTTTCTTCTCGTGGCATCTCTAATACCTAACACCTTGACCTTTCTAATTCTTGTAACGCTATTTACTGTTACTCGGAACGAGAGATGGACGTGAGTTCCACCCGCTAACTTCTAAACCCTCTGGGTGCTCTTATACGTAGACGAGCCAGCTAACAAAGTGAACCCTCAACCTAGATTAACGACCATTGCCGGCACGATACCGCTTCAGATCTCGTTTCTTGTCGCTTTTAGCCAACTAGTTCCGGCGCATACTGTTACCCTCTTCCGTGGTATCCTATCTCTGCGCGTCCCGCGGTTCCCCCTCATATATGTCGGCCTTGTTTTCATACTTTCCATGACGCCCTTGCTCACGAGCGCATCTCTATTTTTAGCTGTATTCGGCCTCCTTGCCAGTTGGACCTACCTACGCTTTTACAAGACAATATTCCCGGATCTGGATTCTTCACAACCGGCTTCGATGCGCGGGGACGCGAGTGAGACGTTTGCCTTTGCCGAATTCTTCCCTGGAGCAGTCAAGCCGTTTGTCGCGGTAATCACTGAGCAGATCTTCAATTTGCTAGTAGCGATGAGAATATGTACCCCCTTTTCGCAGGCAGATATTTCTGCTGCACAGGGCGGCAACTTCACGCAGCGCGCCGCCCACGGAGGCGTCAGGGCCGAGGCTGAAAGACGGAGAGCTTTAGCTCTAAAGGTGCTTGACCAGCGACTCCATGCCGCAAACGCGGGAACCAGCAGCACCTCACGAAATCATTCTCAGCCTCCCAGTCAACCGTCCGGCTCGACGATACAAACACAGACGCAGCCCCACGCACAGGCAGCGATGACGTCGCAGCCAGGTGCGGTATTAGGAGAAACGAACTACAACCCCGACCAAGACCATATTGAGAAGGACGACTCATGAAGCGGCTAATGCCGATTCTCGGTGGCGTCATGGGAGACGTTCCTATTACTTGGATCACGAAATCCAGTTACCCCGAACCTGAATACGTATGTATTTATACGATAGGAGCTATTGCGAGTCCGGAGTCGGCATTAGAGGATGGGACATCGAGGTTTTGGGGTTTGCTGAGCAAAATGTATTCGGTCGAATAATGTCAGTTCGGGTTATGTCCACATATCATGCAGCATCTAGGTGGCCGCCGGGCTCGGTACCGTTTTTCCTCCACGATGCCGATATTAAGATACGCGTCTGGTTGTAGTTGGGAGGGGGGTCGCGACTTGAGTCTGGCGAGTGATGCTGTATGCCCGTTTTTACAATAGATATAATATCACTACTTGATGCTTGGATAGGACGCTATGGAAATCGCATCCCTCTCACTGCGGCGTTACTGGTGCGTCTGTTCCATGAGATCTCCCTAAGTATTCGACCCAGACAGAGGTGTGTATTGCTCTCTAACGACATGTGACGGCGTGCTTGAGCGAGTTATTGCGGTGCGGGTTGTAAAAGGTCGATAACGTGTGAGAGTAATAATAGTCAATATGTGGTAGGCTTCGTCTCGCTTCATACCTACACGGGATAGGTAGTTGGACGTGAACTTTGTCTGGTCTCTGTATTGAAACAGTCTCGAACATGAAGGGGATGGGTTGGTTAATATATATGATTTTGTCTGTTTTCGTCTGGACTTTGAATCTGTCGTATGAAGCTATATCAGGTAGTCTATTGAACATGAGTATAGGTAACATAGCAGATATTTATATCTATTCAAATAGGGTCAAGTACCACATTAGTAAATAAGAATATAAGATAGTTACCTGTATAATTAAGAGGTAGATATATATAGAGAGCCTCGTTGATTAACTTCGATGTTAATCTATTGCCTTAGACCTAATCGGAACCCCGATCTACATAAGGTTGAATCTTTAGGATAGTTAAGACTTATGTGCCTTACCTGCATGATGGATGCGTGTCTAAGGTGTAATCTGTACTTATACACGCCTATATACTAGGTAAGCATATGTATGTAGTTACCTACTATCTGCACTTACAGGTGTCTTATATAGTTCGGTCCCCGCCGGCTTTAGAGCATAAAGGGTATGTATGTACGTGATTGATAACTAGGTATGATAGTTCAAGGTTTAAGATGTATACTTGTAGTATCTGGTATACCTGATGTAATGTGGCGTCGAGACGTGGCTTTCTCAGATCAGGTTGATCGAAACATTGAATCGATGTGATGTATTAACTTGAACATATGTATGGAGATGATATACATATCTCATACATGTACAATGTATGTACATATGTACCCTTACTCGTGGTGGCTTGAGATGTACGTCAGTTTGGGGAAAAGCCTCCAACAGGGGACAGATTGTCTCATCATAATCAGTTTGTTCCACCACATCTGAGTACAACCGGATCGGCTGGGCACATGTGTACACGTATCTCTCGAGTTTACTGTGGTACGTACTTTTTTTTTTTTCTTTGCTTGGGTTACACGGCTCCTATCCCCGATGCGTTGAGATACAGCAGCCATTCAGGTCCATTACATGTGACTTGGCAAGCGTGTAAGTGTGTAAGTGTGTAAGTGTAAGAGTTGTGTAAAACCGGCAAATCTCACGCTTTTTATTATCATTATTATTATTATTCGGAGGGTGGGGGGATGCATCTCATCTTTTTTGAAAGAACTAGGAGATTTGCCATCCATTATCTCTACGGTCTATGGATTATGACCTATGAATTATGACCTATGGATTATGATCTATGGACTTATGGACTATGGACCATGAATGCTTACGCCTATCACTTCAAGGCCTTTCGATCCGCTCAAATCCCTGTATGACCCAAATCCTACATGGCCGGCATCTTTTTTCTACATACATTGATGTACGCAGTATTATCATCCGTCGCCTTGTTTTATATGGTACATACCATGCAGCCATTCTCTCCCGGACATTTTCAATATCTTCTCCACGCCTATCAACGGGATTTACACATTACTAACAGCAACAAAAAACAAGTTGGACTTTGTTTCAACCCTCATTCCCCGTCCCCCGTTCCTCATTCCCTATTCCCCATTCCCACTTCCTACAGCCCAGTTTCCCCCCCTTTTTTTTTTAAACAAGCGAATACCACTTACACAAACCAACATTTTAAGCATACTTGATCACACGAAGGTGCAGTATCTAGCAGCAGCAGCAGCAGCAGCAGCAGCAGCAGCAGCAGCAGCAGCAGCAGCAGCGGCAGTAGCAGCATCAGCCTTGACGTCGTCTGTTGCGGGGGAGGGGGATATGAGCGCCAAAAGCGGTAGTTGGTCACTTTTTAGGTTGAGATTGATTTTTCGCCCGTGCGGCGAAATAAAAAAAAAACCACATCATAAGCGTTCACACATCCTCGTCCTGTCGCCCCTCCGGTGAAAGTCTATAAAATTACCTAATTCAGTAACTATCCGATTTTTAATATTTACGTATAAGTGATGATGCAAGAGATCGAGTTCAAGAGAAATAATAAGAAAAAAAAATAAGTATAACGAAGTTTATTACTGAACCATTTTAGTCTACCGCTTGGCCTAGATTAGAATTTCCCCAAGGATGGAACCGCAAGCCACCACCATTCTCACCCATCGCCAATCTACATACGAGCGGTGGTGATGAAAAAGGTACTCGCAGATCGTCGTAACATGTAGTAAAGTATAGTATGTAGCATGTACACATGGGCTAGGTAAGTAACCTTAGCTTCTTTTATGTATCTATGGTACATACCACGTACATTACATTACATGTATTTATATACATAGTACCCTACTTACCTACTTTGGCTCATACATGAGTCCATGACTACATGTACGTGAATTACCTACATACGTACGATACCTACATCCGGATGTCATCAATGTACATACATATAGGTACGTACTAAGAGACTAGACCAGACCAGACCAGACCAAGAACCAAGGCCAGGTGTGCCGAAGTGAGTATCCTTGCGTACATATTCTAAAGCACACCTTCATCATAAGCATCATAATCATCACCTATCATAGCCAGCTCTGACCGCCGAGGGACCGATGCAAGCAGGCAAGGTAGGTATATATGTATGTAGGTAGGCAGGCAGGTAGGCAGGTAGGTAAGTAGTAGGTAGGTAGTATGTAGGTAAGGTAGGCAGGCAGGCAAGACGGCTAGCCAGGGTTGACAGGTCCATTCACACGGGTGGTAGGGTGATCTGTATCTGGAGGTGTGGCAACCCATCCGTACTCTGTACGGGACCGCTGTTT
Source organism: Hypoxylon lienhwacheense (assembly GCA_902806505.1). Taxonomy (NCBI): domain Eukaryota; kingdom Fungi; phylum Ascomycota; class Sordariomycetes; order Xylariales; family Hypoxylaceae; genus Hypoxylon; species Hypoxylon lienhwacheense. Next base: position 398,251 of record CADCWW010000002.1, on the reverse strand, counting down.
ATTTTGGCGAATCATAACACACGCACCAACGGTTGCATATGCGCGAGATGCAGGACACATACCTAGCGTCCCCGTACCTATGTAACTTTGCATGTCACTGAAGCTTAAGAGTAAAGTCAATCTTGCTGAGCTAATAATAATACCTGATACTTCAAATACCTACATATCTACCTACATCCTACCCATACATCAATACATCTACCTACCAGGTACCTTTAAAGTATATACATATTGTATATACGTAGCAATCCTTGTCGGTGCGGTGCGGTACTAAGTATGAGTTGTTCGAGGGTTGGACCGAAATACGATATTTCGAACCCGCTCTTATGGATACATTATCATCCCGGTATGCGCATTATATAACTGCGCGCTACGAAGTTGCTAATGTAGGTTATACATAGACATAGATAGTATTTTATACTATTCACATCTGAGAGAGGCACATTCGTACTTTGTAGTGTATCGGTATAAGGTATCATGTACAAGTACATGTACCTATGTAATTGACGTTAATTAAAACAGTACTAGTGCCTGTGGATCTTATACTGCGTCCATACATGCAGTAATACCTAGTAAATGGGTAATGGGAACAAGTCACACCGGCTACGAGGCTCGGGACCACGCCCCCCCTTCCTCGACTACCCATCCCTTTTTTTTTTTTTCTCTAACTTACCTATTCCTGGGGCGCTTCGAACTAAATACTATGTAACTTACCCATTGTGCAACCATGCTGCAGAGTTCTCCGTCCCCTCCCTCCCAGATTTCCTACGGGTACCCATACCTGTAAATATCATAGGTATATCCTAGGTACATTTCTATATAGTATGTAACCCAGGTATCCCATGTCTCCTTTTTTATTTTATTATTTTTATTATTACATAGTATTATTATTATTTTTCTTTTGATAGATCCCAGTACCCACCTTCATGTCGGGCAATCACATATTGCATGCGTACTTAATGTGCTTCGTGCAGGTTGCGGGAGAAAAGCCTCCCTTTACATACGACCTACTACCTACATAGGTTACCACATTACCACCTATGCAACTTGTCTGACCGATGACGATCACACGTTGGCGATCAACCAACCGGCCATCTTCCAAATGATCAATCAATCTAAGTAGATTATCGAAAAGCGACACATTGATATCCCGGCTCGTGCCCGGCTCGTGAACCCTAAGAATTAGGCAGTCCTTGGTCGGGGAAGGGAGGGGCCTTTATATATATATATATATATGTATATCTACCCATACCTATACGAGTATGTGATGCGATTCAACTTCGATATTGGTACGTAACGTGGCAGGTTATGAAATAAACGATCTCATACATGTACATATAGCTTGAAACATCGCATGATAGGGTTTGACTGACCTTCTCTAGTATTAAGTAAATACTTACCTCTAGTTACCTAGTTTATACTTATAAAAGTTCATAGTATTATAAGTACACTAATAAAGAGACCTAGGGCGGAGCCACGCACAGTCAATGAGGAAAGTCCCGAGGTGATGAAACCGATGGAGTAGCTAATTTAGTAAGGTTGAACGGGCGAAGGATTATTTAAAAGGGCATGGGCATTTATCACCGCAGTAATAAGCCTCCCTCTTCCCCCCCTCCCTCTCCCCAAACAACGTTTTTTTTTAAGTAAAGGTGACGAAGAAAAAGAAACCTCGAGAGCCCCCTTCTTCCTATGACACGTGGACTTTCTATAAATGTATTAGCGCCTAGACATACGCTACCTGAACGGGAATGATGACCTGCCTAACCTAATCATTGTAGAAAGTATGTATGTACAATAGTATAATAAAATAACTAATAATATTAAACATCATTCACATACCCTCCCAAATATAAAAAAGAAAAAGAAAAAATTTTGGTGCCACATTGTCGGTGTTTCTTCACCCTCGATCTTGGGGAGAGATGACGAGATTGGTCGCTTGGCTGATTCCACCTCAATTTCCTTGCTGACTCAATCTACCTACATACTTACAAGGTAGGTAATGTACATACATGCTACGGTACTACTACATATATCCTAGTCGAAGTCATGTACAGGTCCTAAGGTGGTAGTTAGTACCTAATGTAGCAAGACTATACACTAGAAATAGCCTCACTACCCATTTTATTTTATATCTATATTTAATTCCATCTATTATAATCCAATCAACCAGTCTATTCCTGATGAGGTATTATTCATCTACGATTATCTACATCTAATTTGTGTACCGTACATATTTCAGATTTGTAGCCTCGTATATATTCCAGTAAATGTTTCTGGTTGGCTTCGCTGATATTTCGGTGCCTAGGTTACGTAGGTAGGCTAGATATCCCCTTATCCCCTTTTGAGTAAACGGGATGATCTAAACGAGCTTCTGCATGATTTGCAGCGACGAATAAAAAAATAAAATAAAATAAAAACTCGGCAATGGAGACATTGCTTGACGCGATGATCCACCGCCTCAGCTTAATTACCCAGTTAGTTGTACGTACTCCGACGTACTCTCCGACAACAAACTTGTTGACTTGCGGGAAAATCGTGCGCAAACGCGGATCCCAAACACCAACGATCACCGTCGCCCCCTATTACCTACTTAGGTAATGTGATTAATACGATAGATACCTTTTAAATCGTCGGTCCGTCCTGCTGCTCAACACGGAGAATTACTACTTTGCTGTCGAAAAGGACGATGACCCAATAGATGATTGAGAATCGATGGACGTCAGCATCGCACGGGCGGGTGCGCTGTTGTGGTCTGTATGTTTGACAAGTGTCAAGCCAAAACGTCTGGAATTGTTAGAAACCGCCTTAACTGTCTTAGGCAATTTGTTCCTGTGCGTTAAGCCTCGTCGTGAGATTGGCTCTCATATATATGTATATGTGGATAAATACTCCGAAAACAGAGATAAGCGTTTCCTCGAAAAAATGAATTGTTTCTTTCTACATACATACATGTATAATATTCTACTTCATCCCTCAAGGCTGCACCCTTTGACGTACATCAATGTATAAAGTACCTACATATATATATATGTATATGTACTTGCTTCCATCCAAGATTGATGCAACATTAAGTGAGTACATATCAAATGAAGTATCTGCATTAAAGACATCAATTGTAGTAGGTATGGACCTATTGACTTTACCTTGTTGAAGTTAAATCTTTCAAATTACCTAACAGAAGGTTAAGTCAGGTAGCCACATAGGTCAAAATGTAGGTAGGTATGTATTTGTACCTGTATGTATGTAAATATATGATGTACGTAGGTACTCGCTGACTTATGCTACGTAACCTATACACCTCTGCCAGGATGGTAAACAGTAACGCCCTCCACATTACCCACCGAGATCCAATGTTAATGCAATCGTATCTACATACCTAAAATATATATAGAAATACATAATCTATCTAAAGCTTTAACAAATTATAATATACATAGTATTATTATATGAATTAATTATTAAATTTCATAATTGATATTTATAAATTATTAAAGTATATGTATTTTTACGATATATTTGCATTATTTGGTATATTTGTATTAACGTGGATCCTGAGTGGATAGCTGTGGAGGGCGTTACTGTTTACCATCCTGGCGGAGGTGTATAAACGCGCGATGAACATTAAAAGAGTTGGGGTGGGTTTAGATTAGGAGGGTGCGGGTGTGTGGCTTCTAATGCCAAGCCCTGCAATATGACCATCCACACGCCCCCCCTTTTCCAAACCCTGCAAGCCTACCCTGCCTACCCTGTCTACCCTGTCCACCCTGCCTGGTACCCTGCCTACCAAGCAACCCTCCCCTCTGGGGCTCGACCAGGCCAAGCGGCAAGGTAAGAGCGAATCCGTCCGAGCCGCCACGACCGGCGATTGACCATATTTGTACGTGTTTCGGAACTTTGCCCGCTACTCGGTCTAAGTCTTCGGGAAGTATCTGACCTGTACCTTTCCCCTTCCTCCTTGCAGGAACCATTACTGCCATCACTGCAGAGTTTGGTTCCAACCAAGGTACTACGTACATGTACCTAAGCTGGTGTGGTATACCCTAATCCGTACACGTACTAACGTGGCACCCAGCCGCAACCCGTTGTCCAATCTTCTCAGCCCACACCAGTAAAAAAAAAAAAAAAAAAAAAACCAAGAATGAAAAAAATGGTACTCTCATAATGTCATAAAGAGTTTAGTCACTACCGAATGAAGTTAATTACGGAAAAGATATTTAAAGACCTGCGAGCCGAACGATGACGCAGCCAAGGACGAACCCAGCGACAAGCCAAACGCAAAAGCTTACGATAATTCTTGTATTACATTACGGTACTAGGTAGGTGTAGGTACTCACTATTATATTATGCATGTTAGTCAATTCAACATACTTCAATGTTCTAACTTCTGGATTTACATAATATAGTTCCTTATTTTCTTATCCTCCCAAGCATGCGCTAGCGGTTTAAAAATACTCAGGCGTTCCGAAACCTATCCGTGCGAGATGGAGATGAACATGAACGTAAACATACATATATATATATATAAATATAAATATAAATGCAAAATATATAAACAAATAATGGCGTCGCTAGCTGTTTCCCGTGAGTTTATTCCGTGGCATCATCTGACATGTCGCGGAGATTTCAACCAAGCTGTAAGTAGCGTCAGGTGTAATGTACATGTAGTAAGATATATTTTCGGGTGTGAAGGAAGTCAGCGGAAGGAATCCATTTCATCTTGTAAGGGTCCTTGCCCAGTTCAGGAACCTAAAGGGTACGAGGGAACCTTTGGAGCTAAACTGAAAGAGAGTCGGCCCCGTATTACATGCACGTCTTAGTAGACCCACCAGTACCACCCGGTACCTCTGAGCTACCTATGTCTGGGTGACTTCCAGGTCCAGGAACTCTTGACCCGCGCCCCACATAGACTTTCCATGCTCCTTCCCTCCATATTGCTATCGTGGGTTAGGGTTGCTAAGAATTGCCCATCGAAATCCTCCTTGGGCTGTCTTCCCAACTCTTCTTCTCTTCCCGTCCAGCCTCTCCACCGCTCATTCTCCCCTCCCTCTTCTAAAACAGTAGATCGTTAGGGGAAAAAAAAACAAGATCCGTTCTCATCGTCTATGTTTCTTCCTTCTACTTTGACACCTCATCTATCATCTGTCGACATTGAATCAAGTTACGAATCGCGACTCAGAGTACATTATTATCGCTTATACTTGGTGTTGGTGAATAAGCGCTCTTGTTCGATCAACTGTTAAGAGATCTCTCATAACCCATTCACATCACTATCTACGAGGTTGCGACCGTTGGACTCACCATCATCGCAACCTACCATTAACATTTCTCGACTTATACCTAGAAACATTTGATCAGAAAATTTTTTTTTCTTTTCACCCTACTTTTTTTTTCTTTTGTCTCGTTAAAAACAACTTATCCACTTCATCATCTTTTTTTTTATGCACGCTGCGCTTTTACGATCTCATCGCATCCAAGTTCTCCGCATTATAAGGCCTCGATCCTGATTCGCCTGGCGTGGTTGGGTCGAAGTTGGAATACGTTGAGAGCCTCGTGGAGGCTAATTTCATTGACGCTTTTAAATCGTCATGGCAAACCATCACCCTTCGCCGCAGATGGCGATGCAACTGCAGCATCATGGTCCTCCGGTAGCTCCCCCGCCTCCTGGCCCAGCGCAAGGAGGTCAGTGGTCACCGTCGCGACATATCGTGGCGGTCAACGAAGCTCTCTGGATGCAGATAGGTAAGTAGATCAATATGATATAACAAATTAAGCGCAGCTAATTGATTCTCGATATATAGGCAGCTTCTCCGAACTCCTGGGCAATCTGGACGATGCCATGATGGCTTACGAGCGCGCGTTGAACGCGAACCAAAACTCGATCCCGGCCATGAATGCCATCAGCCTAATTCTTCGGACTCGCGAAGAATTTCATAAGGCGGTGGAATATTTGCAAGCTATCCTAAAGATAGATGCCAACAATGGCGAAGTTTGGGGTAGTCTAGGTATTATTGAAACTTTTTACCCGTATGTGCTTGGACAATACTGATACATATTAGGTCATTGCTACCTCATGATGGATGACTTGCAGCAGGCATACGCGGCATATCAATCTGCCTTAGTCAACCTCCCGAATCCTAAGGTAAACAAACGCTGCCGTAAGTTCCCTTCTTGTATTGTGCCCAATTAACACAGGATAGGAACCGAAACTCTGGTACGGCATCGGTATCCTATACGATCGTTATGGCTCTCTTGATCATGCCGAGGAAGCCTTTTCGCAAGTCATGCAGATGCAGCCTGATTTTGAGAAGGCCAACGAGATCTACTTTCGACTTGGCATAATCTATAAGCAACAATCAAAGTATAATCCAAGTTTGGAGGTAAGGTTCTTTGACTGGCATGCGTCTGTCTTGTCGAATCTGACACAATGCAGTGCTTTAGATACATTGTGAACTCTCCTCCGCCCCCATTGACGGAGGAAGATATCTGGTTCCAAATCGGACATGTCCACGAACAGCAAAAAGATGTAAGTGCCTTGCGACTAAAAGCTTGAACCATTCATTAATTATTGCGCAGTATGATAGCGCCAAAACAGCGTACATGCGAGTCCTGGAGCGTGACCCAAATCATGCCAAGGTCTTGCAGCAGCTTGGTTGGCTTCATCATCAACAGAGCAGCAGCTTCCAATCTCAGGAGCGTGCGATCGAATACCTGGAGAAATCGGTCGCCGCAGGTGAGTAACCCTAAAATTCAGAATCGCTTAGAATTGGACGTTTCTCGCTCACACGTGGCAGACAATAATGACTCTCAAAGCTGGTATCTTCTTGGCCGATGCTACATGTCACAGCAGAAATATCCCAAGGCATATGAAGCATACCAACAGGCAGTGTATCGTGACGGGCGGAACCCTACATTTTGGTGTTCCATTGGCGTCCTCTATTATCAGATCAATCAGTATCGAGACGCCTTGGATGCATATTCCCGGGCAATACGCCTGAACCCGTACATATCTGAAGTTTGGTATGACTTGGGCACTCTGGTAAGTTCGGTTTGCTGCTCTCACAAGTACGACCTAGCTGACGAAGTGTTTCAGTATGAATCCTGTAACAACCAGATCAATGATGCCCTGGATGCTTACCAGCGAGCGGCTGAACTGGATCCCGCCAACCCGCATATAAAGGCTAGGCTGCAACTTTTGCGCACAGGTCAAGCACAGGGAAATATCTCCCAACCCGTTCCCACTGACGTTCACCCCCAGTCATACGGAGCTCAGGGGCCGCAGGCTCCCCCGTGGACTGGTTCTGCGCCAATGCAACAGTCCGGGCCCGGGGCCCCCCACAGAGTGCCCCCCGGGCCTGCTGCAGCTAACGGCTGGGGCCAGAGAACTAGCGATATCAACCCGCCTCAGCCCCCCAACCCCTACGAGCAGCGGGAGCCCTTTCGTGGTCCCGTACCTCCGCTTCCACGGCAGCCCAGTCCTCGACAGGAGATGAGGCAGTACGGAGATTCAAGCCGTCCGATTCCGGCTCCCATTCGAAGGGGCCCTTCCCCAGGTCCATCAACCCAGTATGCTCCTCTGCCAGGACCATCACAGCAACCTCCCCCGCCTCCTTCACAAGGACCGGCTAGAGTTACTAATCCTAACTATACGCCAGCGCCTCCTTCGAATATGGCTCCTACGAACGGTCCGCCTAACGGGGTTCCGCCGCCGCATTCTTTGATGCCTTACCGCAATGGCTCCCCTCGTTCAGACCCGAGAAGCATTCACGACAACCGGATGCCATCCCCCAAATCGGCATATCCGCAACACCAGCCTCCGTTCCCTCATCACCCAGACCCGGGGATGCCGAGCAGCATGGATGCGAGCGTCCCGCACCCAAAAGTAGCTATTGGTCCTGATCTACATCGGGACCATGATCGACCATCTTCTGTCGCATCTAAGAGGCTGCGGGAATGGGAGGACGAGCCTGCCATTAAGAAACCCGCTAACGAGGAAAACCGGGCTCGCATGGATGATATACGCCACCGGCGACCATCCACTCCGCCTCGAGATCCCTACCGTCGTTCGCCTGACGCTCACCGATTTGAGGAGCAACGGCGCATGGAAGAGCAGCAGCGGCGCGTAGACGACCAAAGACGAGTTGAAGAGATGCGACGTGCTGAAGAACGACATGCAGTGGAAAGCTACCACCCGTCAGATGCTGCTCACCACACACCAGCGCACGCAATGTCAAACCATCTACCCCCGATGCAGCAGGGACCGATGCCTATGCAAGGGCTTATCCACGAGGGCCCTCAGCCAAGCTCTACCTCAAAGGACTACTCGCAAGATGAGCGACAGAGACTTGATCATCCTCCCGTTCCTGCTGCGTCCCAAATGGGCGAGCCCGAACGAGCTGCAAGGAAGATGGACGTAGATGACGATTATGACGACAGTGGCGAAGAGGAGAAAAAGATGAGCGTGAATGGTGCTGCATCGGGCCCTGGTTCAACATCTGGTGACTTGAAGAACACGACGCCGACCAGTGCCAGCATTAATGGGATAATGGGACCTACTCCCAAGGCGGAAGCAAACGCGTGAAGTGGATGGTTCTATCAACGAATAACTGAATGCCAATACATACCCTTTTTCATTGCGGTTCGGGAGTATCTTGAAGCTGTGTATATCAACTGCTGAGTTGGCGAACTTCCCGTTAGATAGCTGGCAAGGCGAGACTCAAGTCTGTCTATCGTTTCACACTTTTGCTTTTATCAATCAAACGAATTCAAAACATGCCAACGCCTATTATGTAGTAAATCATGAATTATCTATCTATACCTTAGGTACTAAACCTATTATACCTTCTCTATATTAGTATGTGTATGTTTATAGGCATTGTACTTGTTGCAATTTACGCTGGGCGATGCCAGAGTGAGGAGGACGGGTACCTAATCATCTCGTGACCTGATTTGCAGTACTACATGTACATATCATTATGTACAGTACGAAACATGAAGTACCTAGGTACTCCGCACGCAAATTCCTGTCATTTCGAGGTTTATTTTTTTAGTAATTTTCTAGTAGTTTTTTAAAGTTTAGGCGAGTCTTGTGTTGGTGTAATGCGGCTTACTCCGTAAATGTGGGTCATGTATTTCCTCACAGACAGACAGGTACGTAATCAAAGTACCTAGAAATGTAGGTACCTACTAACCTGAATTTCCCAACGTCTCGGCTGCCAGCCATCACATGTGGTCCATGCTTTTTTTTTTATTAGGGTTCATTAATTACGTCTCCACTCCCACAGTCGGCTATTCGCCGGAATTTCGACAGCCCACACTTTTTCCGTGCGGTACCTTTGGAGGGAACAAAAAAAAAAGTAGAGTTTATTTTTTCTTCCATTTTCAAAACTTCTAATCTTCACCCACGACCTCTCGATTGACATCTTTTTAACAACAACACTTAAAAAAATATCAATTGAAGATGTCGCACCGTAAGTTCGAGGCTCCTCGCCACGGTTCCCTCGCTTTCTTGCCGAGAAAGCGTGCTGCCCGTCATCGCGGCAAGGTCAAGTCGTAAGTGGATTATCCTATCTATCATCTTCCATACCATCTACTACCTATCCTCTACCGTCTCCCCTTTACCAGTTTACCATGCTACTGCCGTGTGCGATAGCCTATTCCATGCCTTTGAATCAGATACTGATATACAATTGCTCTCGGTAGCTTCCCCAAGGATGACCCTAAGAAGCCTGTCCACCTTACCGCCGCTATGGGCTACAAGGCTGGTATGACCACGATCGTCCGTGACCTCGACCGACCTGGCGCGAAATCGCACAAGAAGGAAATTGTCGAAGCAGTCTCTATTATTGACACTCCACCTGTACGAACAACGCAGCCCGCTTGGCTTTGTGCCTATGGCTAACATCTTTTGACAGATGATCGTTGTTGGTCTTGTGGGCTACATCGAGACACCCCGCGGTCTTCGATCGCTCACCACCGTCTGGGCTGAGCATCTGAGCGACGAAGTTAAGCGCCGATTCTACAAGAACTGGTACAAGAGCAAGAAGAAGGCCTTCACCAAGTACGCCAAGAAGCACTCGGAGAGCAGCGGCTCCTCCATCACTCGCGAGCTCGAGCGTATCAAGAAGTACTGCACCGTCGTCCGTGTCCTCGCACACACCCAAATCCGCAAGACTCCCCTCAAGCAGAAGAAGGCCCACCTCATGGAGATCCAAGTCAACGGTGGTTCCGTTGCCGACAAGGTCGAATTCGGCCACGGCCTTTTCGAGAAGCCCGTCAGTATCGACAGCATTTTCGAGCAGGACGAGATGATTGATGTCATCGCCGTCACCAAGGGTCACGGCTTCAACGGTGTCACCGCTCGATGGGGTACCAAGAAGCTGCCGCGAAAGACGCACAAGGGTCTTCGAAAGGTTGCTTGTATCGGTGCTTGGCATCCGTCCCACGTCCAGTGGACCGTTGCTCGTGCCGGTCAGATGGGTTACCACCATCGTACCTCGGTTAACCACAAGGTCTACCGTATTGGCAAGGGTGATAACGAGGCAAACGCATCCACCGACCAGGATGTCACCAAGAAGACCATCACTCCGTAAGTCGCAATCAATTGAAGTCGTATCAAATTTACGCTAACACAAATCTATCTAGTCTCGGTGGTTTCGTCCGATATGGTGAGGTCAATAATGATTTCGTCATGGTCAAGGGCTCCATCCCCGGTGTCAAGAAGCGCGTCATGACGTTGAGAAAGTCGATGTTCACGCACACGTCGAGAAAGGCGCTGGAGAAGGTGGACCTGAAATGGATCGACACCTCCTCCGAATTTGGTCACGGTGCTTTCCAGACGCCTGCCGAGAAGAAGCAATTCCAGGGTACGCTCAAGAAGGATCTCGTCCAGAGCTCGTAAAGAGTTCTACGTCTCCTTTAATCTCGTCTTTGCATCGGTGTTCCTGGTTTCATTTTCGGATGCTGCGATGGTGGTCATGGTCTCTAGGGTTTAGCATCTGAGTCTAAAAGCAGACAATGAAAAATGAATGAATGAAACAAGCCGTGAGATGTCCCGTAAAGTATTTGTGATAATTGTATGCTATGCTATTTCTAATCTATGGTTCATGACAACGCGAGGGTATAGCATTAGTCTCAGGTGGGATGTATAAACTTCTTCTTCATCCGTAAGATTGCATGTGCCTTTAATCAGTAGGTAAATCAATTCCATTCTTACTAGATGCAATATTCGAGAACGTTGAGCCCGAGCCAGTCTATAACATAACATATAAAGGTTGCGTCTCTTTACTAGAAAAAGATGTGATCAAACTTCATCAATGTCACTTATATAAGACATCAGGTCAGTAGACATATACGCACTATGTACATATCCGTATAGGTATTTGCTAGTGTCCATGACAATATGCACAAGTAGAGGACTTGATTATAAGGTAAAATTTCTGCAGCTATGATGTAACTACCAGGTAGGTAAATAGCTTAGGTACATATGCAGGTAGGTAGCTACTTTGTACTAGTAAAACTAAATCAACGAGTCTGGGGTTAAAAAGCCTGCTTTTGATTTGTATCTTTTCAAATCGTGCGATAGACAAATGATTTGCTGCCTGATGACATATATCTGAACCAATGACACCGAATGTACTGCGCAACCGCAGCACGATAGCTAGAACTTTCTGTCGATATAACACTCGATTATCCCCAATACTTTCTTCTTCATATCACACCAACATTCTAGAGCCGAAAATTCGACTTTACCAACCAACTGTTGCCTGCCTAGTTACTGTCAAGAGTAAATACTCCTCTCGATTGGCCAACAGCCTAAGACCATTCGCTACGACCCGGATCCTGAGAATGGCGTCCGACGAGGATTACATGGCCTTCCTGAACAAGGCGAACAAGGACCCGAGCGAGGGATACGCGAAGCCACAAAGTGCAGCGAAGCAAGACTTCAAGGCGACGGACGACGGGGCGCAGATCCCGGCCGCGATCGAGGAGGCGACGAAAGATAGCTTTTACGTGAGCGACGCAGACGAGCCGTTCGTGCCCGTCTGTCTAGTGTGGGACGAGGCCGGCAAGGGTCTACCAGACGAGGGTACGTTACCTTTCAGTTTACTGTAGAGGACTAACGGTACGGAAATGCGCGCGATGGCAACACTAGGCTAACCCCCTCTCGGCGCCTACAGAGGAATTCGCATCGCTGATACGGCACCCGGACCCGTCCAATGCGCAGATCGAGATCCAGGACCCGGCCGACTGGGACGCACAGGGGCGGTACAGGTCGATCCTGGACGCGGTGCGCAAGGCGGGCAAGGGGAACGACGTGCGGGTGTACCGGGTCGTCAAGGGCGGCGGCGGCGTCAAGGTCGAGTACTGGGTCGTGACGACGGAGGGCAAGGGGGCCGGCGCGAAGCTCGTCGGCGCCAAGGCATTGGCGGTTGAGAGTTAGTTTGTTTGAAGGATTTATTAGGGCGCGGCTATTACGGAAATGAAGGGGACAGGGGAGAACGGAAGATAAAAAGGGGGAATAAGGGAATATTAAAAATAAATATCTATAATAGGTAACTACGTATCTCATGATATAAGATGTAAGTCTTATATGAGATCATAAGCAAAAGGACTTGGGAAGGGAACTCGTTTTACGTTTAAGTTCAATTGATTCTTATATCGAATACATTACCCCTGTAATCAAGATAGTGCACTATGTACAACGTATAGGTATTACCAGGTACGCTGCAGCGGCTTAAACATTATACTATCAACGGTAAACGGATTTCAGCTAGACAAGACTATTGAAAACCTAGTGTATCAAAGGTACCTGTTGGTGGGGTGGGACCTGATAAACACCATGCAGGGTACATACTAATTAACCTCCGTCCTCGGATAAAATGTGCAGTTGCGATGTAAGAAGGTAAAGGGTCTTCAAGTTATCTTAGGAAGTAGATACTGTATGTTATAGATGAGTCAACACAAGGTTTAGATAAGATACAATTGGCAAGAGCAAGGAAGAAGAAGAAGAAGTAGAAGAAGAAGGAATGATTTTATTTAAATATTTTTTTTCTATCTCATAAAAATTTAAACCTTTTTCCTTTTATTTAATCTTCACAATGGCTCAAGCAGTAAGAGAAAGAGATTTTCCCTCAAGTCTGAAGTCGAGTTAATACTAACAAATAGCCTTGTCTCATCTTCTCTTTTCTATAGGATATTATTCTGCCATCGCTAGATACCGTTAGGGAACTGTTGTCTAAACCGCCGACAGGACTCAAGACCCCGAATCTGGTTCCAATATATGGTCAAATATCCGCCGACTTGATCACGCCCTCTGCTGCGTATCTGAAAGTCTCGGCCCATTCGAAAACGGACTTTTCCTTCCTTCTCGAGAGCGCTGCTACGGAACGTGTGGGCCGATATAGCTTCATAGGTGCTAATCCGCGCAAGATTCTCAAGACCGGGGAAGGCCATGGAGAGTCCGTAGATCCCTTACCAGCGCTCGAGGAAGAGCTCTCGCAACATGTCGTTGCCCATATACCCGATCTTAGATTACCACCGCTTATTGGGGGTGCCGTCGGCTACGTAGGCTATGACTGTGTGCGATATTTTGAGCCCAAGACCGCTCGGCCTATGAAAGATGTTCTCCAGATACCAGAGTCTCTGTTCATGTTGTTTGACACGATAGTGGCTTTTGATCGATTCTTCGGCGTCATAAAGGTCATCACCTACCTTCGTATCCCTGAGAACCTGGACACCCTCGCAGATGAGTACAACAGGGCTACGGCGACTATCGACCATCTTATAGCCGTTCTCAACTCTCCCGAGATACCTATTCCCGAACAGCAACCCATCAAGCTCGACCAACAGTACACGTCAAATATCGGCCGTGCCGGCTACGAATCTCATGTGACCGAGCTAAAGAAGCACATAGTCGTCGGCGACATCATCCAGGCTGTCCCCTCCCAACGCTTCGCTCGCCCGACTACGCTGCATCCGTTTAACATCTACCGCCACTTGCGAACAGTCAATCCGTCGCCCTATCTCTTCTATGTGAATTGCCGAGATTTCCAAATAGTCGGCGCGTCCCCAGAGCTGCTCGTCAAGGAGGAGGATGGGCGCATCATCACCCATCCCATCGCCGGCACCGTTAAGCGCGGCGCGACTCCGGAAGAAGACGAGCGACTCGCCAACGAGCTCCGGAGCTCGCTGAAAGATCGTGCCGAGCACGTGATGTTGGTAGATCTTGCGCGGAACGATATCAACCGGGTTTGCGATCCGCTCACCACCAGAGTCGACAGGCTGATGGTGGTGGAAAAGTTCAGCCATGTTCAGCATCTTGTTTCCCAAGTGTCAGGTGTGTTACGGCCGGATCAGACGAGATTTGACGCTTTCCGGTCCATATTCCCGGCCGGGACGGTGTCAGGCGCTCCCAAGGTCAGGGCGATGGAGCTCATCGCCGAGCTCGAGAAGGAAAAGAGGGGCGTATACGCAGGAGCTGTCGGGTATTTCGGGTATGGCAGCGTGGACGCTAATGGCAAGGAGATCGAAGGCGCGATGGATACATGTATCGCGTTACGGACCATGACGGTCAAGGACGGAATCGCATATCTCCAGGCTGGTACGACTTTCTCCTGTTGCTTTTAAGTATATATGCATCCGTCGCTAACTATTAGGATAGGAGGCGGCATCGTCTTTGACTCAGACGAGTACGAGGAATGGCTGGAGACGATGAACAAGCTAGGTGCTAACATGCACTGCATCACGTCGGCGGAGCAGCTCTACTCAAGGAGACAGAAGTAGGTGGGCCAATTACAAGCGTCACGGATTCAGACTCGCTGGGGTTTTTAGGACTTCGAGCTAGAGTTCGATCCTGTGGCTGGTCAACCTCGCGAAGGACTCGGTAACGCTTCATACTCAAGTGCTCAAGGGGTAATTGGTTGTGTAACCCTATAACGAGATCAGCTCTCCTACAACGTCAGGAAATAAGTTATCCAGCTTCCTCTTAGATCAAGCTTAGTACACGTACTCCAGGGAGGGTTGGTGTTCGAGTTCATAGAGGATAGATGGGAAGGTTGTGGTATGGAATGGTATGGTATGGTATGGTATGGTATGGTTTTTAGGGGGAAGGACAACAGTGATCAAGTATCTACTTATATTCGTAGAATATCTCCTTAGGGATTTGAAGAGATGTTTTTGAATATCGTGCTGCTATGTCCTTCTAAGTAAGTGTCTTTATGTTGATAGAAGTCTTTCATATAACCTTGCAGCAGCAGATGTGTTTCTACTGTACCTCGACTACCTTAGCCATTAATAGCTCAGGGAAGGTCGGGTAGAGGTAGGTATGGACCCACGAGGTATCTTTTATGTATCATGTGCGTATACATAGTACAGCTGGAGTGTTTTTGTTTTTTTAAGCTCCTCCTCCCCTTACTCCTTTTTTTCTTTATCTTGTCTTTGTCTTTGTTCTTCGTGTACCCCCCCTGATAAGTGTATTTCTTATATCCTTTAACTTAGATACTTGGAGTTATACAGACGTGTATGTATGTATGTAGATTGGATCTAGTAGGTAGGATAAGGTAGAGCAGGTTAGGTGGGATGGGGGATATGAGCAAGAACTCGCGACTATGTCACACGTAGAAATATACATACCTATACACATATACCCATGTGAAGATATACACATATGAAGATATATAGGTATATATATAAGGTAAGTAAATATAAACATTCATTTCATTTCATTTTCGCTTTTTTGTTTCTTTTAATTATTTCCACCGTCCAAGGCGCGTAGATAGGTACCCTACCTACCTACTTACTTACCTACACATACTTCAGGCGAAGACCTACATGTAGGTTACGTAGGTAGGTACGTAAGGTAAGGTAAAGTAGGTACTTCCGGGGGGGTGGTATGAAGTACCCAACTCCCCCTTTTTACTTCAGCTCCTTATTCTCCTCGTCCCAGATCTTGCCGGCCATGTCGTGCGGGGGCTCGACGCCGGAGATGCCGTCGTACTTGTTGTACTGGAGCTCGTCGAGCTTGATCCCGTACACGGTGCGGATCTGTCCTTGTTTTTTAGTCCGAGTCATTCTCTTTTTTGACACTTTGGATAAGAAATGAAGAATGTAGGAGGAAAGAGAAAAGAAAGACAAAAAGACGAAAAAAAAAAAAAAAAAAAGAGAGCACTCACGCTGAAGCCGTACTTGTGCTCGTCGAAGAAGTTGCGGAAGTCGATGCCGAGGCTGGTGCCGCACTTGGGGCAGAAGATCTGCTCCTTTATCTTGGTGTTGAAGCGGTAGCCCGCGCACCGCGCCCGGCCGTCGTTGTGCCAGGTTACCTCGGAGGCCTTGGGGTCTGCGGGGAGGTTAGTGGTTATTTAGATTTAAGGAGGAGTGAGGTCTGCTCAAGGATAAGTAAGGGCAGAGAAGGGGGGGGAGAAGGAAAGGGAAGGAAAGGAAAGGGGAGGGAAGGGAGTTGCTTACACACGAGCAGGTAGCCGAGGTGCGTGCAGGCGGAGCAGTTGCAGTTCGTCACCGTGTACTCGGGCAGCGGCGGCGAGAGGGTGAAGGCGAACTTGATATAGCCGCAGTGGCAGCCGGCCTCGTACGTGCCCGTCTTCGATCCTTCGGAGGCCATTTTCTTTTTTTATGTTTTTTTTTCTTGCCACTTGTTAGTGATTTCCTTCTGTTAACCTTTTGATTATATCGAGACTTGGATATATATATACATATATATATACCTAGGTATATATATATATGTTATCACCGTCACAAGCTCGGTGGGTCTGCCCCCCGTATTTAAAGTCGAGATCACCAGGGGTTATATGATAAAGTTGGACTTACCTAAACGTATAGAATCCGTCAAAAACAACGAGCAAGAGAAACGCGAGAAGAGGATTAACTATACGATAAAAAATATGAATAATTCCCGACCAAGGCGATCAAATAATCAAGCTTATACGAAGATAGACAAAAAAAAAACCAAGTGTTATACTAGGTAAGGAAGCGGAGCCTTTATATAGAAAATTCCCAACATGCAGGTTGGACTCTGGACAGGCGGTTGCGGGACTAGATTCAACCGCAACCAACAAGGGTACCAAGGCCTCGCTCTCGACTTCTTATAAATCAAAGCATTAGGTACCTACCTATCCGTGCTATCTTATGCAACAGGCTCGAGACGACCTTTTCTGCGCATTACTAATTATGACTTTCTTATTTGTGTACGGAGCATTCTATGTGGATAGGAGATTTGTTTTATTTTCTTCTTCTTCTTCTTTTTTACACTGTCAATCCTCTTTTTTTTCTTTATTTTTCTGTTCTTTTCATCCTTCCCCGTTTCATGAGCTTACTTGTTTATAGCTATTATGGTGAAAGAGTGTGTGTATACGAGGTGGACCGGTGTAAGTGATGTTATAATCGATCATTACCTGTAATTGATACAATAATGTTACAAGGACTAATACTTTAGTTGTCGCCTAAATCTTTCTGTCCTATGTCACAACCTAGTTGTATACCTTAGTTTATATATACTATAGACTATAGAATATAGACTATAAGTTATAAGTTATAAGCTATAAGCTATAAACGATAAGTAAAGAGCTCTTATATAGCATACCTACATAGTAACCTACTAGCGGCGTAACGCGCTTCCTCTACCGCACTAACCATGCATGCGCGAACTCTACCCCGGGGAAATACAAAACCGGTAACTACCTACGTAATTAGAGCACACTCTCAAAGCGTTTAAAAGGGCGCGCCTTAAGCTCGACGCTTCCCACGTTGCACACGTACCTACATGACGTATCTTGATTATACGCAGGTGTAATGTATACTACATGTATGCTTACATGCACCGGTTAAGATAGTCAACCTTGAAACTCTCCGACTCGCATGTAAGTAAGTAAGTAAGTAAGCCTCGTGTGCATACATAATACACGATATAAGGCATCATTCTTACCCGCCATAAGAAAGTGAATAAGTTCTTACTATTCTATTTTTCACACAACTTCATCCCGTATAAATTATTACTCACTCTCGCCAAAGTGTCGATAAATAAGAGGCTTTTCTTATTAGGTAGGTAGTTCACTATCTCTTCGTCTCCGGCATTTACACGTATAAGTTACGTACCTACCACCTACTTACAGAGAAACCCCGTACCGTTCCCATCACCTAGTAAATTCACGAGCCGACAAGCTCAGCTCAGTCTCAATCGATATAATACCTACCTCCTACCTCCTATACACACCCCCACGTCTTTCCAACATACCTAACATACATACCTACCTAATGTCACAGTTCCGCCTCATATACCTTAGGTAGGTACTAATAAATGCACCTAAATAGGCCTCTTATACCACTATCCAATCAAATAAACCAGAGCTTTATTACTTACATTACCTACTTACCTACCTTACTTATTACAAGATCTGTACTTCTTACATACATACGTACATACATACATACATACATACATACATACATACATACATAAGCGAAAACAACCCTGCCACGCGCCATAATCCCGCGAGTACGTAAACGACTGGAGGTAACATCCAAGTAATCCGGGGTACCTACCTCCCTACCTTCCTAGTTTCCCGGATATACAACGTACATACCCTACCCAGGAAGTATGTAAGTATGTATGTAAGTAATACCTCCCTAGCCTTATGTATGTAAGTCATTAGGTATGTATCAGTCATCTACCTACATCTTACCTAACCTACCTCTTACCTAACCTACATCTTACCTAACCTACCTACTTACCTAACCTACTTACCTACCTACCTACCTATGTAAGCACTTAACAAATAGGATACCTGTTATAACTATAACGAATTAGACACCGCAACCTCCCACACACTATTGGCGCGCTCGCTCGCTCGTATTCTTAGGTAGGTAGGTAGGTAGCGAAAAGGGGGAGTTCGTGTAACACGGGTTTACATACAAGGTACATACCTACGCTAGGTACCATAGCGGGAAAATGTACGATTTACTAATGCTTATTTTGTACAAATAATGGTTATTTCAGGCCCGAAAGGCATTAGAAAATACTAAAATACATTAGTAAATACCGAGATACATTAGCAAAACACCAAGAAAGATCATATGGTACGCTAAGTATCAAAGTACACCTGTTTACTTGCATACTTGCCTTATTCACCTGTCTACCTGCCTGCCTACCTGTCTACCTGTCTACCTGTCTACCTGTCTACCTGTCTACCTGTCTACCCTTTTTTTTTTTTTTTTTGTACTTAGAAAAAATTTTTTACTCTCTTTTGACTTAAAAAAATTTACTTTCAATTCAACCACCAGGACCCCAGGATACAGGACCAGCTTTAGGATACAGGATACAGGACTTCAGGATACAGGACTTCAGGATACAGGACTTCAGGATACAGGACCAAGACTTCAGGATACAGGACTTCAGGATACAAGGCTTCGGGATTCTTCTGGATACAGGATACAGGATACCAAATTGTAGACGCGTAAGGTAGTAAACAGGTCTATTACTATTACGCGTTTGCTGGTAATACCTGAAATAGGTCCATTAGGGACGTCAATTAGATATATTAGTAAATTCAAAAAGCATTATTACATTCAAGAAGTATTCCCAATATATCAAATGGAAAAATAGACGATGAATGAGGTATAGCTAATATAATTCAAAAAACATTAGTAAATTCAAAAAACATTAGTAAATTCAAAAAACATTAGTAAATTCAAAAAGCATTAGTATATTCAGGAAACCTTCACAAACGAAGGATAGCTAGTTATAGAGGGCTTCCATTAGTGGTTTTAATAAGCATTAGTTGTACTCATCATTTGCCCTTACGGTACCTATAGAGGAAATCGGGATCCCGTCCCTCCGCCAAGCAGACGGACCGTCGACATAACATCATCATCGTCATACGTCAGTCATAGTCAAGAAAAAAAAAAAAAACCTCCCGTTGTAAGTAGTACGAGGTAGCCAGGTAGATAGGTAGGTAGTGCAATATTAACATTCACAGCAAACAGATCTACATAGTTAGGTAGGTAGGTAGGTACCCGAATAACCCTCGTGATATGGATTGATGTCTCCCTCCATCATTAAGTAGGTACCTAAAATAACCTGCCTGCCCCTTCCTATCTACCTGCCCGTTCAAAGCGTGCCGCGAGTGCCGAGTTGTGGCAAAAGTGGGTGCGGCCACACCGTACTCTTTGCTGGTATTGTATGGTATTTTAAGCCTACTGTTTTGCCCCGCGACACGAGTAATGCTAATAATATGCTAGTAATGATCAACGCCCCCTGTCTCGCGCTCGCGTTCCCGCGTACACACATGCATGACAAGTTCATCCGCTTCTATCGTGAAACCCTTCCTCCCCTCCCCCCTTTGTTCCCTCGTCATCTTCTGTGGTATCTTTCTTCCCAGTCTAGAAAAAGAAAATCAAACTCATGAAAGTCTCTTTTTTTCCCCTCGTCTTTACTCCGTAACAGACCAAAAAAATTATGCATGTAAAATAACCGGTAAAACAATGGTGATATCTTAAACCTTCTCGGTCTCCTCATTGGCCTTCGGTGCGTTAGACGCCGCCGCCTGGTCCGCCGCCTCATCTCCGTCGACCGCCGTTCCGTTACTAGAGTTGGAAGGCGCCGGCGCGTTGCTAGGTGGGAAGATGGGCGCGAACTTGCTCTTCGCCCGGATTTTGTGGCCGTATAGGTAGAAGATGACCGGGATCGGTACCAGGATCGCCGCTACGCACCCCAGTAACGTAGACGCCCACTCGATCCCTAGCCCGTTGAACATGTACGTCGCGAAGAGCGGGAACCCGGCTCCGCAGAGGGACCGGAGGAATGTGTTACCCGCGATCGCCGACGCGGCGAACATGAGGTACGCGTCGACGAGGTAGTTCAGGGATTGGAGGAAGATAGCCATGAGTCCGAATCCGGACAGGATACCTGAAGCAGCGGGGACTATCCAGTGAACATCGGCTCGGTACCCTGACCATCCGAACCAGAAGATGCCTCCGGTAAAGGAGACGCCACCGGCGATGACGATAGGAAGACGCCATTCGGGGACGGGGATACCGTTGTTGGCAGCGAGCTTGCGCTGGTACCGAGGCTGGTCGAGCAGCACCACGGTACCCGCGATCAGTTGACCGATAATCATTCCGAAGAAGGTCAAGCCTGACTGTCCCGCATTGAAGTGGTGAATCCCTTCGAAGACGAATGGGTAAGCTGTGAGGAAGAGGTAGAGCAGTCCGTAGATGAATGCCATGTAAATAGATAGAAGCAGGACGATCGGCTCGCCAAATAGAAGCCGCATCGGACGAGTGAAGTTCTTCTGAATGAGCTCGCCGAAGTCGACCTCGATCTCCTCCTGTTTCGCGTGTATGCCCCAGTTCCTAGTGCGGCGGCGCAACTCGGCAGCCTTCTCGATAAGGATGACAGGAGGGTAGGTCTCGCCCAGAAATAGGAAGTCGAGACCAAACGCCAGCCAGCCCATGAAGCTGACGATATACATGGTCCAGCGCCACCCGAGGTACGAGTCGACGATGAAGCCTCCGACAAAAGGAGCCAACAGCGGACCAGTAAAGACGGCCATGGAAAAGAGAGTGATGGCGATACCTCGAGTGGCGTTGTTGAACATGTCCGAGAAGACGGCGGCGACTACGGCTAAGGGGCAGGCACCGAAGAAACCGGCGAAGAAACGGCAGATGAGAAGAGTCTGCAGATCCTTCGCCGTAGCGCACGCGATCTCGAAAACGGAAAAACCGAACATAGCAGTTACAATCGGTAGACGTCGCCCCTTTAACTCGGACAACGGCGCCCAGAAGGTTGGACCGGTAGCGAAACCGATGACGAATAAGGAAATACCCAACAGACCAACTTCCGCACTGACGTTAAACTCCGCAGCCACAGCCGTAGTGGCGGCCGAGAAGATACTGGAGGCGAAGGCGGAAGTCATAGTAGTGTAGCCAAGCATAGCGGCAGTGAGTAACCTATAAGTTGTTGTGTTAGTGAGATGAACAAGTATAAGACCGTGATGACTAGAAAACCTTGAACAGCTTACTTCTTTCTAAGCGGCCAGTTCTGGGCATGATAAGGATCGCCGGGTCCGTCAAACTCGACGACATATTCTTCTTGGTCCGGGAGGGGAGGGGGGAAGGGCTTCCCGGCGCCGAAGGCAGGCAATGGTCTCCTAGACTCGCGACTCCTAAAGCTTCGTCCGACGGTGGCACTGTGTTGACTCCTGGCAGTATTAATACGACTGAGTTCGGTGGGATGTCTCTCCAAGTCTCTTTGTGTAGGAATGCGACTCATGCCGGCCGAAGTCCTATGCGCTCCGGCACGACTACTAGAGGAGGAAACGGAAGAGGCGGTGGCGATTCGCTCAACTTCGTTACTAGCACGAGGATAAGCTCGTCCTGGACTGTTGGTGGTAGCGGTGGTAGAGGATGGGTCCCTTGGTCGAGCATCTTCCTCAGCTCGTATGAGCTCACGATCAACCTCTTCCATTGTTCTCGTTTCCTGTCTCGTCTTTTTACCGTCGTAGCAACGCGTTTTACACAGACAAGAGACCCTCTCTTCGTTCCCCAATGGGTTGTTCGGTATTACAATAACAGGAATAGTATAAATTATTCCGACTCGTCAATATAGTAAAGGAAGACTTAGTTTAACCTATATTTTATTAAAAGATAGCGAGCACTTGCACCGCCCAATACTGAACATGAGAAGATGAATGGAATAAAGAGAATTAATAAGAGAAGAACAAGTAAAACCGAATAGTCACGAATAAAGGACTTCGATTCGGGGGTAGGCTTTTAATTATAAAAGGAAGAAAAAAAAAGATTTTTATATGGACCTGTATTAACTAAAATCTATGTGAGTGTATTATATATGTATTATACATGTATTATATATGCATTATGTATGAAATGTATAGAATAAATAACATAACATTTGATATAATATCAGCTCTTTCCTATAATAGTTGTAAGGCCATCGGGGTTAGGAATTCTTCCAATGTCGGCCCCATTAAAGAAAGATAAAAAAAAGAAGGAAACTCTTTTCCAAAGGGTTCGGCATTCGCTCTTAACGTTCAAGAACCTCGATCCAGACTTCAATGACGAAGGATTAACCAACCAGGGACTAGTGGACTAGTTTACCCATCCGTCTGTTTCCACAACATTACAAGGTCGTACCATCGCATACCGCAAGTATGTATGTACTGGATACCGGGAGTGCTATAAAACATGCGCAAGATGTGCTCATCTGCTATTGTCTTTAGCCATGAACCCGCCTAAACTTGGGGGTTGTTGGGCTTCAACTCGTACCCTAACCTACCTATCTCCTATGTACCTACATACTTACATAGTACATAGTATCTCTGAAATGCAACAGGGATAATCGACAGGGTTAGTTGCAGTGTACACGCAACTTAAATCACTGCAACTTCCAGAACCTACAGGAAGGAGCCCGCCTTGTCCTATACATTCATTACCTACCGGTATCTGCCATGTACATATGTACTGCCCATGTGCGAAGGGGCGGCCCTCATCCTTGTCACGTCCATGCTCCTTTTTCATCCCATCAAACGCTATGACAGCATAATAATACCCAGGTAGCATTAATATAGCAATTACTAATAGGGCTAGGCGCGTGTGTGTGGATCCGGTGCCAAGGCCTGTCATTAAGCAAAAAAAAAAAAAAAAAAAAAAAAAAAAAAGAGGTCTACCTGACTCGGTTGCGCCTGTGAGTTACAGTTTCGTAACGGCTTTTTTTCTAATGTCGTTTTCGTACTGCTTATTTCCCACTAAAGAGAACTTTTGAACTTCAAGGTTACCTACCTAGTTCTTATCTCAGCGGAGCTCATCCCAAAGTTCGAGAATTTTTTGTCCTTGTATCGTATGTACATCTTTAGCCACAGGATTTTTCAGACTATCTGATTGGTCCTAACCCCGGTAAATCAAATTCTCGAACTTTGGTCTGAGCACGAATGGTCGCAAAAATAGGATTAAATTATCTTACCTACTATTCAACCTATTCATCAACAACTTATTTATCAACCTAATCATCAACCTATTCATCGACCTGTTGTAAGTAATCGTCCATTTAAATATACATATACTAATCGGTTCTAATAGCTCGTATCGTACGTATCGCCCGTATCGCGTTGCGTATCGCGTTGTGCATCGCGTTGCGTATCGCGTTGCAAAATAATACCGCACTGCAAAACAGTTCGTACGAATTCAAACAGCTATTATACGACAACCACTCAACCTAGGATGGATATAAAAGGTGCCGGACGTATAGCTGTCAAAGCAGTACCTGGTATTGAATTTTTGGATTGATTGGTTTATTGGTTGTTGTGTTATCGCGTTGGAGATGGGTGTTTTGGTGTTTTGGTTCAATTTTTCACCTTATGACTTAATCCAAAAAAGAGGGTGATTCTGTATTGGTTTCTTACGTGCCACTACCACGTTTTTAGGAGATAGAAAATTAAACAGAGCTTGTTGATCTTTATATCTAACTCTAGATCTTATTTTGAAGTGATGTAGATATATTGTTGTTGTGTAGTCTATTGTGCAGTATCTAGAAAGCTATTTGGCCTGATATATTGATGCTATTTTTGAGGACATAATACCCCTGTCCGCGACCGAGCATATCCAGACTACGGTTTGCAAAATATTTGTTTTGGCCCCACAGCTACATGCGCACGAGCCAGTTTACCTGTGGCTCGATGTGGCTGTGGGGGAAAAAATATTTTGCAAACCGTAGGCTGGATTCATTGAGATAACCTAGTTCTACCTTAATGTATTTACATACCTAGTACGTTTTGCGTTGCTGACGTTCCTACGTAATAACAGACGAGCAGGGTCTTGAAGCTTGGTTTGGACACATCCTCGAATGATATTTTTTTATTTTCATTTTTGACTATGTACTTGGTCCGCGGGAGATGTTCGCATGAAGATGTTATTAAATGCGAAGAGAAAAAAAGAAGAGAAAAAAAATTTGTGGGCGGGGCAGATGAAGAAAAGGGGCAAGAATAAAAAATTGTTGACAACAGAAAACCTCGTATCTCAACGCTCAGAGGTATCCGAGTGTCTGGCCTCTCGAGTTGAGTTCCAAGGTTGAGATTTTCAAGATCGGGATTTACATAGTAGATCCGCTGTACTACATAGGTAGTAGGTACTAGGTACATATATGTATTATTACTCACGCGAGAGTCGAGAGTTGCTGGGGTCGGCTCAGGGTGGAGACGCGGATTGAAGCGCTTGACAGCGGTCAGTGTTTAAAAATGGTTTCGTACCATGCAACAGCGCGGAAAGGAAAGCTTGGGAGCACGATTAATAAGACTTGAGGTACTATGGTATGTAATATGTACGTTTGAACTTTATGTCCGTATCTTCCCGACAGTCCTCGGCACACGACAAGTACAATAGGTATACGCTGACATGTTTTTTTAAACGCATGGCTTGGTGATACCTAGGTCAGATCTGTAGATCTCTGACACGATTGCGTTCACAGACCGTAACTTTAATACCACTTCTCGACGTACTGTATATATAATATAATATATTTGAATGCTTTCGGACGATCAGTTTCCATTCTGTTTTTATAATGCATGCGATATCAAGATAACTTTGACCTTGACGGCTCAAGTGTGCGAGACCGGCCATACCTAAGTATTATCGACTAATACTTACAACTACCTAGGTACTACTCAAGTATTACTCATCTAGCGTTACCACTTACATAGACAATACCTAGTAAGTAACGGATAATCATTCGTCAGTTATACGTTCGCGGCTCAGCTCAAACGCGAAAAGAACCAACAATGGGAAAAAAAAAAAAAAAAAAAGCGTTTCGTAGGATTTAATGATTGAATGTATGGCATTAGCACGGAACCAAGATTAGTTCAGAGGCTCAGTCTTGCGTCCAACCTTGCATGCCTCGGTTAGGGGGTACCTTGCATGAATGGCGAACAGTCCCTAGTTCCTAGTGCAGTTCCCATGTCTTATAAGTTGATACCTACATGTACATTTACTATGTAGTATACCTAATCCGTGTCGGTGTTAGCGGCTTTAATACGTGCCGCAATGGGCCGTACTTGCGTAGGTATTAGCCTAGTTACCTACGTAGGTACCTATTACTAATAACTAATCAGAAAGGATATAATAATACTAATGGTATAGTTACAGTCCATCGACATTAAGTATGTATGCGACAAGATATAACACTTTAAATAATTTCACGGGTTTTAAGATAAGCGTAAATACGTAGTACAGATTACTCGACTGATTTATCCTCGATCAACAATTAAATCGAATCGATTGACCGATCCCGGTGGCCACGCTTGCACATGATATCCACAAGCATCAGACTTGACGTACACTACAATGTACTATGTAGGTATACCTGCCGCGGGCCTGACGGTACTTTGCTTCTAAGTTCTTACTCAAGGAACGTACGGTTCCACAAGGACGGAGAGCCCGGTACGAATCTCGGGCGGTCGGCAATCTGACCCACGCGCCGATCTTAGTCACATGCAATTTGGGCGCAGCAACCTGTACATAGTACCCTCCGATGATAACGATAATGACTCCTCCGACGGCCTTACTATTCTTACGAGTACGGAGTATGTATGTATTCTAAGGAATGTGCCGAAATCCGAATCCCTACAACAACAACCAAAAAAAAAAGGTCACTTCACTCCCCACCCGTTTTCTAACAAACAGGTAGCTTCTTCCAAGCTCAAGCCCGCCGTCTCCGGATATATCCTCCAGATGATATACCAACCTATTACGCAAACGACGGCGTATAAGCTGAATGTCAACGACGGTGTTAATAAATCCATCCTATCGTGTGTTAGTTACCTAGTCTTAGTATATAGGTACTAGAGATGCGCGGCGTGTTTTGTCTCGATCTCGTCATATGATGACACGCAGCTGTCTGCGTCCGTTACTTACTATATGAATCACGTTAACATTGCGTGCACATGTAGAATAAGAGATAGGATAAGCAGCCACAAGTCGGATTCGAGACTTGAGGGTAATATATTGCGGTATTGGTGGAAATGACATGCTTACCAGTGGTAGAAATGTCAAGCCTACGATGAAGTTTGCCAGCCAGTTCGTCGCCGTCGCCAGTCCGCTGCCGAGCGACCGAACGTTGAGCGGGAAGAGTTCGCTTTGCATCCACGGGACGTTGCCGAGTCCCATGGCATAGGATGCGACATATAACATGATACTGATCAGGATAACGATTGCCGCGTTTCGCGACGACTCCGAAGAAATGGGATCGACAGCTGCAGATATAGGATCGCCGATGTTACTTGCTCCGGATGGGGGCTTGAACGACCGGAAGCCGAGGGCCGAGAGGAGCAGGCCGCTTACCATAAAAGGCAAAGAGTATAGTAAGATCCGTCTTCGACCAATCCTATCGATTAGGAATAACGCAAGCACCGTAAAGACGAAATTCGTCGCCGCGACGGTAAGCGACGTAAGCGTTGGCATCGCAAATCCTAGAGTAGTGAAAATAGTTGCCGAAAAATACATGAGCGAATTCTAATATTGCTAGTCAGCTGAACGAAGTCTCAGAAGAATTCGAGGACTTACGAAGCCACAAAGCTGCTGTAATCCCTGAAGTAGGCAAGCTATAGTCAACGCTCGCCGGCTCTTTGGCACGCTAAGAAGTTCATGCCACGCCTCGAGCCACTTGCTACCGTTTTTTGCTCCGCTATCTGCCATTGCTATACTACCTTGCTCCTCCCTGAGTTCCCTTTCAATACTTTTTACGATAGTGTCAGTTAATCGATGAGAGTCGGGTCCCAGCGTCCTCTCGATTATTCGTCTGGCATCCGTAGACTTCCCGGCCTTTACCAACCAACGAGGCGTTTCAGGCATGAATAGTAGCAGTAAACACTGCAGAATGGCAGGTAGAGCCCCTAACCCGACCATCCATCTCCATCCCGTAGAAGGGTCGCCGTGTTCGGCGAATACCCAGCCGATAATGTAAGCAACTACTTGACCTAGGGTAATCGACAAGACGTTCATCGTCACAAGCCTGCCGCGGTAAGCCGGCGGGGCCAGCTCGGCGATGTATAACGGCGTGACGAAGCTCGCGGCGCCCACGGCGGCTCCGACGACGGATCGGCCCAGGACCATGCCGGACACGGTGTAGCTGCGCGCCTGCGTCAGGGCGCCGACGACGAACAGTACGTCGGATAGCAGGATGACAGGCTTTCGGCCGAAGCTATCGGCGAGGACGGAGGCGAGCGGAGAGGCGAGCAGGGCGAGCAGGGAAGTGCACGACGTGACGACGGATTTATCGAGCGAGTTCAACGTCCGGCCGGAGAGCGAGGTACCTATCGAGACCAACGTCGCCGAGATGACCCCCGTATCGTCTTTTTTTTTCTACCATGTAAGCGGCTTGTCCCCCCCTTGCGTGCGCGCGCACCTGTGTGGACGATTAAAGAGTCAAGACCTACGTACATCCGAATAGGAGACCGCTAATGCCGGCAGACAGGGTTAAGAGCCAGACGAAGAGCCCGGGGCGAAGGGCAGGCCGTTCAGGGCTCGCATCTTGGCCGTCTACGAGTTGCGAGGGGGATTCGTCGTCGTCTAGGCCGTCGTCTATATCGTCTTCCCGATGCGACAACAGGGGTGCGTCCGGTGTGCTCGCCATGCCCGGAATGAATAATACCACTGCTGCTGCTACGCCAAACCGTCGCTAGCTTGTGTTTGTGTCATGTCACTGCATGTAGTCTCTCAGGAGGGTCGCGGTCGTTTGAATAACACGAGGTTCGTGATGTCTACTACAGATCTCCGAGTATTAATTAAATAAGTTGAAGGTTAGGAATTTGAAGTTAGAGAACAGGTGATGCAATGTCATGTCAGCTACCTAGGTACCTCCTATTGGAAGTACCTACATAGTACAATGCTACATACCTCGTAATCGAGCGTAGGAAGAACACCCGGTTAATAGTCGGCAGCCAAGCCTTTGTATAAGTGAGCTATCAATTCAGGATCCAGGGTTCCGGGTGCCCCCCTATTTGATACTGATACTTCATAATGTGAATTAGAACTTCAACGATAACATACACTAATGCTCTTACTCTAATACTTATATATTCAAGTCTAACAAACAATGTTAACTTGCATTTACAGGTTCAACTTTTTACTTGTTTGAAATAGGTCAAACCAAGGCCGACTTTTAAAGAACTTATATCCTTCTATATTATACCTATCAAAGCAGTCAAAATAGGTACGGAAGTAGTTTAACTTAACAGCAGGTATAATAAGACTCTAAGTGTAGGTATAGTTATCAATACTCCGTATAGTTAACCTATTCGATTCCTTAAAGAAGTGAAAAGGATAGCTACTCCTGGTTAGCTACGCTTAACAATGCTGGTCTATGCCATGCAAATATAAAAGACTATACTGCGCATCCACACTCCCGACGTTTCCTTCGCCTCTCACTAGGTAATAAACATCAACATCTAGGGGGGAAAGGACGTTAGGAGAAGTAGCCCACCTGGATCCCGAGTGACAAATCTCAAGCACCCCTCAAAGCCATGACATAAGACAACACCAGCATGGCTCCAAAGCCAAGCAGCTCTAACGGCGCGTAACTCGAAAACCCGAAGCTAGACCTGACCCCCAAGCTCTGCTGCGCCGTTTCGCCGATCTTGGCCGTAGTGACCGTGACCCCGTCTGCGGGATCCCCTTGCCCTCCGTTTGCCGAGGCAGTGACCATAGTAGTAATGGTGGCAGTAGATGTGGCGGGTATGACGGTACTGATAGTGGTTATTACGGTGCTGCTCGCCCGTGTGGTCGTAGGCGGGCTCTCCGTGCCGCTTAGCACGCTGGATGCGAACCCGGGCGCGGCGCGGTACACCTTGAGGCAGCCATCCGCCGCACACTCCGTTCCGGGGGCGCAGCAACCGCCCCCTAGGCGTTTGTCACAGGGGTTCGTCGTGCCGTCACAGCGAGGTGGCTGAGCCGAGCTGGCGAGACATTGAGATCCGTTTGCGCAACAGTACACGCCCGAGGGCGAGAATTCGCTCGCGTGGCATATTGTGCCGGCGGGGCAGCAAATATTCTTTAAGGCAAGAAGCTCTTCGTTAGTTTTTTTTTATGCTTCCTTTTTTACACTTGGTGAATAATAACGAGCGAGGAATTGCACAGGGATAGGGGTAGGGGCAGAGGTGGAGATGAGGATACGAACAGGTTGGTTGTACGCTTGACAGCTATCTAACCTCTCGCCGCAGACGTTCGTATCAATCTGCGGGATGACGACCCGGGCGGTCTTGTCGTCGCTGTCGGTCTTGTCCTTGAGCAGGAAGGCGCCGCTAGAGTAATACAGGGCGTCATAATAGACGGTAAAAACGACGCCGACGATGAGGATAGCGACGACGAGTACGACGAGGGAGATAAGGAAGGCCCAGCGAAGCTTAGGGCGATCCTGAAACGGACACCAGCGATGCCAGTCGAGCCACGCCTTCAGGGACTTCTTCTTGTCGATGTCCCAGGCCTCGCGCTTATGATCGTCGCAGTGCTCGCCGCCAGGCTGCTGCTGTACCTTCTGTGGTTGACTTTCTTGCGCCATGTCTCCTACGAATTCGGCTTATTATGAGTTCAAGTTGAGCAAGTTGAAGTATCTAGGGTTATGACTAGGTAGGAATAATAGAGTTGTTTCAAAGATAGACTATATATAGGAGGTAGGTAGGCATATAGGATGGTGATGAGAGAGACTGATGGTATAAGTGAGAAATAATGATTGTTTTTGTAACAACTATTACATATTTTTTATGTATATATATATGCCTACATTAAGTAGGTACCTAATCTATATCTATTGACATCAATATACATGAATGTAGCTGAGGTCATGGGTTAGGCAAACCCAAAAGAATTCATACTTGATATCGTTCCTTCTTGATAAAAGTTCGGATGAGAACCCTTGGAAGGATCTATCATATACATACCTAGGTAATCTACCCCCTAAATGCACTAAGAGTTTGTGTTATCAAGTAAAGGAAGTCGGTATCTGCACAAGGTTATCGTCTTCTACTATATGAATTAATAATCAGTCACATTTATAGTCATAAGACTTATAATTATGCTCTTAGCCGTGTACAATTTGGGTAGCGCAGCCAAGGCGACAGGCCCCTTATTCAACTAATAACTCTGGAAATACAATATCCCCTAGCTATGGGAATTGTTGCTTCATGATAATCGTCAGCTTCGTCTAGTTGAAGACCCATTACTACCTTATTCTCATGCGGAAGCCGACGCACATTCCTCACAATCATCTCTCGAACTGTATCATTAAATACATGTGAAGTGTGAACGCGCACACCACATGCCAATCATTAGACGATGGTGCTAAACCATCTGATTCAAGACAGCGACTCTGTGAAAGATGTCTCGCTGACGCCTTGGAAGAGAAAGAAAGAAAATTCGTCTCCTCCTAATGACATAAGTTGAGAGGGAAAGACGATATTGATCGCCTTGAAAGAGTGGCCGCCGCTTACATGCCCCGCGGAATGTTCCCCGAATTAAGGGGCGTGGTGCGGTGGTGTAAGAAAACGTCTAGGTTAAATCAAAGTCATAAGTCTAGAAACTCGTGATCAAATCAAAGCCAGAATGTGAAGACCATCATCACACCCACGAGGCCTGCGCCCATGCCAGCAATCTCCTTGGATCCAGAGACGGAGTTTTGAGTATCTGACGCGCTGGCGCTTGCGGCTGTGGCGGTAGCACTAGGCGCTGATGAATAACTACCGGTTAGGGTCTCACCGAGACTTGGTAGAGCCACGTTGCCATCGACAAGCCATCCGTCAGCCGTCGATGTCGGACACGCGCGTGTCGAAACTGACGTGGTATCGTACTTAGATTTGGCAACCCCGGTCGGGGTAATAGTAGCCCAGTGCTTGCTGAGGTTGTCGAAGTCCGGGGATACGGGCGTCGGGGTACCTGCGCGCGTGTAGCCGCCGGCAACATTGCTGCCCGTGGCAGTTGCATCGGCCTTGGGGCCGTAGGAAACCAAGCCGTAATCATTAGCCTCCTCGAGCCACTCGTATATTATAGCACCGCTCCAGTCATTTACCATATCTGGGCCGAAGATGGCATCTTGATCATCAAATAACCGAGGACCGGGCTTATTGCATCCAGTCTCGGAGAAGAAGATAGGGACAGGAAAATTCTTGGCTTGCTCTTCTAAGTTGGCATAACCGGAAATCTGATAGCTAGTGGGATCACACCACTGATACGAGTTTAGACCGTAGAAGTCGATATTCTCAGACGTATTACCTCCACAGGTGAGATAATCCTGCAACCATGGACGAAGTTGCGCGATGTCGGTTGCTGAGTAGCCGATGGGAATATTGCGGTATCCTTTCGAATCTCTATACGCTTTCAGGTCCCGGGTGCTAGCTTTAATGAACGGTGCGGCGAGCGACTGGTTGTTCATCGCAATGATCTCGTTTCCCACAAACAGACCTAGCAGATTATCATAGCTATGAAATGTGTCCATAACTTTGGAATAAGCGTCCATTTGAGTCTGATTCCACCAAGGATTATTCTACAGCACATCGTTTAGCGCTGGTTAATTTGGAATTGGGTCAGTTATGGCTTTCGAGCTTCAAGCTTACCGGAAGGATGTATGTATCAAAAGTATCCATATCTACCATGGCATATATTCCAGCGTCAGAGAAAGCAGACATGCAACCAGAATGATCTCCATCGGCATCAACATGATAGACACGAATCGTGTTTACGCCTAGTTTCTTCATGAGCGAGGCATCCCGATTGCATTGGTCAGTATCAACCAATGGGTCCTCTAAATACAAGATTAGATCACGAGCCTTTAATACGAGAAGATGGACCTTTTAGCTTGCAACTTACTCTCGGTGAGCTGGTATGCCACTCCCTTTATGAAGAATTGGTCGCCATCGCTTGTGAAGAATTTGCCGCCGATTGCCTCAATCGTCGGTATGGCGTACGATAAAGTGGCGCTACAAAGCGCAAGGAATAATGAAGAATGCATGGCGTCGGACTGAAAACACTTGCCAGGAGGTAATACAGATATAGGCGAAGAGAAAGATTAATTACAACACTTCTAACGGACTCCCGTATGATTTCGAGACCAATAAAAGATTCTAATAAAAAGGATAGTCAAACAGCGAATGTAAGCCGAGCGAGGACGAAGGTTGAGAAGCGAGTGTAAGAGGTATCAATGTCCGGAGTCGAAACGAACGTGCCCGAGGACGAAGCTGGTAACAAACGGACAAATGAATGTTTACAAATATTCCCTTCGACGCTGACTTGACTACAACCGTGAGTCGTGACTCTTTTCCACCGTACTAAAACCACGGACAACGCGGACAACACGATGTCGGATGGATGTAAAAAAAAAATAAAAAATAAAAAAGAGAAAGAGAGAGAGAGCAGATTCCGGGAAAATCTGCAACAGTAATAGAAACAGAGACTTTCAAAGTATAGTGGCGTACGTGTACTATGTATGCACTGCGTAGTATAGCGTGTGTAAGTACATGTCGTAGTAGTACTTAGTTATGCTATGTAAGTTAGTAGTAGTGGCGGTAGTAGTAGTAGCAGCAGCAGCAGTAAACCATCTAATGTGTAATATGCGTTGTAAGTCTCACGCAAGGCACAAAAAAAAATCTAGACTTGTGGTGACGAAGTGACATACCATCCCTATTAGTACCACATCATATCAAACGCACCGCTACCGTCATAAATAAGTCGTGGCGGCACTCACTCTGGGCAACCCTGGTAAACAGAAGATATTATTTACCTTGGATTTGGAGAAATGAGATCCATGCCTCGAATCTCATAGGTTGATGGAGTGAAATCTCCGGTGATCCTACCGACGGCTTAAACAGATTCAGAACTTGGCATTGTACAAGGTAAGATACCATGTAGATACCTTGTAGACCTGTTAAGATTGGGGGGCAGTTGAAGGTTGAGAACTACGAGCAAGAACAGGCGAATTTGAAGGATCGACGAGACCAACCTCCTTTGTTCGTTTGTTTGTTTGTTCCGGGGGGAAAAAGAAGAAAATTTCAAAAAGAACGCCACTGAGATTTAATTGTACATGTTATGATTTCGTTTATGTATTTAGAGTAGTAAGCAAGTACAGGTTAAGTACCTATCTACAACATGAAGTTTAACAGTTACATGTATCAATCTGGTATATGCACCTACTTTCGGTACTTTGATGTTTTAAGGTTTTACACTAGTAGGTACACGCATACGTAGATTCATGTACATACCTGTCCATAGACATATACATATTTCTGCAAGCAGCTGGTTTCATTGCATCACTATTGGTTCTTTCTTTTATGGGGTTCCGTGTTTCAGACTTTTGACTAGATGCAAGTGGATACTATATTTGCGGTACCTCCTTTCGTACCTTAAATGTATCAATTCTGATGGGTTCTTCAAACATACATCATTCAACGTACCCTATGTACATGTAAATAGGGGCTTTTGCGATTTTTAAAAGATAGAACAAGGCGTCTAACCTGCATCCCCGACAACCACTTACATAGTAAAATATCAATAAGGTGACAGCGTTTAGTATTCTTTACACATAATACGTATACGTTTTTTTTCAAGCTCGTATTATTGCATTTCGATAAGATATAAGCTGGATAAGGTTAGATCCGAGTAAGGAATCTGCTCATCGACCAAGCATTCGGGACTATCCTAGCTGCTACAAGGTTACACCCTACGAACCTTACAGTCATTAAATAGGTATAATCTTCTACTAATACATATCTCTGAACATGTTAATTATACTGTGTATTAATATGTACATACTATTAATACATATATGCAATGAATATGGTAAATATAACTAGTATTTTTTTTCGTCTCTTAGTTTTGAGGTGATGTTCTGATCTCATTTTCATCCAACGGTTGATGAAGCTGTTTAATACATTTAGTGTGCTTTATATTTATCTTCGTTTCAGTCGAAATTAAAATGCAGATGTTGCTGCACGGAGTACGAGATAATGCACTACATTTAGGTGCATACGGTACCTACCTATCTAGTGTAGGTACCTACTAGGGGTTCCAAGATTCCGCGCCGTGTGGAATCTTGATGCTTACATGTATGAGGTAGGTACATAATAGTATGTACCTACCTCTATATCGATATGCTTAAGTTGCTATCGATAGTAATCGATAAGAGAAGTAGGATTATCTGTCGCTCTCAACTTTTTTTCCTCCAAACTTGAATCAGCAGAATCAAACACACTGCGAGATACGCGACATCCTCGTGCTCTTTGCAATTATGGTAAGTAGTACCCTGTTCCGGCTGATAACTTGAGCTTATTAACACCCGTGATAGAAGATCAAAGCTTTAAGTCGCTCGGTTGCGACATATCAACCACCCGGGTCCGACGTCCCCAAGGTTAGTTGACCAACTCGAAATCTCTGATACTCTATTGCTCATACGTCGTTATCGAATATAGGCTCCGCGTAATCTAGATCCGGCGATTCATCCGTTCGAGAGAGCACGGGAGTATACACGCGCGCTCAATGCGGTGAAGTTGGAGCGCATGTTCGCTCAGCCATTCATCGCACAGCTCGGAAATGGACACGTCGATGGCGTCTACTCGTTAGCGAAAGATCCTAAATCCCTCGACAGACTCGCCTCCGGTTCGGGTGATGGCGTGGTAAAATGCTGGAGTTTGACAAACAGGGATCAAGTCTGGAAGACAACAGCTCACGAAAACATTGTGAAGGGGATGGCTTGGACGACAGATCAGAAACTTCTTACATGTGCGGCCGACAGATCGATCAAGGTACATGACCCATATAATACTCGCGACGATGCGCCACCCATACATTCTTGGCTTGGTACGAATGCCTTCACGAGCTTGAGCGTGCATAGGTCGAAGAACGCATTTGCAGTTTCTTCCGACGTTATATCGATCTACGACCTCGACCGGTATACAGCTGCACCAGAAGTTCTCCGTTGGCCTTCTTCCGGCGAGACGATCACCTCCATTTCTTTCAACCAGAGCGAAACCTCAGTTCTCGCCTCCTGCTCTACGGA
This sequence comes from Hypoxylon lienhwacheense, assembly GCA_902806505.1. NCBI lineage: Eukaryota > Fungi > Ascomycota > Sordariomycetes > Xylariales > Hypoxylaceae > Hypoxylon > Hypoxylon lienhwacheense. Next base: position 362,202 of record CADCWW010000002.1, on the reverse strand, counting down.
CCGTTCCATCATCCTATACGATCTCCGAACTGCCTCGCCCCTCGCACGCACTTTTCTCAACTTCAGCTGCAACAAGCTATCATGGAACCCTATGGAGCCGATGAACTTCGCCGCGGCAAGCGAAGACCATAACGTGTACCTATTCGATATGCGCAGGTTTGACCGGGCGCTGAACATACTCAAGGACCACGTAGCAGCGGTCATGGATGTAGAGTTCTCTCCTACGGGACAGGAACTAGTTACGGCTTCCTACGACCGTACGATCAGGCTATTCAGTCGCGACCAGGGTCATTCGACAGACGTATACCACACAAAGCGAATGCAGCGAGTTTTCTGTGCACGGTGGACGCCCGATTCCAAGTACGTCCTCAGCGGATCGGATGATGGGAACATTCGTCTTTGGAGGGCGAAAGCGTCTAAACGAGAAGGCGTCAAGTCTGCACGACAGAGGCAAGCACTTGAATATAACGATGCTTTATCTGAAAGATATGGTCACATGGTATGTGCATGTTTTTCGTATTCCTCATGATTCTTCTACTGCAGGATCATATATCATAGTATCATCTGCTAATTTAGAGAATAAAAGCCCGAGATAAGGCGGATCAAGCGCCATAGACATCTTCCCAAGGTTATCAAGAAAGCAACAGAAATTAAGAAGGAGGAGCTCAAGGCCATTAAACGACGAGAAGAGAACGAGAGGAAGCACACTAGGAAGCAATTCGAGAAGAGGAAGAGTGAACGAGACAAGGCGATTCTGGCAAGGGAGAAGTAAGGACTATATCGTGAATGATATAGGAGAGTTGGTTTGCCTGATTCGGAGAACATGTGCATTGCATTTATAAGTAGGCGTTATAAAGGAGGTAGGCAAGGCATATACCAGAAAAGAACGTTATTTGATAATTGCAAGATGAATAGCCGCCGTGGTGAGTTGGGTGAGTTGAGATATACGTATAAATAGTAGGTTCTCCGTACTCCATATACTTAGTAGTAGGTACATATGTAAGGAGATCGTCATACCCCTGCTATTATGAAGACCGGTTCCTATTGATTGGTTTTCTGTACCTTACACTAGCTGGAAAGTTGAAACTCTCGACGCTTGGGCCATTTTGTTTCAAGGGTCTAGGATACTTTTCGAACTTTATAAAGTCTTAGAAAAACATAAGTTGCGACGGTGAATTCAATTACAGATCGTAATATTTTAACTTCTACTACAAATTTCTTCATCATCTTACAAGTATCTACCTTATAGGCTGGACCAGAAAAAAAGGGTATCTTTCTCAATCGTTACTTCGTCACATTATCCTTATTTTATTCAATTTACTCATTCTCTTAACCCTTCCTAGTTCCCGACTCCCGGGTGCTTGTGCTTGTGCTTGCTGGTCAGCATTGGTGTCCTCCATTATCCGAAATCATGGACCGCCCTCGACAACCGATACGCGATTCCTGGTTCGCGCCTATATCTGTCGATGTCCTTCTCAAGGTCCTCAACGTCACGCTATTACATCCTTTTGTGGCTTGGATTATTCCGCTTTGCTTCCGTGCTGAACATCAAGCATGGTCTACCAAGCCCATGATTGTTAGCATCGCATGGGCGACATTCGTTACGTTTTTATGGATGGGAAATGTCATAAGTCACAAGATCGCGTATGGAATGCACCGAGAGGTAGATTTGAGTGAAGAGGTTATCGTAATAACAGGAGGAGCCGGTGGTCTTGGTCTATTGATTGCTGAGGTTTACGGCATGCGAGGCGCTACGGTCGCGGTCTTAGATACCGTCGAGTTAGAGAGCACTGAAGCGCGCGGCATTACCTACTATAAGTGTGACGTGAGGGATAAGACGCAGATTGCCAGAGTTGCGACGGAGATAGAGCGCGATGTATGTGTCACATTTCAATACCGATGCTTGACTCGACTAACAAGAAGATCATCCCTAGCTTGGAACACCTACCGTCCTGATCAATAATGCCGCTGAGGTTGTTGGTAAGAAGCTGCTCGATATGGATATGGAAGAGGTTGAGAAAAGCCTGACGACGAACCTCCTATCGCACTTCTATACTATTAAGACGTTTCTACCGGGTATGATTCGTAACGATACGGGCGGTACGATTGTAACCCTCTCGAGTGTTATCGGTCACCTCGGCGCAGCTTGGCTCGCGGACTACGCTGCTGCCAAGGCAGGCGTAACGGCTCTGCACAAGTCTCTGGCTGCGGAATTACAAGAATACCCAGAGATCAAGACTATTCTTGTTACTCCAGGTCAACTTAGCACGCCACTTTTCTACGGCGTTCAGACCCCCAACACATTTATCGCACCCGTCGTTGAACCGATAGAGGTGGCCAAGGAGATAATTAAGGCCATCGATCTCGGGCTAAGCGACCATATCGGTATGCCTCTCTACGCGCGCTGGGTGGATTGGTACAATGTGTTGCCTGTGGGCCTCCAGAAGATTTCCCGGAAGCTTTCTGGCATAGACACCGGGATGACGACGTTCATCGGTCGTAGGGGCACGGCGCTGAGCGAAAAGAACGGGCATCCAATCTAGCGTCCGTGATAGACCAAGTTGACGGACTGTATTTCGACTTAGAGAAATCATTTTTAATGGATATGAAAGATGTTTTACGATAATGTTGCAACAACAGAAAGCAGCACGCTGGCGTTTGCAAGTCTGTTGAGATATAATGCTTGTACTCGGAAGTAAATACGAAAGACATACATGGCATAGGTCCCGCACGAATATGATCGTCGATAGGATTGCCCCAATGTGCGGTATTGTTCTTGAAACTGTGACTGGTCCACTGACCTGCAGTTCAACCTCCTCATCGAAATAAGCGACCGGCCCCCAATCTACTACATGCCGTCTCTTCCATCCTAATCAGGAGAAGACGACCGAAAGTTACCTGTCACAAAGAGAAGAAGAGAGGGAGAAGAACAGGAAAAGAAAAAAAACAGAAAAGGAGAGAAAAAAGAAAAAAGAAAGAAAAAATAAACCATGGATGGCCGTAAGTATGTGACCTATGAGGTAGGTAGAAAGACCGTACATACAATAGATAGCTGAATATTTTGCAAAGCCCCCTAAATTTAACAAGGCCCTCAGGCACGTCGTACCGCATGTAATAATACATTAGACGTCTCACGCCCTCACTGGGCAGGTCGGACCGAGTACAATTCCAATTGCTTCCCTCTCTTCTCCCCTACATAGCTGATAATAATATACATAGGTAGCTGATAATGTCACGTTTGCTCCTTTTTTTTTTGGGTTTGTTTTTTTCCCCTTCTCCTTTCTTTTTCGGCTTGTGCCTCCTCCCGCTGTCACAGCGCGGCATCAATGAGCATTCGGCGACGTCATTTCTAGCGGGGGGTTTGCGGCACTGTCAAGTTCGGGAGTTTATAGTTGATTGGTTTATTTTGGTGGTTGATGGTGTGAAGAGGCTGTATTATACATACATGATCATGATCACGAGCTAATCCTATTATCTATACCGTGATATAGGTACCTAATCCATCTATAATGTATATACAGATGTAACATTTTAATGTCTAGAATTCTAAGTACCTTATATATATAAGTTGATAAGGATAATAATAATCATAAGTACTATACTTTGCCATGTTTAACCACAAATCCTTCTATTTGAATAAGAATAGGGGTACATGTATGTAGAAGGACAAAATAACCGACGGCTAGACATGTACATTTGTATTGATGTCTCGTACCTAGCGATATATGAAGTCAATGCCTACTCACATATTACAAGGGCTCCCCGCATAGTGGCTGCGGATTAGATCCGTCGGCTCGCATGAAAATTTTGAGCACATGGCTGTCTTTATAGGGGTACAGTACCTCCTATACATTTATCAATACATACATACATTATGTACATATTGATATACTGGTATTTAAGATGGTACATTCATACATCTATACTTAATATGAAATCCTTAGGCGTTACTTATATATGACTTAGGTACTTATGACGTCTATAAACTTGAATAGAGCCGAGATGAGAAAGTAAGCATGATACGCGTATTAACCAATGATAGGATACCCTAGGTAAGTAGTATGCAAAATAAGCAGGTAGACACTTAGGAGAGCAGGTCGAGATATCCCCAGGGTCCTATACACCAGTGTACTTACGTAAAGGGGTTATAATATCATGGAAATGCCTAGTATGGTAGTTACTATGTAAGAAATATTAGTATATTTCTTTATCTGATAAGCATTCGATGGTCAACTACCTTAAAAAGTGGTCGGGAATTTCCATTTTCTCGACAACTTTCTAAAAAGGGAAAATAAAAGGGAAACAGAAAAACGTGGTTTGCACAACTTCGTCAGGCCTCCCGGCTCATGGCATACCGACAGCGGGCTCTACGAATAAGTACATACATGCATACCTATAGATTGTATCTGATCACAGCCTAACTTTACATTATAAAGTACAGTACGGGTACGTTTGTCTATAATGAGAACAATAAGAAGAATAATGAGCAGGCTATTAATATATGAGGTAGGGAATGCATGTACGATGGACGGCATGGAATGGCGCGTACGGCGAGACCGGTCTTGGAAGATCCAAGAGGTGATAGGGTCTATCGCATGCGCATCCTCGTTCATTTGAACCAGCCCACAAGAGCCTCTCGAGATACATCCCACATCCCGCATTAGCGTGGCGTTGACCGGGATGGGTTTATCGAAGCCCAAGGCCCAAGGACCAAGGACCAAGGACGAGAGAAAAAAAGATCGATCCATTGCCTACGAAGGTATGTAGATACATGCATACATACATGCATACGCTACCTGATGTATCCATGAGAACGCTTGAGAGATTCCTTATCTATTGCCTTCCTTCAACCAATCATATCCTCTCATCTTCGGCCAATATACGCCCTAAATGGCCACCAACATGATTTGCTACTATTAAGTGCGCGAAGTAAATGGGCAATGAAAGATGGGCTACGGGCAACGCGCAACGGGCAACAGCGGGCAGCGGGCAGCGGGCAGCAGGCAGTGGACAATAGGTATGAATAATGAGGCGAAGTAAAAATCGTATCATGTATCATACCAAGCATGTACCATGTCTATGTCTATGTCTATGTCTATGTCTATGTCTATGCTTGTGCCTGTACCTGCGCCTATGTCTCTCCTCGAAAAGAGTAGTGGCCTGTCTTTTTACTACTACTTCATACCACATACATCATATATATGCGCGGGCTGAAGGGACAGGTAATGCCTCGAATGCAAAGGCCCATCCACAGAAAGATTTGCCCTCCCAGGCAACATTTGCATCTGCTTCGGGCTGACTGACGCATGTTGCACTTGACGGACGCCCTCTCGGTCAGGACTCGCATCCAATTCGTAGATCCTATAAACGGTCCCATGTCCTTTGTGCTGCCGGAATACTGCTAGTACGAACTGTACCAACCTTCATGTCTTGTTGAACTCATCGCAACTTGAGAGGATTCCCCAAACCCCATCCTATTATCTTACATGCGGCGCTTGATCCGCGTAACTGGAGTCCTGGACTGACCTAGGGTGGATCTATGGTGTGTCTATGGTGTAATATTAGGTACTACCCCTGTTACGTCGATGGTAGCCATGTGGTGGGATCCGTTACGGATCGAAACGACTGTCACTCGACAATTTGTCTGCTCACACTTACTCCCCGAGGAGATAGATCGACTGGACTTGCCGTTGGGGTTTGGTGATGGCTTGACTGACGAGACTTACTGGGAATGGATTGACAAGAAGGCCAAGCGTATATTCCTCATCCTCGTCGATCTTGATGTGCCCGACCAGATCTTCGGACTCGTCGACGATAGCTGGGATGACGATGACCTCCCTATTCCTCTCGACCAGGTCGAACGACTCGCGCTCACGGCGACTAGGGATGACAAAGTCGACAGGAGGTTCTACTCTCGTCAATTTCACTACCTGCTGAAGTTCGTGGGAAAGGGCGACTATATAGTATACGAAGACCCCGAAATAGTACCTCTTATCGTGGACAAGCGCCCGGGACTAAGTCTTAGCAATGCCGTGGACAGGGTCGAGCTGCCGAACAGGCCCGGCGAGGTCTTCTCGCGACGCCGTATCCCGATCGGGACCGGAGCTGGCTTCTTAACCGAACAGGACTTCTTCCATGAGATCAACAGGGCGAGGTACATCGAAAATGATCATCTCGTATCTTACTATGCATCGTATGTCTACCAGGGCGCCGTTTACGTCCTTTTTACCCTCCCGAGCGATTTCAGCCTCAAATCCCTTCTGGTGAACATGCCGAGTTCAGTGAAGTCGTTAGCCAAACAGAGTCGGCGGCACTTGCTCATGAACTGGATCCATTGTCTCGTCGACGCGCTCTGCTATCTCCATAGCCGCGGCCTATCCCACGGAAATATCAAACCCTCGACTATACTTTTCAACTCCAACAATCACATATTCTATGCAGACATAACTCGCTTAAGCGTAGAAATGATAACTAGCACGTCAGAAAGATCGACGTTCGACAAAGAATCTTACGATTATGCGGCCCCTGAGCAGTGGTATCGTCCTTCAACTACTACCTATTCTGGCTTAGAACGGAAAAGCACCCTGATCACCTCTTCGAGTTCGATCTCGACCTCGACCTCGTCGGATACCTCAACGTTCTCGATCAATCGAGGGAATACGGAGAGCGGGAACCATGCCTCTATGCACAACTCGCCGAACCCATCGCTTGACCCCCGAGCGGTCGATATCTTCTCGCTAGGCTGCGTGATACTCGAAATCCTCAGTCTCCTCATGAAGCGCCAGACGCGGTCGTTTGCCTCGCATCGGGCGGCGAAGCACAAGCAGGCTGGCCGAGGCGGGGCGGTGCTGGACTCTTCGTTTCATAAGAACATTGGGCAGGCCGAGTCATGGATGTCTGGCCTTGCCAAGGATGCGTCGAAGAAGGACGACCCGGTGTTCCGCGGCGTGGCACCGATGTTACGGGTGGTGGCAAGAATGCTCTCGGTAGTCCCGCACGAAAGACCGACGGTCCAGGAAGTCAAGCAGCACACGTACCAAATCCTGACGGAGAACTGCGAGATCGCGGAGCCGCATTGCGTCCACCAATACGGAGGCTGGGATTTCGAGCTCGGTAACTTACATATCAGCCGAGGAGGAGGAGAAGGATTCAGCATCGCGACAAAGCGGCATAGCAGTCAAGCGAGCACGAGCTCGTCTCGACATTCCTCCTACCGGCCGCTGAGCAGCAGCTCAACGCAGGGGAGGGACCCGGCTAGCGGCAATAGTTCGCAAGCTGCGCATAACGCCCGGCTCAACAAGGTGCGCACCTGGCAGGCGTACGTTTACAAAGGTAACGAACACAACTTCCCATCTACTAATTCGATGTAGAGGGAGAGAACTGACGTCCTGATGTACGGTGATAGAAACGACGAGCTTTGGATGACGGCAAAGGTTAACTTGATATAAAAAGAAGAAAAAAGAGAACAAATCCCAAAAGCTCTGGAGAAGATTGCCTATCAATTCCTGGTGACCGGTATATATATACGATCTTGGTGTATGAGGATTCTAGGACTAGGACTCTGGGTTTGATACGGAAAAGAAACATCACGGCGGCGCTTACGGCTACTCTCTCTCTCTCTCTTTAGTTTAGCGGCAAGGATCTAAGGGGGGATTGGGTAGTGGGAAAGGGATAAGGAAAGGGGAAATGGTTTTTTTTTGCGTTTGTTTATTTGATGCGATGCGAGCGAGATTTATGATGGATGAGAAGAAGGTATGTTGCCAACTGCCAGGGGTCACGAGCTTGTTCATTCAAGAATGGGTGTGTAAGATAAATTCTTTGCAATACTAGCAGCAGTAACATCTCTTGAAGAACTTTTGATAAGCCAAAGGTCTTTATATTATTTTATATTTTACATTTTATACTTGTTATGGAAAGTATTATCAGAGTATTGATTAACTACCTCTTTAATATTGAACTGGTGATGTATTCTATAGAAAGTTGATGATTTGTATATAAGGAGTAAGGATATGCTAGTGTAGGTGAATATTGATTTATTAAGGATGCGTCACAAAAGTGTAGCCTTAAAAGAAGTGGCCCACTTCTATTACTTAATCGCAAGGCTGGAGCTGCATCATATTACCTAGGTGTACGGACCTATGAGCGTCTGTGAATTCAGGACCTAAGTCTTACATGTACCTAAGTAACGATTGTATGTAGGTAGCACTTGACTTACGTGCATCAAATACTTATTAAAAGTATAATAATTTATTGCATTCTTATTTTTGAATTCTTCGAACTTTGAATCTAATTTCATAACTTATCATCTTCATCTTCTTAAGACTTCTTCTTCTTTGCTCACAATTCTCCTTTATATCAAGTTGGACGGAGAAAGAGATAAAAAGAATAGAAAAAAAAATCAACATGGGTTCGAATACGCCGTCTGTGAAGGAGGCACAATCGTTGACCAGCTCCGACCCGCGAAAAGCTGAAGGTATCTTCAAAGAGATCATATCCAAACCACCTTCTGTCACATCAGACGCCGCCATTAAAGAATATGAGTCTGCCTTGATAAGTTTAGGGGAACTGTACCGAGATGAGAAGTAAGTGACCACTTTCAAATAAATACTATTCTGCTATTGTCTCTGACTGCTGACTGTTCGCGCTTAGGAAGCCTCAGGAGCTCGTCGACCTTGTTACCACCAGTAGAACTGTGTTATCAAGCTTCGCAAAGGCTAAGACGGCCAAGTTGGGTATGTTTTCTTGCTCTCGCATTTCACATGTCATTAATCTTTACGGCTGTACTCTTATAATATAAACTAATTCCCATGATAGTTCGTCAGCTACTTGACCTCTTCGATGCTATTCCCAATACGACCGACATTCAAATCGCTGTTACGAAGTCATGTATAGAATGGGCCACTTCCGAGAGGCGGAGTTTTCTGCGCCAGAATCTTGAGACCAGACTCGTTACGCTATATATGGCCAAGAAATCCTACTACGATGCCCTGACCTTAATTAACGGCCTCCTCCGCGAGTTGAAGCGTCTCGATGACAAGTTAGTTCTAGTCGAGGTCCAGCTGCTAGAATCTAGAGTATATCACGCTCTCGGAAACAACTCCAAGGCTCGTGCTGCCCTCACCAGTGCGAGAACGAGCGCGGCCTCCGTTTACACTCCTCCTTTACTTCAAGCGAACTTGGATATGCAGTCGGGCATGTTGCACACCATGGACCAGGACTTCAACACGGCCTACTCGTACTTTATCGAGGCCCTTGATGGCTATCACACACAAGATGAGTCTGGCAGGGCTACCGCCGCGTTGCAGTACATGCTCCTGTGTAAGATCATGCTCAATCTCGTTGACGACGTCAACAACCTTATGGCCTCCAAGCAGGCGCAAAAGTATGCGGGCCAGAACCTGGAGGCTATGAAGGCCATTGCCCGCGCGCACTCGAATCGCTCGCTCGAGGAGTACGAGCGCGCCCTGAGCACTTACCGTTACGAGCTCGGCAGCGACGCATTTATCTGCAACCACCTGCGTCGCATGTACGACGCCATGCTCGAGCAAAACCTGATCAAGGTTATCGAACCCTTCAGCCGCGTGGAGATCGCCCACATCGCCAAGATGGTCGGCCTCGATACCCAGCAGGTCGAGCGCAAGCTCTCTCAGATGATCCTTGACAAGGTCATCATCGGCGTCCTCGACCAGGGCGCCGGCTGCCTCATCATCTTCGACGAGACGCAGCGCGACCAGTCCTACGACGCCGCCCTCCAGACCATTGAGAAGCTCAGCAACGTCGTCGACGTCCTCTATACCAACCAGGCTTCTATGCTAGAATAGAAAGATGACGCAACCACAAAACTCGACTTACACTTAACAAACGCGGGACTAGGAGAGAAACAAAAAGGGGGGGTTGGGATTGGGGTTAGGGTAGGATGGGGAGAAGGAAAGGATCGAATGAGGTAAGGGAGGATCCTTGCGAACGTTTCTGAGGCGAGTCCCGAGTTTGATGCCGTTGCCGTTGCCGTTGCCGATGATGCATCTAGCCTAGGCGGGAACGGACGGATATAGAGAGGTTGATTGCTTTGCTTTGCTTTGCTTTGCTTTGCTTGCTTGTTCCTCGGCTCGGACGATGTGTGTAATATTACCTGTACTTAGGTACCTACCCTATTTACGACATTAAGTACCTACCTGAGGGAGAATGAGGGCGAGGGCGAGAACGAGGGCGAGAACGAAGAAAGTACCTACCTTCTATTAAGATTTATCTTGGACTACGAGTGCGTGATTAGGTGCTTGCTTTCAGGTACTTCCTCTTGTGTGAATTAGTGCGCGTGTATTAGGTACCTATAGGTAGTAGGCAGGGAGGTGTGTAGGAGTAGTCTTCTCGTCCCCCCCCCCCCCCTTAGACAGGGGAAATAGGAAGTATTTCTTTCGTAAGGTAAGGGTATCTAGCAAAGTAAGAACTTGTTCATGTGGGTGCCTGTGTTGATGGGGGGTACTTACCTGGTAACATACCAGTACCTTCTATCTAACCGTAGGTATCTACTCTTATACGGGGGGGGTATGCGTACCTAACCTACCTACCTGTACCTACCTATCTTCTTGTAACTACCCTATTATTAGGTAGGTATATTATATTATATGGGGGATGTTGGGTGCTATCGGAGGTAAGAGGTAGGTAGGTATCCGAGATGATCGCCGGGCCGGGGGGGGGAAGGTATGAGAGCATACGGGATAAAAGGGACGAGGATTAAGTGGTAGGTAGGTAACTTACCTACCTACTTACTTCAGGTAACTAATCTGCGTGCTTACCCCTATATGAAAGGTACATGACACGTATAAATACCAAACATATCAATACCTAACATACCAGGTAACATTTACGAATCCACGAATAAAGAGTACGGAGATGGAGATGGAGGCGGAGGTGGAGGTGGAAATATTTATTGGTAGTTGGTTGAGTTAAGTTAAATGAATAGGTTAAAAGGTAAGTTAGGCTAGGTAGGTACAGGTAAGGGTAAGTAAGTACTTGGTAATAACAAGTAATTCTCCCAGTACCAGTACCAATAACAGTACCATCCTCCTTAGTGCTAGGTATGCTGTTATTCCTAATTTATCTGTCCCCTTGTTATATATCGCTTTACCTCCCTCTCTCCCTCTCTCCCTCTCCCCCTTTCCTTTCCTTTCCTATGGTCCTAAATAACCACACCTCCTCGGGGAAGAGAAAAGGAAGATGAAAAAGGGATGAAAAAGAAAAAATTTAAATAAATAAATGAATAATAGAATAAACGCCTGTTGTAATGCATAGGAGGTAGGTACATAAGGGTTGATATATGACATGTCCCTTAGGTAGGTTATGATATATATAAGATAGTACACCGAGACTAGAGAGTAGGAGGTAAGGTAGTTCACTATCCGTACCGCGTAGGCAAGGGACCTAGTCGGCTGACTAAACGGGCGAAAAAAAAAAAGATATGCCAAGTTCTCCGCCGTGGGGATCAAAAGAAAAAAAAAATGAGCCGGTATAAATGCAAAGCCCGAGAAGACATTCTCTCCCTCCTAGCCATACCTGGTGTAGCCATCGTCGTGGTTCCCGTATATAGCAACTCATCTCGAGTAAAAGACCTTCCTAGAGCTTAGGTAGTCGTTGAGGAATCTCTTTGACGTCACGTATTTCGAACATCGTCCGCTCTCCTCTCACAAAACAAGCATAAGCACAGGTAAGGCAGGGGGGATAAGCAAGCGGCGACTTCAACTTCACTCAAGACCTAACCCCTACCCTCCCATTCTCTACCCCTCTATCCATCCCCGTCGCTTTCGCTCTCACTCTCGCCTTCGCCTTCTCTTTTGCCTTGGCTTTTCTCGCTGCCCTACCTCCTTTATCTCTTTCCCTCTCCCTCTCCCTCTCCTTCCCCTTTTCTCTCCTTCTCCCTTCCGTCTGCCCCCCAATATCTCCCCTCCTCCTCATTTCCTCGCCCTTTAGAAGCGCGAATAATCGCTTAGCTAGGTCCAGCCTATCCCACCCTTCCACTTCGAGGGCGAACGCGTCCACGACCTCGAGGTGCCAAGGCTCTAGGATGAGCGACTGCCCTTGCGCCTTAATTTCCTTGCCGAGCAGAGCAGTGAGACTGGGGGCGAGGGACGGGAAGAGGGAGCGGAGGTGCAGGTGTGCGAACACGGCTGGGTCGTTTCGGCGTAGCTGTATGATTTCGTCTAGACGCACCCAGTGATGGCGCGTCCACTCAGTTCCTGACAGGGCGAAGGATGTGGGGACAGGGCAAGATGGCGGCTGAATGACTGCGTTGTTGTTTTCGTTGCTGGTATCTGTTGTTGATACAGGCGCGGGCGCGTGGATGGTTGTGGGTATGATGTTAGCAGTGCGAGCTGTGGCGTGAGAGGAAGTGCCTGTTGATTCTGTCTGTATGTTTTCAGATATCTGTCGAAGTGCAGCGTTGCGCATGTTGCTATCTGGCTGCTTTTCGGAACGGGTTTGCTCCTGAGCAATCGGCGGTAACACGTTGGTCTTGAAGGCCACGACCCGACCTGGCGTGGTCGGCTTCATGGGAGAGCGGAAACATGATTTGGATGGTGAGAGTGTCCTGTCCCACCGAGACGGCTTTTCTATCGGCGGTACACGTTCATAATCTGTGCCATCTGTCATGAACGAAGCATCTTGTTGGTCGTCGTTCGACAGCTGAAGGTCTTCGTCCGCCTCTCTTCTGTCAGGAGCAGGACCAGTCCTGAAGAGAGAGGATCCAGACTGACCTGGACGCGGGGTAAAGTTTCGCTTCTGTTCTATCGGCGGAAACACTGGTTGCTCAGGGGTCGAGGCTTGAGGTGATTGTCGAGGTGACGGCGATTGAGTTGGTTCGGGAGAAAATGACGGCGCAGGGGAAGGAGAGCTTGTAGCGCGAGTATCTTGTATCGCATCGTCGGATCGCGAAGCGGGCGCAGGGGAGAATAGGTCGTTGCGCCGTTCCGCGCTCGGCTGAAACTCCTTCTGCGGGACTGACGGGAATAATCCCATAGACCAGATAGATCTCTGTGGTTCCTTGGACGGTTGCTTCTCCGTTTCTCTAGATGGTGGCTTTTGGAACGTAGGTTGGGTGATCTTTCTAGCTGTACTGCTTGTACCAGCTTGAGCCTCAGTAGCTTTCTTAGGCAATGATGCCGGCGACGAGAAGAAAGACATGATGTCAAATCCACCAAATAGCCGAGACTTAGCAGGCGCAGTTTTCTTTTCGGTGACTGGGGCCTCCTCTGGGGCCTCCTCTGAAGGTACAGCCAGCATCGAGTATTCAGACGCATTTTCAGGTCCTGGTTGAGTTTCGTGGGTTTCCGGCTGTGGCTCTTGCTGGGACTCTGGTTGAGTCTCTTTTCGAGGCTTAGGCCGGAGCTCTGACTGGGGCTCCGATAGGGGTTCTGATTGAGGCTCTAGTTGGGGTCCCGGAGCTTGCTGTACGGGTTGAGGCAGAAGTTCGATGACTTGAGTGGGTTCATGGTTCTTTTCTTGTGTCGTCGATGGGACGTCCGATGGGACATCCGCAGGCCGTGGTCTGGGACGCGCCGATGGGACGGACTCTTCAGCCTCGCTCTGTAAGCTCTCCTCGATTTCTATTTGAGAAGGGCTCGCAATCTCCTCGCGGTAGATAAGCCTCCTGCTGGTTCTCCTCCACGGACTAGGGATCTTGGTTCGTTTTGGAGGAGGATCGGGTAGTTGTGAGGGCAACTGTGACGCACGTCGAGGTTCCGGCCTTCTAGGGGTTGGTCTCGAAGCTTCAAAGTCCCAGAGATCGTCGTCATCTTCCTCAAAGTCTGATAATATTGTGTTTCCTTCTTCCCCTCGTTCTTGTCCTGACTCTCCTACAATTTCATCTTGAGCCATCTCGGTGTTAGCGCCTGGTACATGACCTGCACGTGAGCCGTGAGTAGCGAAAACGGTCGAGCTGCGAGAATCCCTTAGCCGCCTGTCTGAGCGTCGATTTTCTCCCTGCCGACGATTATCATTCTTTGCCATCCAACTCATCTCGTCATCGTCCGGCGGCATTGCTCTAGTCGAACTAGCCAAGGATGGAACAGTTGCTGGGTGATCGTGTGTTAAAGTACCATTAGCAACCGGGTACGTAGCCTTCCTCAATGTTTCTGTCTGAGAGTGATCGTGCATGCTTTCAACAAACGGATCCGAAATATTGCCAATGACGCTTCCTTGGGCTAACGATTCCTTATGAGGCATGTTATTTTGGACGACCGCTCTATGTATGCCAAACAAAGATCGAGGGTTGGTTCGAGCTGAGATGTCGTGGGTTGAGCGAGCTGGCGATTTAGGCACGGAGAGTTGATTAGATTTCTCTGAAAGGAGCGCTCGTGAAGATTCGTTCGGGGTCGATCCTCTGAATGGACTCCCGAGACTGCTCTCGCGTCTTTCGGGAGATGGTTTATCTGACACAACATTTTGGAGGGTTCGGCCGGCTCGTACAATGGGTGAAAGGGATGGCCTGCTGTGATTAGGTGGCTCTAACGATCTAGTTGGTTCCATAGGCGCTTCGGCAGATGGTAACCGGGGAGAAGATCGCTGTAATTCTGGTGCGTTGGTAATCTCTTGATCTAATTTTGACGGTCCAAAATTCGTCGCACGTGGCCGACTCAAAACAGGAGGTGAGGATCGAATGTTCGAGATAGAGGTGTGAGCGGCAGCAGCTTGGGTACTCGCGGATGGTTCCACGTCATCGTCCTGAGCTTTCTTAGAACCGGCATTTGAAGACGACGTATCATCAGGAGTTGGTAGTCTACTCGATCCGAGATTAGAATTCGCGTAACTACTCACAGGATTGCTCTGATCACGATATCTCGGAGATTCGGTACGGCCTTCTCTCACAGAGCTTCCCAGGCGAGCTGCGGGTCTCGGGGTGGCGGCATCGAGAATGTCTTCTGCTATCTGCGAAAATGAATCGTCGTACTTGCTCGTATTCTCGCTCTGATTCGCGGCGGAGGTCGGCTTCATAGGCAAACGTCCTGGCGTCGCTGCTCGGAGGATGCTATCTGGGATGCTCGAGAAAGAATCATCTACATGGCGCACTTTGCCAGTAAACACTTGTCGACTTAGGGAGATGGGTTTCTGTTTTCTCGGTAACTCTTGTGCATCGGATTCGCCATGCTCTATGGACGAGCCATCTGGGATATTAGACTGATCTACTTCGGTTGGTAAGGCATTACCGGCGGATTGCTCTGGGGAAGATCGATGACCATTTTCTGTACGGGTGCTGTTCCGCAACGATTCGAGGGTTTGGTTGATTATTAGATTAGTCTCGTCGCCCATCTCCACCCCTTGAGGATCTGACAGAAAGGCGCTTCTGCTCGCTTGAAAAGAGGGAAGTGATTCCACAGCAATCATGCTGAAGTCGGAGGCATGTGTGAGTGTTTCCTGTCCACCTTGAGTGTTGTCTATATCCGACTCTACATCGCTATGGGGCTCCGTCAACATTGGGTAACCGTCTTCTATGTCGGTATCATCATCATCTCGGCCCTCTTCTCGATGTGACACGGTCGAGGGGATAGGATTATGCGAGTTAGAGATATTGGCTGGCGTTGGTGTTCTGTTACTGTCTTCCATTATGCCGTCTGTAAAGATCTCCCTGTCATCGCTCGTCCCTTCTCGTTGACCTTCATCTTCTAATATATCCATGATCGACCTCGGCGCCAGCTGTGGTAAGCTTTCCGTATTCCCTTGGTCCGGTCGGACGGAATCCGCATTTTCCACATCGCCAACCGACTTGTGCCCCGTATTCGTCAACTTAGGGACCTCCTCTTGCACCAGCGATTTTCGCGGACGCCCGCGTTTCCTCTTAGTCCCGTTCGACGATATTTGAGATGATGGCACAGTCGGTATCGTAGCTATACTTTTGGGGGTCTTTCGGGCCTTAGCTTTTATGTTAGACAGGTCAGCGCCTTGTCCCTTCGGTGTATCATTCAAGGTGCTGATTTCAGAATCGTGATCGCCTTTGCGTCGTGTTCGTCGAGCAGATTTCTGGATAGGAGTTCCTGCCCTCTTCTTGCCCCTCGGCATGGGGGTGCTCGTCCGGCGCGGGCGACCACGTTGCCGCGGTGTAGAGTGGATTTCTATCTCATCATTAAGCGGTACTGTAGTTGTCGTGATAGTTTCTATTCGATGATCGCCTCGATCCGGAGAGGGAGCTGGGAATAAGGTGCGGTTGATGCCCCGCTTCATGGCTTCTTCGGCTTCGACGGTGACGAGGATTTTTTGTGGTGAGAGGTCGTTGCCAACATCTAGTTCAAAGATTCGTTTTCTAGGCGAATTCCTGGTGGGAGAAGTCCTTGTCAAGGCGTGTCTAGGAATAGAGATCGTAGATATGTCGTGGTCTGTGAAAGTGCTGGATGCGCGGTGCGCGTATGAATGCGCCGGGCTGGGAGGACCTTCTCCCAACGGGTCGGGAGAAGAGGGCGGGTCTTGCATAACAGCAATGAATAATGATAACTATAGCAACGAGCCAGTTTATGAGCACAGACCTAAAATAAAAGATCAGCTGTAGCTAGTTATAGTATTTTCATGGTTGTAATTGGAACATTTGAAAATATGATTTTAGCAAAGACGCCGCGATTGTGGAAAAGGTTTAATGAATGATTGTATAAAATACGTATGCAAACTGTAAACTGTAAACTGTAAAATGTAAAACGTAGAAATTAATGTAGAATTATAGGCATGCAGCATGCAGTAATGCATGGGTACACGCCCCGGGAAAGCTACCTACCCAACCCTAGCGAAATCCTTAAAGGAGCACTTTGTTTACTTCTAGTTGGTCCGTGCTATCGCGACCTGATGGGTTGAATAACTTGAAGATAATAGAGGAGCGCGGGTCTCTTATACTCCATCAAATTAAGCTTAGTGCAGCGGTCCCAGACCCACGCATTTTTATCCGATAACAGCTGTTCGAATGTAAAGTGGCTACAGGTCAAGTACATGTACACTACTGTGCATGACTTATATGTACGATTGATGAACTAAGAGTTGCGCTGGAAACGATAAAAGAATATGAATTCATACAGTACTAGCTAAACCAGTTTATATTACAAGCGCATTAAATTTGCTGAGCGTCTTTACCACGTATAGAATTCCAGTCTTGACGTCGACAGCTAAGTAAACCACACCATAAGCTCCGGTTCTAATACTTCCCATCAACGGCAGGCATTCCCCAAGTAACTTTCCTAGTCTCTCTTCGGAGGGGGGGGCGCAACTGGAGTGTATCGAGGACTTCGAGGTTGACAGACCTAGCGTTGGCTGAGTAAACGATCCAAATCGTCACGTGTCAACCGCTTCACTAATTCGGCCTTTTTACCACTGAGAGCCAACCCTCTATTCTTGAGCCTTTCTTTCAAAGTGCTCATATTCATACTGAAGTAAGGACTTAAATGAGCATGAATACCATTAGGTCTTTCTATGATCTCTTCCTCTATCTCATCTCCACCTGTTTCAGTTGCGTGAGAATCAAGTGCTGAAGCAGGATCAACCGTGCTGGCGGTAGCCTCTTGATTTCTCAGCCCCTCTTGAAGCTCTTGGTGTTGCTGGCCCGATGAACCTTCGATTCCAGTAGTGTTACCCTGCGAACCTTGAGGCCGCGCAACAGCACCGGCTTTTTTACGTGGACGAGCTTTCCGACGCTTGGTGGTTGGGGTACTCAGAATGATAGATCGTCGTCTCCACCATTCGGCTATTGTTGATTTAGGAATGTGGAAAAAGTCGGAGGCTTCTGCATACGTAGGTCGTCTATAACCAGGTTCCAGAGGGGTTAATTCGTCGTCTGGAATCGAATGAGAAGGGTTGACTAGTTTCGGGGTTGATATCGAATCCTGTAATGGTATCCTAACCTGGGCTATCCAGGTAAGTACTTCTTTCTTTTTTATGAGTGAATTTCGCGGACGAGATACACCATAAGGTTGGTGACGACGGAGAGCATGATCTTGTAATGGTTTGGATTTGCGATCAGGCTTTTTTTGGGTTGATTGACTCATTTTGGGTTACTTGTTTAGAAGGAAAACAAAAATGAAGCGATTCAAAATTTGATTAGAAAGCGCGTTAAGAGCCTCATTGATAAGCTAGCTATAATTGGTATAGCGTATAAAAGAATGGTTCGCTTAAAGTTCGGTAATCTGTCGTTAGTACAGAATACCTACAGAATACTAGTCATGTGTACATAGTACTAATGCCGACTAAAATCCGGGGAAATTTGCTACCTACCTACCTAGGTACCCTACCGGCATTACATAACTGTGGAGAAACTTCCAAAGATCAGAAAAGCTTACGCGATCAATATACGAAAATATCCAATGATCGAACGACTTCCCCCTACTAACCCGAACTTTACTGATCGGATCTCTTATCGTCCAAGGTATGGCGCGAATGACGTGATTTGGAACCTCTCCCCAAGCTTCGATTGCTTTGAAATACATGTCCTTGTATAGACAAAGGCGTAGCTGGGATGTCTACTATATAAACCATGACGGAGCTTCGAGGTCGATAAGACAGACACTTTAAGTGTAAATATATCTATAACTATTCTATATAATATAACATCTTCCACAGCTTAATCTAGTTCGAGTATATCACGAACACACGGCCCTATAACTACTATCTCGAGTACCTATCTATCTAACCTCCCCTTCACAATGGCCATCGCAGAAACATCCTCCCCCGTCCCCCGCGGCCCCGTGACCGCAAAGCTCAACTTCTCGCACCCGCCCGCCCCCGGCGTCACAGCCTTCAACTACGTCGACACGCCCCCGGCCGGCTCGCCGCAGCGCAACCTAGTCCCGGACCCGCGCGAAGCCTTCGTCGCCGACATCCGCGGCCGAGAGTCCGAGTTCGGCCTCGACAGGGACGCCTTCCAGGTCATCCGCGACGTCCCCGCGTCCAAGGAGGAGGAGACGGCGGAAGAGGGCGGCTCGGGCTTCGTAGACGACGCGTCCATCGTCGCCAACTACTACCCGGAAGTGGAGCGGCTGCTGCTGGCCCACGTTCCCGGCAGCACGCGCGTGCACATCTTCGACCACACGATCCGGCGCGCCGCCGCCTCGTCCCCGCGCAAGGCCGTGCTTAACGCCCACATCGACCAGACGGCCAAGTCCGCCGCCCAGCGCGTCCGCCGCCACATGGGCCCTGACGCCGACGCCCTCCTGCGCCGCCGCTACCGCATCGTCAACGTCTGGCGCACCCTGAACAAGAAACCCGTCGAGTCGAACCCCCTCGCCTTCGCCTCCAGCTCCTCTCTTCGTCAGGACAGCGTCATCCCCGTCGAACACAGGTACCCCGACGGCTACGTCGGCGAGACCGCTGCCATCGCCTACGACCCCGACCAGCGCTGGTATTACCTTAGCGGCATGACCGGCGACGAGCGCCTGCTACTCGAGTGCTTCGATAGCGAGGGCCTGAAGGAGAACTCGGGCGTGGCTGGCGGTCGAGTCCCTCACACGGCTTTCGAGGACCCTAGGACGAGGCCGGATGCGGAAGGGAGGGAGAGTATCGAAGTACGAGCGCTGGTATTTGGTCCGTGAAAATGTGGTATATATACCGGTATCTACCTACGTAGTTACAATAATGAATACACTTAATACGCTTGAATATTTGTTGATTTCAATATCGCTGTCGTGAATAGCTAAATCTAGGTACATGTATGCAGATGATGTCTAAGCCATCTAAAAAAGCTCTAATGGAATATACCACAACGCCCGACCTTAGCACCTATCCTCATGGCCTTGCATAGTAAAGATGCTCAAGACCTTCCTAGTCTACATACCGAAGAGGTGCATATCATTGCCGCTGGACTCCTAAATGTGTTCAAATACAAAGGAAAAAAAATAAGGAGCATCTTATGACGCCGCCTTTCGCTTGCCTCGCGCACTTCCCGATCGGCTCATTGCAGCGCCTCCAAGACTGCTCTGCCTGCTCATCGGGACACCCGCCAAGTCCTTCGTTGTTGCCGGAGAATCCTTAGCGCCAGCACCCTCTTCCGCGCCCGCAACATCACCTCTCATGTCGCTTTCATGGATGTCCAAGGACTTAGATAGAGTCTCGGCGGAGGGCCGTGGACCCTGGATGTAAGCGACGTATTTGCTCTTGTGTAGTGGCGCTGCCATAGCTTCGAGAAGTCTACGACCGCCGTTATTGACGTCGAGATTGGCTCCAACACCGAACTTGCTCTGGTATGTCTTGAATAACCTCATCACCGCAAGGTCTCTATCCCGGTCGGCTTCGTTAAGAGTAGGGGGTGTGTTAGACTCGTCCCTTCTATACGCCTTGGAATACTGCGAGTGAGTAAGAGGAGGTAGCTTGGGTTCCGACCCAGCCACCTTGTCGAAGTTCCCTGGTATGTCGAAATTTGCCAGAGCTTCGATTCCTAGCACCTCATCATAGAAATTCTGCTGGCCATGCGCACCACGAGTGCTTCGAGTGGTGTGTGAGGGCTGTCGCTCCATGTTTGCTGCAGAAAGATCGTCTTCGTCGTCATTGGCATCCCCATTTCCGGCGACGCTCTCGTCAGGAGTGATAATATTGCCGTTTGTGTCACGGCGCAAGAGAAATTTATGGGCCGCAAGAGCGGCGGCATTATAAGTCATAGCCAGCTCCTTGTCAGTGAAGAGCTTGTCGATGCTGTAAACCGGCCCTGTCTCCTTGCGTAAGCTTCTCACCCTTTCACTCGACCAGAAGGGTGTGGTGTTGGAGTTGTCGAGAGCTCCCCTCTTGGGCGCCGGTGATCCTTCGTCATCCCCACCGTTGCGCTTTCTCTTCTTGTTCTCTGAGAAACCCGGGAGCTCTTCCATTTCCCTGCGCAACCGGGTATTTCGTTTCCCGTGTGTTCCGCCAGGGCTGGCAGGGTTGGTGAGGCTAAATTGATTTGGGTGAAGAAGGAGAGCGGAGCTGTCAGAGATATCTAAGGCCTCTTTTTCTTTGCTTAATCGGTACTTCTTTGAGGTGATGGTATTGATGAGGCGGTCTCGAAGGGTGTTTGACAACGTCCTGTGTTCTCGTCTCGCTAGTTCAACCTTGTAGGCGCGAGTCTTATGGTGTTCACGAAGCTTTCTCTCGTACTCAATCTAAAGAATAGATTAGCAATTGCGATGTTCTGAAATATTTGTATTATATTGGCGCAATCTTTACTTTCTGGGAGGTCATCTCATAGTCACGATGTTCGACTAGATCCTCGATCTGATGAACCCATTCAGAGAAGGTAGGGCCAGCCATTTCAAGCAGGCTGCGCTTAGGACTACCATTGCCAGCAGTGCTCGTAGTCTGTTGCGCAGTGGCAGCTTGTATATCTCTCCATTCACGATCGATTGCGTCTAGAGGTCGGTCGGCGTAAGGATCGACTCTGCCAACAAGGTTGACGTCGATTTGGATCTTGTGTAGCTCATCTCGGTAATGCTTGTCCTTGTCGCGACCAAATTTGTCTGCTAGATTAGCTAGACGATCATTCACAACCTGTCGCTTCTTATCGCGCTTGGATTGAGGTAGAGGAGACAGGCGGGTGGTCTTATTGGAAGTAGTCGCAAGAGCCGACGACTGGGTAGACTCGAGAGCCGTCATATTGAATGAACACAGATCACCAATATAAGTCGGTAATTTAAGAAGTTATCAGGGACTTGAGAACGAAGAAGTGGTCTATTCAACACGAAGGCCTTTGGTGATAGAGAGGCGGAGTGTGGGATTTGAAGAAAGATGTATGATTTGACTAGAGGAAGTGAGAGTAAAATGCAATTTCAAATTGCGAGTAACGGCGCTGATGTGGATGTAAAGGATTTATTTAGTTAGAACTGGGGGGAGTTTGGGTTGTTTCTTTCCTGACGAAAAAGTGTAGAGAAGTGTAGAAAAGTAAGAGATGAAAGTGAAGAAGGGAAAAAGAATTGTGCCGACTAAAGTAAGTACCTAAGGTAGAATACCTACAGTGGTAGTATCAGCCTAGGCTTAGAAGGCGGTATGTGTAAAGTAAAGTTAAAAGCGCTGCGTGAGCTTTTGGGTACCTGTACCTACCTTACCCATATGAAGGAAAAAAAAAAAAAAAAAAGGTGTGGTAAAAGTCAAGATTGATGGGATAAAGTACAACCTCTTACTACCTTGGTACATAGTACGGGAGTGCACTTTAACAGTCGCAAGCCTATTAAGGTTCATTTATAGCACCTACTGTGTTGCTGTGTGACCCTATACTAACGGATGTGGAGTTAGCGCAGCCAATAGGTACATACGTACTCTACCATAATACGTACCAGGTACGAGATAACTCCCCAAGTGTGACACCTGACGGGCCTTGCAGATCGTCCCCGCTATTTTGGCAAAAGCCCACTTACCGGATTAGGACTTTCAGAAGAACACGGAAGTCCTGAGTCTGATTGGCGGTAGCTACACGAGATGCACTGTACAGTACGTACCTGTAGTATGATAGTACCCATACGGAACTGTTACCTCTCATGTTCATGTTAGATATGTTCATGTTACTTCCAAAGGAAAAGGAACGGATAAGAATACCTCATTTTTTCCTCCTAATAAACAAATTCTAGAAAACTTGATGATTGCTATTCGAAACGGCGAATTTATATATTGAATGTTACCTGAGCACTATTCACGGGAAATAAATGGGAGAGACTTATACGTAGTAATAACTTCTCTTTCTTTACTTGTCATTCTAACGCCATGATAGTACCTACCTAACACTTAATAGAGTCACATTTAACACAAGTAGAGTCGCTACATGATTAGGAAGTGCCAGAGCATTTATAGATTAAGATACTTGTAACACTACAAATGACAACATGTAAATCCATAACTCGTACGTAGTCGCCCTATTAGGTACACATCCGTATACCAAGACCGTACTCAGTCAACTACCTAATCTTTCAACAAGTTATTCTTAACATCATATCCTCAATCATACATTTCATATATCTAACTTCGTGCATATAGACGGCCAGAAATCGATCTGTGACTAATTCAACTTGTTCTTCCAATAAAAAGTCTCTTCTTCTTCTAGTACACCGAGCCAGACTCATTCGAGGATAACTCCTGACAACTCCCAAGCCCTCAAAACGCCCATTACAGCCACAGCTTGTAGTATCTCCTTCGATGATAGGAGGTACCTTATAACTGCTTCAAGCCATCTTTCCCCATCCAGACACTCCGGTAATGAAAAGTAAATCTACGTATCTTCTTATAAGCACAGTACAAATCTCCAAAACTCCGAGGAGTCCACATGGTAACTAACTCCCTAATCAAAACCGTCGGCCTTCATACCACTACCTGACGAAGTCTCCCATGTCAACATCGACATACGGCCCGTCTTGTGCTGCCATTCCTTGTCCATGAAGATACCCGAGTAACTACTTCCATTAGTCCCTCTCCACCATCTAGGGAAAAAAGGGGAGGGGAAGGGGGAGCGCTATCACACAAACCTGCCAACGATGAATTGTAAGAAAAGCAGCGAGCGAGAGCACGACCAAGCCAAAAACTACCGTGCGTCGTAAGAAGAGGCCATATAGCAAGAGTCTGTGACTACCGCCTTCGCCCTCGTGTATATTTAACGCTGGGATCGGGTGTAAGAGGGGCTTCGACATGATGACGACCCGGCTCAGAAATAAAGCTCTAGAGAAGGATAGTTCTTACGAGTGATATTATCGTTGGCGATTAGATATTGTTTAAGAAGGGGGGGGGGGGAAGGAAGGGAGGGCGCAACATATCTACGCATGGCATGCCGTCTCCCTAGCGCCGACCAGCCATCCTAATAAGTCTCGTGGAACGGTCGGTTTTACAACTATATTGACTACGATGTCGCGGGGAGCGACCAATGCGAAGTATCGTCGTACAGCAATTTACACCTTGTGCTAGCACGTCCGTGAACTGTCTTGTGAATTTAGCTACCTAGTCTATGGATCTGCAACATGCCGACGACTCGCCGATGAATAATTGGTCTCTGCAAAGCAACGGTGAAGCTAACGTGAGCTATGTATGGTATCTTTGTGTTAAAGGACAGCAATGGGATATTAAATTCCGTACAATGTACGGCAGCATGAAGACATCTATTAGAAGCATTCGGGTCGAGTAAAAATCATCGCGGACGTTCAAATCTAGTGAGGCCAGAGCAAGACGAGTACGTGCTGAACAGAGAAGCCCAGCTAACTCAGCCGGCGGGGCCAACCTATCGGATTCATGGCCAATCTCCCTCGACTAGTTATCATTAAGTTGATGCAGGTCCGGGGGAGCCTCCCATCCATGAGTTTCGGCAGCTCGGAGATATGCATCGATGGCCTCCCCGATGCCGTATTGAGACTGCTGGTCAGGCGAGGTACTCTGGAGGCGCGCCGGCGGGTCAGTGCTGCATATCTCCATGCGGATCTGTAAGAGGACATTCTCGAGGCAAATGGTCGGCAGCCAGCCCGAGGTTGTCAGGAGCTTCATGCACATGGCTCCCCCCGACGTGACGTGGCCGCCTCCGCCATTGGCGAAGGGGAGGAATCGAGGGCTGATGACGCGCACGAACGGCGGAGATATGGGGAAACTTTGCATGAAGCGGACCTCGAGCACGATGCTGGTCAGGCCTGCTTGCTTCATGTCTTGCGCGAGCGGGAGTTCGGGGTCGAAGGAGTGCAGTTCCACGATCCACTGGAACATATTGTCGAGCTTGTCGAAATCGATATACCAGCCGAGCTGGTGAAGAGGTGTCGTGGACTGAAGAATTTCTAGCTTTTTTATCTCCTCGCTGAGTCTCTTCTGCGCCAAAGGGTCTGCGGAGGATGGTGGTGGGAGAAGCAGGAGACTGGAGAAGTCAAGAGTCCCGGGGCGGAAGTCGGTTTCATAGGTCGTACTTTTTGGTCTATGTTCTTCTTCTTCGCCGTGACCGAAGATGAACTCGATATCTTCTGCGTCTTCGTCGCTTTCAAGCAAATCCGGGTTCGTTTCATCAGCCAATTCCGGGTCCGCCGCGGAACCGCTCTCAGGCTGGGCCGAAGGAATCGCACTTCTTGGGATAAATAATTTCCTGCCATAAGGACCTGTGGCATTCCAAGCGGAATCCTGTATGAATTCTGGTACGCCGTGGGGCGGATTACTGGATGATATATTCATAAAGTCTTCTTCGCCCAGGGGTCCAAGCCATTGAGGTCTGACGAAGAGATATCTGCACTGAGTCCAGTGGCACTGTTGTACCACAAAATGGGGGTTGACACGCACGAAGGAATCGGGCTTATTTACAAGCTCGTTCAAGCTCACGATCTTGTCCGCACCCAATAAAGACTGGGGCCAGAAACATGACTAAAAAGTAGTTAGCGACAGAGCATATAATATAAAGGCGAGAGCATCTACTCACACTTGTAGAGGTGGTTGCATAGCTCAGACTTAAGTCGAAGTTCCTAGCGAAGTAGATGCCGTCACCATAACTCCGACCGTTATTGACGACGCTATAATCTAAACCTCGGCGAATAATGCTATGCCAGTTTTTTATGTGGCTCCCGTGCCATGCGACGAGGGTTTTCCGAGGGGTTGTGACACTGTCGAGTGCTTGTGTAAAGAGCATCTCCTTCTCCGGAGACCCCTGAACAAATCTGAACTGCATCCAGCCGGTAACACCGTATATCTTCTCGTCAGGTCGAGAATGTCCCAAACCATCGGGGTCTTCGTTCACTTGTACGATGTAAGACCTGTTGGAAGCTAAGATCAATCTCAGCAGATCCACGGCCGCTGGCGATATACGGTTCCACTCGATTAACCGTTGATTATTCATCAAGTACGATCTCATGTCGGCGACTGATGGGCACCCCAAAAGTATGACGAGCATCAAGAAAGCCTTTTGCTTTTCACAACTAATATCTTCCAAGTTCTCATCGTAGGGTACGAGATAACCGTCCATGCTACCCTGAGGCCGAGGAATATGTTTACCCGTTGTCGTAGAAGCATCCGGATAAGAGAAGGGAAAAGTATGTCGTGACACGACGTCGAGCGTTATAGAGTGGCCATATCTCGACTTGACGCGAGCGTGATGTAGCACACAGTTTTTCATTCCCTGTCGGAAAGGGTCGTCCACTGCTGTGGAGACAACAACCCATTGTCCTTGGTAGATATCATTATGCCCTTCGACAACTGTGGCGACAGAATTACGCCAGTCAAATTTTACCTTTGTAGGATCTACAAGTACTGCTCCACCTGCCTGCACGAGTCGAGTCGTCGGAGCGTCAGGGTTTCCATGGCAATGGCCCGCCTTGAGGTAGGTGTTGTGAACGTCTGCTTCCAAGAACCCATCCGGGTCTTCGTACACGAAATTTCTGTAGAGTGAGCTTACGGTGTTGATCATTCGTATTCTCGGTACGCGCAAGCTGAGTCCCGTAGGAAATTCTCGCATAACATATCCGTCGTCGTAGATATGAGCACCCAAACTAGAGAAGAACAGGCTTATCAAGAGATCGAAGACGTAGGGCTGGTTCATGATCTCGTAGTCTATGCTTGGGCCAAAGCCTAGGTTTATGTATTGGTACAGGCATAGGGGCCTGTCGCAGATGTATGGCTTTAGAGCCTCGAAGTTGCCGCTGACCCTTCGGTGGCACACTGTGCAGTACTCAGTACATCTCACTGCATAGTGAAGGGCAAATTGCATCGCGAGAAGCGGCAGCGAATTCTCTCCGTCGCTTGACATATAGTCATCCGTAATAAAGCTAGGTAACTGCTCTAGCTTCATCGGATCTTCCTCTATCATGGGCACCTCGCGTTCTTCTGCAGACATCTCACGGGATATGGGATCTTGTTCCATTCGGTCAAGCATCTCCTTTGCTGCTTCCCAGGGACAGCCAAACTTGAACCTTTGTCTCAAGATCTGCATGAACTCGCCGTTCATGAACTCGTCGATCGATTTGCTAATGAAGAGATCGGACATCTTTGACTCTGGGTCTTCGTCGTCTGCACCCGAGGAGCTCGAGTTAGACGCGAAAGCTGCAACAGCTTCCAGGTAAGACGGCTTCTTTTGGGGAGACCTTCTCAAACAGAAACTCATATTGTTGCCTGTGATCGGCTTCTCGATGGCATCGTCAAATGTGATGTAGCCGTGGTTATGTTTGATGAGTAGAATAATATAGTGCGACGGGTCGACATTCCATGCCCCGCACTCTTCTTCCGAGAACCATAGTCTGCTCACTTTAATCGAAATCCATATGATGAACGTATTCGGACTTTCTTCAGGAATGTCAATCTTCCCCACATGGAATCCTGCCTGGAGCACGAATGAGAGATCATGTCGGAGACGACGTAGGACTGATGGCGACGATTCCACCATATATTGAGGAGATGGAGATCGTTTACGTTTGTTATCCTTTCTGTTGTCCATGTTGTCACCACCGTTCGTTAATGTAGCTCGGAGTCTTCCCGAGAGGTCGACAAGTAAGTCGTAGATTCTTATGCGTATTGCACTGGAGATAGTTTCATTGAGCACGTTTGCGACCGCAGATGATACATCATCATCGGTGTAAACGAGGTATGCGTGTTCATACGGATACTCTTCTAAGTCTAGGTATACTATTAGCTTACAAGAAACTTGTGGACGTTGAGTTAGAAGCACGGTATGGCCCGTGTTACTGATATCGGGAAAGGAACACGAGAACTTACCCTCTAGTTGAACGTGTATCTTAATCTGAGATGGCTTAGAAAGGTTAGGATGACTGAAGATGAATGTGAATCCATCAACGGCATCTCCATTCTCAATGTCGGATATGTTCGCAATATTATTTTCTGATGCCGATTTCAAGTCGGCTTGATACTCCAACCTTCCTTCTTGTAATGCCATGATGGCCGGGCTGAAGTCTGAGATGGAGATATTGAATTTAGGTCATTACTATTGCCTAGATGACCTGCGTATATAAGGTCTCAGACAGAGAAGTGAGGAGGAACTTTGGGAAATGAAAATGTAGTTGACTGATGTACTTGTAGAATTTTTATGGATGGAGGTGTTGTTCTGGAAAGAATTTGTGAAAAAGAGAAAAAAAAGATTGAACAGAAAAAATATCAAAGAGAATAAAGTACCAAAGGAAAGAGCAGTTGCCTGTCTCAGCTAAACTATGATATACTCGGCGATCTAGGTTTGTATACGAATGAGAAGCTCGGCCGTTTAAGTAGTTGACTGAGCGCCGTGTATCAGAAGCTGTAGATGTGTGGGTTGGTTACGATCCTTGTCTACCGCATATGAGGACGGGAAAACAATGGTGAGTTGTATATAAAGACGAAGAGGCAGACAAGGAAGTCTTTACAACCGTGCTTTAAATACACGATTCCCTTTAGTGTTTGTATGATCGATGTGGCCAAATAGGTACGATAGAAGCAGCAAGTAAGCAGGATCTGAACATCTCTGAGACACATTTAGGTGAGCCGTAGGTTGACATTGAATGAGTATAAACAGATATGGATATATAGTCACGCAATGTGACGAATACCTGCTATAGTATGATAATCAATGAGTATCACGAAACGTCGAATCAAACATATACCAGTATATAGGTAAGGTATATATATCTCTCTTTTCTATAAACAACCAAGTCTCTTACCTTATAAGTCTAAGTCAACATTATAAGCGTTTATGTCCTCTGTCATGACAGTGTACCTTTCAGTATAGAACACTTGGATGAATGTAGATCCGCCAGGCCTTACGACTACCTACGACTACTTACGGTAACTTACTAGTAGTAACTCTTTAGGTAGGTATTTATGTTATTCTACTTAGACAATAATCTGAGTAGCCTAATCCTGATAATGAGACTAGGTAGAGAAGGATTACAAAATTATATCAACTACCATTTTATTACTATAGTATGTCTCCTCTTAGGCTTTATAATGTCTATAAAGCACCTTGTTACATTAGGTGTATGCAAAGGTTTATAAAAGAAAAGGGGTAAATATTAGATATATAACTACCTGGTGTAGTAGGTATTGGTGAATACCATGTATAAATGTTCATATATTGTATTATAAGACGGTGAAGACTATCAGGTACCTGAGACGTCTTCAGGTACATAATGTAAGAAGTACGTGCCTAAGCACCATACTAGGTACATATGTATGTAATTATGGATCTATGACATGTCTCTGAGATATGCATATAAGCATAGCTCTTATTATATGGAACTTCCAAGGTTATTGCTACACAAATTCAACTATCGAAGTTTGCGACTGCATTCATGCCGCCTACCATACACATATATGTACATATCCATTATGCTTATCTCTGATAAGAATTGTAGCACAGTAGACTTTAACAGCTTCAACTCTTTAAGACTTTATTTATTTATTTCTACTTCCACTTAAGATCATAATCCAGAATACCTCATTATATACCTACCCAGGCACCTTATTACTCTTTATAAGACGCAATAAATATCCGTCCTCGTCTTCTGCTCGAAAAGGATAATTCCACATCAATGTCCTGGGACTCGAAATCTACAGTCAGGCGGCGTCAGAATAGTGCGGCGAGCCATTCGAGAACATTGCCGCTTCACGCAAGACAACAGTCAAAGCAACCTCCTCAACCTAGGTCATCTCATGTTACTGATCCATTTCTCCGAGAATTTCTTCCCCCATCCTTCGATCCAGTCGATTATTTAAATGCTTCGCTTCCCCCACTCCAGACTTCGGCTTCTGCTTCCTCATCCCGGATGACTGACGGTGCTGTCCCCTTGGCAGAACTATCTAGTCAGGCACAGACGCAATTATCTCACCTGAACGCCCATACGACAAGGCTAACAACAACCCTGACACAACTGACCGATGATATATTGAGGAGTGGAAGTCGTCTGGCGTATGAGGTCGAACTTTTACGCGGCGAGGCCTTGAGTCTGTCGGAAATGTTATCGGATGGTCTGCAGGAAGAAATAGGGAGGTTTATCCCAGATGGGTTACAGGAACAGGCTGATATCAAAGCAAACGGATCCGGTCAGGTCGCTCGGAGGCGTGTGTCTGAA
This sequence comes from Hypoxylon lienhwacheense, assembly GCA_902806505.1. NCBI lineage: Eukaryota > Fungi > Ascomycota > Sordariomycetes > Xylariales > Hypoxylaceae > Hypoxylon > Hypoxylon lienhwacheense. The sequence goes on along the minus strand of CADCWW010000002.1, from coordinate 332,239 downwards.
ATAACGCCCCCGACGAATTCGGAATCCATTTCACGGGATAGTAACAGTCAAGATCCGCCATACATAAGTCAGCTGCAAACTCTGACATTGGTACGTTCACGGCTGGATACTGTCGTTAAGACCTTTGGCGAAGCCATGGAGTTTGTCTTCCCGCCCTCTGAGCTTTCCGTCGGCTCGTCGTTCCTTTCCGTCTCGGCTCCTGAGCCCGGAGTAGAAGCGCATAGCACGGAAGAGAAAGGACAGCAGGTGCTGAAGCAGCTGAGGGAGGAGATATCTAACCTGCTCGCTAAAGGTGCCGATCCGGTGGAAGGGATAGAGAAGGCGGCGCATCGCATTGAAGAGCTTAAGGAGCTTTCGAAAGTATGGAAAGGCACGGCCGAGGAGAAGGGACGGACGAAATTCATCGACAGCTTAGCTAAGATGGTTGAGGATAGGCACAAGGAATTGCTGCGCGAGATGGAACAAAATAGCCGCCGGGATGGGAAAGCAGAGCCGGATAGCAGTTTGAGAAAAGCTGCCGTCAGCTCTGATGGAAGCAGCATAGAAAGCAAACCTCTGTATGGAATAATGAGCCAGCTTCAGAGGCTTCGAGCCGGTTTACAATAATCCAAGAGATGAAGACAAGAGTTACGTAGGGGTTCGTTGTGGCTTGTGCAAATATCGTTTACATGTGATGGCACAAATGTTTCTTGTCATGGAACTGTGAAACTATCTCCCAATGCATCCAAAGTTGAGATCTTACGATTTGATATTCCCGAGTGTTAAGGCAGCAGCTAGAACACTGTTGTGCTCTCGCCAAGGTATAAGTATGTAGTTTGGGCTTTTACGTGGATTGCGTGTGCAGCCAATCACAGTTTCCGGCAGCAAGAACACATTCGTGTTGCGAACAGCCGTGTTCCGCAGAAGGCAAATAGTACCTATTGGAAGTTTTCCTGTTAGTATCTTTACTATTTCAAGCCACCACCCGATATCCACATAACTTAAAGGTAGACACAGCTGTGTTGAGTGTTGCGTCTACTATCGGCGATGGCAAACCATTAAGAATCGTAAGAATGGAGTTTACTACTTCGGTATGATGGTCCGATAAACAAATCCCGTGTCTGCCTCCGCCTATAAATATCCTACAAGGAGTCGAAATGCGACGAGAGAGAATCATGTCCGGTAAGTTTCAACACGACGAGCCGTGAGATCGAAATACGTTAAGAAGCCTTGTCTCATACAACCTCTCGATGTCGGCAAGATCTGAGCACTCCGTCACCATGTCTGACAGCAGGTAAGCTACAAGTGAAGTTGTCTATGATGATGAATAGGCCCAATTGACATGAGATTCTTTTAAACTACCTCCTATATAAACTGGACGCTGATGGTATATTAGCGTGCTGTCGACTTACAGTGTATCATACAACCTGGACGCATATCTACAAAGTCCGCCGGCGTCCGGGACTGAGCGGCTGGTCGCCAACCCGATCCCGGAAGCTTCAGAAGACCGCGAGAAGAGAGCAAGGACGGATCTTCAATCTTGGGATCAAGAATTCAATAAAGCCACGAGATCGAAGGCTTAAGGCAGATGAGGATGATGTGGGGGATTGATGGACTTGTTGTACTGTGTAGTTGGTACATATGAACACAGTTGTGTAAAATGTATATTACAAGTTGTTGTGTAAAACCATGTGATCAAGATCCTTACTATGTTATATTCTATTATCATACATAGTACAGTACATGTATGACACTAGAAGTTGACTTATAAGAGGTACATCAAAGGATGTACTAATTCATGTAATTGGCAAGTCTAATCTCGAAAAGAGTTGTTAGAACGTTTGAAGTTCAAGAATTGCTGCACATATGTGGAGTACCTAGGTACAAGTACCTCTTGAAGGTATCAAGCTATGTCGTTATCTGACGGCATGAGGGGTGCCAATGCACGAACCTACATGTATCTAGGTACAAGTACTTACGTATTTCTAAAATATTTTCCTCTTTTAACTTTCAATGTTCAATACCTAGGTACTTTGATTGATCCAATCTTTACAACGTATACGGAGTACACTATGAACCTTCGTCTGATCTATCTCTGCACATGAGTTTGACCCAAAAAAAACATACATTCTTTTTTTGAAACACCGAAATTTCACCATCCATTTCCTTGTTATATCCATTAACAACTTACATTCCGTTAAGTCAGATCCATTTTTGACTTTCCATAATGAAGATCTTGGAAGCTCAGTCGGCCGTGTTGACCAACATCGAGGTTTACACATTTTTGAGAAACCAAGAAAAGCAATACCGGGATAGAAACCGCCAGGGTCCCAATAACCTAGAGATGATACGCAAAGAAGTAATACAAACTCATGATGCTGTAAAAAAAGAAGTGTTTGCCGGTGATACTAACCATTAGATCTAGGTGCTTCAACATTTCGAGGCTCATCCAGGTCCTTTGAGTCAGAAGCCTCTTCCATTTGATGCTACCGCTATCCCCCAGTTGATCAAGAAGTTACGCCCATATCAGCTCACTAAAGGAGAGTGCATCATGATGTTGAACATTCGCCCTACTAATATCCCGATCCTCAATACCGTCATCGAGGACATGGAAGACCGTTTCAGCGCTGATCAGCAGCAAGAGATCCTCGACATCGTCATCGAGCTTTTGGGTCAGTTCCCTCAAGAGCCCGAAGAGCAAGGGGACGATGTCGCGCAAACTACTGAGAATGAGCACCCGTGAGAATATCTTCCGACCGAGCCTCGTACGCATGGCTCGTCGAGGATAAATTGCATATCAAGTCTACATCCCAACATCGAAAGGGGTGAAATTGCACGAGCACGTATCATTGATTTGTCGGTATTATATGGGAAATATCACGATGTCCTCCTACGTCAGATAAACCCGCGGAATCGCAGACTCCAGTACTGTGCTCAAAAAGCGTCATTTTAACAATACTGGGAACTCGATCTCAGCTGAGGGATGCCGTCCTATCTAGCTCTCAGAGTATTAGACATCCACCATCGCTCTGACCACCGTCGGCGGTGCGCGTCTTCACCGCAGTACCACATATCTCTTCAAAAGCCAGCTTTAGAAGTTCGCCCGTAACAGCTGAGCATTCGACGTACTTGTCGACCCTCATCTCCTGCGAGACCTTATACCCTTCTTGAGGATATATAATGCCGTTTGGGTCATTTTCTGACCTCAAGTCTCTCTTAAGGCCAACGACTATGACCGGCATGTGGTCACTCGTGCGGAAGGTAGCATGTACCTGCTTGATCCACTAGCGAAGGGATGATCAGATAGGTTATATCAATATAAGAAGTACTAAGCTTGAAGAGAAGAAGCTTACAGTTCTCTGCATATTGATCAGGCTTAGTCTTTGACTGATGTCGTAACAAATCAAGACTAAGTCTGGTTCGAGCAGTCTCCAGTCTGTGGGAGAGGAGGTATCATAGAATTCGAGACGATACGAGCCCTTCCTGTTCCGTATCTCGAAAACGAAGGGCTGGTTTATGTCTTGTAACAAAGTGATGGGAGCATGGCCATCAAGGCTGCCGCCGCCTCCGCCTTGGCTAACCCGTCTATGCTACTTATCAGCAAGAATACTTTCATACCTACCTAATATAAAGACCTCTCTTGACTCTAACATGCAGATACTCCGTGCTTAATGATAAATTCTCAACATACGATAAAAATGTAGTCTTCCCTACTTTCTCGTCACCTAGTAGGAGTATTTTGATTGATTTATCCTCCATCAATAAATATTGGATTTTATGCTCATGGAACGGGTAGAGAGAGATCTAGGTAGGTACCTTGTCGGTACTGTAAACTCGTAGTGTAGGTAGGTAGGTATTCGTAGTCCGTTTATATATAGTATTAGTAAGACGGAGACTCAGCGAAGTGCCCCAATTTATTTCTTATACCGAGTCTAGACTCTACCTTTTATAGTGTACCTAGGTAGGTAGTGTAGGAGCTTCATTAGGGGCACGCTATCGATAAGGAAGCGCATCTATCGACATGGAATTTTCTTTTTGCCTTTTAACTTTTACTTCGTCTCGGTCCGGTACTTAAGTACCTACTTCCTCCCAAGTCTACCCATACATCTAATGCCATCAAAAGGTAACCAGCGATAATAAATAAAAGAGGTTACCAGCAACAAGTCGTAAGAAAAAAAAATCGGACGGAGCAGAGCTGTCAAAGGAACTCCCCTGCGAACGGCGGGAATGAATGTCATCTTTAGGCAGGAGATGGTATTATAGCCAGTGCATACGGACGACTCTACGGTCAATACCTCTTCCTACTTCCCGCTGCGCAGCCCGTCGCGGATTTTCCGCAGGTCTCGCGCCCAGAGCCGGCATGGGGGAGGAGAACTACGATAAGTGGACGAGGGATGCTCTCGTGGGGCGGATCCGGAGTCTAGAGAAGGACCTCCGCGCCAGGGAGTCCGAGTCCTCGGCGGCGGCGGCGCGTCGCGGCTCTGTGTCCGCGGATGCGGGAGACGCCGAGCCCGGCCCGCAGCCGCCGAGGAAGAAGACGAAGAAGAAGAAGGACGGGCGCAAGATCGACCCGGCCAAGTACTCGACGCGGCTCGTGGCCTTCAAGCTGGCGTACCTGGGCAAGCGCTACGGAGGTTACGAGTATGCGGCGCACGCGAGCCTGCCGAGCATCGAGGAGGAGCTGTGGAAGGCCTTCGTCAAGGCCTGCCTCATCTTCCCCGACAGCCCCGACGAGGTCGACTGGAACGCGTGGGAGTACTCTAAGTGCGGCCGCACCGACCGCGGCGTTAGTGCCTTCGGCCAGGTCATCGCCGTCCGCGTCAGGAGTAACCGGCCTCTGCCTAAAAAGGAGGACGAGGAGGAGCCGGCCGAAGCAGGCGGCGAAGGTGTGGAGGAAGGGACCGAGAAAGAGAAGAAGGAGGAGGAGCGAGAGTTCGACGACTTTATAGACGAGATCCCGTATTGCAGAACCCTGAACCGGCTCCTTCCACCAGATATTAGGATGCTGGCATGGTGTCCCACGACGCCAGCAGCCTTCTCGGCGCGGCACGACTGTCGGGAGAGGCAGTACCGGTACTTCTTCACGCAGCCCGCCTTCGCGCCCGTGCCGCACTGCATGGAGAACCCGGAGACCGACGGCGGCGGAAGCGCGAACAGGGTCAAGGGCGGCTGGCTCGACATCGAGGCCATGCGCCGCGCAGCCCGGAAGTTCGAGGGCGTGCACGACTTCCGCAACTTCTGCCGCGTCGACGGCAGCAAGCCCCACCTCAACTTCGAGCGCCGCATCCTCGAGAGCGACGTGGTCGAGGTCCCGCGCGCCGCCACCGCCCTCCCCTTCCTTGACAGTGATGAGTTCCGGCCCAACCCCGACCTCGGCCTCCTCGTCGCGGACGGCGAGGCGGCAGTTCCCAAGGTGTACTACTTCCACGTGCGGGGCACGGCCTTCCTCTGGCACCAGATCCGCTGCATGGCCTCCGTCCTCTTCGCCGTCGGCCAGGGGCTGGAGGAGCCGTCGGTGGTGGACCGGCTGCTGGACGTGGCGACGGAGCCGCGGCGGCCGAACTACCAGCTGGCGGACGAGGTGCCGCTCGTGCTCTGGGACTGCGTGTTCCCGCGGCCGGAGCGGCCCGAGAACGCGGTCGCGTGGGCGTACCTGGGCGAGGACAGCCCCGCGAACCAGCACGGGGCGACGGGCCTCGTGGGCGCGCTGTGGGAGGGCTGGCGCGAGCGCAAGATGGACGAGCTCCTCGCCGCCCAGCTCCTCGGCGTCGCCGCCGCGCAGGCCGACGTCCGCCTGCGCCGGGACCCCCGCGCCCCGTCGCATCTCCCCGCCGCCACGAGGATGTTCTACGGCGGCGACAGGGAGCGCCTCGCCGGCACGTACCAGCCGCTCCTGCAGAAGCACAGGCTGCCGTCGCCGGAGGAGGTCTTCGACCGCGAGGCGAGGCGGAAGGGCTACGCGGACGCGGCGCAGATGAGGGAGGTGCTCGAGAGGAAGAGGGCCGAGGCTTTGGCGGCGGCGGCGGGCGGGATAACGGCTAAGACGCGCTCGCTGGAGGAAGAAGGGGAGGAGGAGGGGGGAAGTAAATAGGAAGGTAGATACCTAGAGATGAATGATGATCACGTTAATATGACAAGTCGGCGTATCGTAGGTATTGGATCCTTCTGGGTATCTTATTCTACAGGGTTAAAAAAAACCTGCCGTGTTATGGGCCGATCTAGATAAAACCATGCCTTATTCTATAATCGTATCTTAACTTACGCTATATACCCATATAATAAATACTACCCGTTTCTAAGCAGCACCATCCCCTTTATACCCATCAGCATTACCACCACCGGCGGCGGCACCATCCAACTCGTACAAGCACTCCCTCACGCCGCGCCAGACCTTCTCCAGGACGGGGGGGCGGGGGAGGAGGCGGGGGAAGACGACGAGGGCGCGGTCCTCGGCGTCGACGAGGACGGCGAGGTAGTGGCGGACCTCGAAGCCGCGGAAGGCCTCGTGCAGGAGGACGTCCTGGATCTTGGCGGTGGGGATGAAGCGCGTGTGCGGGGCCCCGAAGACGGTGCGCGCGCTCGAGCTCGTCTGCACGCCCAGCCCCCGCAGCACCAGCACCCGCTCCTCCGCCCCCACGCGCCGCGACAGCCCCGACAGCAGGCCCGCGCACCCGGGCACGAGCGCCCACGGCGGCACGAGCGCGGCGACGGTGCCCAGGAGCGCGCCGGCGCGGGAGGAGAGCACGGCGGATAGCACGGCGCGGAGGAGCGGGAGGGGGGAGAACGGCGGTGCTGGGTCGTGGGAGAGAGGATGGGTTTCTGCGGTGGAGGGTAGCGTGGGAGGGATAGGGAGAGAGGTAATGGTAGTGGTGGTGGTAGTGGGAGAGTAGCGGCTCTGTGCCCAGGCGCAATATAGCAGTAGTAGGAGAGCGAGGGCGAGGATGAGGCGGACGAGGTAGACGGCGGCGAGGGCGAGGCGTAGAGGTAAGGTCTGGGGTGGGAGGGTCGAGACGACGAACTCGGCGGTTGTCGGGGAGGGACGCCGCGTGCGTAGGTACGGCGCTGTTGTTAACATTGGTGAGTGGTTGAAAGGGAGGATATTAAGGGATTGATGTTCAATGTAGGTGGGTGAGTACAAAAGGAAGATCGGATAAAATAAAGGTAGTTATAAGATGAATACGGAGCTCTTAAGGAGCTTAAATGCACATGTTAATGAAAATGTCAGAGATATGCACGTGCTGAGTATATACATATGTACACAGTATAGACAGTACATAGGTACATAATAAGTTCTAGGTACCTACATGTATGAAAGATTACCCGAAGTTGACCCACTGATAGTCAGAGTTAAGGTAAAATACCGTCGGATTTCTTCGACTGTAATGGTCAGATTGGTTGAAGGCGCTTGCAATTCTCGTCGCGCTAATCCCAATTCCATAAGAACCCTCGGGTCGCGCCCAGCGCAAATGCCGCGGTGATCACCTATCCGCTCGGGTAACCAGTGTCGATTAGGCGGTCCTAAGAAATGGAGAATAACCTTCAGGGAGGCTTCACTCTGCAGAGTATCTCCCCCGTCGCGTGGTGTGCTGGAATACGCTTGACCCGGGGACTTGGGCTAGAGGGACGAGATGGAGATTGTCAACTCCGTATTCTTTTTTTTTTTACATTTTATTTTGTTTTGTTGTTTCTTACCATATAATGAATAGGTATTACTCAACATAATAGTCAAAATGTCTTATATAGAATGAGAAAAACAATGGTTCATTATCTCGTTCGAATCCATTACCTCCCGGTTTTGAGATTTGACGATGGTGGGGCTGTTGTTTTAATCCCAACCTGCGCATTCCTACATAAGTAGATATATATATGTAACCGGTATATACCTTTAACATTATGTACTACCTCCTGATAATACACTTACACTTACACTTACAAATACTCTAATCAGATTTACATCAATACAATAGACAAGAGCATCTTCAAAATATCAAGACACCAAAAAACTCCGAATTGATTCTACTACCTAAAAAACAAAGGCACAGGATATGTAAAATACAACAACAACAACACACAAAAAACTAAAAATGGAAGCTCAGAGAAGGCTTAGTTAGGTAGACTAAAAAGCCCTTCGACTCAACCACGAAGCAAAAACAAATGTAGGAGTTAAGCCCTTGTTTGCAGGCTCAAACAAAAAGGGGGTAAGAAGCGAATATCGAAGTAAGATGCCGTGAGGCAGCACCATTCTTGTCGTCAGACTTTTTTTTTTTGTGTGTGTGTGTGTGTTCTTCTTTCTGTAATTTTCCTCTTCTTGCCAAAACTTGTTTTCCTATCCCTTCTCTGCTCCTTTACTCCCCCCCCGGCTCCCCCCGGCTCCCCCTCCCCCTTTCCCCTTCGTCCAGGAGTCGTCATCGTCGTTACATAGATAGATATACTACCGCCGCCCTCGTTCCGCGCAACCTCCTCTCGTGGCAAAAAAAGTCATGATAAAGTCATGGTAAGGGGGTACTAGTTAAGAGGTAGGTAGGTAGGGTAAGTGCACGCATCTTCCACTATTCCTTTTTTTTCCAATAGTCCAAGGGAGAAAGAAGCGAAAAGAGGAAGAAGAAGAAGAAAAAAAGTTGCCCTCATTGTCTTAAAAAAAATAGAAAATTTCTGTTCGTCCCCCTTATAGGTCATAAAATCGTAAAATCGGCATCTCCGAGAAGTGCTCGCGCACCTGGAGGGCAACAAAAAAACAATGGCAGATGGGGGGGGTATTGGCCTTTCTTTCCTCGCCAAACCCTCGCCGCCCTCGACCCAGAGGACGGGATAGAAGTGTACAAGGTTCATTCCGAAGAGTAGAAAGAAGAATGGAAGAATGATGAATGGAGGTAATGCTTCTTAACTTCGTAAAAAAAAAGGAGGGGGATTGGTTATTACGGGTTAGCCTAATATTTTTTTTTCTCGCCCTGGTGAGTTACCATTAGATTTCAAGAGGTTCCAAGCCGTCTGTAGACTATGGTAGGTAAAATGTCGCATGCGCAAAAGAAAAGAAAAATTTGAGGTAAAATGGCGGGCGGGCAAAAGAAAAAAAAAAGGGATACTGAAGAAGTGGTATCAATGGTAGCTAGAAAGAGAAGGAGAGGGGGGGAAATAAACGCCGGCGCCATGCAAGGACATGCTAGGATGCAGAGAATCCAAAACAAGAGATGCGTTGTATGTAAGTCGGAATGTAAAGTGGGAATACCCATGACGGTGAAACGACGATGACAATCTGTGGCGCTGTTTTCGAAGAGAAGCGGGTGAGAGTAGAGAGTAAAGAGGGATTTGGGATTCCTCAAGTCTGGCTGGCATAACTAAATCATCTCGCTAGCGTGGAGTCCGCTGCCAAATTCTCGCTCTTGATATGCGGCTCGGACCTCGCGCGGGTGGCGTTCGATCATCTGGGGTGCCTGCTGGCTCATGGGTGATGTAAAGCCGTTGTTGTTGTTGTTGTTGTTGTTGGGCATGCTAACGTGAGGAGGGACGCTCTCGTAAGGGACCGTGGCGGTGTCAGGCGACTTTGTCCGGTTGGCGAGGATGGATCCGGTACGTCCACGACTTCCGGACCGCATCCTTTCAGCTGCACGACTAATCCGCCCGGCAATACTGTTGTCCCCGAAGCTTCGGCCGCGGCTGTGACCAGGCCGAGAAGGCGACGTTACCGAGGGACTAGAGCTCGGCATAACGGGCTCGGCAGCGGGAACAATCTCATCCTCCTCGTCCATCACAATCTCGATCGTACCAGACACCTGTGGCTGGCCGCTGCCGTAGACAGAGGGCCTTACACCTGGAAGAGGTATTGGGGGCGGAGGCGGAGGAGAAGCAAGGTGCTGCAATTCTTGTAGGATCGGCGGAGGTGGAGGCGGAGGTGGGATTTGATCATCTCGAGAAACTTTCCTCGAATGTCTACCTGCTCCTGCGGCTTCCTCGATACCAGGAAGTCCTGAGTTGATATCTACGCTCAATTTCCTTACTGCGAGAGATCCTCTACGAGGTGGTTGGTTCGGTGCTTGCATGCCATGCTGGTGGGCTGAGCGAGATGGGTGCGATGGATGGTCTTCCGGGATAGGAGCAGACATGCATCTGGCGATGTTAGGCCGCGAGGGAGGGGAGTATACCGTCGAGGGAAGAAGAGTCAGCGGCGATGTTTCTTTCTCCGGAGACTTGTCTGAAGATTTCGTTGGCGATTCGGCTAGAGACTTAGTCGGCGAACCGTTACCAGGTCGGTTTGGAGATGGCTGCCCAGAAGATGGTGGCGATGTCCTGTGCGTTGTGGGGACTGGTGGTACACCACTCATCTTACCCGTCGTCGTGAACTGAAGACGCATTGCCTTGGGCGTTGCTGGCAGGCCGATCATTGGAGGGGCGGTTCCGCTACGTGTGTGAGAGACTTTGTGAGGCTCGGCCGTCTGGCTCCTGCTAGGGACTTCTCTTGGGGGCGTAAACGTCGTCTGAGGTAGTTCGAAAGCGCTGGGTGGGCGAGACACGATCGGGGATAACTCATCGGGGTGAGGGATCATAGGGGCCGAGGGACGGCGAGCGAGCGACTTGCGGCGCTCCTCTAATTCACGGGCTGCTGCCTCTTTTTTGAGTTGTCGTTCAGCCGAGATGAGCTTGAGGTCCCCGGCTCGCGCTGCGCTTCTCGTTCTCGTTGTCTCCTGCTGCATGGGCACTAATCGAACTGCAGGCATCGGCTCCTGATCGCCGGGAGTTTTGTTTTTCCTAATACGGCTTTCCGACCGATCTCGAGCTCGGGAGACGGCAGGCGACGCGGGATCCTTTTGGCTATGGGAACCGCTCCGATTGTGGCGGTTCCTAAACTGTTCCTGGGCAGCAACGGCGGCTTGATAGTCTTCATCATCCGACCCGGCGAACTTCATAGGGGCTGACATCGGTAATGGCGACGACGGAGATCTCATGACGGAGCCATCGCCGCGGTCCTTGCTTCTACCGCGAAGATCTAAGGCTGGTGGCCGTCGTTCAAGACTCCTCTGACGACCAGTACGACTTGAAGTTCGGCTCGATATGCGAGTGCTTCTAGGAGAAGACCGTCGGATTTCGCTTAATTTCCGAACGGTGGACGGCTCCCCGGACTCGAACTCACCGCTTTCGTAATTCATCCCCATCTCGGATTGTTGTGGCGTACTTAGGTTAATGAGATCTTCAGGAGACATAGGAACGGGAGATGTGGGAGACCGTTTAGCTGGTTTTGGTGTCCAGTTTCGAGAAATACCCCTACCTCTGTCCTCCGAGTTCTCTCGGGTGCCATGGCGATTGCGGCTTCTCTCTCGACTTCGAGCATTCCTCTCGTCGCCGTGACGACTCCCTTCACTGCTCCGCTGTCTTCGGGAGTGACTCTGTGCAGCCTCTAAGCTGTGGATATACTCGTTTAGACCGCGAGTTCCGTGGCCCGTTTGAGTGGTTCGGTAGCTTCGTCCTGCGCTAGAGGTTGACGTGACAGAGCTGGCAATGGAGCCTGGTCCACGACGGCGGCTTGGCCAATGGAAACGAGTAGATGATGCGACCGATTGTTCCGGAGACGTTACGTCGCTGTTCATCGCAGCCTCGATGGAATTTATTTTCAGTTCCATTCCCTCGGGTTTTCGATCTCGCGCACCATTCCGACTACTACGACCTTGCTGCATCAGAGCCTGAATCGACTGTGGTGAAGGTGAAGGTGGTGGTGGGTCTTTACGACGGTAGCCATCCCTCATCATCATGGGGCTTGCCGTGGAAGCTCTTGGCACAGATAATCCAGCACTGTACTGTTCGTCGACAGAAGGGGTGTTTGAGTGCTGTGCGCGATGAGCATGGCCAACATCAGGAGCAAGGTCACTCGGGGGTGTTGGAAGATCGCTTCCTTTCAAAAGATCTCGAGGAATAGAATTACTCGGGATTTCTCCTATTGAAGGCAGCCGCTGCCGATTAAATCCGCCAGGCGTTGACGGCTTTGCAGATGAAGGGGTATTGTACGCGCTCCGCTGTGAGGGTCGAATGAATGCGGTGCTGGGCTCGCGTCCACTAGGAGTCACAGCAGACTCGGCTATCGGTGTGACGCCTGCAGCGATGGGAGTCTGACCTCCATCGCCATTCGCAAAGAACTTGGACTTCTTCCCCGTGTCGCCGAATGAAGTGATGAGCTTCAATGCGGATGACTTTGCGATGCTACGTTGCGGCCCACGGTTCAAGCCCGGAGGAGATAGGGGTGGACTTAAGATTTCTGGAATACTAGGATGGATATTCTGGAAAGTTACTTGTGCTGCAGATGGCGATGTCCAAGGCTCGGTGGACTCTACACCAGTGCAGGCGAAACTATTCAGAAAACTTGTTAGCAGAGTGGAATCCCTTGTGAATCTCGAAGGGGAACGCAAGGAGCCTACCATCGAATTGCTAGTTGCTGTTGGCCATGCTGGATAGCAAATTCTCCCCATTTCTTAATAACCTGTGATTGCCGCTCCCATACGTTGGGGAAGAAGAGGCAGAGCAAGACAAGGGCTTCCATATACTTCTTGTGCGAGATATATATCTCGATTGCATCATTCTGATCGCCCATCCCAATCATAATCGTCGCTGCTGCGTGCACGTCACCGTTCTCCAAAAGGCGCTGTACGTACGCGCGGCCAAGTTTATGCTGGGATGCTGTACCGCCAATTCCGCTCAATGCTAGCAACATCCAATCCGACGAGGTCATATTCTCAGACGTCGCCGTCATCACATCCGCGTCGATATCGCCGAGCCATTTCGCCAGAAGGATGCGGCTTGGGGAGCCCAAGGGGTGGCGTGACATCTCATCGCGAATAAGATCATCGATCTCCCTGTTCCACCCGAAAATAACACTCAACATCTGCCTACGAAGATCGTCATTGGTAAGACGAGACTGGTCAACTAATGCAGCACGCTTGTAAGGGATATCATGGAGACGACTTCTCGTGAACTTGAAGAGGTCATTGACCTTAGACTCGTCCGGGCTAGGCAAGACTTCGTTCCTCAACCGCGAAGGCCGACGATGAGAACGTGAAGACGAAGTTATAGAAGCAGAACTGATACTGCTGATCGAGTAAGCATCTTTATCACCGTACGGTGGCATAGCAGAAGACCGGAGAGAAGACCCAGCAGAGATGTATGTATTCTCGGTCATTCCACGTGATATAAGTGAAGGTTGATATCGACCAGGCGTGCCAGAGCCACGAGATGACTTGGAGATCGTAGATGATTGACTTCTCGAAGATACGGGGCTTGCCGTCACGGACCTCTCCTGATCCAATGTGTCAGTGACCGAGTCCGTCCCTCGAGCGATCCTAGCGAATGGGGAGAGATGGTCATCGTCACTTTCGGAAATTTCAGGGTTAACAGGGATCGACGAATCCGACTCGGAAGTACCGATGATAACAACACCTTCCTCGGGCTTCTCTTCGATGGAAACTGGCGGAGACGGTGGCAAAAGATTAGCAGGATGTTGGACGTTAGCGACTATCATAGATGGCGTGTTTAGGTCGAACTGCTGAACGGTGTTATTGGCACCGAGCGTGAACAAGGTCGCTCCCGGCCCGTACACGGCCAGACCGCGAACATGTTCAAGAGTCGGGATACTGTCATTGGTGACATGCTTTGTTCGAACATCCCATGAGAGTGTCTCCCTATAAGGGGGTGATATCATTAGCGTCATATACGTTTAGCGCGCGCGTACTTGTGCTCGTGTTTATGCATGATGAGCCTCACCCTTCGGAATACTGGATTATGCGGCCGTTCTTAGACCAACCCATCCAGTTGGGCCCGTTCAGATAATTCTCCGTACGTTTCAATATCCTTACTACCTTGGCAGGGTCGTCGCTATTGAATGACTTTGCCACACTCCAAACCCTGAGGTCGCCGTCATGAGTTTGCACAGCCAGCATATCCGATTTCTGCCGTGAAGATGAAGCGTGCCATGCAAGATTCACGATTGGTGACGGTGCCCTCGATGTGCTCAGATTATGCAAAATTGTAAACCTCGGTTGAAGTGTAGCAATTAAGAGCGAACCATTTTGGTATCTTCATGAGAATTAGCATAATGGCATCTTAGGATTTAAACGATGTCGCAAAGAGGAGGGGGGAAGGGAACCGCAACTTACCCTATTGCAAAAGTCCTACAATCAGACGCTGGCGCAAGAGCTGATACCGGAATCTGATCTATAGTTCGTGCAGAAATATGCTCAGAGGTAGTAGGCTCGAAAAGAATTATATTCCCTTGCGTGTTACCTGTGATCACCATGTCAGTCAGATGCCGACGATGTCTTTACCGAGAGGGAATTACCAAATGCCACATTTCCATTTCGCATCCAAGCTGCGCATGTAAGGGTCGAGTAGGAAGCAAACCGAGCCATCTCCTCGCCCGTCATTAAATCCCAGACTATTGCGGTCATGTCAGCATCGTAACTAACGACTAGTCGCCCAGCCCCCATATCGCTTTGCGTGTCCACGGCTAATAGATGTATCTCGGCCGAGTGGCGTGAAAATCGCCTCTCAATTGTCAAGCTGTCGTGATGAGCCACAACTACCGAGTTACCCTCTGTGAAAGATGTCAGCCTCCCGAGCTAATAACTGTCATGCCCTCCTACTTACGTCCGTATAGCAGCATAGAAGCCGTCGCCGCCGTGGGCTCGAAATATCTAACCTCAGTCGTCGGCGATGTGAACTCTCTCGGCTCGGGGACCGCTTTTCCTCTCCTCGAAGAACGCCCGGCCGAGCTCGTGGAGGCATTGCGATGACGGGTCATCGTCTGATGACTTGAAGACGACATTGCTGCGTAATTAACCTACTGGCGTGTCAGTTTAACCGTAATATAAAACGGCGAACACGCAATTCACCCAGAGTGAGGAGCAAATCGGGGCAGGGGGCTCTTGTAGACTAGACCGCTGCGCAGAAAGCGAGAAGTAGGTCGATAACTCACCTCAACTTGCGTGTATATCCGCGAGACAATACTCCCAGAGTCCAAGCAAGCGGGGGCGCTACACAATTCGAACCCCGGACATCACACGCAACACCTGAACCTGCCCGTTCCCGGATGAGTCGCCTTTTTTTCCACGTTCCGCGTGCCAGAGCTACGGGGTCGATGCCACGAGAAGCTAGAAGCGCGATTAGCTCGAAGACGATGTCGAGGTTTCACGATAGCACGCTGCTATGTTGCGCCGGCTCGGAAGGTTGCTGGTGCTCTTGACTCTTCTCAACCCTTGGGAGGAAGGAATGTAGAGGTTATTAGTTGTGCGTGAGAGAGAGAGAGAGGACAGGGCCAGAAGGCGGAGAGTATCGGACATGTAGCACAGAGGCGTGCTAATCCGATTATTTCCTCGTGGAAGCGTGCTACGGTAGCGGCAGTGTCACTATATTTGAATCAGAATGGCTTGGAGAGGGCCTGTCTGTTGCATCAGATCCTAGGTCGTATACAGCAAAAGGGACAACGGCGTTGAATAAAAAGCAAAAGGAACGGCATGCTCGGTCGAGCTTCGCTAGGGGGGGGGGTGTGAGAGAGCAAATAAGACGTGTATCGCTCAAGTAAAGTCCAGCGCCTAAAGAGGAGATGTTCTGAGCTCTCAATGGCCCAGATCACATATACTACGTAGTAAAGAACCAAGCGGACATATCTAGAGCGGATACGGGTCCGGCTAAGCCCAGGTGTTTTCCTGTACATACATTGGCAGCATCTCGCAGGGGTCTGATCAGCCATCGCCTGCCGGGTGGACAGGGTACAATTCAGGGTAAGAAGAAGTGATCGAATCGTCCATAATACAGTAGTGCGATGGATCATGCAAAGACAGGGAAGGACGGAAAGGTACAGTACAAGAATACTTTTCCCCATGTTTGATAAGTAGGGAAATTCATCGAATAGCCTCGCGTATTTTACCATGAAGTAGGTACAGGTATATGTGTATAAGTGTGTATATGGGTAGGTATGTAGGTATGTACAGGGTAGCTTTTGTATCTCTAATTCGGTACATGTTGAGGCTCGTCTAGCTTCGCCACTCGGCGAGGAAGTCATAAATAGATATATACATATGTAGAAAGATAAATATAAAGCTATCAAGTTGATCTTCATGTTTTTCATGCATTTAGTAAGCGTCTGGTGTAAGTTGAAGTTGAGATTTTGGAAGGAAACGAGTTATCTTCAGACATTTAGCCCCAGCCTTCTATGAAAGGAATAAGGGTATCTGTGGGGGCGGGTTTAAGGATCAGGGCTCAACGGGCGACGACGAGGCATCAGTGTAGCCAGAGGTTAAAAGTCTCGGTACATGAAAGATGATGAAGATGAGTGGACGTTATTTTGCAAGACAAAAAAAAACCACGAGACTATAAAAGTGGCTACAGCGATGTCTCGAAGCATGAATGGTTGAATATTCCTTATTTGAAGATTGCTAGCTTTGGGGAGATATCCCTGGAAGTGTAGTGTAGACACAAGTATCAGGATTCAGAGTATGTAGTATGTGGTATGTAGTATGTATAATAAAAAAAATCAAAAATAAAAGGACAAAATATGAGATGTGGTTGGATGAAAAGATTCGAGGTAAGGTACAATAATGTACAAAAGTGGGTTGGTAATTGGACAAGTGAGAATAGTTGTTGACGAGCATTGTTCCTCGCAGTAGCGCCGACCTGCGGTGAAAGGGCGGTTACAGGACGGGATTGGTCAGTTGTCGGCAAGGGGGTTATTGGAGCCGAGATGGATGATTGGTTATCATGCATTTACTGGGGCTCGGCGCGGCGGCAAAAAGAGTGACGAGTAACTTCGTTGGTTAAACAGATGCAAGGGTCATATACATAGTACATAAGGGTAGGTACAACTACGGGACCTATTTAATAGTTATGGGTTATGTACCTTTATAGGTAGTACTAGGTACCGTACCTACTTATTTGTAGTACCTGGCAGGGTATGGGTAGGTATTAAGATGTATGTAACTTACAGCTATCGATATTTTTCTTCTCTTCTATTTTCATATTCCTAAATTCCTAAACTACATGTATCCCCTAAATTAAAGGGAAAAAAGTATGGGGTAGATGATACTGTGTTATATGTACATACCTAGGCACCTGGTTATAACTTCACTTATAGGTAACAGGTACCTATATTACCATTCATTATTACCATCGACTTATATTACATAGTATACTACTACTAACATCATAGTAACCATCTCCAATAACTCATCCTATTCAATCTTGGTTACGTATCTCTTATATTTAACTCGTTGCTCTTCTCTCCTCCTTCTTCAACCCCCCTTTTTCTCATTTCCCCTTATCTGTTCTCCATCAACAATATCCAACAGACTCTTTTTTTTTTCTCTTTTTTTTCTCTTTTTTTTCTTTCAGGGATAAAGTATATACATCCAACGGCCATAGACTTACATACACCTAGCCTAGTATATATCATGACCCACCAAACGAGATCGTCCTATATGCGCATATGGGACGTCGTGGGCTCTCCTTTGCTCACCGATGGATGCTAGCATCCTATCCACGTTACCTCATGTGTGGTACGCCCTTCTTCGTCCTGCGTACTCGAATCTTGAACATCACTAGAGTCTAGGACACACGACATATCTGACGTCGTGAAGCCGATGCTAGTCGCTGGCTGGAATCGGAGCTAACTCACGAGATGCGTCTGTCGTTGAAATAGGAATGAGTACGAGGTAAGAGGCAAGAGTTTATTCAAAAAAAGAACGCAGCGGCAGAAACATGCGCAAGATTTGAGGCTGGCAGCAGCTTAGAGCTTCCAGCTCCGACTCGATTAGGAAATATAGCTTCATCCAAATATGCACATTACCTCCTCATAATCACACATACACATACACATACACACACACACACACATTCATACACATACATTAGGTACACATACAAACTAACCTGCATCCGTATTTCTGAGACATACCTATCTAAGCAATGCGGATTATACGCAGTATACATACATACGTACGATGGTGGAGATGGACCCCGTATCCAGTCCAGACTTCGAGCCTCCAGCTTCATGCAACGCAGTCAGTGCCGTATTTATCGAAGAGAATAACGTCATCATTCCTCTTCGCATAGCCAGCCCCTGGGAGCTGTGTAGATCCTTCAACCTGCTGGCCTAGAGAGCGAGTCGGTCTTTGACCGATATACAACTAAGTCTCTGACAACGTCGAAACGGAAAGCAACCGTACCACTACTACTAAGTCCTCTAGGCTCGTACGAGCTCATGGATGTCTACTATATGTGAAATGCCTCACAGTTAGTAAGGAGATCGTATTCTGAAAGCCCTCTGTGCAACCCACGTTCCCAGGATCGGTTCGGGGCTGCAGACGTCGCGCATTAGAATTTTGGCCTCCCTCTTCCTCGAACCGACCCCGCAAGGCCGTCAGGAGAGCGACCTACATTGCTTAATCTTTATAGCCTGGCACGTTATAAATCTTGAGACTTTTGCATGTCGAGTAGCAGCCTCATCCCCCTCCCCCAAGCTGGCCGATTACGCATTCTCTTCGCCTCCCAGTCCCTTGCATATTGTCATACCCAAGATACGATGCAACTCAGGGGGGATCATGAACGTATGTAGGTATTACAACCCGGATACTTACCGAGTTCTTCTAACGCCCCCCCTTTTTTTTCTTGCTGTTTTTTTTTTGTTGTTCTCTGCACGTCAAAAAAATTTTACGTTGTCGTGGTTAAGATGCCTCCTACCCTCCTTACCGGCATACCAACGGCGTAACCAAGCGATACAAAAGCGAGATGACAGCTGCTACCCTAGCTCACTGTAAGGCTGCGAAGTTACCTAAACTCAGGATGAGATCTCCGGCGGGTATGGTAAGTGTACGTAGGTCACATATAAAGTACCCCCCTATTCCCTATTCCCTATTCCGCACGTCCATTTGATGAGTAATTAGGTAGCTCTATCGTTGTATCTAATTTCTCTGTTGGTGGATGGTCACCGTCGCTGTGAAGGCCGATAATACTTTTACTGTCGATGAGACATTCTCACCAACATACGAGCGGAGAAAAAGGGGCCCGGGAATCTCGTTTCGGGTATGCTCCGCCCCAGCCGCTTGGCGGGGACGGACCGGACGGGTTCTGCATCTAGTCGCTTAGTTCGTGGACTATTGAGCTACAAACCAGATATGCTCTGTGACGAGAAAACAATCATAACATGAGATGACAATCCTTCGAGCTAAGCATATAGTAAGACTTAGCAAACCAATCTCCGACGTGTGGTTTTGGTAAGGTGATAGTAGGTGATGACCTCTTAACAAGACTACCAGCTTATGTACCGACCACCTTGAAATAGATAAGATGTGCAATAGCGGTTAGAATATTGCACGCGGGGAAGAGGTGGGAAATAATAGGTTGCTACCATCTTGAAGATTGACACCTTGTGATACGCCTCATCTCGATACACCGAGATAAGCTACGGAGATGTGCTCGACGCGCTCGAACCATCGCCTAACCCGGGTTGTGATAGACGTTTGGTGGACGCCGGTACGGGTCCGGTGACCTCGACGCTGATCTGAGGAGGGTAGCAAGGTCAGTTGTGTGATCGATGATAGGGTACGGTTCTACGTAAGCTGGCAAGTTGTAATAGAGCTAGCTCATTATCGACGGGAGATAGCGGACATGGGCGTCACACCCGTTGACGATCCTATGTAGCATGAGATATGAGAGGAGAGGCGATATCCTAGATTCTTAGCTATCCTTGCTATCATTAGACCTTACTATCCTTACTATCCTAGCTATTCATTCTTAATTCCGCATGTGGGGTACATCTTTCTGTGACTTACATGGAATTCTTCGGGAGCTGCCACGATGGGGATCTTTGTCGTAAGCCTTGAATGATGATCCATCTTCCTCAGACCTAAACTCTGGAGACGGCGTTTTTGAGTCATGGACCTCTCCCAGCTGCCCAACTCCTTCGTGCATCATGGAGCCCGATGCACCTACTCAAGATACCTAAAGAAGGATAGGAACCGGGAATCGACAGCACTCCGACGGTCTGGAGCCAACCAATGTCCAGTATCCGGTCGGTAAGTTTTTGTAATATAATAAGACGATAGTCGGTCGACGAGATGTAGTCTCTCGCTGATTGGTAAAGATTACAATCATCCGGTCCCTCTCGATCCCCAACCCCGACCTCAGTTTCCGAGGCCGGCTGTTCAACTAACAGTCCATCACATGTCTCAGGATCTGGATGGGATTTGTCTTGACATGGCTTTTTTTGTTTTGTCTCACGACATTAGCTACCTAACCCATCTAGCGTAGCTCTAATGCCCACGCCCACGCCCACGCCCAGACAAGGTGACTTGGGTATCAACGAGAGATTCGCCGACATCCACTCATAATATCACATACCTCCTTACAAAACCGTGATGTGCCCAAGACGAACTATTCCTATACCCCACCATTAAATCATAACCCATCAACCATAACAACGATGTGATGCTGACTTTCAATCGTACCTAAACAACACGGTCGGTTATCGTACATACCTGCTACGAACACGGGTTAGGTAGGTTAGGGCAAGGGCATTTCTCCATCTGGCCATGTCCATTGCCATCCTATTGCCCATCTCGTCCCTCTCCCCTCCCTTCCCCCTCCTCTTCCTCCCACCCTAGCCAGCCTCGCACCTCACTGGATGAGGAAAGTCGATCCATTTACACAATCCACGCGTGTTGGTGCGCCTTATGTCTGAGCTCCCATGTCCGTCAAGATGATCACCGCACATCCCGCCAGTCCCGCCTGCAAAGATCATCGCAACCCTAATGCTAATAAAGTTAATGGAGGCATTATTATTAGTTATATCTGTACGTGTAGGTATAACACATGGTATATTTGTACTCTGTGCGCTATCCCCGAAATGAGAAACCCGGGTGACTGGAATCGGCTTTCATGTCGGAAGAGTTTTACATAGTTACAATAAGGGGGGGGGAGGATGACACCGCTACTTTTGACTTACACGTTCCCATCATAGGCGCCTACTTGATATATATCATTTACACTTCAAATCAAGGTCTAAAGATTCGTTAAACACGCAAGAGAATATTTCAGGCACTTATGATTGGTAGTGATAGATTTTATATTGTTTTTTTATGAAAATTAAAAAGGCAGTTCAAAACAACCCATTCATCTCCGAGGAATTGGTTCTTAACACGCTCTTCCTCATTTGTCCTCCCTGTCTTCCCAACACACGCACGATGATGCAAACCGCCCCTCCAGCGAGGAGAAGAAAAAAAAAAGGAAACAGAAAAAAAAAGTGATGAAAATCCATAGCCAATTGGACCGGCGAACCGGAAATTTCGCGCCACTCACTTGCCCATGGCTTTCCCATTCCCATCTCCCTCCCCAATTTTCCATTCCCCATTTCCTTGTCCTCGTCCAATAGAACGACCGAAACCCGAGTACTCGGGTCCATCTCCCTTCTCGGACTTTGCTAGGTATTTCCCAAAACGCGCCTTTCCCACGATGCACACAAAAATCCACGATTCCCGTTCCGTCGCTTAGAGACCCAGGCCCCATCGTCGCGGGCGAGAGATAGATGAGTCAAACAGATAGGAAGTAAAATTTCTCACTCTGCCCTATCACAACCTCTGCCTCTGTCTCTCCTCTCCTCTCCTTCACCGCCACAGATCCGATCTTTGAATAAGTAAAAAATAGAAACCCACATAACAACCCTTGCGCGGGATTCGCTGCAAGTACAAGGTAAAAAAAAAAAAAATGAAGATAAAAATATAGTAACATAGAAGAGAAAAAGCACACACACACACACACACACACACACACACACACACACACACAAATCCCAAAAAAAAAAGGTAGACAAAATAAATTAACCGTCTGGTCTGGGCTATGCGGAAACCCCCTCCTCAGATACGCGCATAGTTTCCTGAGAGGTCGCTCGACCATTGTTCCGATCCCCCCTTCCCCCTTTCCTGCTCTGTTCCGTCTTCCTCTTCTAGCCAGACTGGCTCAGGACCACGCAAACCCGGAGAAAGTGGACGCTTTACCAGGCGCTGGGATATATCCCCATCGTAATGGTAGTAGTAGTAGTAGTAGTAGTAGTAGTAGTAGTAGTATAGTAGTGGTAGTAGTAGTAGTAAATAAGATTTATCCAGCGGGCCGTGGTATGTGTGGTGAACGATGTTATTCCGTGCACATGTGCACAAAGAGTACACAGACAACCTATTATCCGCGTCTGCATGGCGCGAGCAACGGAAGCACCCGTAGCGTTCTTCCTAGGTATTCTTCTCTCGCCTTCGTCCCTTGTCGTCCGCTCTTGTCGGCGACTTCTCCACGGGTTGGGGGGTGGGTAATGGGGGTATTTGGGGGTATCATATGTAGTAAGGGGTATAATCATCATAATATTCGTAAAGTGTAGTTGTAACAAAAAAAGATCCAAACTCTACCGCGAAGTGTCAGTGACATAGCTCGATATACCTCATATATATTATGAAGGGTAAGACGGCACTCACCATTAACAAGGCTTATGTTCTCGCTCTGGCGTGCTCGCCGCTCACTCCCCCGACTCGGAGATGGCGTCGAGGTGCGCGGCCTTCGTCCTCGGGCTCTTCTTCGAGCCGGAGGAGCTCCGGCGCGGACGTCTCGAGTGCTGCATCAGTTGCTGCTGCTGCTGTTGCTGCTGCTTCCGCCTCTCCTTCTCGATGAGCAGGAACCGGATGGCGTCGCGCTGCATGGCCATCTGCTCGCGCTGGGCCTGGAGGAAGTCGGCGACGGCGGGGCCGCCGGCGGAGGTGACGGGCGAGGTCGGCGTCGTGCTGCCCGAGCTGGACACGCTGCGGGCGTCGTCCTCGGGCCCTTCCCAGGGCGACAGGTCGTCGTCGGACAGGTAAGACGATGACGTCGCGCGCTCGTCGGAGCCGGAGCCCATCAGCGACGAGCGCTGCGGCCACGATGGGAACGCGCAGCTCGGGCTGTATGCTGCGCTGCGGGACAGGTAGCTCGTCGTGGGGATCTCCATCGGCTGCGCGGCCGAGCTCATGGAGCTGTATGAGCCGTATGGGCTGTACATCGTGGTGGTGGTGGTGGTGGTGGTGACTGTGACGGTGGTGGGTTCCGTGATAATAATAGTAATATTTCTCCTCCCTTTCCTTCGAAATAGCTTCGCTGGTCGATGTCTTCGCGTAGTGGGGACTGTTCCTTGTCGTCCCAGAGAGAAGTCGAGTATGAGTCAGTATTGTATGTGTGCAACAGATCGATAGTATCGCGTTGCAAGATGGGAGAGGATATTGCAGAGCTGTTGTGGGTAGAGTTATTATGTATTAACTGCTCTATGGCTATTGATATATTTATCTGGGGTATGGAGCTATGGAAACGGGAGGCATGGGACGGGAGCGCATGGGATGGCCATGAGATCAGTTATATATAAGAGGGTGTGTGCGGGTGTGTGTGTGTGTGTGCCTATGTATGAGTGTGCGCCGCGGTAATGGTGGCCATGAATCATCGCCGCACTGGCGGCAACAGGCTTTCTTGACCGTTACATGCCTATTTTCCAGTTTCCCCGTCCTCGCGTTTTCCCCCCACGTTGCAGTGATCCTAGCAGACCGCCTGTCAAGGATGCGGGCGAGAAGGAGGGTGCGTGTTGTGTGTGTGTGTGCTGGTGTGTGTGTGGCCCGGGAAGGCAAGGAATAAGTTGTCGACACCTAGTCAGCCCAGACCGCCTTAACAAGAGTCAGCTTTGAAACCCCCATTCCAGCATTTTCAGTATGGTCTACCTATACGTATACGTATGTACATAGGGTTATTCGAAAGCCACCTAGCACATTTTTCGAGCTAGTCTTCCCTATTACTACCTTTACTACGTCCCGGTACCAATCACGTCGAGCCAGAAAGTAAAACGGACTGACACCGCCTTGAAAGAGAGAGGCCCTACTTTTTCCTTGTCTCTCAACCAAATTACGGACGTACCGGGCAAAAGCACGGATGTAAATGTACGACATTGCTGGCAGAACACCGTTGGGCTTCCTCCTTTTCCACGAATGTTTCCATCATGTCTCCACAGCCTGGAATAGGCAGTATAAGGCAGCGAAAGCCGGGGGGGTAGGAGTCAACGAGAGTCGAGAGGAACAAAAAAAAAGAAAAAAAGAAAAAAATGTCAGACCGCGAAATTGCCATGCAGGGCCCCATCGAACAAGGTCCTTGGATCCGTTGGAAAGGATGACGATCAGGGTTCAACAAAGTCCCACATTCGAAGTCTTGGACTCTGTTATCCGACTGCCGCGGCCGGGACCATCTCCCGTTTTCCAAATCTTCCCAGTCTTTCCCAGAAACCCAGTAACCCAAATATCCTAGACGGTAGGTAACCTAGTTTAGTCCCGTGTCCCGGTTACGAAGACCTGCTCGGTCTGTGTGCACGTCTCTTGTATTTCTGTATACGAAGTAAATGTACGTATTCCACTACTACTAGGGTACAGTTTATTGCCGTGAGAGGTAAGTAGGTAATCTACGGAATACTTCATTACTTCTTAGGTTGCAGTAAGCCCGTTACCCGTTCACGGTTCTGGGAAGCTGGGGAACGGGGAATATAGAACCTTTGGAGATTGGGGGGAAGATGGTGGCGTACGTAATTTGATCGAATGTAGATATCCGGAGGTTAATACAGGCTGCGGTAGTACTATGGTAGCCATGGCATTAACATTAACAGTTCAGTTGATTACTTGGAAAGCAGAGTAATATACCACATACATCACTGTACGTACAATAAAAACGCCCCGATACAGCAGGATGCGAAGACGGATTTCCCTTGGCTTCCAACGACGGCAACGTGGTAAGCAAGCGGCGTTATTGTAAGTATGATGGATGCCGAAACTCGCAGGCTCATCTTTCCGAGCCACCGTTTGCTGTCGTTGGCAGAATCCATCCTCATCCGTCACGTATTAGTACACTTCTGTACACTAAACTACCGCGTTCCAACTCCTACATTACGACTATTAGTGTACTTGCATGTTGTTACCTGTACATACACTTATACTTGTGTACGTGCTATTCTCGTTACGAGTTATAATAAGGAATACGTGCCACGCTAAATTCGTGATGAAGGAGGCGCTCCTCAAGCCTTTTCCTTGGTTGGCTTGGGTTGGTCCTCGGCAGCCATTCACCTCGGGCACGAGTTAAATGGGAGTATGTTCCCACGTCCGTTCCGCTGGCTTGCATTGATTGCTTCATTTACAGCACACGGTTCCCAAGCTAGTTACTTGTACCGTAGTTTCGATAATAGCCAACACCTTACCTTTCCCCCTCCCTTTTTTTCACCTCCTATTTACGCCATCGTGCCGCCCAAGCGCGGGTTATTGGCAAAAAGCAGCATGACTTCGGGAATCGATTGACAGAGATGAATCAATTATTTGATTTGATTGCTGGACGGACGGAGGAAAGGTAATACATTTGCAGATGCATTCGCCTTTCCATTTCCTTTTTCTGTGCATCGCGCCGCCTAGGAATACCGACGATGACGACAGTGAGGTCGTATAGTCGGGTGCTCTCCTCGCAACTGGCTTCCTTTACGCCACGGTGCCCGTCAGCAACCTCGGTGGTCGACGGCTGAGCAGTTGTAGAAGTGACTTGTCTAACGGTTAGTTGTCCAACGGAACCACGAAAGGTGAGCTGGCTGACCGCAACATTTCGTCCGCGTTGACCAATGCCGGCATTTCTCCTGACCGCCTACCCAAACGACGAGCTTGTATGGCGTAGGATTCCGTGTCCGACACCTATCTCGGCGTTTGAATTTAGGCCTAACTGCTCAGAATACCTACCTAGCCATAGTCATAGACATGTGTGTACATTGTAAAATGTGCGTGAGAAATCCATCTCAAACCCCAGAATTAGCAATTTAGCATCCCGTAATCGTAGCATTCATTTTACGATCCTAATTCCTGACTCAGATTCAGACTTAGACGCAACACTACATCGGGTTTAATCTTCAAGATTGCCTATAGAATCAAAGTAGACGGAAATTATATGTATGCATCGTATGTACCATAGGAGGTATGCGCTCGCATGTGTTCCCTAATCTCTCGAACTTCCACACCCAAATGCATGAATTACCATCCGAAAATTCTCCCTCGCTCACGCACTTGCTACAACCGACGTAATCTGGGGTTTGACTGCGCGAATGTGCGAGCTTGCGAGCTTGCCGGCGTGCGAACGTGCGAACGTGCGAACGCACAACTTGTGCTTACAAACTTGGTTGCATATCCGACGTGATATCTTGTTCTCGTTTTCTCCCATCATTTTGTCGAGCTTTTCCCTCTTCTTTCTCCTACACGATAATGCCCGGTCCTCGCTGTAGTGATGAATTCTATTCAGTAGGTCGTCAACATGCCGTCAGCGGTACGTCTGTTAGTCGGACGAGTGCCTCGATAGGCAGTCGACATCGTGCAGATGCGTAGAACCACGTCGTACACGCGTACAAATACGCGCGCGCACATGGAAAACTGGTTATGAGTTAGGTACACTAGTTGTTGCTACAGACGTACTGGCGTATTGGCATATTGGAATCCTGGATGCGTGTCACCGCCTCAGCTTTAGGGTTTTACCAGCAATCAGGTAACAACAGCACAGAGTCAACAGGGTTACAGCTACAATATTCTAGAAAGACTTTAAAACACTCAAAGGGCACGCTGACCGCCTCGTATTGGTAAGGAGCTGTCGGTACCCATTAAAGAGCTAGAAAGTTAAGACCCTATCGTCTTTGCTTTGTAGCTCACAAGAGCTCTAAGTGGCCCAGTTAGGGAAGATCAACGTCCAGACATTTTTGCCACCCCCAGGTTTTCCCGGAATGCCCAAAACGTGTATGGAGATGGGGACGGCGAGAAAGATACCGTGACCCAAACAGACGAGGTGAGGGAGCCTGAAAAGGAGGCTTAGCAGGGTATTAGTCAAATCAAGTCATATATAATACCGAGCTACTATGGGAAGAATAGGAAGAGCGGTATTAATGGATGCTTAACATTTAAAAGAACTCATAGATCTCTCACTCAGCTCAAGATTTCCAATATCTCGCCAGCCATAGTGCTTCGCGACCATTCTA
This sequence comes from Hypoxylon lienhwacheense, assembly GCA_902806505.1. Classification (NCBI taxonomy): domain Eukaryota; kingdom Fungi; phylum Ascomycota; class Sordariomycetes; order Xylariales; family Hypoxylaceae; genus Hypoxylon; species Hypoxylon lienhwacheense. The sequence goes on along the minus strand of CADCWW010000002.1, from coordinate 305,202 downwards.
CGCGACGCCGCGATGCTACTCGTGGGAATGCTCCTTCGGGGATTCGTCCCCAAAAAGGCGGATCATATGCTCGCAAGCAGGCTCCCAGCTTTTCTTAGGTAGTTTTCCCGTCATGTTTCCTCATCCGCTCGCCCCCCCCCCCTTAGGGAGAATGAAGTCGCGCCGTGGAATAGCCGTTGCTGTAGATCATTGGGCGGTCGGGACGAACCATTTACTGCGCTACGATGACATGTATCGTGGGCAACGAAGCTAAGTAAAGCAACACGAGGTAATTATTCCAGGAAACTTACCGAAGCCCGTCAATCACTCAACCACTACAGACCGCACGCACCCGACCACCCGCCATCTATCACGAGAAGCCCGCACTGCCCTCCCGTGCACTGCCATCGGGATTCACAGGGAAGACTCATGTGTTTGCCATGTGCAACGCCAATCGCGAGGCACTTATGAGACCTGGAGGATGCGGCGTGGCGATCAACTTCAGCAAATTTCAGATTGAGTGGCTGTAAGGTGTAACTCTGTGAGAGCTCGGTATATCTCGGATGACACCAATCCGTCCACATGTGAACATTCTCAGCTCTCATCTGTCGCTTCGGATGAATATGAGTCTTTTTTTTGGTCTACTTTTCACTCTTCTTCCATGCCTCCAGCTCGTTTAATTTTCCTGTTATGACTATGACTAAATCGGGAGGAATAGTAGGTAGGGTTTTTAGGATTGTCTACCTACTCTTGTGCCGCCAACGCTGTCTACCATTCTCATATTACTATCTATCTAGGATTCTAGGCAGATATGGCCAAGAACGATGTTGGTATTGGCATCGGTATTGACGGTCGACAAATGAAGTGACCCGTATTGGAAGTTGATTGGGTCCCGTAACCAAAGTAATGACTCGATGATAAGCCCTACCAGCTAATATGAACGTTCCCTTGCTTCTTAGAGTAGGGAAGAGAGATCTCGAGATACTGTCTCATATCTAGAAGATCCTATCTCGCAAACCTTGTCCCGGTGCAGTAGGTGATCCTCCTAACTCCTGAGCCTTGATCCATAAATAGGTTATATAAGAATTAGGTATTATTACTACGATATCTATAATTTCCATAGTTATTACATAGCTACTTACGATCTTACATAACTAACTCAAGGTATGTGTAGGTAATACTGGAGTCCCCCGCAAGTGAATGGGGGAGGGGGCTGGGGGTCAAGTCATCAAGCTATCAAGTCGTGAAGAAGTCAGGGATTACACATACAGTAGATTATCAAACATCCCAAACCCCACGCCGGAGTTTGTCGTGCAACCCCCATACCCGTCTCAGCTAAGTTGGCCGGAGATCTGCAAGTGCCAGCCATACATAAAAGTCCGGCAATCGGTATCATGGATGTCGAAGGTGATTACGGCAGACGGAGAAGGGGGTGGACGATTTAATTTTCCTCAACAAAATGAGACATCACCCCGGAGAGATCGGATGCACTGATCACTTGCAGCTACTGCTGCTACCGATTTCATGATGTATATAAAACTGCCGAGCCCGTAATGAAACAACGACGTCATGTTCTGTGCTCATTTATTCTTTCACGGTAGATGTCCTGCGAGAGGTATAGACTACTATAGTGTAGGAATCGGCCCTTGAAGACGACCGTACGTAGCCGACAATGGGAAAATAAACGATAGAATTAAGAGCGCACATATGTATGTATGTAATTACTAAACGAGAGGGAGAGACGAACGTGAGAAGCCATTGCGGTTCACGGCGCATACTCCGCAAGCCCGAAGTAGAGCCTGCCAATGCCCGCGAAGCGACGGTGATCTTTCGCTTACTTACATCTCATGTAAGTTATATGAAGCCGCCGCGAGAAATTACCTCTCCTTGGTGGTAATATAATAAGGTTAACCTCTCCCCGGATTCGTGCTCGACAAGTCCCGAGAGATACGGAGGACGACGTAACAGTGTCTCCAACGAGAAATTACATTACCACTTACCATTAGCTGTATCTGGTAATTTGGTAATCTGGGGCAGGTCTTGGTTGTGCTCTATGAGTAGTATTGCATGATGGCATCAAGCTTGGAGCTCATTACCAGAGTCTACGTCTCTAAAGGGATACATACCTTTTCATTACCAATACCTCCTTATAGCCGTGTTCGCGACGGCAACTTCGTACAGATGTGATTCGACAAAACAGGATAGTCACTCGACCTGCCGGATTTCATACTAGTTACTACCGGCTTAGCTCTAGAGGTGAAAGGGGTAAGTAGTGAGACTGTAGGAGAGATATTGGTTGGTGAGCAGTATATTGCCGTCGATAGAAAATGACATCCGACGCGATCGTCAAAGCAGTATTCCCCTATCCTTCTGCTGTCATCTCGTCCGTACTTCGTGCATAACCGGCAAGATAATTCTTGCACATTGATCTCGCAACACATGCTTACCTATACCTGTGTATATATGATACGAGTAGTATGTTATGTACCTTCTACATGGCTTACTCTACTTCCTTGTGAGCATCAATAAGCCGCCAATCTTACAACGATCTCGAACCCCGGGCTTTGTTCTACACACCCTCGGCGCTCAACGATCTACGCCAAGCATGGACGCAGACTAAGCGCAGCCGAATCACACGCATCTTATAGCTACTCCGTACAAGGTAGATAGCTCCTTTTTCTCATTATAGGTATTCTATGCGATAGAATCGATAGGCTGGCCTCGACTTGAACAAGTCTACCCAGCTAGGGTCTGCAACGCTACATCGTGGACATATCCCATGCGTTGCACAGCGCACATTCCAGAATGGGCGAAAAAAAAAAAGAAGGTATTATTTTCCAGGAAATGAGATAGTATGGACATTGGGACTCGGAAGAAGATCTTCGCTTCTCTATCAAGGGCAGCAGACCCTATCGTCTCACTCTGTACATACATATTTTATTATTGGAAGACTTTTGAGACGTGTCTCGTTTGTGAGTCTCGAAGCGAGGGCTTCTTCCCGCCCAGAGCTGCGATACCATAAATTCTCCTGTGCGCGCTGCAGCTCGGAAGAAAAACCGTGCGGTCGAAGTTACAGAACTGCAACCTTCCGCAACGCCTCCTAAATGGCGTTGAGGCCCAATAAGTATTGTACTGTACCTGTCGAAGAATCGCTTCAGAATCTCTTCGGCAGGGGGGGTAGGTAAGGGGAGGGGACGACGTGTCCGTTGTTCATGAATCGTGACCCCCTGACACTTGTTCCACAAACGCAGGCGACATGGCGGTCATTGTCGTGGGCGCATCACAGACATCGCAGACAGACTCACCCGACGAGGCCCTGTTGCATATTTGACTGCATTTACTTATAATACCCCCATCTACCTCAAACCTACCAGGCGAGATATTTTTTCCCAGATTTGAATGGACCCAACTCCTGCCACCCTTCCCTCTTTCCTGCTGGCTTGCTCACTTGCTTCGCTCTCACTTGCTCGTGATGTCCTGCGTTTTCCACGGAGCGCTTCCGTTGCAGCAGGGGAAAGAGACCCTACGCATCCTACAGACCTTACATGGCCTCTCTTTACCTATATACATACCACATACCTAGACATACACATTACAGCGACACCTGCAGCCTGTGAAAACGTGGCGAGCCCATTTGCAGCTGCGAATAGCTTCGAACGCCCTCTTTGATTTGTACGAACGCATGCGTAAGTAGCCAAGCGCGCGACCGCAATGTTAGATTAGGGTTAGCTGTTGGCATAGGATAGGGTGAGAAATGCCCTGCCGTCGCAGTCGGCGGTATGCGACGCAACTGGATCAGATCACACATTTCATCGGACACGACCTCTCTATTCGGTCGCCGCGTGCTTTTCGAGAATCGCTCTTGGCTTTCCTGTTTGTAGGGTAAGTGGCCAATTGACCAATGGGCCGGCGAGGCCGCATCGTGAGAAGGCGGCCGAGAGCGGAGGGCGGAGAGGGCGGGAGCAAAGCAAGGCACACACACACATACACACACACACACACACTGTCGAGAATAATCGATAGGTACCATGATATAGATTGCTACGTACTATGTGAGCGGCAACAGATTGCGCCGTCATCGCGCGTTCGGAAAGGCGTTATCCCGGGGACGAGGCGTCTCCTCCTAAGACTTACATACCTGGCTTATATGCGCGCTCGGTGCCGACTACGTACATAAGAAGAGCCTGCCAGGAGGTAAGATGGCTGGCTAGGTTACCTACATACATACTTAACCTACCTTAGCAGCGAAAACAGGCTTGAGATTACGATAATCCCATTAGCCAGACCGTCGGTACTTAACGCCGAAGTGTGATGTGATGTGATGTGACCAAAACCTCGACTACGGCTGGGCACATGACCGTCGAGGCCACTCGACCGCCTTCCTTGCCCTCCCTGGCGGACCGCTGAGCCGCAGAAAAGAAAAAAGAGTTCCTCGCCATCATGCGTCCTTACTCTAGACCGAGTTCCTTTCCGCATACGGCTGCTGCTAGGGAAGGGGAAAAGCTCGTTAACGACGCTATTATACATATTCCGGGACCTGGGTTACGGGAGGGAGCAATCATATTGCAATTTACATATTAGGACCTATAGAGATCGCCGCGGGGAAGCGATCATATCATCCAGGACCCAGGTAGGTAGTTAATACCTAGTTGTAGCTACGGTATGGTCCTACAGACATGCCCTAACTATTCGTAGGCACCTAAGAAATCTGTTAGTGCTGCTCTTCATCTAATTCTGCTCTCGTCTCAGCCAACCAGGAATTTTAGCGCCTAAGCGTAGTATATAAACCTATCATCTACGGGCGAGGAATAATATATAAGGGTAAGGTAGATGGGCAATTCTCATTCGTCAGGCCGGGTTTTCCAATCGAAGAACCGCGTTCCCCCCTCTCTCGCGAATTTTTAATAACACCCGTGCTATTATTGATCGCCCGGACCAGGATGGGCCCGTCTCAGGATCGCCTGAGCATTGCCGAGGTTGCGAAGCTTAGATTGCTCGATGACGAGTTAGTTGAAGAGATAGTTAGAGTGGAAGGGAACGTTACGCGCCTGTAGCCTTCACACGCCTGTACATAGCTGTTTGCAGAAAGCCTTAACTCGTCCTCTTATACCCTCCAGCACGCATCGCATCACATTCACATACGTACTATAAGGGAAGCTGACTTTGGCAGCCTCGGGGATCGCCTTTCAATAATGCACCTGATTGAGGAATGCACACACAATACTGGTCACGAAGAGCTACCATGTTCCAATAACAACCCGTACCAGGTACTCAGTAGAAATGTAGATGCCATATACTTGGTTATCGTCAATCGGGGAGTGACCGACTTGGTAGGTAATATTAGATCTTCAGTGGCATCCTTCAGTTGTTGCTATCATCCCATCTATTAGATATACTCCCTCCTTGTTCATAAATCATTGGCGACTGTTCAATAATGACTATATGGATTCAACACCACCAGAATCATGGAACTAGCAGTTCAAGCTTATGATAATTCGTGTAATTTCAGCGCTTGAGAATTTTTAAGATAATGGATTATTGTGAATTCCAAGTTTGGACTTTATATTCTCTTAATACAGTTCCATGATAGCAAGACGCAACACAACGACATACGAATTATTTAACGTACCTACAAATTCAACAAGAGCTCTCTTGATGTAGATTTCTACGCCTCGTCGAATATTCTGTGAGTCTTAAAGGAGCATGTGTAGAGATTATTCCCTAGACTAAACTCATGCAAGCATGTCTAGTTTGCAAGTGTATGTTGCTGGCCATTGTATGCTGTATGGTCGTTTGGTAATAGTATGCAATATAAAAAGAGTCTCTCACTATGTTATTCCTCTGATTCTATCTACTAATAAGCTATCCCTTTACGTTCTAGTATGAAAAGTATCTACAAGACACAAGGCGTTCGATTCCTTCATATATATAAATCATGGTGCTCTATGCCTATCTAAAGCAATTTCTTTTGGAAGTCTTGAGAGTTATTACAATATCGATAATCTTCCTTGATGAAGATTGAAAGGGAGGACCAGTTGTAGAAGAGTTTGAAATAACATCAGCTGGATGTTCTAAGATAGAGATGTAAAGAAAACTTTCCTCTCAAATATTCATATCAGGTAGAATACACTCTTATGCTCAGTCACAATACAGGTATTCTGCCATTTATGTCCTTTTTGAGGTATAGATGAGTTGATATCTCTAGTATTTGTGCTCATCCCATTTAATAAATGTTGCTATATCAATGATAACTACTACGTAGGCATACATTCTCTAAACTCTTCATATTACTTCCATGTCTTCTGAGGGAGCTTTCCACACCTCCCGTGATATCGGGATAATAGATCATATCTACCTAAGATAAAACTTAACGTAGCACCGTATAAGTCACTGAAGCAAACAAACAGGTTACTCGAAGAAATCGCTAGGCCGGATAGTGAGCAATACTCACTTTTCTCGGAATTTGTTCCTTCAAAGGGGGTGGACTAGTATGTCTTATATTGACTGAACTTCGTACACCGTTAAGCCCGGTAGGAGCAAAGGAAGGATTCATTTCAGGCAGACGTCTCAGACACTCCTGAACACATCATACAGACCGAAACTTCTATATTAGGGTATCAATATTATCCTATTTGGAAATATCACCTATTACAGCCTCAGGTTCCATATACTGGTAAGTTTATATACGGAAGCTACTAGTTTCACATAAACATAAGGTATTATATCAACATATTACCTTAATTGGGATACAGCACAACTTACATGATTTATTTACACTATATTCTGCAACATACCATTAATCGTGTGATAAATTCCGTGCTCTTATCGAAAGGTGTGAATTTGTTACGGAATACGTTGAGAAGGCTACGAGAAGATGGGCTCACTTAGCCTAGAGTTCATAAAACAGGGCATGTACATTAGGAGGTAGTTAGAATAACCTTTCGGATTTCCACTAAGCTTTATTAATTTTCTAACCATACAATTCATTGTATAACCTAGGTACTCACTAGATCTTAGGTGATAAACCACGTGTTAGGCATGTGCTAAAGCACAAAGAGATAACTTCTGACTATCGTCTCCCCGTTGCTGAAGCATACAAGCTGGATCACAATACATTACGTGATAATATGTTATATATGTATTATCTATGTTAGAATCAACATTTCCGCCCATCCCTCACTTAAAATGTGCTTTGCCTTAGGCAGCTATTTTACTTAGTGGTTACCAGATAGTTGTATGTTAGACCCTTCCTCTAGCCTTAACACCAACCCAACGCCCAATAGCGAAGTTAACATGTGATCTACTGCTTCAAAAGGGTTCCATCCTAGTTGGGGCTAAGATATATAGCTAATATATATCCTTATTAAGTTACCCCTTTCTATACATATCATAGATATGCTAACCCCAGCTCTTTACTCTTCAACCGCTTTCACATAAAAGCCAACCGTGAGCCACGACCGCTCCGAGGCCAGAGCCCTAGCCCTGGCCCTGGCCTTGATGGCTTTGATCCAGCACGTTGATGGACGGTGCTTGGTAGACCTGATCGCAGGGCCAGGGCGTCAGGAAGGCGCCGCTCTCCGAGGCCTTGGCCGCGTCTGCCGCCGTCCAGCCGCAGTTAGCGGAGGTAGAAGAGCCCGACCTGGTGGACGACGGGTTAGGCGGCGCTTGTGAGTGCGTATATTGGGTGGGCGCGGAGACGGCTGAGCTGCGACGCGCGTGAGCCGACTTTTTGGACGTCTTGGTGGCGTGAAGCATCGTGGCTGTCTGCGATGTTTGTGAGATGTTGTAGGTAGTTGTGCTGTTCTCTTTCGAACCCTTCTGTCCCGTTATGTCTTGTTTGCTAGTACTGGCTGGGGAGTCGCGGAATCTTTGAGCAAGGAAATGAGGAAGGTAATTGTTTGCTAAGTTTGGATGTCGTGCCGAGGAATATGTGTATATAGTGTTTCTGGAGAGGTATACTATATGATGTCAAGCTCGCAGCCGAGATTATGAGATAGACATTGAGGGATTTCACAGTTCTTTAGGATGAGAAAGAAAGGAAAAAGGAGAGATGGGACTAGGAAATATATAGTTTTATGATATGCGCAAATAAGTACAAGAAGAAAAGAACAAGCACACTCGCCATTGCAAGTTTGGCTCACGGAAGAGAGTCCCAGTAGACTGGTTCCGTTCTACAGCCCCTCGCTACGGGGAAGTGCCTACTTGATGTGACATGTACTATACCTTACGTGTATGTCGATATGCTGTAAATGTGTAGGAGGTATTGTATGTGCTATTATACCTATGGTAAATAGGAGATACTCATCACGGAGGTGTTACCCTGAATTTGACTGGCTTTCACATACGCCACTGGATGAGGTGCCGGATCTTGCAGGTGAAGTACAATATCCGATCTCCTGAATCATGCTTACAACATGATCGTAAGACAAAGCTTCGCATATCTGACAGGGGCCTTGATTTTGGTCAGCAACGCGGCCGCGGAAGGACGCCAGAAATAGAAATGATGTGAAGCAGGGAAGAGGTCATCGGAGAGAGACAGATACACATATATATTGAACCTAGGTCTATCAACTGCGAGATGAGACAACTGGTCCGGGGCTGAGATGAGGAACTTGACAACGAACATCGACGTCACACGATCCAGAGACTCACAGATTTGGGGGTTCTGACGTGACCAATCACGTCAAGTATGGGGAATTGCGGCTGTATAGCTTGCCGAAGTTCAAGACACTCGCCGTGAACATGATTTTCGTGGCCAATAGTCGGGCCTTGTAGGACGGCATGGATTGTGTAGCTAGATACGTGAAATAAATCATTGGTGTGCGAATTTACTTCGCTTCCTTGGAGTGAGCCCTGTCTGCCGTCGAATTCGAAATAAATCCCCGGTGTCATGGTCGGTGTCATGGTGCAGAAGCTGCTCGATTACTTTTATAAAATTGATCGGATTCCAGTGTTAAGTACCAGGTAACCTAACCTCCTAGCTTGCCAATAGCTCGCCGGCTTCCGAAACATAACTGAACCGCATTGTTTTGTCAACTCTCTCCTCCATGCGCCTGAGGCATATCATAGAGACTAAGAAGGACGTATAGGCCTTGCGCAATGCACCTGCGGTAGGGTCACTTCTTCACAGCTCATAGGGGGCCGTTTTATGCCGGTGCCTTAGATTCGGCTTCACCCTCCTTTCCTTCCTGACCGCCTTCAAGACCTGGCATATCTTCGTCGTCGGATTCTTCCTCCTCGTCCTCACCGCTTGGCATATCGGCACCACCAAGCTTGGAGAAGTCGATTCCGCCAAAGTCGCCGCCACCTAGGGTTAAACAGTTAGCACCATCGGCCTCGACACGAGAACCATAAAGCCACGGTATTTAGGATAAGAGTCACGTACCCATACCTCCCATGCCACCCATGCCGCCCATACCGCCCATACCACCCATGCCTGGCATACCTCCTATCAGGACATTAGTATTAGGTAATTCATATGGATCGCTAGGAATTTACGTACCCATGCCGCCGAATTGAGAGAAATCGTCCTCAGGAGCTTCGTTCTGCTCGTCCTCGTCGACCCACTTGTCGAAATCGGTCTTTAGGAACTGAACTTTCTTGGAATCCTTCAGAAGACGAGGCCAATACTCTTCGTTCAGGTCCTTCTTGCGCAGCTTTAGTTCGACATTGCGGGCAGTGTGGTGAACCTTGCTCTCGGCAGTATCGATCTCAGCGTAGAAGGTGAGCTCAAGGTGGTACGTTCGCTTGAGCGTCTCGGAGTGACCGGTGAAGGTCAGGGTGGTGGGCTGGAGGTCAAGTTTTAGGTTCTCCTTGGGAACATCGGGAACGGAGATAGTGAGATAGATGAAATTCTTCTCGGGGTCAACGTTGGAAGAGCGCTGAGCCCATAGAACTATAGGAAAAGTGGTTAGCCTTGAAGCGGAAAATAGCAGGTATTAAGTGATTATACAGTACAGAGCTGAACTAAAAATATATATATATATATATATATATATATAGTTGATAGCCCTGTCGCTAGGACTGGACGTAAAGAGGAGAACGATATTATCATATTATATAGGGCAGTTAATAGAAGAGAACTCACCTTCAGGAGTAACCTGCGACATATTGACTATGTTGATGTGGAAATTGTTTATTTGTTGATAGTTCCTAAAGTACGGGTACCTATCTAATGATGATGATGACGATGATGACGACGATGGAGTAGATGAGATGGGAGATGTATTTAAGTTATACGGAAGTATAAAAAAGGTTGATAAACTCTTCAGAAGAAAAAGGGGAATTTTTTTTATCTCTTGTTGCCTTAAAACAATTGTTAAGGAACAAAACGATGTAGACAAATAAAACAAGAATTTTTGGTTTTGAATTGAATTGAATTGGTGGGAAAAGAGTTTAACGGAAGGGGCAGATTATGAGGCTGTTCCAAAAGCTTAATGATGCACCCCTCCGTTAACTATCGAACCAGCACGAAAGCGGCGGAAGCAACAGGGCTGGATTTTGCATGGGGGTGTTGCCTACCTAGGTACCTCTCTACCACGCTATAGATTGTGTTAGTGGGGTAATTCGCACTGTTACCTATCTTCATACACTAGTTACCTACTTCCTAGGTAGATAGACATAGTTTAGAGCATAACCTAATTAGGCATCGGCTGCGAGACGTACCTACCTACATGTACGATTATGTACCTACACCTTCCATACATACATTGTACATACATACATACATAATGTAGATACATGTATGACTGATATTGATGTAGGTGCTCAGTACATCTAAGTACTATCTATGTAGGTATAATGTACGAGAGAATGTACTTTCAAGTGAGAAATGTAGGTACAAGTTTGAGGTAGATTCTAGTCTTGTTTAGGTACCTACATGTATACATGGTATAAAGACTGAACAATTCTGGCACCTTCTGAAGTTCCAGAGTTTGGAGACTACATGTATCAATTATTATCTGGAACGTATAATAGTTTAGGTACCTGACTGAATTTTGTACCTTGATGAGTTATATTCTACATATATACTCATGCATCTATAATACACTTGCCCTTGAAGTAAAGAATGTTGGAGTCGATTTTATAAGTACGTATCTGAATATCGATAGGTTGTCAAAATTTTTACATATTTGCGGCAATATAAAATTATCATATGATGTTTTCTAGTTTAAGTAATCCAATTATGTCTATATGTCCATATGTCCATATGTCCATATGTCCATATGTCTATATATCCATTGATTGAAATTTCTAATTATTCTATTACTACATATATTTTTTCATATTATATTTTATAAGTAATACTTCACAAGTACTCAACTATTAAGATTTGGGGTTCTTATATCTACATATTTACAAGTTTCAATCTATAAGAATGAGATCTAAAAACCTTTATGTAAGCAACGGGTCTTGTACAGTATCTAATACTGTCTTTTGACCTTAGCGGGGTTAATCTGTTCCTGAATCCCATCTTTCTACTATGTAATGTTCCTTGTCAACCTAAGCCTGTACCCCAAACGTCATTTAGATCGCGGTAACGTGCACATGTAATCCGTACTTACTCCGTACATCCACCACCAATAACCATCCATCATCTATCACATACATCACTTCCGCCTCTTTTTTATTACTTCTCACATTCAGTTCCATTTGGACTGAATGTAGACTACCTCTGTTCTTACTATATCTAATTGAGATCCTCAAGACACCTTCTAGCGAAAGCTGCTTAGTGCAGGTCCTGGGGAATCTAACACTACTCCCGAAATGGAGAGTCTCAAGGCCTATTTCGGTAAACCCGATCCCAATGCTCAGGTACGCAATCTTCTTTTGTGAAGTCGAACTAGTAGATTCCCGTACTTATCATGCCAAATCCGTTTCCGAACTGAAACAGATGCGAAAATGTAATACCTTAATACGATCCAACATCCGTAAACTCGACCGCGACATCGCTGGTGTCAAGCAAGCCGAGCTGAAGGCCAAGAACCTCATCATCCAAGCCGACCGACGCGCGCAGCGCAACCCGGCACAGGCGAAACAGGCCCAGCGCGAGGTGCGCGAGTTCGCCAAGGTGCTGATTCAGACGCGCCGCACTGAGTCGCGGCTGATCACGTCCAAGGCCCAGCTCAACAGCGTGCAGATGCAGGTCAACGAGGCCTTCGCCGTCCGAAAGATCGAGGGTAGCATCCGCGCCAGCGTCGGCGTCATGAAGAACGTCAACTCCCTCATCCGCCTACCCGAGCTCGCCGGCACCATGCGCGAGCTCTCCCTCGAACTCATGAAGGCTGGCGTCATTGAAGAGATGATCTCCGAGAACCTGCCCGTCGACGAGGGCTTGGAAGAGGAGGAGGAGGCCGAGGGCGAGGTCGACAAGGTCCTCGGCGAGATACTCAAGGGCCGCATGGAAAAGGCCGGTGCCACGCCCAACGCCCCCTTGCCTACCCAGCCCCAAGAACAGCCTGCGCAGCTGGAGGAGGACGAAGAGGACCAAGAGGCCATGATGGATCAGATGAGGAACCGACTGGAGGCACTCCGAAGCTGATCCGACGATTTCTTTCCCCCTACATTCGCTTTCCTCGTCCTCGCGTCCGTTTTTGCGGGAGTCATTCAGATATAAATCGTATAGGCGTTACGGAGTAGTAGCATCACCAGGTGAAGATCATCATAGCCGTCGGCTTTTGGCAGGCACTATTTTTCGTGTCTGGCCCGTGAATCGATCGCAGTAGGATAGACGAAGAAAGACGGGCGGAGATTTTATTTTACTGCGGTCCTGTTGCTTGTCATTTCGCGTTTATATCCAGGGGTTCATGCGTCAGTCGGCGTGCGGAGTAGGTACGCACGCCTATCATATAAGATTGGTATATACTGTCTACCTACCTTATACGTAGACGTCAATTACTAGGTACACTATGAGTAATCATATTGTAACGAGCGAGAGCGGTTATGTGTTGTGTACCTGTCTACTGCTAGAGCGTTCTCCTGCTTCTTGCTTGAGCCTTGATATCCATAACGCGCATTGTATTTTTTCTAGATACATCACTGTTCCTAACCTCTCAAAATCACCAATGCCATCCACAGGTAGGCACGTAAAAGAGCAGACCAGTAGCTCACCGCCCCATCCTCCATAATCACATCCTCGTAATAGGTAGACGAAGCGTGATGGTGATAGTATTCAGTACCTAAGCCCTCATACAAACTCGTCAAGAGAGAAATTCTCAAGTTACCTCCCGCTAACAACAACACAGATCCTCCCCTCTTTACTACCAGCTCACCTCAGCTTCCACTTCGGGGCCGTAGACGGCAGGCTGTTCTTCTCCTTGTCCTCGTCCGCCGTCCAGTCCCAGGCCGTGGCCGTGAACACGTCGCGCGCGAACTTATCCGCGCCCAGCGCGTTCTCGAAGCGCAGCCTCTGGTCGTTCGCGAGGTCCCGCGTGAAGCGGAAATGCCTCTCCTCCCCTTCCTCCCCTTCCTCTCCCTCCCCGGCCCCGGCCCCGGCCCCGGCCCTGACCCCGGCCCCGGCCCCGGACGGCATCCACGCCGTGCCCTGGCGGTTGCTCTTCCAGGCCGCCCGGCCCACGGGCACGGAGTGGGCGGACAGCAGGCCCTGGATGAAGTCCATGATGGGCAGGAGGCGGATGCGCATGCCGCAGTTCACGTGGTTCTTGTCGATCTGGTAGGCGGGGCACTGGCGCAGGGCGGCGATGAGGGCGTCGATCTGCGGCGGCGCGGCGGCGGCGGCGTCGAGCGAGCCCGGAGAGAAGTCCGCTAGCACGGCTAGGCCCTTGTTCGCGAGAAACTTGTACATCTCGCCGAGCTGGTAGGCGTCGCACGCCGCGCTGGAGTCGTAGCCTAGCATGCACTGCTGCGTCCGCGAGGTGTACAGGGAGAGGAAGTGTCGCTGCACCGACGCGATCGTGTTCAGGATGCACTGCCGGCGGTACTGCAGCTCTTCTGCCGTGTGGGGTTTAGCTTCCATGCACGGAGCGGAGATACAATCGCTTGGATATCACGCAGGAAAGGGGGAACTGGGAACTAGGGGGGAAAGATGGAAAGCGTGCATCTCGAAGACTTACCCTCGAGCCCATCCTGCAAATACCACCACGTGGCGTCTGCAGCGCCGTCGCCGTCCCCTCCCTCCCCCTCCTCGGCAAAGGCGCCCCACTTGCAGGAGCCGTTCATGATGATTTCTTTCGTGGCGGCCTGGAACCTGGCGGGCTGGTTCAGCAGCCACGAGACGAGGATCTTCTGGCGCAAGACGTCCTCGTTGCTGCGGCTCACGACGGGGGCCTCGTCTCTCGCGGGCTTGCGGTTCGTCACGGGCCACTTGAACCTCAGGCCGCCGACGAGGTGCTTGGACACCGCGGCCGTGCAGTCGAGGCGGTCGGCGAGCACGGCCAGAGTCGTGATGAACGACATCGTTACCTTCTTCGTCGCCACCTCCTTGCCGTGCAGGATGCGCAAAAGGTCGGCGAAGGCCCCGTCGCGATGTGCGTAGTGCGTCGCTTGGTCGTCGTCCTGTATCTTAACCCAGGGCAGGTCGCCTGCTTCCGCATCTTCGGGCTGAACGTTCCTGAGCGAGAGCGCGGCGAAGGTGGCGGAGATGTCCTTGGCCTCTCTGAAGCGGCTGTCGGTGAGGAGCTTCTCGAAGTACTTGGACTGTCCTTTAAGGGTCTTCAGGCTGACGCGGAAAGCTAGACGGGTCTTCTTCTTAGGACTGGGCTGCAAGTCTCGACTCGGCCGCCTCGACTGAGCAGCTTTTGTGGATCGAATGGTATCATTGGAGTTCTCGAAAGTCACGTCTAGAACCAGATCTCCGTCACCGACGATGTCGACGATGTCAGGATTCTTTCCTGTCGGGACGGGGTCTAGCAGATTGCTGCCCAGAACGTGGCCTGGATCGTCGTCCATTTGGCTTGTCTCCTGTATGAGGCAATGCCCTGAAGATGCAAAGATCCGAGATGGTCATCAGTTCCGGGACTTATTCGTTAAATCACGATGTTTACAGGTGATCGAGAAGACGTAAGCTTTAGACCCCCCCCTAAGAAATATCAGATTCTGAAATTTATTTACCTAATGGCTAATAAAACCTCGATTATTCATCCCTTAGTATTGGAAATCCAAATATAAACAAGAGTGTAGGTAGTTAATAGGAGGTAAGGTACCTGTCACTGATTCTACCTCAGGTATCTACAGAAGTAAAAGAGAGCGACGTTCACCTGACGCCACTCGATGTACTGTAAGCAGAGTACCTACAGGTCAAGTGTGGAGACGCTACCTGCCGGTAGCCCAATCAATTGTAATACTGGATGTTGATATTATTCATTCGTTCGATACGTACTTTTCTACGTATTTAAAAGCCATCAAAATTCTTCTTTCTCCTTTTAAATACAATGTCCATTTGATAATCATCCACTTCAAATCGTATGAGGTTCTCTGCATAGTACAAAGTATTTCTTTTTTTCAGTACGTAGGAATGAAGCATACCTAAATCAATGTAGTTCACCTTGTCCTAGCTTGCAGCTCTTCATAGATGATGATTATACCACGATACCATGGAGCGAGAAGTATTATAGCTTTCTCATAGATCACCTTATGCCTCTTGCTTATTAGGAACAGTCTGCACTTCGTTAGAGTTGTTGACAACGACAGCTGCCTCGGCCTCGGCCTCGCGCCCCTTGGCCTTCATAAATGGCCAATGACCCTTGACTTCATGGTATCTCATGACGCTCAACGAGATCATAACAGCGATCCAGTAAACGTTATAGGAGATGACAGAGCCATATGATGCTGAGTTGGTCCATCCAAGTATGGCGTTGAATATTCCCCAACCTCCCTCGCCACCGTTTAACTCTGGGCTACAGCACTGCGATGAAATTAGCAATTGGATGGCGCCAATTAGGGAGCGCACACATACATTTACATGCCAGACACTCTTGTCGATGTCATAGGAACCGGGTCCATCCCCTAATTCGGCAGCATCACCACCGACGATATTGTTCCACTGCTGGTTTTCAAAGTACCAGATAGAACGCGAGAAAAGACCGGCACCCACGAGATATAGCAAGCAGGTGGAAGCTATCAAAAAGTACTGCAGTTTTGTCCCGGCTCCTCCCCTAGTGCTTATTAGTGGATTATGAATCGCATTGATGTGTCGAACTTACTTGTATAAGGCATATCCCACGACAAAGCCAGCTATCAGCCCGACGACCACAGGGAGCGGGACGGCAGTTGCCGGCGCGGAGAACGAAACGCCAGCAACGAAAACGATAGCTTCGATGCCCTCCCTCAACACGGTAATGAATGGAAGGACGAACATGGCGTACTTCTCGGCGAAGCGCCTCAGCCAGCCATTTCGACCACCTCTCACCAATGGGGATTCGAGAGCCTTGGCCAGCTTGACCCTCCATTTCTCCTGCATTTTGCCAACGCGAAGGAGAGCTGCACCCATGATGCTGATAATGATGGATGCAACGAGCGCGAAAGCTCCTTCATAGCTATACTCGTTGGTTGCCCAATTATCTTTACCCAGGGTATAGAAGGCGCCGATCAAGCCACCGGCAACGACGAGACAAAGAAAGAAGCCTAACCCAACACCAAACCATATCTAAGAAATTTATGGTTACTTTTTCTTCTTCTTCTTCTTCCTCTTCTTTTCATATACGGCTTTTAGCACGAAGGTGGGGGAATCTCACCTGCCTGACGAGTGCCTTGTACACCCTTACATCTCGATTTGGGCCATCAAGGGTCTGCTTGAGGAAAGCCAACAAGACAGAAACGATGATGACCGTTTCGAGTGTTTCTCGAAATACGATAAGGAATACGGGAAGAGCGAAGACAGAATCCGACGCCATTGCGAAGGTGATAAGGGCGAGGAGATATCGCAGTTTTCTTCCGAGGTCTCTTATTAAATTGAGATGTTAAGAGAATTAAGAGTCTAGGAAACGGTCAATTATCTATTCATCTGATAAATGTGATCAGATAAACTCGAGTGGAGCCACAACTCTAGTCTCTGCTAGTAACAGTGGTGGTAGTGGTAGTATTTAGTAGTGGATGGCAGGGGAGGATAAATTGGGCTGTAGCTTGTGATTGAATACATAAAGGCTGGTTGCTCCGAGAAATAATCTGTAAGAGAGGTAGGTATAGGAATATAGACGGAATATAGACATGGGTTTGGTTGGTGCCGATTCCGGGTAGACGAAAGGATTGAACCGTAGTGATGGTATTGATCTCACTATCTTCTCTCATCTAGCTATAATGCTACATATTAATCTTTCAGCTGAATATACTTCAACTCATAGTTTGTTCATATTAAATACTTACCTTTTACTATCATAAACCTCTAAAGCATAAAATGATGTCAAAGAAGAAGGAGTAACAGATAGGAGGATCACCGCTGGTCAGTCAACTTTCATGTCATGATTCGATTAATGAAAGAAATCGAATGCTCGATTCCAATAATCCTGGTCGACCCTTTCCGTATCAAGTGCATATATGTACATACATACACATAACCGCAAGCATACACGTACATACATACATGTATAGTAAGTAGTAAATAAGCAGGGTATATGCTTGGGACATTGTTGCTTGTACGTAGTATTCCGTATTGGTGAGAAGGAGACAATGTAGGTATTTTGCTTGGCATGTTCAAGCTTTGTCAATGCAACGCACTATTATCACTATGATCCTAGCTGCTTCTGGTACCGATTCATTTTATCTTTTGCGGGGACGAGAAGAAGAAGCTTGACGAAGTTTGAATTTTTAAGTTTGCTTCGTCTATAAACATTTTATTAAGGGAAATATTAAAAAAAAACTTTTCTTCTAAGAATTAGACCGAGTCTATACAATGGTTTTTCGTTTGTTCCTTCCTTTTCTAGTTTTCAGCTTCCTCATTTGCACTGCTAATTGGTCATTGTTCGGTACAAGCGAGGTACATGTCTTAACGCCAAATAGAGGCACGGACACCCCACGCCGCTGGTCTTAAACGCTAAGACATCTTATCAGATCATCGCTACCACCACCATCCAGATCAAAATTCTATGTACTGCCAAAGTACTTCGTACTGTAAGTATCTAGGTAGTTGATGTACTTCTTATAAGTTTTAATGTTACTGCAGTCATATTTGTGGGTGTGTGGATACTTGAAGTAGCACAATGTAATACATTATGTAACCTATCTCATCTGTTGCAGTGCTGTGGATGTTGTTGCCCACCGAAATGATTATACATACATTATGTACGGCATATCCATCCATAAAAGCCTTTAATCCAATGGAGGCAGGTAGCAAAACGTTATATGCTACGTCTATTACTTCGTACTAATGTTAGATCAATTTATACAAGAAAGAAGGTGTCCACTTCATTACATTTTAAATAAATCTTTACTTCGTACAAACATTTCGTATGTAGGTATTTACCATGTATGTTCATATGTCAACGAACATGTTCACAAATTTACCAACAGCCTAATCGAGTTCAAGCAACCTATTCAACCTCGGCTTACCTCCTTCTATTCTTATACTACGTATCTATCATATATTACACCTTTATTTCGTGCACACATGAATCACGAGTATACCTAGCTGTCACGCCGCCGACTGGTCCAGTCTAGATTTTCATGTGGTAGCGCGTGCACTAGTAACTGCGGTATTATACGACGGCGTCGCTTAAGAAGTTTGGGTGGCATTATGTCGGTTTCTTTTCTTGTCTATAAGGCAACATATGAAAGCGTTTGTTCGATCTTAAGACAGCTTAAGTCTAGACTCGACCTTTTCTACGCCTTGCCGCTTTAATCATTAAATCTAATAAGCAAAGGTACTATCTATTATAAGATTTAGTATTCTTGACATGTAAGTGGGCCTACGTGTAGGTACTACATATAAGTAATAATCCTACGGTGCCTATCTTATGTATGCATGTATGTATTTACGGTTGTATTGGCCGATTGATAAGATAATCTATAGTACATATTGCTATATACATCATACATAACCCCTGATACCTATGTACGGTATGTCCTCTCCTGGTCCCCCCCCTGTTCTCCCTACAATAAAACACTGTAGATTTCTGTACTTCGTACTCTCGGTAAAAGACAGGACTAAATACATCATTACTAGGACTTACATGTGCCTCCCGGTTCTAGCCTTGACTCCAGTCTGTAAACATACGAGGACACCATTCGTTCACGTATTAGGTAGCTCTACGCATCAAGAAGGGAAAAGTTCCGAATCTTTTCCTATCTGTTCATGTGCTATTGAGGACGTCTAATCTGGTTCGGGTGAGCTGGATGATCGTCTTCCTCACGATCTTCTTGACTTACCTAACCGACTTACCTACCTTTCATCTACACCTAGGTGTTTTATTTAAAAAATCAAATCATTTTCTTGTCTCTCTCTCATACGGAATATTGTTAGGTTACATCTTTTTCATATCGCCCACGAGGTTCGAGGTGGGACGTCTTCAACATGTCCTTATTCATTGGACGCTTAGTCCTCCTCGTAGCTTGGACCGCTACTCTTCTTACTATATCCAATGCCAAAACTATTAACTACGACTTCAGAATAACCTGGGTAACGTCAAATCCAGATGGCGCATTCGATAGACCGACTATTGGTATCAATGACCAATGGCCTGTCCCTCCCATCCTCGCTGACATCGGCGACAATATCGTAATTAACGTGACGAACCAGCTTGGAAACCAGTCAACTTCTCTCCATTTCCACGGTTTGTTCATGAATGGCACCACCCAGATGGACGGGCCTGCTCAGGTCTCACAATGCTCTATTATACCGGGTGCTAGCATGACCTACAACTTCACCGTAAGAACCCACACCAAGCTACCTATGTATCACACCGAAAAGCTAACGTCGTGAGAAGATCAACCAGCCTGGCACATATTGGTATCATTCCCATACCAGTGGCCAGTACCCAGACGGGCTTAGAGGACCACTCATCGTCCATGACCCTGATTCTCCCTTTCTTGGAAAATACTATAAGCAAGAAAATGAGAGAGTCTTAACTGTTTCGGACTGGTACCATGATCAGATGGCGGATCTCCTCCCAAGCTTTATCAACAAAGGCAATCCGACAGGAGCCGAGCCAGTTCCGCAAGCCGCCCTTCTCAACGAGACACAGAACCTAAATGTCGCCGTTGAACCTGGAACGACCTATCTTTTCCGCATGATCAATATAGGGGCCTTTGCCGGTCAATATATTTGGTTTGAAGGTCATAACATGACCATCCTGGAGGTTGATGGCGTATATCACCAGCCTGCAGAAGCAGACATGATCTACCTGACCGCTGCTCAGCGTTGCAGCTTCTTGGTGACTACTAAGAACGACACGACGAGCAACTACGCATTCGTGGCCAGCATGGATACTGTGAGTCTACTTTAGGCTGAACTTGATATTAGTTCTATGAGTCGACAACTAACCCGTCATACCTCCTACACTAGTCCCTATTTGATACAATACCGGATGACTTGAATTGGAATGTCACCGGATGGCTAGTCTACGACTCAAGCAAGCCCCTACCAGATCCTGCACCTGTCGATGAATTGAATAATTTCGACGACGCCACTCTGGTTCCATACGACAATCAGACAATCCTTACTAACCCTGAAAAGGAGGTTAGCCTTGATGTGATCATGGATAACCTCAACGACGGCGCCAATTAGTGAGTCTTCTTTGCAAATTATGCTCTTCACCGTCGCTGACCCCTTCTCCTTCAATAGTGCCTTCTTTAATAATATCACGTATAAGGCGCCCAAAGTGCCTACACTTTACACGGCTCTGTCTGCCGGAGACATGGCGACTGACCCGACCGTGTACGGCACGTACACGCACCCTTTCGTCCTCGAGAAAGGGGAAACGGTGCAACTTGTGGTAAACAACCTGGACACCGGCCGCCATCCATTCCATCTCCATGGGCATCAATTCCAAGTTCTCTATCGCTCCCCGGAGAATTCCGCAACGTACGAGGAATCAAATGTCACCGAGGCCGATTTCCCTAATACGCCCATGCGTCGCGATACGTTCATGTTGCTCCCCATGGGCTTCATCGTGCTACGCTTTCGAGCCGACAATCCCGGTGAGCATTGATTGGTCGGCCGACCGGTATGCACTAGTAGATATACTGACAAACTGTAAGGTGTTTGGCTCTTCCACTGCCACATCGAATGGCACGTTTCATCCGGTCTAAGTAAGTATACCGCGGGATTATCATCAATCTCGAGGATAGGCAGGGAGTGGTCACTGACGCGTTATGTCGATTTACAGTGGCAACCTTCGTCGAAGCCCCTCTCGATTTGCAAAAGACAATCACAATCCCGCAAAACCACCTCGATGCCTGTACCGACCAGAGCATTTCCACCACCGGCAACGCTGCTGGAAACACGGTAAACTTCCTCGACCTGACCGGCGAGCCTAGTCCTCCTGGTCCACTTCCGGATGGGTAAGACTCGCCCTGCTTCTGATCCCCCCCTCCCCTTTTCATCTTCATCCTGCTGAACCAAGAAACAGTTTCACGACGCGTGGCAAGGTGGCGCTAGCATTCAGCTGCCTCTGCGGCATCATCGGCGTCATGTTCGTGGTATGGTACGGCCTCGCGCCCGACGCCGCGGCCCCGGCGTGGGTCGAGGAGCGGCTCACGCAGGACCAGGGCGCCGACTCGGGCGCGCGTACGTCGGAAGCCACAGGCACCGAGCCCGAGACCATCACCGTCGCTGCTGTCTCCGGCGGCGGGAATACGAAGGCCTGACCTACGTTAGGTACCTGTACGTAGACGATAGGTAGCCAGGAAGGAAAGAAGGAAGGAAGGCAGGACAAGACGCATGATCTCACGAGCCAGTTCCACGACGATGTAATGTAAGTATAGGAGATAGGGGACTGCGTAATTTTAAAAGTAGGAGTGGTGTAAGGTAATGATGAGACCAAGTGCAGTGTTCCGCCAGGCGTACACACCTAGGTACAATGTAGATACGGAAGTGGGCAGGTAGATGTCCCGTCAAGTATATTTGTCAACATAAAAAATGTGTACCTGTGAGACTCGTGGAGGTTGTTATGACTTACCTACCTACCTATCTAGTATCAGCAGCTGTGTTCGACTATAGGAGGTACTGCCTGATATCAAACATACCTGGTAGGTATCCTAGGAGGTAGGTAGGTACCTAACCGGCAGCAAGAAACAGTAGCGGGATACGCTCGTTATTGTACGGATATTCTCCTCGTCCCTTTTACCCGGTGCGTACCTACCACCTAACTTACCAGGTACTTATCTACTTACCTGCCTGCCTACTTACTTTCTATCCCACGGAAACTAGATCTTGTGAGAAGAGCGAGCGGGCTTTATGCTTTGATTCCGTAGGACTTAAGCTGTCGTATCTGGGTAGATACCTACCACCTCTTACCTACCCAAGCGTTTCGCATAGGTACCTGCCCACGATCGTGGGGATAGATAGGGGATAGCGGTATGTAGGCATATGGCTTTCATACAGGCTGGCGTCTGTCTACCTCTGATAGGAGGTATGCAAGTCCCTGTCAGCCTGTCGTTACATGGTAGATACCTACCAAACCCGACACATTACCTAGGTAGGTAGGTAAAGGGCAGGTCATAACATCTGCAAAGGATCTCATGCATTAGGTAGTCTCATACCACCATCAATCTTTCCTTAAAGCTAGGTACCTCCCTACTTCTTCATAGGTACCTACCTCCTAAGTAAGTGTATATAGGGTACCTAATCACACAAACATGTACCCCTTAGGGGACAGGTACCTACTCCATTCACGATAAACAGCATACCTACCTAGGTACCTTTCAAACTGAGCTATACTAGAACATGTAAGAAAACAAAACTCGCAAATACCGGTAAGATACCTACCTACCTTAGATCCGGGATAGTTATTACACTTACACATCTGACACACTCCCCCTTTACATCTACTTACCTAAATATACAGCAAGTACCTAGATGCCTGAAACACATATATCGAGATTGGAAACTAGGTAGTTACGGTGTGGTTAGTGATAGTGTAAAAGGCATGTCTACGGTATGTGAAAACCAGCTGCTATTGACCCTGTTCGAAGGGATTGGATGGATTATTAGTGAGGAACCGTGGTTAGTCCTTTCGAAGCAACAAGTCATGCACAGTATTTGGGACGGCAAGGATTTTTAGAAAATTAGGCTGGATTTCAAGGTATACAGCTCGCAAAGGAACTCGATTGAGCTAGGGAAACCGCCAGACCGCACTGCTCTCCTTTTCTAGATATACACAGTTCACCGCCCTTTTCCTTTGTTGGCAGCGTCTATTTAACAGCAGTCCAAATTACCTCCTTACGACTTCTCTAGTTCGGCCAAGATCTTCTCACCCTTCGCCTTGGCCGACGCAAAGTCGCCAACCATGTAGAAGGCACCTTCGGGAAGGCTGTCACCCTCGCCGGCCAAGATAGCCTTGAAGGAGGAGATGGTGTCCTTCAGGTCGACCAACTTACCCTCGATACCAGTGAAAACCTGGGCAACGGTGAAAGGTTGGCTCAGGAAACGTTGGATCTTTCGAGCTCGCTCGACAGTAAGCTTGTCAGCTTCCGACAGTTCGTCCATACCCAAGATGGCAATGATGTCCTGCAGAGACTTGTACTCCTGGAGAATTTGTTGGACACGGGTTGCGGTATCGTAGTGCTCTTGGCCGACGACACGGGGGTTGAGCAGACTGGACTTGGAGTCGAGAGGGTCGACGGCGGGGTAGATACCCAACTCGGAGATACCACGGGACAACACAGTGGTGGCGTCCAAGTGGGCGAAGGTAGTGGCGGGGGCAGGGTCAGTCAAATCATCAGCAGGGACGTAGACGGCCTGGACAGAGGTGATGGATCCCTTCGTCGTCGTGGTAATTCGTTCTTGCATACCACCCATATCAATAGCGAGAGTAGGTTGGTAACCGACGGCAGAAGGGATACGACCTAACAGAGCGGACACCTCAGAACCAGCTTGAGTAAATCGGAAGATGTTGTCGATGAAGAGAAGCACTAGGCCATGTTAGCGGGCTATTAATCGACTATGAGTGACGAATAATAATTCATACCATCCTGGCCTTCCTGGTCACGGAAGTACTCGGCAATCGTCAGACCAGTAAGAGCGACACGGGCACGAGCACCAGGGGGTTCGTTCATCTGACCGAACACGAGGGCGACCTTGGACTCGCCATCTAATTGAATGACGGAGGTCTCCTGCATTTCGTGGTAAAGATCGTTACCCTCACGAGTTCGCTCGCCGACACCAGTGAAGACAGAGTAACCACCGTGAGCCTTGGCGATGTTGTTGATGAGCTCTTGAATGAACACAGTCTTGCCGACACCAGCACCACCAAATAGGCCGATCTTTCCACCACGAGCGTAAGGAGCTAACAGGTCGACGACCTTGATACCGGTAGCCAAAACCTCGGCATCGGTAGACTGCTCAATGAACTCAGGAGGGTCAGCGTGAATAGGAAGGAACTTGTCGGTCTTGATAGGTCCACGCTCGTCGATCGGGTCACCAGTGACGTTTATGATGCGACCAAGAGTAGCAGGGCCGACAGGAATCGTAATGGGTGCGCCAGTGTCGGTGGCCTTGGCGCCTCGGGTAAGACCCTCAGTACCTGTAAAAATGTGAGTTTTATAGTACAGGTGAAAATTTCTTGTATCGGACACTTACCGTCCATGGCAATGCAACGGACGACATTTTGACCCAAATGTTGCTATATCATATTAGGAATATGTCTAACTCGTCTAATAGGTTCAGCGCTTAAGCTTACCGCGACCTCAAGGACGAGCTTCTGGCCGTTGTTGCTCGTCTCCAAAGCGTTCAAGATGGGAGGAAGTTTTGCTGTGTCGAACTTGACTGTCGAACAAGAAAAAAAAAACATATATGTTAATAGGAATAGTTCTATACATAATCGAGACTTATAGCCATGATAGCTAATAAATGGAATTTTTTTTTTTACTAACCATCGACGACGGCACCGATAACCTGTTGAGGTATATCCGTTAGCTTCCCTGCGCACAACACCCACAATGTCCATAATTGGGCAAAGCTTTGCCAACAGCATCTTCATCATTCATATATTCCACTAACCTGGTAAATCTTGCCATCACCGGCACTCGAAGTGCTTGCAAATCGACTGCTAATCGGAAATCGGAATGCAGAGGTAGCAGGTCTTACCGCGCGCCTTGTTGAGGCGGCGAAAGTAGGCCGGGCAACTCTCGTGAAGGAGGAGAGGCCGCTAAAATTCGGGGTGAAGGGGAAAAAAACCCTCTCTGTCAGTTCAATTGATCTCAATTGGAAGTTATACTGAACTAAAATATTATATCTAGATAAGATAACTTACCTCTTGAACATCTTGAAAGATGACCCTAGAGCGATAGAAGTATGGATGGGGTGGAGGAGATGATGAGATCTAAGGCGAAAGAAATAATTTGAAGCAAGTCGAGGTAAAAATGGCGCTGACGGCCGTTTAGTTCCGGATGAACCTTGGGCAATTCTAAAGCAGGGAACAGCTCCACTGCTAGGTGATACTTACTTACTTTACTAGGTTTATATTCACGTGACACGTCACATGAGTTTACGATACTACCCGATTCCTACTAATTTCCACTGCACTATCTACAACTTTTAGTGAGGTAATTATGTAATTATCATGTACTATGATGCCCGGGCATCCTCACGTCCGGGCTTGTGGGCATTAGACTTTACGGCAGTACATGTACATACGTAGTATCTTATGTATATTGTGTACCTTGGAATATGCAATTGATGAGAATGATAGGCCGAGCTTTTTCAAGGTTCACATTCAACATCAGCCTTATCTACTCCCAACATATGCGCATAGAAGATTCACATATAAGAATCACAACAATTCTCATTTGTAACATGTGTAACAGGTGTAACATCTGTAACACTTGTATACGATACAACGGCACTTATCCGCTTCCATTACATCTATAGATTCATGAATTTAACCTGGACTCCTTCGTCCATATGCAACATCGTATCCCATTCATTTAATGGATACTTATACAGACGACCAAATCGATCGTATTTCACTCCCAGTCCACTTGATGCCTACATGTAGTAGGTCGAGGCCTCGGCTCAGTAGTTAAAAGAAAAGAAAAGAAAAAAAGAAGAGGCCTTTCCGAAGAGTCTATGTACAAGATGACGGTGGTAATAACATGTGTTATGATTTGAAGGGTTTTTTTTTGGTCATCCCGTATTGCAACCAGGAAACTAGCTCCTATACATATCCCTCGATGGTCTCATAATCCTCTGCTGGATATCGTGCGCAGAATCTATAAATTATCGAACACTCACTCTATCTTCGTACTTCCAAGTTTCCTCCTGCTTGGTGCCTGGGGGCAACCAAGCTGCGCTGCTATTGCCTCTTTGACGGCCCTTGCCAACATCGTCACTCTTCTTAAAATCGTCGGCTCCGGAACCGGCTTGCGGAGTGTAGCCGTTAGTATATAGATGAGCCGTCGTTCCGTTAGACACAGACATTGGACTTTCGAACACCTGTGACATTTGACCGGGAGAACCATTTACTCCCTGGTTGGCGGTATTGAGCGGTAATAGTGGCTGATCTCGTGCTATACTCTGGCTCATAAGACGGGCGCGCCTGTCAGCCTTGTTGCTATCGTTGGTCCGGTCATACAGATAGAGGCCGAAGAATGTCAATCCAATTCCCACGGCTTGAATCGGAGTCGTGGGGTTCCGGAACCACAGAATCGCAACTATAATGACCCACACCCGTTTAATTAGTGATGCTACCGAATACGTGACCGGCGAAACCAGTGACAACAGGACGAAGGCTAAGATATTTTGCCCAAAGTGAAAGGTGCCATTAAATAGAAATTCTATGGCTAAACGTCCATGATCGAAACTGTTGGGGTGCGAAGAAAGATCCACTGAGCCGTCGTGGTACACGTCTCTGATGAGACCGACACCTTCGCTCCAGAACCAGATCGGAGATGTCAGCAGGAAAGCGAGGCCGGAGGAATAGCATAGAAGATTTAGCTTATCAAGCTTGCGAGATTTAGCTGATTGCCCGTCGGCTTCTGCTTTAGCGGCTTCGTTGAAGAGCCTCTTGGAGAAGATATTCTGCGTAACGAAGATGATAGTTGCCAAGAGAGCGTATATGATTCCGACTATCTCTCCTTTAAACGTATGGTTCGAGGAGCAGGCGAGCATCACACCAAGGGTAAGCGGTATCAAGGATAAATACGTCGCTCTTGGGTACCGTATATCGAAGATGAACCGGTAAGCGAACACGGTGAACAACGGCGAAAGTCCTTTCACGGTATGGACCATTGATACCGGAATCTTGGAGGTCGCTGTCGAACTCAGTAGATGTCCACCTATCTGGAACGCAGCCAATGGGAGGGTGGTCATGATGACGTCCCTCGACGGATGCCGTATAGCGTTCTTCAGAGCCGGGATAGAGGTTCGTAATGATGGGAATATCGACGCCAACCACGAAGAGGTAAGGCAATAAAAGGCTACCAAGAAGAATTGGATCATGGTCAGGGTAGCAGGTTTATCGAAAGCATTCAGGATAGATTTTGAAGACGTATTAGTTAAAGCAGAGGACATGTACCACATTATGCAGAGGATCTAGATTACGAATGGCGCGTCAGCATAGATTGGGCAGGTCGTGGTGGTGTTCGTTCGACATACAATGAGCTTCGGAGATATAGGTGCCCGTAGCGCATCTGCTAATTCGTGGGCATTCTGACTAACGCTGCCGTTCCTCTCCCTGATAGTACGGAAGGCATCGCTAATGCTCTTCCGTCGTCCATGACCATGGGGGGTACCAGTCGACGATCCTAACGGAGAACCCCATCGTACGCCTCTCGAGGCAGAGAGATCCCTTCGTGGTAACCAGCGATCCCCATTCAACTGAGCACCCCCACTAAGTCCTACACCATACGCGTTGAGTCCAGCAGGGCTCATCGACCTTGAACTAGTAGTGCGCATTGATGGGGAGTCGACATGGTCTGGGAATTTTTCAAGGCCGGAGCCGGCGTCGCTTTCATGGTCATCCGGATATTTGGCAGCGGATCGAGGGACGGAGGGATCTCGAGCATAGGCGCCCGAGCCGGTAGAATGAGGCATCGGAGATTAATTGGTGAGTTTTGCGGTGCAGGTTGGTGGTGAGGATATAACGAAGGACGATGATGCAACACGCAAATACTCGAAACGAGGGTGTTCATACGATCATCGCTTCGGAGGGTATGCGGATCGTGATACAAGGTACGATGTGACTGATGATGATGACGACGACAAAGACGATAATGATAATGTTCCTATAGTTCCCTGACCAGCAGTTTTTTTATTATTTTTTTTTTTTGAATATCAAGTCGGTTGCACGATATCGGAATGATCCATGAATAGATAGATTGATCTAGACTCCTAAAGAGTTATAGTAGCATATATCGTAAGTTGGTAAGGTAAGGGAAGGTCTGATTTCTCTTGCCGCGTGGCAATTCCTGCTGAAATGACTGGTTAACTGACGCGATTGAGAAAAAAAAGTGAGAGAATCTCGTAACCAAATGCTAAGCAACGTCACAATGCCGGCCTTGTTACAAGTATCGAGTTTAAAAATAAGCCTATACCTTAGGTACATGTAGACGTGAATACCATAGGTTTATGTACTTATGTACCTACATGTACTTCATAAAGTACATGTATTTACATCAATCTAATTTTGGAAGTGGCTTGATTTTATATGGCTTGTCATTCAAATGCACTACCTACATACAGTACATACATTACCTATATTTGTGTACATAAATGCATATGCATTTACAAGGAATGTTACTTAAGCAATGTAGTAATCAAGGTCAAACAAGAGAATCGAATTTCAATTATTGAAGTCGCGTGTTTTAAAGATTATTTCCTTCCAGCCTTGTTCAACTAATTCTTCTCCATGTCTTTCATCCGACTTTCATTCATTCATTAACCACAAATGAATCAAAATCTTTATTACTTCTAATCGATTATTCCATTCCAAAGAGAAAAAAAACTTTTACAAGGTCCCTGCTATCACAGGGAATTCTAGTCAAGGAGGCGTAAGGCCAAACAGATCGTTAAGATGGCAGCTCCTAAGATGACCAAGAACCAGAAGCGACGCGCGAAGAAGAAGGCCGATAAACAGTCAAAACCAGATGTATGTTCCCCTGACCCTATTTTAAAGTCATCTATCGATACTAATTTCATACAGGAAACCTCCCAACTCGATATTACGCCCAATGGTCAACCGAGCGAAGATGAATCGGAGCCGGCGAAGGATGCGCCGGAGAGAGGCGACGCCATAGAACTCGAAGTCAAGAAGGAGCCTGCTTCATCAGATAAAATTCCTGCCGATGGGCCTACTGAATCTGCCGAAGACTTCGGTCTTGACAACGAAGATCCTGCTTTCTCCGTGTACAGGGATATATTTACCAAGTTTGGCGTATCGAGAGAGGAAGATGATATTGCAAAAGAGGCCAACGCTGGTAACCAGGGCGAAGTGTTTTTCGATGACGATAACGAAATACCCGATGAAGAAGAAGAGAGAAACACGCAGCCTAAGCTCTCTAAAAAGAAGCGCAAGATGCTCAATAAACTCTCCATCGCTGAGTTGAAAGCTTTAGTGAGGAAGCCCGAGGTGGTTGAATGGCATGATACGTCCTCGTCCGACCCTCGAATGCTAGTACAGATCAAAGCGCAACGAAACGTAGTTCCTGTACCTTCGCACTGGTCGTTGAAACGCGAGTATCTCTCGTCCAAGCGAGGTATTGAGAAACCTGCTTTCAAGCTACCAAAATTCATCGCAGATACTGGTATTACAGAAATGAGAGACGCTGTGTTGGAGAAGCAAGCCGAACAGACTCTAAAACAGAAACAGCGCGAAAGAGTACAACCAAAAATGGGGAAGCTGGATATTGACTACCAGAAACTCTATGATGCTTTCTTCAGGTTTCAAAGCAAGCCACAATTAACGCGGTTTGGTGAAGTCTACTATGAGGGTAAAGAATACGAAACCGATCTACGACATCTCCGTCCCGGAGAGTTGAGTGACCCCCTCAAGGAAGCACTCAGTATTCCTCCCGGTGCCCCCCCACCGTGGCTCATCCACCAACAGAGATTCGGTCCGCCTCCTTCATATCCCTCGCTTCGTATCCCTGGGCTCAATGCGCCCATCCCGCCGGGCGCTCAATGGGGGTTTAACCCGGGCTGTTACGGTAAGCCCCCGGTTGATGAATACAATCGCCCGCTATACGGAGGAGATATATTTGGTATCATGCAACCGTCCCAAACGGCCCCTCCGCCTGGCGAGCCCATCGAACGCACTATATGGGGTGAGCTACAAGAACCTGAAGAAGAGTCCGAAGAAGAGGAAGAAGAGTCCGATGAGGATGAGGATGAGGATGAGGCCGATGTAGGCGCGGGCTTACAAACTCCTTCTGGTACGGAAACCCCCGGTGGATTCGCCAGTACCGTACCGACGGAATATGGCACGACCACCGAGTCCGTGGCTGGAGAGCTAGATCTACGGAAATCGCGCCGCGGCTACGAGACCGAGGATAGTATGCATCCTCGCTCAGCTTACACTGTCATCCAGGAGAAGCAGGCGCGTGCGGAAGGCTTCTTCGGTAGTGATCGCGTATATGATATCAAGAATGCCGGTGGCGACATGCGTGTCCTCGGCCAAGACGACGATAGCAGTCGGAAGCGCAAGAAACCTGGCGACGTAGATGTGTCATTCGACCCAGACGCGTTGGGCGATGGCATTAGCAAAGACGAGATGCGTAGGAAATTTGAAGAAGGCCGACGCGAGGAGGGCGTCGGGGCTAATTGGAGGAGAGAAGAAGGACTCGATGAGATGATTGCGAATGAGAGCCGCAAGAGACTAAAGCGGGACGAGGAGAAAAGGGATGAAAGGAAGAAGTATAGGTTTTAACTCAACGGACCCTTTCATGGCGCGGGTTAACGTGAGTTTGACATGTACTTAATAGTGTATAGCAATGGGATCAACCTGTGATTTGGAAGATATGAGGCATTAACTGGGGCTACAACAACCACTGACCACGAGACAGGGAACTAGGTCAGTGTTTAATGGATATCGCGATGACATATCCCGCAATAGTCTAGGGTATACGAATAGCTAGGCCATGCCATCTTAGTAGAATGGATAGTCAAGCTCTTCAACGTATACCATCATTATCATCATTTATTGAACTAGTATAGAAGCGTGCCCGCTAACTCTCGGCCTTGCGTTGTATGGTGCCAGGGTCATCGCCGACGATGTGCTCGGCCTGCTCCTTCTGCGCGCCTTCGGTCCCTCGGACGAGGGTCTCGATCTTGGTGCTTGCGAATTTGCGCGCGGGCACGCCGTTCTCGAACAAGATGTCGAGCTCGGCGTACGTCCGGCCTTTAGTCTCGGCTGTTAGGGAGGGGTAAGCATGTAAACCAGGTAGGTACCTCCTATATCATATAATCGAGAAGGATGGGGAAGAAAAAAGGATCGGAAAGCAGGGTTAGAGAAGGGGGGAGGGGGAGAAA
The DNA here is from genome assembly GCA_902806505.1 of Hypoxylon lienhwacheense. Classification (NCBI taxonomy): domain Eukaryota; kingdom Fungi; phylum Ascomycota; class Sordariomycetes; order Xylariales; family Hypoxylaceae; genus Hypoxylon; species Hypoxylon lienhwacheense. The sequence continues at coordinate 273,650 of CADCWW010000002.1, read as the reverse complement.
GAGAGGATAGGCCACTAACGCAGGCGGAAGAAGATCCAGGCGGTGAAGAGGGCGTTCGTGCCGGCCCAGAAGAAGGCGGCCTTGGGGCCCCAGTTCCACTCGGCGGGGTTGATCTGGCGGTAGGAGACGATGTTGACGAAGGCGATGTTGATGGCGTTGTAGGCGTTGCGGGCGAGGATGATGGACTTGGCGCGGAGGCGGGTGGACGGGATCTCCGAGACGATGGTGTAGACGACGGGGCCGATGGAGAAGTTGGCCGTCGCGCTCAGCAGGAGCACCATCGTCCCGGCCGTCCACGCCTCGGCCGTGCTGGGCGGCGAGTGGATGCCCATGAAGCCCGTGATGCTAGGACGGGAGAATGTTAGATAGGATATATACCGGTACCTCCTATACTATGAAGTCTCTTCTTTTGTAGGAGTTAGGGGAGACAAGAAAAAAAGTAGGAAACTCACATGAGCAGGATGAACATTACAATCATCCCCCAGAATATAAGCGTCTTCCGCCCGGCCTTATTCAATATGAACCAACTAGCGATCGTGCCGACGGCGTTGAGCCCGGACTGCCCCCAGCCAAGCTTGAAGGAGTCGGCGTCCGAGATGCCGGCCTGTTGATAGAAGTAGGAGGACAGGCCGCCGATGGCGGTGCCGCACATGGACTGCGCGATCCACGTCAGACAGACGATCTCCGTCCGTCTGAGATCGGACCCCTTGAAGCAGCCCCAGTACTGGGTCCCCCGGGAAACCTGCTTCTCCATCTCGTCCGTGTAGACCATCACTTTACGACGAACATGCGACCTCAAGTTAGCAGGTACGCAAGGGGGGACAACTTATAAGAAAAGGCTGCCGGATTTAGGGGGCAGTGAAGCTCACATACAAGCCATCGCCGCATCGGCGTCGCGCTGGGAAAAGCCGGAGCTGCGCGCCAGTCGTTTCAAGGAAACCTCCGCCCGCTCTTTGTAGTCGTGCCGGACGCACCACCAGGGCGACTCGGGGGCGAGGAACGTGCCGATGCCGATGGGGATGGGCCAGACCCATTGGAGGGAGAAGGGGATTTTATACCTAGGCAGTAACGCCGCTACGTCAGTATATTTTCAGGGGAACAGCTAAGTGCTCCTATCCTCCAACAGCAAGTACGCAAAGAAAATATTTAGAAAGAAAAAAAGAAAGACAAGGCAAGAACTTACCCCCACTCGTCCCGGCGGCTCTCCAGCGCGACGAGCACGCCGGACGAGATGAACTGGCCGATGATCCAGCAGAGGTTGACGTAGCTGGTGAGGTAGTGGCGCAGGGGCACGGGGCAGACCTCGGCGGCGTAGGCGACGGTCATGGTCTGGAAGACGCCCCAGGCCATGCCCTGGAAGAGCTCGCCGACGAGGAAGACGGCGAGGCTGTCGGCGAAGAAGGGGAAGAAGATGAACCCCGTCACGGCGACGAGGGCGGAGAGGAGCGTCCACCGGTAGCCCACCGCTCGCACAGCACGCCGGCGATCTACAGCGGTGTCCCCTCTTCGTGTAAGCGAGCTACGTAGCTGACATTGTCGTGTAGGTAAAAAAAAAAGGTTGCTGAAAGTGCGTACCTGGAGACCGATTATCTCGCCGACGTTCGTCGCGCCCGCGATCCCGTTCTGCCAGCTCGCGGGGATCTGGTAGTCCCCGTTCGGGGCCTTGGTGCCGAATCTATCGCGGAAAGGGGGGAAGGAGACATCTAACGCGGAATCTAGCTTGAGCCGCCATTCCTGTCGGGCGTTTCTTTTTTTCTTTTTCTACTTACACGATCCGACGATGGAGGTCCCGAATCCTTCCATTATAAGACAGGATGAGAGGATCATGGACCAGGCGATGGCTTTCGGATATACCTTGAAAGCGTGGGCGAGGCTCATTCCTCGCTCCCTCTCGTTCGCTTCGTTCGCCTCGTTGACGAGCGCCTGCTCGGGTTAGTTCTCTTCCGTAGAGAGATATAAAATAAATACGGATGACTGACCATGAAATCTTCAACACTTGCTGCAATGCGGCTGGCGATGGCCGGATCGATCTGGGTATATTGATTGTCACCTCCCACATGCCCGTACCCGAGACCTTTCTCGGAATCGAGCTTATCATTGCTTATGGTGCTCTGTCGCGTTGCTGGTTGTATCTTCTCTTCCTCTCCTCCCTCTGCGCGAGCTTGTCTCTCGCGTTCTCCAGATCCAGCCATTTTCATCCGACTCTAGAGGTTTTGGAAGTACTAATTCTTTAATCTGAGAATTCCCAAACAGTCAATGCTTTTGTTCCAGGTTCGGGTAAATTGTACCGATGGCTGTCAGTCCCGACTCCCCGAATGTAAGGTCTCACGATACCACGCAACGACAATCTCCAAACTGTAACATATACGTGGATTTATTGCCTGTATTTAAATCACCTACCACTTATTAACTTCCAACTATTATAATATCAAAACGCACCCCCGCAACGTTACAGCATTCCACCCAACACATCTCTTTGTAATACGTGACTACCTCTTTATCACCTTGAGGTACATAACACCCTCCCCTGGACGCCCATGAGAGACCGTACATCCCATATCCTTATCATCTGGAACCAGGCCCGATGATTGGACGAAGCGCCGTAGCATCCTGTCACCCTTCGACCTCCTTTTCGGATGCGGGGTACGGCCCTGTACTGGCTTGCGGTAGGATCTCACGACATCGATAGACTTTCATCCTCTTTGAGGCGTCTGGGGGAAGGGTGGGGGGGTCTGATCACTGCCTAATGAAGGAGGTTCGAGAACGTGGATCTGACTTTGTCCGACCTACCATGATTACCCAGAATAGTATATCCTCTTAAGACCTTGGTAATGTATCGCGATGATCAAAGTCATGTGATGGCTCAGCTATGCGATGCAGTGCTCGGTTTCATATCAACTGCTCTCTCACTTCAGTAGATGTATCAGTGCGTATGAAAACACAAGTTTATTAACACCAACTCCTTCCCCCTTGGGTACACAAGAGTCGAGCAAACTACCAAGTTTTCATACGTCAAGCGCCACGCTGGCTCTGCCCCCTCAAGGGATACTCCAGCTGTCCTATGCGTCATGGATACGCTGGGCGACGGGCCATGTACCTTAGCTTTTAGTTAAGTAGATAACCTGTCCTCTCCGAAGACGTTAACATTTATTGTCATCATCATCATCATACCAAGTCACAAATATCATGCCCGTGTGTGAAAAAGCACATAGGTCTAATTCTCAACTACGGGAGTGGTTTTTATTAATATAATACTACCTAAGGAGAAAAACACATAAGCGAATGAACTACCTACGAACGATCCTCGAAACCCTTCCTCTCCTTCTGTTCTATCTCCGAAGCAAAAGCAGCTTATCTCATGCTCCAGGGAAATATCATCGAATATAGGACTTGAAGACTTCCGTGGACAAGCTCTTTGACTATGCCTTTGATTTTCTTTCTTTATTTTTTTTATTTGTTTTATAGATTAATCACTCGTCTAGGGGGCGGGGGCATGCCGATCCTCTAAGATCGCAACTCAACCGCGTACATACTTCTAATCAAGTCGTGGCGGCAAAATACCACTGCAGTGTGCAGATAACTCCTAATAACTAGCAAATCGTCGATGTTTTCTTTTTATTTTTCGTTGATCACGCGGCCGTGGTCTCTCTCACATATATCCCGGAAACGTATAAGCGAGTCGAAGTCGAACAGAGCAAATAGTCGAGCGTTAGCTGGCTTGGTATTTTGCATGGCAGTCAGTTTTCTATGCTGAGTCCGATGGCTTGATTTCCTCCTTCCAAACTCCTAGGTGTTGGCACAACCGCTCGACCAACGAACACGATAAGTGGTGTTGGTTAGCCTCGCTTGGAACTGCAGCAGCTGGGGAACCATTTGGTGCGGAAGGACGCCGCCAAGACGATGAAGAAGAGCGCCACCGAGCTGAGAAGGACGACAATGAAAATGGCGATATTGTCTAATTCTCTCTTCTCGATGTGACTATGATCTCCGGTCGGTGCCGCGTTGGCAAAAGCCGCCAGGCAGACGGCAATGAAGGCAGAAAGGACGTGTCCAGACATCTTGGCAGGCTCGTTAGGTAGCAGTATGCTATGGTGTCAATTTGTGTGTAGATAGTTCTTGATGGGAGTAGCAAGTTGTAGGAGGGTAGTGGAGTATAAAGTATGATGGTTACTTTTAGAGATAGGCCGGGTGGGTGCAATATATTCTAGAGGGAAAGTTGAAGAGGGCTGGTGGGAGTTTAAGAAAGGACCGCTGAGAATTTGCGTATCGACTGGAAATCTACCGTAGCGGGAAAATGGGAAATAGAACATTGATTCTAAACGCGAAATATCGTTGAAAATAAGAATGATTCTACAGTTTCTAAGTACCTTACCATACAAATTAGGTGGTATAGTACATAGGGTAATAGAAGTAATTATTTCAATGGATTCTGGAATTACCAATCATTCTTTTTTGGCCAATATCTACGAGATTCATTCTTTTTGTAAAAATAAATGTCATAAATAATAATGATTCTATCGAGAATCAATTCCGGCTCTATAGAAAATATGAACCCATTCTTAATACAATCCATTAAATAATAAGAATTATTCTTATTTTCGTAAAAACGTGTAACTATTCCCAGGTTTAATATGATTCTATATATTATAAGTATTAATCAATTAGAAACATTCATATTTCGTATAAACGTGTAACTATTCCCAGTTTTAATATGATTTTATATATTAGAAATATCGGTCAATTGGAAGGATTCATATCTCGTAAAAACGTGTAACTATTCCTGACTTTAATATAATTCTTTCATTAATCAATTGCCATTCAATTGTTATTTAACTGCTTGTTACTTTATACTTACGCCATATCATTCATTATTCCTGACTTTAATCAATTCAAAAAAAATTAAGGATTATTTATTATTTACCATTAATTGACGCGATCGTAAAGTTTCAAATATTACTTAAATATCAAATATTAAATATCAAATATTAAAGATTAAATATTTAATAGGTACGTGACGTTGATGAGTAATTGCTGTTTTACGTGGTGAGGCTCAAAAATAGATCGTCGTGTAACCTAAAATCGTACAACGTGTTTATAGGTTATATATCTAATTAACCTACTAATACACACGCGCGTAATAAATAAGTAAGTAAGTAAGTAAGTAGATACAAGTAGATAGATAAGCTGGTAAAAAAATAATAAATAGATTGGTCGGGTACGAGAGGTAAATAAATACTAGGAAAGGAAGGAACGGTAATAGGAAGGAACAGTGATAGGAAAGAGCGGTTATAAAGATATGTATATATACAATTATTTTTACAACCATTCTAATATACAAGAATCATTCTAATATTCAAGAATCATTCTCTCTTCAAGAGCTATTCTCTCTTCAAGAGCCATTCTTAAACAACAAATATTAGTCCCAATTTTTATGATTGTTATGCACGTAATAATTTCATCGGATTTAGAAGCATTGTTCTATTTCCCATTTTCCCCCTACGGTACTTACGGCCACATCCATAGTGACTCGGTCCTTTTTCCCTCGTTGTGATTCTAATTTTGATGGCCTCGTCCCACCAGACCTGCCGTACAGTCACTTCTTTTGACTTTATCTAGCCTCGCTGACAGTAGTAAAGGGACGAGGTATATTGCGAAAGACTTGAACATAAGTAATACTATAAGTCAGTAAAAGAGATACATTAAGATATCTCGAGGTTACTGGCGTCCCTTGGTAAGACAATATGAAGTTAAAGTATTCACTTTGCAGCTTTAGGAAAGAAAGGCAGCTTCACTAGAAATCATTGTGGCTTTTGGAAAGTTCGGATGGTGTTTATGTATTACTATTGGGATCACGGACCGCTCAAGACTACTGCTTGATAAACTAGGTAAGATAGGTTCAATGTGTTATAGGATCTTTATTTACCTATAGGTAGGTGGTACCTAGGCTAGATGGGTAGTATTAACCGAATAAGATGAACTACATGATATGAATTGTATCTACACGCGTATAATAGTGTGTAAGGGGTGACAGAAAGATGCCTCAGATACCTTCAATAACAAATATGGTAGTTCTAGTCTAGCTAATTGTTCTACTTCTAACCAAGTCCTCAATAATTGACTTCTCATCGTTTCCTCAGGCACTCGTAAATTCGAAAGAATTTTAGGCTCTGTTTAATAGAACATCTTGATTCATTTCATAGTGAATTATTCCGTATGTAACGGCTATGATGACTAGCGAAACCTTTCTAGGTCTCAAAAACGTATAGGTTACAAATATGTCGTAGATGCTTCCTCGAAGCCATTCAATCATCGGTCATGACTGGAGCTGGGGCGATTATTATTCGTGAGAAAATTCCATTGAGGCTGGGTTTAATTACCCGCCTCCGACCACCCGTTTCGGAGGTAATGCCATTGTCTAATTTTCAAAATATGAAAACGGAGATTGGACATGCGGCAACGATTGCGCATGAACCAAAACTATTGATTACCGCAGCAATTATTGCAGCTCCAGTTGCGGCTTGATATAGGTATCTTCACTTTTTCTCGGATGCAGCTAATATGATACAGTGGCTTATCACAATCCTACGAACTGTTAGCTACGAAACATCCAGAGCCAACCCAAGGCAAATCAGAGAAGATGTCATTCGGGATACTAACCAAATTTGAGCATATGAGTGTGGAAGGCCCTCGGATTGGTTGTCCACAGACGGCGCATCCTGAAATAGATTTGCGATACCCTGTTTTGGGAGACAGCGGTTTTGTAGTCCCAGACTGCTCGGGACGCTTTTGAGATCTCGCTTGCCGCATGATCGTAAGTGCCTTGGCGATGGTTGACTCGGTTAGGGAATTCCTGGCCTTCAGGTAACTCAAATGCTTTGAAAATTCCGTCATGCGATTTTGGGACGCAGCTAACCACGAAGCCTTGTCCTCGATGAATTTGAGATAAACTTCCTGTAGGTGAGGCTCGGAAGTAACGCATTCTTTATTCACGTACGCATCCCATTCTGAGATATATTCTTTCTCATCCTGATGGACGTCGCTGTAGTCTCGAATGATATCCCGATGTTTTTGCACCAACCAAGTATTGTCAATATCTGGTGGGTCGACAAAAGAACCTGGTTCAAGCAACGCTTTGCTAAGGCGATCGTACATAGGCTGCTTATTATTCGGGACTAGTTGTTTAGTATCCTTCGGGCGACTCAGGTGTGATGGCTGTATATGGAGTTAATAAGGCACGACAACTTCCAAGATTAAGACTTTAATAGTTAGCGCTGACTTACGTGCGGCACACTTGATTGTGTTAGAATCCTCTGGGGAATGCGAGGAGACATGCTGTCTCCTTCACTCTCAGGACCCTCTGAACTAGGAATTTCTAGTATGGATGAGCTAGAGCGACGCAGTGTTTCCTCATGATGAGAAATCCGGATCCGGCAGGAGTTCAGGTCAAAGCTGTATTTGAACTCAGAGTGGTCCTTGACGTGCTCTACTAGCTGATTCATGGATAGGTGAACCGCGTAGCATCGTATGCAATGGTAATTATTCAGTATAACCTCCCCGGTGCGAGGCAACACCCACGTAACCTGCCCAACTTGGGTTCCCGAATCCGCCAGTTTACGTCGCTTGCGCTCCTTGCGTTCTTTCCCTTTTCCCCGTGCTTTATCACTTAGCAATTTTATGTTGTAGTTTTGCTTCTCTCTCGTTCTGAGCGAACGGCTAGGAGTCGCTGCCTCCTCATGATCTTCGTCTTCCTCTACTTCTTGGTCATCTCTTGGGAAACCATCGAAAACACCCTCAACTCTCCCATTAACATGACCGTTTGTTAGTGGCTCCAGGGCTCCGCTAAGAAACGACGCCTTAACGTCTGGCGGAGAAACATCGAATTCGGCGGTGCTGCCTGCCCTATGACATGTTGACCATCTCAGGTCCATGTCCATCGTTAGATCAAGCGGAGTTTCATGACCAACTTGTTTCCTGATAATAACAGGAGCAGAGGCCCGATGTTTCTCAAACCTGTAAACGACCTGAGATGATAGAACCCAATGTTGTGGACGACTCGAGAGGGTATCTTGGATTTCCTCCTTGGGGAGTAAGTCGATGGGCGGCCAATTAATATCACCAGCCGATTCTAGCTCGGCTTGCACCAAGTAGTGATCGGCCAGGTCAAAGCCGTTGTCATCATCTCGCTCAACACAGATTTTATCAGCCGGAACATGAAATGGCGAGTTAAGATAAATTCTAGCTCTGCGGCAGATATCGTCGGCATCTCGAAAAACCTTGAGAGTGCATATCTGACTGTCACAATGAAGCACGCGAAGTTCCTTGTGGAGTTTCCACCGAAAGATACTCAGTTTGCAACGGACACGAATAGTCGGGCTGTCCTTCTTAGCCGGAGATCCGGTGCCATTCAGAAGGTTGCTAGACCTGTGATTAGAGCTATCCTTGTGAGTAATCTGGAGAACTTGGACACGAAGAGCCTTCTCAAAGTCACTATCGAACTCAGATAGCAGATGACCAACAGCTCCGTTAGGGGCGGATTCGGGCGAGTCATCAACTAAACGACGCCTCTTCGTAGAACGGGGGGTGTGGTCATCATTGACGACATTGTCACCGTTTGTTGAAGATAATTTGATGCCCATGCCGTAAGGTAAGTGATCGACTGCAGTTTTCCAAGCTCGGTGAATGAAGGGAAGGTCGCGTTTGTATGGGGTGATAGTCGCCATCTCTTAAGGAGAACATGGGCGCAGCTCGCCACAGCGACGTGGCTTCCCGCTTCCCGCCTTCTTGGGAGTTGAGAGTTGTGGACAAGGATATAATTGATGTGTAGGTACATATAATTATGATAAAAGGTAAGTAAGCGTCAACGTTAGATCAACGTTACTGAGCAAATCACCAACTTGGATTCAATGTTGGTGCCCAGCATACAGGTATAGAAGTATCTAAAGGGTCGTAGGAAGCACCACCCCGACGTAGCTCATTCAAGGGATTACAAAAACGAGAAGTTGCCTTAATTATTTGCAGTTTCTCTCCACGCCATGAATGATATCGAGTCAAGGGGAAAGGGTAGAAAGAGGGACTGTTATAGGGTGAAGGAAGATGGATGTACGGAGTTAATATAAAAAAAAATAGGGATGAGAATGGAGATAGGGGAGGATAAGAAAGAGAAAGGTAGCCAAGGAATGAATAGAATAAGTGCGATGATGAGAAAAGTTGGGGGAGAGATGAGAATGAGATATGTAACAAATCAAGTGTAACGTATTAAATATCTAGGTTGTTTATGAGTACCTGGTAATGTACCTAGTAATTGTGGTGATTCTTTTTAATGGCCAATAGCTGTTAATATCTGAGTGCATGAAAGTCGTGATGGATGGTTATGAGTATAGGGAAAATGCGATTATAGACGATGAGCTGCGAGGGCATGTGATGCAGTGATGCAGTTGATATGTTCTGCGATTGTGATGCGTGAAAAGTGGAAGAACCCGTGGACGCGTCCCTACTTTGTAGTATGTACCAATTACGGGTAACCCTTACCACACTGTTAAATCCTGCAGGGGTTAGGGAAAATATGTGGCTACGGTCGCATCTTTTTTACTAGCGGATCCATGCATAAAAAAAAATACTGTCCTCCGTCCCGCCCGGATCTCATAAACAAGCCACAAAAAATTATTACTTCAGACCCACATCTCCCCCTTAACTACATGATCACATGGATATCATAGATAACATAGACTTCTTTGAAACTGTGCAAGTCAACCTTCTTATTAATAAACTTCAAGTCTTAAATTAGGTACGGATACGTGCCTGGATTGGTATATATACTTTAGCGCATACATGTACCTATTCCTCGAAAGATTAGAGGAGTGAATAGCACTATATTAGGTAATAAGTGAAGAAAATCAATACAGTAGTGATGGTGCAGGTGCATCCGTTAATTAGTGATTATTTAGGTAAGTATTATGACTACGCTTTGATCTATGCGCTTTCCTTTAAAGCTATGATCATTTTTAAATACTAGGTACCTAAAGTATCTTGTGATGAACAAGAGCAGGATACATAGCTAACGACCGTACCGTTTAATTAAATACTATCAACTAAGTGGTTCCATAGTTCTAACTAAAAGATCAAAGCGATTCTATACCCAACCCAAACATTCAAGTTGTGTTGCAATCAAACCTCTATCTAATAAACATTGTTATTTCTCATACACTTTCAAAATGCCTAGGTAGGTGTAGTGTGTTTGCTATCCCTAATATATTTCGTTATACAGGCTGGAAGGCTTATAATTCTGAGCAGTTCTAACATTAGGTATATACAATAAAAAAAGAAGAAAAAAGAGATAATAACAGTAACGTTTAGATGGGAAGTTTACGAGGTACCTATGTTAGGTTTAATAAATAGCAATGATGAGGGATTGCATATAATATATTGCTATAGTAAGTAGATAGCTTTCCAGAGTATGTTTGAATCCTCTGAATGCATGATAGACTTAAACAATCAAAATTAGAGTCAATTATTTCGTCTTACATTACCAGCTAATACTTTGATTTCTAACTTGTGTTCATTGATACATCACTTTTAAGGCAAATAGTTGTTCACGTTACGGTATCTTCCAGCAACATATAGTCATACCTATAAGCCATCCAATTCAATATTTATTTCTACCTACAGACCGCCTACTAGATACGTAGAGTAGCTATGGTAAGAGGTAACTACCTCTTATTTTTACCTAAACTGTTAGGTAGGCATGATTTTCTTTGCAATCAAGCTATATAAACTAGGCTTCGTATAACAAGAAAATAACATGTTGTATATATATTTATTATCTTTATTCTTATTAAAATACGGAGATATAACCAAGTTACATGTAAAGGTTGATGTTTACATGGAATGGAAGCAACTGAGAAGTATAATAAGGTACGTAAAGTATAAAGGACGGGACAGTACGTAACAACTTGAAGCTTAAGGTTCTCAGGTACCATACAGTCGCAGCTGTTTGCAGAACATTGAATGTACCTACATAGTAGGGTGAGGGAACTTAAATGGTGAAGCCAATCAAAGAGGGCAAACCTTATTAAGTGGATTACCCCACTAGCACTAGCTGCAGTGAATCAATGCCGTACTTCATTCCTGAGATCAAACACCCTACCACCTTTTTCAATTACCCTAACCCATCGTACATAACGGGGCAAACCACTGATACGATTGATACTTTGCAACCAGTTCCTTTTTGCATCTTTACATTTTTACACTTTTACATTTTTACATCTCTACATCTTTACCTCTTCCCCTCTTCACGTCTTTCATCCTTTAGCGACACTACCCGCATATTCATAGATTCGCAGCTCTTCTACCGACGCGTCGCCATAAACAAATAAATCATTTCAATTTCAATGTCAGACAATGAGCGGCCATCGACGAAGTTTACGCACCAATCCGTCCCGAGCTGCTAAATTGAAAAGACCTGTTCGTCAAACTCGATCAACTGCGGCATACTTTAGCGCACCATCGCCTTCATCCGGCGATGATCTAGATGCTGATGATTACGACGACAATGACATTAACCCTAACGATGGCGATGATCGCAGCAATGATGATGAACATATTAACAATAACAATAATATACGATATAGTACCCGCTCTTCTACCCGATACTCGATTTCAACAGCACAAAAACGAAAGAGTACCAACCACGACCACTTAATATCTCCGAGAAAGATACCGCGCCGATCCTGCAATACGGTGAAAGGGAAAACTCAGAAGACGGTCGTTCCCAGCACACCAAGTTCGGACGAGGCCACAGCCGCACCTACAGCCCCAAGTAGTCTACCTGTCTCTTGCCCTCCCTGGCAGTCGCTCCCATATCATGTCCTCTTGTGTATTTTCGAATGTATGGCCATGCCAATTCGGGATATTTCGTCACGACGCGAGGATGTACTTGAAGCGGTCGATAGCTTGATGTCCGCCGCCCGAGTTTGCAAGGTTTTCGTAGAGCCTGCATTGACAAGCCTATACAAATGTCCCCCCTTCTACCATCCATGGCGATACAATAAATCACCCATCGTGTCTCTCGGGCAATTCATCGACACATTGAATTTACCCTCGAATACAACTATGGTGAACTATCACCCTAAAGTCGAGATTCTCCGAATGGAAGTGAGCTCGTGCTTGACCCAAAAGAGCAATACAAAATTTCTGAACCTACAGAATGTGGTTAAGACCCTTCCACGGCTATCCTACATGGAGCTATATCACGAATGTGATGAGCCGCCATATCGTAGACTAGATGAACACGTTCGGTTCAAGTACACTGCGGAGGACTTACTGCAATCTTTGACCAGAGCTGAGGCTGGTGATAAGACTTTTCAAACACAACTAGAGAGTTGGCGTTGGAATTCTCGCCTATCTTCCGATTCCCTCTCTTTGGAAGAATTGGAATCCTTCCATCTAAACAGGAGCTTTGCTAGCTTGCGAAAAGTCGCCTTCGTTAACTACCAACTTGCGTCCTGGGGCGCACCGCTCAGGCAACAATTAAGCAATGAGATGCAAGAACGGAACTGTTTGAAGGTGGTCCAGCTCTCCAACTGCATTGCAGCTTTGTCTGAGTTAGAACATCTCATATTGGAGTCGTGCACTCTGGTAAATGGCCAATTACTACAGCGACTCCCCACCTCACTCAAGCATCTGGAACTTATTAACTGCTGGGAGTTGACGGCGACCGATGTCGTTGAGTTTCTGCTTACGCACGGGAATCACTTACAAAGTCTCACGATAAATCACTGCCAATCATTAAGTCTGGAATTTCTCCCAGTCTTACAGTCAGCTTGTCCGAACCTGCAACATCTTTACATGGATTTGTCCTATTTTCGGCATCATGAACACTACGCTGACAACAAGCCTGAATATGATGTGCTTCTGACGGAAGACCAGATTCCAACCTGGCCGTCTTCAATACAGACCATCGAAATTCTTCACATGCGGAAGTGGAGTCGCAAAGCGGTAGAGACCTTTTTCGAGAGCTTGGTGAAGAGTGCTGCGGATCTCCCCCATCTCCGTCAACTTATACTTAGAGTTGTACTGGATATAAGTTGGCGCCAACGCCAAGAACTCCGAGAATTCTGGGTTGATAAAATGGCTCGGGTTTTTAAGAGGAAAGCAAACTCACCGAGAAATATGAAGGCGCTTCTCCCGCCACCGGCCGATATCCGTCCTCGGCGCCGGGAGGAACCCAAGCCGAAACCTTTGGATTCTCTAGTGTCGCCCAAGCGAAGAAGCACGCGAATCGCTAATATTTCACCGGCACTAACCTCGTCAGAGGGCGAGACGAGTCATCTCAGTAAGGCCCAACTTACAAGAGCGTCAGCTATCGGTAGAGAGCTCAAGAGGCTTAGAGGCAGTGGATTACTCCTGAAGGAGCGTGCCGCTGGCGAAGATGAGGAGAGTGAAGATGAACTCGCACCTGACCACCTTGATCAAAGACGATTAAATCGTAAGGTTAAGAAGGTTTCGAAACATTTACCGAATAACGACGAATTTATCCATGGCCTGTGCGATGAAGTAGATATTCAGATTGATAACCATCGGCCCACGGAGAGGCATTTTGACATGGGCGATTTCTTAGATTCGTCGGAAGATTCGGACTCTGATTGGGATGGTGGAGATGTTGACGTCTTTGATTGACGGTCAACTCGATAGAATAGGGAAGGCCTTGAGAGGCATGATTTACATGAGAATTGAACAGGGGAAGGAAAACCGAATAAATTTGGCGTTGGGGTTGGTAGGCATAAACTGCGAAGTCATCACTGACCCAACGCTTCGGTATACGAAGTGCGACTTGCAAGACAATAAATACCTGTCGCGGGCAAAACAGTAGGCTTGAATACCATACAGTGCAAGTGCAGAGTACGGTGTGGCCTCACCAACCTTTTGCCATGATACCCAATAAGAAGAGGGTAAAGTAGCTAAGAATAGTGGCTGTATTACCAAACATACTATAAATGGAATTCGAATATACCCCTTAGAGTCTGTAAGTCATGCGGATTGAATGACTGCGATGCCGCGCGAGGAGCCCTAAACCTAACTGTTTTAGATCACAGAATACAAGCAAGAGCATCGTTTGTATAAGTCCTTTTTCTCACAGGTACACATTCCGATGTATTTTCAATAGACCAGGCTCTTGGCGATCAATAAATCAATGCCTACAGTTCTATTTTTATCTGTTCCTCTATCACGTTTACACCGATATGAGTCTGGTTACCTTGCTTATGCGTAGTTGTTTACATTATATATGCGAACCCCTATGGATACAGTATTAGTGGTTGCATCGCATTATTTAGTTAGGAACAGAGTATGAGATGTTTCGATTAGAGGTACTTTTCGATCCCATAGTATTGAAATCGAGGCTATAAAAAGGTAGGTATCATGACGAGCAAGAGCTATGTTCTTCTTGCTGTAAGAAAGAGAATTAGGTACCTACCTACGTGGAGCTTGATTTTGGTAAAAAGGGGAGAGGAAGGATAGATAGGTCAATATACCGGTATATATCATATGTTAGCCTATATTTACACTTCTTACATTAAAACATAACATGTTCTTTTCCAACTCAAAAGTCAGTTCGCGATAATGAAGGGTTAAAGCTTTTGCATTTTCGTATCTTGTGCAAAAAAGCAGCAAATATATATACCTAGGTACCTTTACTAAAAAGGATGTAATTAAATATTTCGTAGGGAGAAGTTATGTTATACCTATTATAAAGACTTTGAAGTTTAATAGGGACTTTTGATATCCGTTATAATAAGATGCGTAGTTGATTCCCTCCTTAATACCTTTATTAGGAGTATGGAATGATTGGCTTATAACATGAATGAATTGCTACCCCTATTTTATATAGGTACCTACCTAGCTAATAGTAAACTGACCCTCGTTACAACTTATTATATCGGATATATCCATATTCAGGCGTGATTTAGAGTGAAAATCTATAAGAGGTATCAGTGATAGCACTATAACATGGTAAAGGAATACTACTTAGGTAGTTGATATTGTACTTTGTGTAAAAGAGAGACTAGTGACGTAGATGGGGGTTATTTCAATAGCAGGACTACTGCATATGACGTAAGTACTTATTTAAATGGTGAGCTTACGTTCTGTTATCGTTAATTATAACCATAACATTCCCATATTATACTACAATATGGCGTTCATGTTCCAGAAAGCCAACACATTTTTGGGCGGCAATGATGAGGAGGGAAATGATAATAAGGAGCATGCCCAAAAGGACGAGTCGTTGATGACGGTTCTAGAGACGGATGAGGATCGTGGTGCACTCACGATTCTCATCTCTAATATCACAGAATTCATGCGCAAACGCCTCATCGCCACTTTTGATCCTGCGGAAATAGACCCCCAAAGAGTTCCTCCCTTAACAACTCATCAAGACGATGATAAGCCTAACCCGGAGAAGCTAGAGAGTGCTAGAGCAGGCGATCATGAGCAAAGTATACTAGAGAAACAAAAGACCAAGTCAACCAAACCTGAGGATGAGGTTAGCGAAGAGGAAACGATTGCGTTAAAAACTCATGCGATGGCATTTTTCGATAGCTGGAGGGATAGTGTCATTTTGCGAGTTGGAGAAGTCGTCAACTCCAGGAAAACCGCCAAATATCAGTCGAAGCAAGCAAGGCCAGAGCTTGCACGACCACATCTTGAACCAGATTCGGAGGGTATTAATACAGACGAGCACGAAGACGTAATTACCAAGGAGATGCAGAAACTGTACCCCCCCATCAAGACTTTGCTATGCAAGTTACCAAGGGAGACGAGGATACTGATAATTCACTCGGTTTTTCTACTCCTGTTAAGCCTAGAGCATTATAATGCATATTCCCGGATCTTATTGTTGTATTTGACCACAAGCTTAGGTCTGCCAACTATAGTGCTTTCGGAAGACGAAAAGAAGGTGGCTCATGGCCTCTTGACAGCGGCTGAGAAGATGTCGGCCGAGGAGGAGACGAAGAAGATAGCGGACGAGAATCGCACCGCTCGTAGATGGAAGATGGGGATAGCTGGAGTCGCGGGCGCCGCTCTCATCGGCATCACCGGCGGGCTGGCGGCGCCCTTTTTGGCTTCCGGTGTCGGTACCGTTCTAGGTGGAATCGGACTCGGGGCCACCGCTACGGCAGGTTATCTTGGGACGTTGGCTGGAAGTAGCTTGCTGGTTGGAGGGTTATTTGGAGCTTACGGCGCAAAGATGACGAGCAAGGCTAGTGAGTAACCCGCCCTACACTGGCATAATATCGATTCATCTATAAGTCTACTTGAAGCCTATAAAATATGGAACGTATCTAGTAGCTCGCCTATACATTTGAATGGGCTTATAATGGAATTTACTTACTTACACCAAGCTTTACAGTGGAGCAATATACTAGAGATGTGGAAGACTTCGCATTCGTCCCTATCGAAAAGTCTGGGGAGAGCGAAATGGAAGCCCGTCGTCTGCGAGTCGCCATCGGCGTATCTGGCTGGTTGGGCGATAAAGACGAGGTGGTGAAGCCTTGGAGATGTATAGGGTCAAGTCAAGAATCATTTGCTCTTCGCTTCGAGCTTCAAGCTCTGTTAGATCTGGGCAACGCGCTCAATACCCTGGTCACCTCAGCCGCGTGGTCTTACGCTAAGTCTGAGGTCATTAAACGCACTGTCTTTGTTGCCCTGTCCGCTGGCCTGTGGCCGCTAACCCTACTAGTACGTATGAAGGTCTTCTACACTACGGAGCGCACGTTGGCGGGTTATACCCCCCCTAAATAGCCTAACGATCGCTTTATTTCATTACCCCTTAACGAGTTCCGTTCTTATCCAAAAAGAAAGACTTCTGGCTGTATTATATCGCGCTAACGTATGTGTAGAAAGCTAGTCATATCATCGATAACCCGTGGAGTATCGCCCACCAACGTGCTCAGAAGGCCGGCGAAGTCCTGGCGGACGCACTCATCAACAAAACGCAAGGCGAACGACCTGTCACGCTTATCGGATATTCCCTACATTCGGACCGTCGTTGTCGGAAGGGTAGTAAACGGGTATAGCGCAAGCGACTATACCCTCGCGTTCCTATACAGGAGTAGCAGTATCCAGTTTGGCGTTGCCGGGTTACAACCCGTGCTCGACGTCCAAGGCGTCGAGAATGTTGACGTTGGCGATCTAGTCAAAAACCACACGTTATACCGGCACGCCACAGCTCCGATCCTGAAACGCATCGGCTTCGAGGATCTTGACTTGGAGGATACTGCGCAGGAAGAACACAAGCTGTCAGAGCAGAGGAGGGAAGACGAGAGACGAGAAGCTGCTGAAGACGTCATTGAGGAGTCCAGAACAAGCGATATTCAACATGTTGATGATAAGGGCGTCGATAGAATATAACTGAGTAGGTAGGTATTGAATAGGACAATACGTCAATTTCAACAAAAGGCTACCTCCTAACTCCCTAGTAAAATAAGAAAAACCATACTTAAGCCAGCAACCTGAGTTGGGGGCTAATGGCAGTGTAAGAAAAGAGCAGTGAAACTACAGAGACATTTGACATATCGAGAGAATGAAATCTATGTACATCTAGGCGTTATTTAGAACTCTTGTAAACATGAGATACTTTATGAAGTAGTGATATCTATCCCTTGATATCACACCGTAGCTACTGGTATGAGCAAAAGGTATATTGGCCTTACCTTACCTTTAACTGCTGAATATTAAGTAACTCCTCCTTTTGGGATGTAGTTGAAGGATACGTATACGGCAGCTTACATTTATGCAATGAATAACCCAATAAACTACCTAGGAATTAAGCCTTTTATAACGGACCATACATGCTAAGATTCCTACCTACCGGTATCGTATTTATAACTCAAACCCCCTATCATTGCTACAGTGATCTTGTGAGAGCTCTCCATACCTCCGATGTACCTCATTAATGGTGTCCTGGTTTATTCTAGCCCTACCTGGCAGGCAGCATTTATGTGATCGTTGCCTGCGGATACAAGGAGAGGTTAATTTGGACGAAGAGAACTTGATATACAGTAAAATCCCCTGTTATAGTATCACTAAAACTAGCTTATGAGAATTAATGGATGATTGACGGTTTCTAGCTTCTTCCTGGCGACGATGGCGAACAGAAGTTACCTAGCCTTGAGCTACTCGCCATGATTTGGAAGAATGGCGGCTTCCAAGGATATGTCGATGTTCTAAGACATGTTCTCGATTTAATAAACATATTACCTCTGAGAGTCTACCACGGCGTATCACTTCCACATACTATCTCCGAGCCCGAGCGTCGAGTTCAGGTTCGCTCCTCACGATTATGAAAATACCTACCTACACAAAAGTTGTGTCCCTAAATAGGAGGCCATCGGCATCGGCATCAATGGATTCTGAATCCCGGAAACCCACCTTCTGGATCTATTATTTCCGCGTACGTAGTAGTCCGGTGGTCGAGAACCTAAGCGTCTGACTGTGCGTATAGCTCATGCAGCCATGCGGCATCCAGGGAGGATCGAATTCCGTGGCGGGATAGCTGAGCTCTAGCCCCTAGAGATCTTCTCTATGTAAGCTACGCGCTAGCGACGGTGATCGCTATAGGACGTGCTTGGATAAGTTCCTTCCGGGAGCAGAGTCTGTTGGCATGCCGGCTGGCGTCAGCCAGATAAAGTGTTGGCGTGTCTATGCGGATCTATAGACAGGAGTACCGGGTTTCCTTTCTTGAAAAGCAAAGGCGTAAGATGGAGCGGGAAGTCTGCTATGTTAATGGAAACTTGACTTCTGCTTCCTTATCGCGGAAGGTATTCTCAATGTCCCATGCGTCATCGCTACTCGCTGGAGGAAAGTGGGCATACTTACCGTACTGGGTGGGTGTCAGCTAGATGCCAAATTTTCATCATCTAGGTCTATGTATCCGTTTTAAAAAGATCATGGCTACCTAATAAGGCACTTATTGAAGCCCTCTTAGAGCAACTCATCTTTTATGTTTACCTACCTGTTAGGAGGTATGTACAACTAGACCGCGAATGATGAATCCTCATGGACATTTTCTTAGTTTGATTTATCATCTTGTGTGAGAGATACCTCTTGACCTTCTCCAGTTCGTATCGGTGATGCGTCATTATGTTCTCAAAGGGATTCCCTAGCTGGGAGCATCTTCGTACCTGATGACTGACCGGATTTCGCGGTTTCCGAGGACGACTATGGGATTGTGAACTCTGAGTGGCAGATGCATGAGGGCATCAGATATAGGTATCCTAGGTCTACCATGTCATAGCATTTCCATATTAGCGGACTCTTCTTAACCCTGTGACGCTCATTAGATCGACGACTTGACCGACTAAGCTCGCTGAGGATCTTGCGATTTAGTCACCGAGGAAATATCTGAGTCCTACTATTAGCGTAAAAGCTGCGTTTGCAAATCAAGCGTCTAGGTATCTCGTAGGCAGCACTTCATCGTGCTGACGCTCTGTATCATTCTAGGGTTGAATTGAAACTCGTGGCGTATCTGACTTAATACAACAACATTCATGATATACGTTGTTGGTAAGATATCCTACAGAAGGTAGACTTGTGGGAGACAAATTCACATCATAGGTAGGTAACCATACATCTTACTCTAGCAATTAGAATAACAAATTCTATGTTTTAAATAAAATCGTAGATCTATTTAACTGATTAGGTAATTATGGATATAGAGGTGCATGCACCAGACGTAGTATACCTGATTTTGGTACTTGATTCGATAGACACGACATCGTAAGTTTATCATCAGCACGAAAACCAAATGAATTGATCAAGAAGTCTTTCTGTAAGCTTTCGTTTTGGACCGGAGTCCATGGCATTTCGATGATCGACTGTATAGTAAACTGGGAGTTACCTACCTAGCCCCTATTGTTAGAATGGAGAGATAAATGTTAGAATTAGATTTATAACACGGGATTGAAAACTAGGACCTGGCAATGAATAAAAATAGCGTAGCCAATGAAATAACTTGATTATTGAACCATGTAGAAAATAAGCAAGTCGTCATTAAATAACGAATCGACTCAATCAAGCACGAGTCAAGAAGAAACCCATTGATAATATAGAAGTAAGTATTGTTCAAATATCATCGAACTAACTACTACGAAGTATATGTTTTTAGGTAACTAATGAATAACGAACGAGGACTCTGACAGACTATCTAATCCTTGAGAAAAGAGGTACGATATATGAAAAGTTCATAATATAGGTACCTAGGTCCTAGGTAGGTATCCAGATTCCGGGTGCCAACTACCTATTTTACTTAGTTTTCTACCTGGGTTCTCAGTGAGTTACTATCAAGGTCTATTTCCGGCTTCCTGCGTCGGATTTGAATCTTCGATGCTTGGTGGATGCGACGGGCGGCCTCGAACATCTGCGCTTCCGGCCTGCCTTCGTTCGGCACGAACCTCCAGTCGTACTTGAGGAGCATATGGCACAGCGCAATCTTCAATTCATTCGAAGCGAAGAACCTTCCCGGACAAGCGTGTTTTCCGTGGCCGAATACGGTCTTGAGTATAAGTTAGCAGTTATTTCTAAGTCTTTAAACGGAGTATATGACCGGAATTCAAAGCGAGCAAAGACCCCTTTTTCTACCCAGATCGAAAAAATCCGAATGCCGAAATTAAATTGGAGAAGAGAACCACATACATGATTTGCACTAGTTGTAACGAACTGCCAGCCATTCTCATGGCCGGGCTGTTGCCTCAATTTGTAGAAGCGGGCGGCATCGTATTTCTCGGGCTCATGGTAGATCGCCGGGTCCATGAAATTGGTCAACACCTTGACGCGGCTGTCCTTTGGCAACACGGTGCCATCAGACAGTTTCACATCGCTCTCTACGTATCGATCCATAGTAGCTAGTTCTCATCTTTAGCTCGGTTCATGATCAAAGTAGTGGTGGTGGAACATACTCCCACCCATCGGCCTGAACCGCTGTCCCTCTTTGAGGAAGCTATCCATTAACTTGAGCTTGGATAGGGAGGTCTTTGCCCATCCATATTTGCCGATGACCTCGATGATCTCTTGTCGAAGCTGGTCAGCTACATCCGGGTATTCGCAGATGTCAAACAGCGCAGCACAGCTGGTCTCCGCAGTCGTATGGATGGCGGCCATCGTTAGCGAAAGCTGGATGGCCGTGTAGTCGATATCCTGGCCCCGGCTCATTTCGTATACCCAGCCAATCGTGTCCGAAACTCTGGAGCTCTTCTCACCCGCCGCGATTGCCGCGTCTACTACGGCTTTACGGCGCTCTACCTCGGGATTTATGAGCTTGTTCGCATCTCTCACAGCTTGCCGCAAGGATTTGGTCTGGGGAATTAGAAAATATGCGAAAGGACGCAGCACGGGGGGAAAAGACCTCATAACGCGCGACGCCATGAACACGTTGACGGTGTATGTTTTCGCGATGTCGAGCCATCTTCGGTTCCGGCACAGCTCCCTTCCTAAGAAAACTCTTGACGAGAGTCGAGCAACAAGCTCAAGCATGTCACTCCTGATAAGCCTGGTGGTCCATTCCTCATCATCGCCAAAGATATCGTGAAGTGACGAGATCGTTTCGTCCACGAGGTCACCCGTGACCAAGCCCAGAGACTGGGTTAGCTTCGTTCGTATCGTGTCGGCGACTAGGCTGTCGGCACTTAGACTTTGGCGGGGGGCCTCAAAACCCGGGTAGCCCACCATGAAGTCCTGAGATCATTAGCAATCCTGAGACATGCACAATGACATGAGTGATATAGAAAGTACTTTAGCGAATGTCTTATTAAAATCTAACGAAGGGTGATTGCGCAATTCGTCAGCGAACTTATTCGGCAGGACGAGCTTCGGGCCTGTTCCGGTCATGATCTGAAATGGCCCAGAGCACTGCAAGCGATCTGTTAGTAACAGTCCACTGAACAGCATACGCGTCTACCTGGGTATTCATACTCTTCGCATGCCTTCAGCCAGAGTTTCCCAGCCTCGCAATATCCAACTCTTTCTCGCACTGAGGCCATCGACAGAAATGACTGGAAACTCAGCGAGGGGTCGCTCCGTGGTGATGAACGAATATATGGCACCGACTACGAGTGATATAACGATCACTTGAAGGGGTAGAGGTATCGCCTCGGGGAAAACGCGTTGAATAACGTCCATGTCGACACAGTCTTTCACCTACAATATGATATTGTAAGGTTGAGAGTATACATGACTCAACATAGGCTAAAGTAAAGACTAAGAGTTGCTTATATACCTCTCATTTACCTCATTACGGGTATAAAGTAGAGCGAAATGTACAGTAGTACTATGGATGACGATCCACCCCCTTGCCCCTCGGCCTTCATTCAGCGAATGCTGGCGCGGCGTCCTTACAGACCCCGTAATCCGTAAGACCGTGCGATCAGTAATACAGATGTAGTAAACAGCATCAGTCAACCCCGTACTATATAACCCCGCATGAAGCGACACCTACCCTCTATGTGTCATTATTCGATTTCCAGGAATCAGAACAAGACCAATCATGCTTTCTTATACATGCGAGTACGGATACGAAGAATGATTGCATAAACTGAACACGGCTATTTTATCGCCCGATGAAGGTCTCGCTTAGAGTAACAGGTTGCAGGCTACGAACTCCAACGTATCACAAATAAAGATCGATCGATTGGGAAACAGGAATGGAACGCCTCGACCCGTCCCCTTCGTCGGTAACGACGTCTGTGCTTGTAGGCGAACGAATTAGTCAAAAGCAAGCTTATCCCGACTACCTCTTACCTCGTACCTCATATAAACCTCATATGGACTACAGTACAGTATTACAAGACTATACTCTGTCAATCGACCCCCAACCCACGAATATATACTCAGATATTAAAAAACGTGACTAGAAAAATAGGCTATCCAGTAGGCTATGTCTGTGCTATCCCATGGACTATACGCTTCTTTAAATGAACGGTACCTAATCTTATACATATACAGCGCATGGATGAATTATACAATTAGATACTTGCACATATAATCGATTTCAAGGCTAATAAGTAGAAGAAAGAGTAAATTTGCAAAACTACTCCGTACCTACTTTAAATTATATGTTGGTTTGGAGCTCAAAGTGCCATGGAATGTGGTATATAACACAGAATAAGATATCGCTATTAAAAAAACAGGTACCTACCTAATTGAGCCTGTATAAGGAACGACGTTGGCCGGGGACATGACTTACATGACAACCAATGTTAGCAAATGATGGTAGTTGGTTAAGATTTCTATTATATTTCTCAACTCATTAAAATTATACTCTTCCAAAAATGCTTCGTTCATTAGATATTCACCTAATAAGCGGAGATATTCAACTATTTGTTCGATAGGTGAGCTAGACGAAAAAGAAAAAGATACAAAAAAACGGCTTCATCTCAACGAACGTATTAATAATTCAGCCAAAGCGTACCTCATACACTATTATTACATGTACGTCAAAATAACCTTGACTTACATGAGAGCCCATGTGGGGACGTATCGAATCGTAAGCGAGCCGAGACGACGCATTAAAGGGGCACAGCTGCTAGCTCGTCAGGGTTCAAGCTCACCAACGTACATAATCTTCTTTTTCGTCAACCTTTCCGTCGCCGCATGATAGAGTCGCGAAATCTAACTGATCTCGGTCGCGCAAATTTCCAGTGTCGAAGATTCTGATAACATGGATTTTCTGTTTGAAAGAGGGGGGCGTGACACTGTTCTGAGTTATAATTTGTCTGACTTATACAAGATTTTGGTCCCATTCCGATCTCCCGGTGATCCCTACCGCACTGTTAAATGAATTGACCCCTTGGAATCAGTGAGTCATGATAATTATAACGATAACGATGATAATTACGATAACATTTCTGGAAGTATAGCGAATGAGAGCTAGTATCTGCTTAGATACCTGTATACCTAATAAGAGGTACCTACTTCATAGTCCTGGTCTTCAACGCGCGACCATGGTCCATGGTGTATGGGGCCTTCCGAGTACCCGGAGACGGACAGAGGAGGCAGGCCTTCGCGTGACGAAGGAGAAAGAGCTTCTTTGGACGAACCATGTAAACTTGGATTACTGCTGACCTATGACTCGCTGATCGCGACGAGGAAGGATCACGGTAGGCTACACTGCACTTTATCGTTTGGTTCCACGATTTACGCCAGCTCATCCTTCTTATGACACTACTAATGCTATATTCTTAAAGAAAAGCTGATAACAACATGACACCAGACATCCTCTTGGTAAATTTAATTATCTCGCTTTTCTTCTAAAAGCTGTCAAGATATTAAACACCTGTAATTCTATGCTAAATCTCAAGAAGCGATTATTAGGTACCTGTCAGACATATCTTGACGTCAAATCAAGCGAAGCTAAACAACAGGGAAGTATATTACTACCTGGTATGTAATTATATCCGAGCATTCTCGGGGAAACATTCGAGTTACATCCGGAACGATGAGGTGATGTTGGTATTAACTATAGGACCCCTACCTGCTTCTTAACCACCTACCTACTTAGTCGAGCGAGTTGATCCTACGACATTGGGGCTCCGGCATGAGGTTCTCAGTTACCAACTTCAAAACATTCGAGGCAACTTGATTGTCTACCATATAGAGCCGTGCATTATTAATATCTTGACGCAATGTGCCTGACAAACGCTTAGCTAAATTACGCCGGTCTTATAAAGGTGTATACTTACCTTCCCCCCTCCATTCCTTTTTCGTGCAATAGCATGCTGAGGCGGTCAACGAGAGCATGGTGTACACCAAGAAGCAAACGTCTCGGAGTACTCGGCTACCTACTCGAGAAATATATCAACCCATCTGGCTACCTATTCAGGTATTCGTCTACAATTAAGATATGGTCATGTTATCCACTTCACTATAGTGCATCAGAAAGGAAGAGTCGAGAGTGGGAAGTTGTCCTTGCCATCCGTCCATCTCTTAGGCTATCGATATTAGCCTATCAAGGTACCAGATATATTCTAGCTGACCAGAGGGCTAACTTCTTCCTAACCTACAACTCTAGGAGCCCCGGGGAGCTTTATGTGTACCTGGTGGCCCTAACTGGAACCTTGTCTTTACGATGGCTACATGTTAAGTTTAGCCGTACTGATCTGAGCTATAATAGCGTGGTGATGTTTTCATCGGTACCTATCTTAAGAATGAGTTCCCTGCAGTAACTTGAGGCATGACGAGACATACTCGATATATTATTACCAGGTAGATAGTAAAATGGATCAAAGTCCTCATAGTCATATTTGATATCTCAGTCAAATTCATTTTCGTGACCCCGAGATATTCTTTGCGAATTCCGTGTTAGCTTACGGATTATACTGAATTGCCTCTCTCCAAATATGATTTTATATTCACGGACTAGGATCGCAGCCGCAAATCATCCAGTTAAGATGGCGAGTACCGAGTCGAAAGATGCCGAGCTGCCATACTGGTGAGTGATGAACGACTTGTTAGACATAGTTGATATATGATTACCACTTAAATGCAACCCGATTTCGGGCCGAAACCGCTGTAATCGCTGACTTATAGTATCTACTAAATAGCGTCTAGCTGATGAATTTTGTGGAAGGAATGGTTGCCTATATAATAGCAGGGGGTATTACATGCTCGCTGATATTTAACTTGTCGTTGGTCCCATTGTGTAACGGACTCGGTTTTCCTCTTCAGGCTTATCATCCTTCTCCAACTAGTCATCCTCCTCTACGTCGTCATCATCACCGTCATCGTCATCATCGTCGTCGTCGTCTTCGGAACTTGTTCCCGAGCCCTCGCTCTCACCCTCAGAACCAGGGTCATAATCTTCTTCATCTTCGTCCTCCTCGTCCTGTAACTGCTGCTCGGCTTCCATCTGGGCCCTTTCTAGTTCGGTCATACCATCTTCACCAGCATGGCCATTAGCATCCTCTCCTTCGTCGTCTGCATCTTTCTTGTTCTTAGCATTTTCGGCTAGTTCTCTCTTCGCTTTTCGTTGGTCTGCCAGGCTCCGATCTTGGAGTTTGTGCCGTGAGACGTAATCCTCGTTGATACCTCTGTAGTCTTCCTGATCAAGCATAGCAAACTCGATTTCTTCAGTTGCATCATCGTTGCCATTATCCCCGGTGAACACCTCAACGACCATATTGAAAGTCCGTTGCAAGACGTTTGTGTAGCTGATGGCGGCGATTCTATCTAACGGTAAGAACAATAGGGGTTTTTTGAAGCCCCATAAAATTCCACTTTCCAGAAAAAATAAGTAACCATCCTTAGAACCTCTGAATGCTTTGACATGGACCGCTGGCTCCTTCGGCCGATGAGGCTGCCGGGCTTGGCTGTGAAACTTTGTTGGATCTGCTGCGATTATTTGTACCTCATTTTTAGCCGCCTGGAGACATTTGTTTAAGCCCCAATGGAACAAGGTGGTGTAGGAATCGGAAACGGCAGAAGCAGCACCGGCATTTGGGCCGCCAATCGACCCTGGTTTGGGTGCACCAGCTGAGACGGTGAAGACCAAGGGGTCTTCCGTCGGGGTGCCTGGCTTCGCCAGAGAGTAGGAGTTTCGAGGTAACAAGATATAGTTATGCTGAACCTGGGCTTTTTCGGGCACAGGAAGGTAGAAAGCATGCTCTATACGATGGTGAGTATTTGCATCGGGTGATAACGTCGTTTGAAATACATACCAATGTCCTTCCACGCATATGTGATGCCGGATGCAGGTGTAGTCGTACCAGGGACACGGGCATATAAGTGTTTAGGAGTGAAGCACAACTCGAATTTCTTTCGTTGGGGAATGGAGACGGATATGTCCTTAATTTCTAGTAAGATGTTCTCGCTAGATACATCCTCGGTCGTGGTTGGTGTTGTGGCTTGGGGTGTGTTCCCGTTTTGAGAAGACTCGATGTCGACTCGACGCCGTTTAAGCGAGGACCCCGATGATTGGTCGCCGATCTGCTCATACACAAAATCTGCAATAGTGTTGAACAATCGAATTCTTGAGGGGGAATCTATATAATTCGGTTAATACCGATGAGTATGGATTATATTAAGACTGAAATATACCGGCAGCCTTGCGGATATCTGCTATGATGTCTGGTCGCGACTTGAATACAGAATCCAGTTTTTGAATGTCAAGTTTACCTGCCATGGCGTCGGATATGACTCGGGACTATTACCCTGAGATGCAGGGTTAGAAGAGAGAAAGATATCGATAACAAGTCTAGGTATAGTTGCGTCAGATATTTAATCGTAAAATATTTTGATATACGCGAAGTCCAGAATGTTGGTGATACGGAAAAGTTGACATAACAATTTCAAAGTTAGGTACCTTGAAAGGATTAGATAATGTTGGCTTGCATTAGATTAGATTTCATGCCTACCTAGTACCCTTTCGGTACGTACTCCGTATACACGCTATATGTACTTAAAAGTAACCAACCACTTTGCACTTTGCACTTGGCACTTGCATGTCAGGTAGTGTATGTTTTGGAAATGACGTGTGGATAGGGGCTATTGTTTTGTTAGGACTGGCATTATCTAGCGCCATATACGCCACATATAATGTGTGGCGTTCAAACGTTAAATGATATAAATTATATAATCATATATGACGTATGTATCCGAGCTCAATGATATTCAATGTCAAGACTCAAGTTTTCAACCAACATAACATTTTACACTATAATTATATGAGTACCTCCTAAGTATATTTTATAAGATTATCCATGGGATCTATGGCTTAAGAAATCGACATGCATTAAGCAGGGGCATAGATACTGTACATTACATCGACAACAACTTAAAATATACCTGCTTTTGTTTACGACCTCCCCTCCTTAGGAATAAGGAGGTTATTATCGTCTATAATCGTAGTTAAAGCAGAATGGCGAAGCTATCTTTCTCAGAGCTAGACCTACTTACTGTCAACATCTACGATAAATCCCTAGCCCCGGTTCACTCCGAATATGATCTCGAGGATGTTCCCGTCTAGATGCTAATCATGAAGCACACTACTGGACATGCAGCTATAAATAAGGACTTCCTCATGGACATGTTCCTCTGCATACAGAGACCCTAGCTATCCCTCCCATAGCTAAATACCCAGCCTTTCGTTGGCGCCCATAAACTCAGGCTGAACGAGGAATATTTTCTTACTGAACTAAAATTTCTCCCTGACACCGCTTGGACTGAGATACCGCATCTTCACTTATTCAACTGAAATATACATATCCAGGTTTCATAAGACGTCCCTAGTATTGACGGTTTTCAGATTTTTGGTGTCGAACACCATAAATATCATCTTCTCTCGATCAGTTACCACGTCTATCAGATACGCTTTAAGCACATCTCTTTATTCGTCCCATACGTGGATCTGGGTGCGCTCGCAGCAGACAGATGCTAAACCAAGGCACAACGAGCCTATGCGACAGCTCAAATATTGCATAACCTACGACAGCTTTATCAGTGACTTCGAGGTCTTTGCAGATGTGCCAGGATTGTAGTGAAGCTTTGAAGGTCGTGAAATACATGGTTACCGAGAAGTTCATGAGAAACATAAGTGGTGGACAAAGGTAAGAAATTAAGAATATAGGGTCATCCATGGCGATTTTTGGACTTAGTGGCCGAACGGGACAAATTTCTAGTCAACCACGAAAAGCTGAGACACCTCCGTAGGCTACTAAGTCTCCGAGATGGGAAGAATAGGAGCCCTTACTCCCACGTCCTAGCACTGCTCGAAGTATGACTAAAGAGAGAATAGGGGAGATAGGATGAATTTCCTTCCTCGTATATGACATTGGCCAGACTATCAGCAAAGTCTACGAGCTAAAGGACTTCGACGACGTTAATTCTGATTTGTAGGCCATAGGCGTCTTCATCAACAGTTACGGCACCGTGACCGAAGACACGGCTTGCCACGCTGACATATATATAGATGCAGGTTTGAAGGGGAAGCACGAAGAAAAATGGATAGGCTCAAGACTAGTGCACTAGTTGACTATTTAGGGGGCGGTTCGACCATCTCTATCCACTAGAGTTCCTATATTTCGGGTCTCCAGTGCATGAATATGGAATGCGTACCTATCTAGTATCACCCTATAATTACAAAGAAAGAGTTAGTTGAGACGATCATTATGTAGCATTTCACCTACCGACCTCAGTCTACCTATCTTTGACACGTATTTTCGCTCAAGTCGACCGTTGAAGAGGGGGCTACAGGAAGTTTCACTCGTCTAAGACTATACGTAGCTTCTTATGAGAATCGATTTCCATGACAGGAATCATGTCCTGTTTCATCAGATTTGGCATGGTCTATCTATTACGCAGTATAGAGTATACTCTCCACGCCACGTATGAGATACTACGAAGGGCTATGACTTGTTAATAAGCTACCTAATTTACATCTCCAGGAACTATACACATTGGCTTACTCGTAAATTACCCTACAGAGGTCCCTTACTTTACCATGTTCTCCTATCATCGTCTCTTCTACCTACACGGCCAGTATTACTCCCTGATGATAGGGTCGGGTAGGCCGGCGCTGGGGTGCTGGTGCTAAGCAGCTAGAGTAATGCGTACGAGGTACTGCTCCTAAGTCTGGGTACATAGGTAGCTAGTGAGTCACGTACATGGTAGGAATAGACGATTTCCTTATATCTCGTGAGGCAACGGCCGGACCGGAGGATTTCTTATATCTTTCTATGGAGGTACTTCAGAGGTCTATACGTGTCATTGTTGCGCGCTGGAAGGACAGGAATTTGTACTTAAATTTCCCTAACGACGTGAACAAATACTACTCCTACAGCTAGCACTACTCGAGATATAATATACATTATGTACTTGATATATCAAGTCAGTGCCATTGTGAAATAAATCTACCTAACGTACCTTACCTGGTAGGAAATTGACTCTTCACATTTAAGGCTAGTATCTTAAAATGATACAATGTTATACTATCCCGCTTCAGGGAATGAAGTATCTTACCCCGTTATAGACATCTAGTAATATATGAAAAGACATTGCAAAGCCTGATATGCTCAAAGTAGGGTTAGAAGTTTAAAATGTTTCTTGATAGCCTAGGTACCTTAGCAATGTAAAAAGCCATCTGAATTATGAAAATTTCAAGAAATGAGGTCAAGTCTTTATTTTAGGGGGTGTCTTTTAAGAGTAAACTACGCTTCTGCTTAGACGTTCAAGTTCAAACTAGAAGGTACCTAACTTATTAGCATTAATAACTGTTCGATAAGGGACCACATGGCCAAAAGATAACTTGTACAGTATACGTTAAGGGTACCGAAGGTATCCTTAACTATATACAACAATAACTAAAGGATAAAACCATCGCCTTGCTTTAGATATTAGTAACAAATAATAAAGCTGTTTCAGTTTCCAGGTATGAATCATAATAGAACGGATTATGGCATGATAGTGACCTCGTTGATGCTAAAAATTAGGAAATTTAATTGGGGAACAAGCAACGGTAACAAGGTACCCCGGATCCGACGTTTCGTTTGGATGTGGATGTTAGATGGTGGGGCAGGGATATCCATGCTACGTTCTGATTATATAATGTATTATTAAGCTCCGATTTTAACAATGTACGGGAAATTGAGAAATTGAGAAACTAAGAATTCTTTCCCGGCATTTGGCTTCTCCTATATCCATGAATCAAGCTACGTACTTTTCCAACCTTTCTTTGGGGTAAGAAGATTTACAATAATGTCTTTCCCGAATATATGGCACCATCGGAAGGTCGCCGATACTTCGGCCAAAGCCTGCGACATATGCTTTAAACCTAGCACCAGCGTACTCATCACTCCCGAGAACAAGGTATGTTTCCGTTCTCCATCGTGAAGCTGTAAGTGCTCCAACCTCATGTCCATAATAATAGGATTTCTTTTATGTATGCCCTAGCCATCTCAAGGATAGGGGCTTTTGTTCCCCTATCGTTGACCAGGCTGCCGTCGCTGCTAGGAGGAAGAAGGAAATGGACGATGAGCTCGAACGGGCTAAGAAGGAGTATGATGAGAGACAACAGAAGAAGAAGGAGAAGGACTCAAAAAATGCCGACGGGAAGGAAGAAAATAAGAAGGATAGTGAAGAAAAGGATACGAAAGAACCCGAGAAGAAGCAGGATGAACCAACCCTAATCGACAAGGTACTTATGCTTCTGGTCTATGCTCAAATCAATGTCGACTTACACATATAGGAAAAGGCAAACGATAAGACCCTACAAAAAGCAGATGAAGAACAAAGAGTGTTTTCCTTACAGAGGTTTTTAATTATTCCATTCCCCATCCCCCTCCCCTCTTCACACGGATCGTTGTTGCTGATCGACGTGTAGGGCCTTCTACCAGCAACGGCTAGACAAGAAACGCCAAGCAGAGATGACGAGAAGAAATCGGGAGCGTTTGAGCAACCCTAATTATTTTCCGTCCGTCCCCAAGGATTTGCCTTAAGAGGCAAATTATACATGCATAGAGTAGTTCTCAGCACAGCAAGCAATACACAGCGAGTAATGCATATGTGCTCAATGTTGTCTAAGCTTGTTAAACCACGATGCTATCCTAATCTATTTCTAGCCTGTACTCCTATCATGCTCTCAGACATACATATAAGCCAATGAGGGCCACTGTGCTACGCAAGAAGAGGAAGGGAGATGCCCATTACTTTGTATAGCAACTTTTATCAGATTGTGCTCTGGTATCGAAGAGTTACCACACTGGTGGCCCAAGTACCCTAGAGGTCATTAGTACTTCGAGGTTTCTTGGTCGCTGGCTTAATTGGTGTGACAAACCGAATTCGTCGCATCTTGGTTCGGCATACTGCTGCGGCACACTGCGGCAAAGCATGTTACCTTCCACCGATACCCCAGTGCCCTTATATAGTGACACCGTCTCGTCAACTTTACCGCATTTGCCTAGTTCCGTTTAAATTTTCAGATGGCTTAATTTTCCAAGGAGTGGGCAAATTTATGGGCAACTCAGCGTACCAGAAGCTGTTGGCATTTCATAAGACTGACGACTCTTTCCTGTGAGCGAGAATTAACTCGAAATGATATCTATCATCCAACTCTCCCCATCCTCGGCTTAGGATGCCGATATATGTTTTACAACCTTTGTTTTCGCAGCCTGGTACCACCAGTACTTCACACGCAGTTGGCCATAAGGACTGCACAAACCATTGGTGTCTCTCTACTCTAGTCACCAACTTCATCATTTCTGCAGCCTGCTGCAAGAATATTAGTGCTTACAATGCATCGACAACGCACTGCGCCAGGTCTGATGATGTCTTCCGAGCGATGAGGCAGTGGACGCCGTAGCACACAACTCCTGTAAATGGTTGATCTGCTGGGTATCTCCCGCATTCTTGTGATCTGATGCATTGTTAATGCAACCAATACATAACAACAGGGTCACGAGAATATACTGGCTGCAGTCGCGTCTGGAGAACTGTAGTACTCGTTTCTAGAATGAAGTCGACTCCCGGCCCAGACATCACCATCTTGGAGGGGTTCACTCTATCCCACCAGACAGCGTATATCTACACCGTTTCAAGAAACTCTTTCGAGGCCGCAGACGAAGTAACGCTCAGTCTGCGGCTTAAGCTCGGGACGCACTTCGGCCATACTTGAGCTTTCTCCGAGCGAGGAAACATACCAAGGTACATTTCAGTGTCAGCCTTACGATGGGTAGCACGAAACACTTAGGTGTCTCCTCCCCATCGAACGTTATCCGTCTCTGACGTGCCATATCATGAAAATCCAATCCAAACTTCTACGGCGACCGGCCACGTCGATTCACGTGTAACCAGACACATCAATATACTTGCTGCAATATGTAACATATAGTTTATATTACCTGGGTACTGCCATCATACCTATCGCTCTTGTGTTTCGCATAGTATCGCCGTATTCAGTTAAGGTGATTGACTTCCCTATTACAGTTCCTACGGTAATTATTCTGACATAAGCTGTGTAGTATAGTTGTGGTCGGTTAAGGCTCAATGTTCTGTATAACATAGTACCGGTACACGACATGTTTATAGTCGTACGCCCGCTTGTCTGCGTATAAAGCTGTGCCTTGGCTTGCCGCATAGCCTGTCTTACTTTTTATGACTTTAAGAAAGTGCTCATCTACGTATTTAACGTGTTCGGTTCGGACTGACGAGCCGCGCTATCCTATTGCCTACTTACGCGGGGCCGTCCAGCTTTAGGTGCATATTAGCGCTGACATTGTAGATTAAGGTGGTATACTCCCCTCCGATCCTTCATATAATCGATTCGAATTATTCGTTAATACATCTCTATTAACACGCCATGGAGCAAGGATTTACTAAGCAGGCAAGTACTCGACGTATGCTTCGAACTGCAGTTGGCTATGGCTATTGTTTACGAGCTATCCAATGTACCTACTTCTATGCAACGCTTCGGCACAGGGCAGGGTATGTTGCAGAATTGCCTGGGAGAGGCAGCAAGTCCCTAGATTTTACCTTAATGAAGTCGGCGTATTGTTGGGGAGGATGTTACCCACGGCAAGTCACCAGGTCAGTATGCATCCGAATCAGGGTCTGCTCTGTCTATAATATGCGAGCATGCTTATTGCCAGCACCAATACGAACCGATATCACCACCATGCCATGCCATGCCATGCCATGCCATTCTCTTCTCACAGAAAGCATGACATCGGACCCCGTCTTGCTGATTGGTACTTGTATACGGAAGAAAACCGGTCCCAG
The DNA here is from genome assembly GCA_902806505.1 of Hypoxylon lienhwacheense. Lineage (NCBI taxonomy): Eukaryota > Fungi > Ascomycota > Sordariomycetes > Xylariales > Hypoxylaceae > Hypoxylon > Hypoxylon lienhwacheense. The sequence continues at coordinate 239,897 of CADCWW010000002.1, read as the reverse complement.
AAATTTTATAATTCGTTATAACCTACATCGATTAAGAGTCATATACTTGGGTACATTACAACACCACACCCTGTCGTACATTTAGGGTGCTTAATAGGCCAGGTTAAGGATGCCCATATATGTATGAGGTACTTTGTAGGTGTATACGGATGCTCCGAGACGTTGCATCACGGAGTGTTAGTGCCGAGATTTGCTCCGCTTCACGGATCCGCCCTATAGTTACACAAAAGCCCGAATCGGAGCCACCGGGATCCTCCGTGGTTTCCTTACTACGTACGTCTCGGGAATTGAAAATAGTCTAATTTGGGGTTACCCGTATTGGATACCTTTTAAGTACATGTACGTATAGTGCATCCCTCTACCACTATGCATGTATGTAATACACATACATGCAACAACCTGTATCAATACATCTAACTGGAATACTGTTATACAATATACAGTACATTGTACCCCTAGTAGTACATATGATGTATATATACCTAGAAAATGTCGAATGAGACTTGCAGGAATCCCCTGGGTTGTGTATCGTGATTCATGATATTATGTTACCTAGATATCGCATTCTCTTTCTTCTTCCTGAAATTATTCATGCCCCGTGTATGATGCACATCAGAGAAGGGAGGTTGGTATAGGTGCGCTTCGTTATGGTGGCTTGACCTACTCACCCCCCTACTACCACGCCGAGCCGGGCTTCTCGACACTGGGCTGCATAGGGCTGGCGGCTAGCCCTATGGCATTCGTAAGCATATCTGCGTGACTGCATCCAGTTCTGTTTTCGGATTAAATTCGCGACTCGTAACTTTGATACTTTCACAGCCGTATCTCTTGTTCCTGAATATTAATCACACACCTTTCGCGGGTATCTCCGCTACATACATATGTACTTAACATACCCATGAAGGTATACGTACTCCGGAATGTATAAGAGAAAGTACATACAAGGCGTAAGTACATATATGTAGGAAACTTGAACTCTTTAATGAATGTTGTCAGTATGTATGTAATTCGTGTAACATCAATACCTACATGGATGTACAGAGTAAACTTACCTATATTTTCATATTGCATATTAAATACCTATCTATCACACAATATTGCTTAATCCTTACCTTACTTACCTTCTATACGCACGCTGAGTCAACAACGACATTTAAATATTGAATATTTGGTCTACACCTCTTTTATGTTTTTATGTAAGTTTAAAGCCAACACAACTTAGAATTAGATGTAATTGGTAGGTACATGTAGTCACTACATAAATACTTTAGGTGTATTATATAATCTTTATGTGGGTTTAGGCAATGTTAATTTTCGCTTCTCTTTTTTTCACTTCAACAATCTTAACTTCATATATCAAATCACACAGATTTACTTGTATGTATATACTACCTATACCAACAGGCTGACATTCTTATACTCCATGTCCGTATAGACCGTGCCAACCATGACAGCTCAATCGTCTAGTGGATTCTACTGTGTATGCAGTGACACCTCAACGGGTCATAACCCATACCTTGTTCCCTTCCCCTTTTTCGCCGCGTCATTGTTAGCATGCACGAGAACGACGAGAACGACAGGTCAAAATTCGGAATATCCGAGAACCTGATCTCAGGTACCTGGATGTCATCCATAACGTCGACGACGCGACTTTACAACGTAGTGCTGCAATGCAATTTCAAGCCTAGCTGTCGGTGTGTAGTCCGAGCCGAAGCGATCTTATGTGCCATATAGGTAGGTGCAAAATCTATTAACGGTATGCAAATCTACCTACCTCTTCCGCACTGCTAGGTAGGTAGCTTATTTAGCTGTTATGTACCCTAACATATCTAGAGACGGTTTCGTCATATTGCTTGATATCCGGACTTCACCTACACATGTGCATAAAGAAAAGTCAGATTTCGCAAGATCCTCTGATTAACCGAACCAATCTGTTCTTGAGATCAACCAATACTCAGATAGCTTATGAGATACGTATTCCAGATGTCAGCCATTACACCGAGGACCTCAGCCGAGGAAGTATAGCCGATAACGAGGGTTATGTTCACATCTTAACGAAGACCTGGTTTTGCTCGGTCGTAATTCTCTCGGTGGCCTTTCGTCGGACTTAACAACTCTACGCCAAACCGCACGTAATGCCGCACCGGCCACTTATAATAAGAAAGCCACTATTACCAAGCAAACATCGTCGGTGTCTCTTTTGCTGACACCGTTATGTAAGGCTGCTTGATGCGATACATCTGATCTTCGTAGCCGCCAAACACGGGAGTCTTAAGCTTCAGCCGCCACATACCAGGTATTCCACGTATCAGTGTAATCTCCAAGGTTTCTCGCTATCGTAAACTAAGCGGACAACTAGGGTGGTGTTATAAAAATAGTCGACGACGATGAAATTAATGGATCATTGGAGTGGAAAAGATAGGATTTTGCTTTTCTACCTCCTGACGTGTACAGGTCGTTACTGGTTATTTCCAATATCTGCTAATAAAGCTACCAGGTATTAAACAACTTTGACACGCTCATCACGGATACAAATCCATGATGGGGGGAGCGGCGGCGGCAGGGGCGAGCAAGTCTCCCGGCCGGTTTCGTTTCTACCTAAGATACCCGTCCGGCTACCATTTGTATGTACAGCTGTCTATCAGAGTTCAAGGGTCTTACTTCTTTCGTCCTTCACTCTCTGATATACTTAGCCGCTGGGTCATTGTGCAGTTGGAACCGCATCATAGTATCTGCATCGCATCTTGTAACCTCCTGTCGTGCTACTACGCGGATGTCGATACGCGTTGCTGACTGCAGCGGCCGGGGGGCCGTTGAACTTCCGGTCGCGGCCTTCCTCCGGATTGCCTGTAACAGCCAATTCTAACTGAGCTAGTGCTATCCTTGTTTGTCTCCTACCTGGGAATGACACACCACCACATACAGACGTTGTCACGAGCTAGAGCGCGCTCTGAGGTAACTTCTACGCGTCGTGTCGAAGCGGCTCCGTGCTCGTGTCACGTAAAACTTACCCACACCACGTAGGCCGCATAGAGCATGTTCTACGATGACGACTGATGACGATATGGGCACAGCGTGTCGGCACATATCGTACATGCCTACATATGTGGAGAAGATATCGGAATGAGCCACTGTCTCAGAACACAAGACGTCGTCTCATAAAGTTGATACCCCTTACCCATATACAAATCCCTAGTGGTTCATCTACATTGGTTACAATCTACTACCTAATTACGTACGCTGCGTACCAACCCTTGCTATAATCGCACCTGTATATAATAGGCCGCACACTAACGTACTAAGCAGATGAAGCATGCTGACTGACACGTATCTAGGTTCTAAAGACTCTCATTTCGGCAGTTACATACGGCTCAAAGGATGGTCTGCTTCGGGGGAGAAGCATCACCTACCGGCCGGCGATATCCGTTGTCCAGTCCCCTTTTGGCCCCGGCCCGAAGGTGAGAAAGTGACGGGCCTAACACCCGCCCCAGGAGAAACACGGCCAGGTCGGTCTGTCCGGGGTCGCCGCATACGTAGTGACTGCACGTTTAGGATGAAAATGTAACAGAACAAAGGCGAATCCTTCCACCTGACTCGTAAACAAGAGGGCCTGTCATGCCTTCAGACTCGCGTTCCTGCATGAGAGGGAGGGATTCCCGTGGGCCGTCGAGGTTGACAATGTGTAGATCTACGTACCTGGTATGTGACGAACATGGGAGATTTGGCGTTCTTTCATTTGTTATTTGTCCCGGAGATGCCATTTTCGGATTTTAAATCGTACCTTATTTCCTATCCTCGTTACATGGATGCGCTTCATTAGGGAGGTACCTGCTACCGCTCATGCTAATATCACAACTATCACTGTCACCGTCATATACCTACCTCCTACCTACCTTACCACCTGCAATACCTCATCGCATACCGCACAATCCCGTTCTCTGGTTCTTACCTCCCAAGGGAACGGGAGGGACGGGGAGAGCGGGGAGGAAAAGAAATGGTGAAGAGACAAATAGAAGAAAAACGATAAGACGGGAAATGATGTTTTTTTTCCTTTCTTTCTCTTTTTTTTTTTTTTTTTTTTTGCCATCGGCTTTTTAGTATACGATCTATCGGCGTTAAGGACAAGGAACAAACATGAGCATGTACCTCGAAATAGCAATACCTACCTAGCAAGAGACGACGATCGCGTACCAGGCAGGCATACGGGTACCCTACGAATGTACGACGTACGTACGAGGGGCCCCGGTTTGAGATGTATAAGTTATGTATGTACGGATTATGAGGTAGGTAGGTAGGTAGGTTAGGTAGGTACCTAATAACAACAATAATAATAATAATTAAAGAAAAAAAAAAGGGCTTCGCCTCACCTGATTCGACGAGCGTACAGCAGGAAACTGGGGGGGGGAGGGTAGTCCGGCTCTCCTGTCAGCAGAGCTGACATTCTTTGTCATCATCATTCCTCATTATCACAATTATCAGCCCTCTTTTTTTTTCTTCCCTTCTTAGGAGGTACCGTACTTTTTCTCCTTCTTCTTCTTCTTCTTCTAACCCGCGGGTTTGGGACGAAGATCAAGGGGAAGAAAAGAAATGAAAAGAAAAGAAATGAAAAGAAAAGAAATGAAAAGAAAAGAAATGAAAAGAAAAGAAATGAAAAGAAAAGAAATGAAAAGAAAAGAAATGAAAAGAAAAGAAATGAAAAGAAAAGAAAAGAAATGAAAAGAGTGAATGGAGAAAAGGGGGTACCGTGGGTATGATGTAGGAAGAGTGGAATACAAAGTATTTTTTTTTAATTATCATTTGGCTAGGTACCTACCTACCTATTCTCTTCATCCTATTAGGCGGATAAGTAGATATGAGGTACCTAGGGTAGGTAGGTATGTAATGTTAGAGCCACATAAGGTATACCCTTATACCGGACTGGCTGGCATGGTTCGAGGTCTGAGGGCTTCCGTTGGTAAGAGAGATTAGGTAGGTACCTGTTATTGACCCTGACGTCTGTTGGAGAAAAGAGCGTTTTGTCTTGATGTGTACCCTACCTCTTACATACCTGTACCTATCTACTAGGTACATAGGAGGTAGGAGGTAGGTAGGTAAAGGTAGATAAAGTAAAAAAACAGCAGACAGATCTTTAACTACCGACATGCGCACGTTTTTTTTTTCTTTCTTTCGTTCGGCCTCATGTACGTCTATATGCAAACTACTTAGGTACTGATATATATATTAACTGTACCTCAGATACCTACCTACCTACTCATGTATGTATGTACGGCCGTGAGCCTCAAGGGAATAAGAGGGAAATGGTTGGTTAAAGATTTATTTTTTTTGGGGGGGGGGGACCTTTTTTGGGTAGTAATTATACCGTAGCCTTAGGTGCAGGCACGTAATGTCGACGTCAGATAGTATACTCGTATTTAAAAAAAAAAGGGGTCTTTTATCGTCAGGTATAGGTAAGATAGAAGATACCGCTGCGTTTATCCCCCGGACTACATACTTAAAAAAAAGGGGAGAGGTAGATTAGCTACTCTTGATCTACATACGTGCTTTAGATAGGTACCAGGTAAATTAGGTACAGGCGTATAGACAGATGCACATAACGTGCGTACATGTTCATCAATCTCTATCTATGTAGACCCCCCTCCCCCCCCCCTTCTTCCTTCTTCCCCGGACAGAGCCCCAAATAGCGTCACAGTTCCGACGTGATAGTAACGGCAGTATGTGCTCTGTAATATAGGTACGTAATATGCATTAGGAATCGAAAAAGACGGCGACGCAACATGTAAAAGTAGTATAGCACTTATGGCAGTGGGGGAACCGGGGGGGGGGCCGGCGCGCCCCCGCGTCACGAGGTGAAGAGTAGTGACTCGTTCTGTCATCTTGCTTGTTTGCTCTGCTGTAAGGGGGAATAAGGGGGAAGAGGCGGAGGAGGAGGAGTAGGGGGAAAGAATGGCAGCGGAAGACAAGACCGGACCAGACCAGGTCAGAGAATGAAACACGTTGTTTCGTTCGTACGTCTGTCGTCTGTCTGCCCGCTTCTCTACACCGACAATCTCCTCACCTCTTCCTCTTCTTTTTCTTTTTTTTCACCTTTCTTTTTCATCGCGTGATCTGATCTCATCTATGGAGGGGAACAAGGCATGAGGTGAAAAAAAGCATATACTACGAAACGGGGCGGAAGGTTGGAAAAAAGGTGTAACCCCGAGCCGAGTATAAATCTGATGGGTATGTACCCATCGGGGAGGTACCTATTATCTGATCGAGCTACGTAGTCCTACCTCTGTAGGTGTAGGCATATAATTTGGGGTGGTCTTAGGGAGAAAGGGGGGAGGCGGTTAGGTAACGTGTGAGTTTGCTAGATAAAAAGATTTTCATAACCCTCAGGCTGGGAGACGCCACACCCGACGGGCTAACGACAGCCGTCAGAGGTGACATGTCGGATCAAAGCTGAACCGTCGGGATAGTGACGGCTAGTAGAGGCGGTAAGGCAAGTAACACGATAGCGCGGACGGACGATGCCCAGACGGAATAGATCTCAGCAGTTCCCAGGGTGTATGATATATGTAGGTATGCGCTGGGCAAACGTGGGGGAAGCGGGAATACCCTCAAGGTTTCGAACGGTAAGCAAGATTGAGAGAACCCCAGGTCTGTCTGTCGCGGGAAAGGAAGTGTGCTGAGTGCCACTGTAAGCCCTATGCCTGAAGCGTGTACTCGGTTACGGAATGTGGCGTGCATCTGACATTATGCCATAAGGGTCAGAGGTCAGCTCCCTGTTTGGTGATGCGCCATACGTATGTACATAATAGTATGACATCTGATTGGGGGTGTATTTTGCGATATACTTTTTTCGACCTGGTCCATGACAGAGGCGTGTGCGAAGGGGAAAAGGAGGTGTCCGCCAAGTCAAGTACTCGTGCCCCCTCCCCCCCCCTCCCCCCCTGCTTGTCGAACTTGATCCTCAACCTGTTTAGCGGCGGGTTAGGTAAGATAGGAATTGGAGGGGAGTGTGCGGGTGAGCGTAAGCATTATCTATCTGGCTCGTGCTTGAAGCGAGATTCCGTCGTAAGTAAGGTAGCGCTCACGGTAAACTAAGGAGAAGCTGAGATGATCATGATGCCGGCTTGTATGATAGGAGTTACAAAACAGATGATATCATCTATCAGTAACGCTACTTCCAGTATCAGCTTATATGTAAATCTCGCATCACAAATTTCCCTTCCGTCCCGGGGGTAGTCGGATTGCAGATGAGTTTACGCGTCCAGGGGCTACCTTGTCGATCCGGCTCCGGTTAAGGGAGAAAGCCGGAACCATCCATCCGCCACAGCTGCACCTCAGGCCTTGCCATGCAAAACGGCCAACCGTAGCACCGCACTTATCGTTTGGACATGATAGACGTCCCTCGAGAGCGCCGTCCTCTAACATCGGCCGCATCCAGGAGAGCGTTTCGACGAAGATGTGAGCACAGTTCGAAGGATCTAAATGCCCGGGAGGGGCGTGGAGCACAACAAATTTCGGCGTAGCAAGGATGCGTCTGCACTTTTTGCACCGAACCTCCTCTACATTTTTCTCTTCTCCTTCAGTTTCTGCATCCTTCTCCGGCTCCACTTCATCCTCGAATCGGATCTGCTCAGCGTCAGGCGCCTGGTGCACGTCCCGGGACTCCTTCAACATTCTTCCGTATAGCCACTTCTGATACATCGGATGCCTCTCCACGGCATTATCGTCGTCGGTGGGACATCCCATCTCCCACCAAATTTCGAGTTGGCGCATGAAGCCCTTGTTAGGCTCAGCTCTCTCGCGGGTCTGACGAACCCACCCCAACGCTTTCTTCACAGCTTCCGTAGAAGTCTGTCGCCGCTGAGCTGCGGACATAGTCGAGGCCGCAAATTGCTCGCCTCCGAAGCGCTCAGGGTACTTGTGGAGAAGATAGGCGACTACGCAGCTTACAGATCGCGATATGCCCATCGCACAATGCACAAAGACCCCGCCGGGAGACGTACCATCGTCTCTAGTCTGCGGGCGTTCTATGCCGACGTCATGTATGGGCGGATATAAGCCGGTTTGAATGAAGCGTACGGCGGAGGAAAAATGGACGAGTAAGTCCTCGTCCTCGTCATCGTTGATATCAATGCTCATATGGTTGAACCGCTTTCCTTCTTCTCCCCATTGCTCAAAGGAGAATTTGATAACAGAAAGTACATGAGTGATCTTGTCTTCGTAAAGCTTGTTCCGCCTTTCTTCTTGTTTCAAGGGCCATACGCTATAGGCTTATGTCAGTTCATGCACTTCACATGGTACAGGAAAGAAAAAAAGAAATATATGAGAGTAATAATAGTAATAGTAACAGTAATAATAAGAATAAGAATAATAAGAAGAATAATAAAAATCAAGGATCATGCGTTAGTTACCCTCCGACGTAGAGATTATCAATTCCGGATATCCTTGACATCGACATCATGTCTGATATAATTTCAATATGTCGCATGATATAGCGAGATTAATGTATATCTCTTTCATTACTTTAAAAGATGACCACCAAGTCTACTCTAGGACTCTTGGTTGTGATGTTGTTCCTTTTTAATCATCGAGTACGTTGTAATTTGTGAAAGTGGAAATTTCCAGGTTATGAAATGAATCCTGGTAACGGATAAAAGCAAATCTGAGTCAAACTTGAATATTCAATGTTCTAGCCCCTCAATTGAGGAGTACGACGCAGATGTATGTATACCTATACGTAGGTACTATCGTTGAAGGATACGTACATGTGGCGCCCGCGGCTGTGCGCGTTAAAAATCTTGGTTTTAGCCTTTTCGTTTCTTCCGGTAGGGCGGTAGGGCTGAATCATGTGACGCCCTGGGTAATTACTACCATTGATGGGTACCTCATATGTACGGAGGTCGAGGCCAAAACTATACAGCGTCCGGTACTTAGATCCTCACAGTGCGGCGTTTTAGTTTCAATTATACCTATAGGCATATACTTCTTATAATCAAAAGCACTTTATTATATAATATGTAATTGAAGCCTTTAAGATCTGGTTTATATAATCAAAACAATTGATTTAATTATTAGGCATTGCTATTGTTATTGCTATTGTTATTGCTGTTGTTGTTATTGTTACTGTTGTTGCTGTTGTTGTTATTGTTGTTGTTGTTACTATTGTTGTTGCTATTACTGTTTGAATCTTTGAGTTTCTCAGGATTTTTGATAGCATTTATTTCAACTTACACCGTAAGATACCTACTACATGGAAAATTGCCTCAAGCGTTACGTACATCATGTACCTTAGAAAGGGCACACCTGACATACAACGTACCTCATACACATACATTGAAGTTGATTCTATGAGGTAAGTACGGTACACGTAGTAATACATCGTACACACGCGCAGTCGCGGTCGAGAATTCAAATTAATAAATGCAGCTCGGTAATTTCCTACATTCTCATCCAATCGACACAGGCACTCTTCGATACATATACAAGGTACTTGTGTAAAATACGAGAATGAGAAAATACATTGACTTTACATTGAAGGCATATTATAAGGTACATACATATACCATGTAGTATGTCTTAATAAGATTATGTAGATTAATTATTACTGTAAAATGTACATAATGTTCTCTGTCTTAGTCTACCACGCTATTTGGTATAAGTGTCCCCCCTTTCCCGAAATCGACTTGATGATATTAAGAGCCGCAACGTCATTGAGGGTAATAATGCAGACATTCCTGGTAATATGTAGATAAGTGCCGTTCAATAAGAATAGGGGATTATATAGATAAGCATGCCGCAGCTAATTCAAAATGTCAACCGATCATGGTATATGGCGACAACGTCAGCAACTTACCACACACTTCGTTCCCTACAAATTGGGGGCCTAATTAAGACCTTCACCCTACGAAAAAGTAGGTATACATGCATAGGGCGTGAAGAGATTCATATTATAATCAATAGTTTCGGATTTTAAACTGTCCGGAAATTACGCTTTTTTTTTTTTTTTTTTTTCGTGGCTATATATGGATATATATTCAACGCGTTGGTTCTTGGGTCCATGCCGATGAGCCGCACCAGAACGCGTATTACATACAGCAGAATACCCATTGGAACAAGAACAGCACCGTCGACCAGAAGAAGGGGGGTGTCTCGTAAATGAACCATTGACGACGCGGAGCCCAATTTGACCACATCCCAATACGACTTAGCGGCGCCTGGCACTGACAGCTGAAAATATGGTAGCGGTAGATAGGGTCTAAGCAATATCTCAGCTTAGACTGTCGTACCTATATCTATTCCATAATTATATTGTACCTGGCCGTTGGATGAGTTTCCCACGAGGGGACTATCAAGCCTGCGGGAGATCGGCAACCCGATTAGGCTGCTCCTAGGGACAAGGTCTCACATAAAGAGGCGCACCGCACACAAATGTTTTTGCTCCGACCGACCCTTTCCATCCCGGCGTCCAATAATAGGACGGCCGCGCTTATGCGTTGACGGGTAACCATGAATCCCCAACCAACGATAAACAATAACGCTCGCATTTTTACAACTTGTAGGCTCTTTATCCTCCGTTCAAAAACCCCGCGCGGTATTGCTACCCAACCTCCGCCGTTGTGAATCGGTCTTATTCGCTCATCTTGGTGGCTGTGGAGGATCTTCGTCTAGCATGCATGCATTTTCCAACATATTCGTCCATTTACCACTCGTTCCCGCATGACTGTGCTTTAGATGCTGTCGAAAATGATCTGCCCGATAGAATTTCTTGCTCGAGTTGCATTCGCGAAACTTATGCACCTCTTGAAGATGTTTCAACCGCTCTTCCCAATCTTGGTCTGTCGGTTGCCGTGGACGCCCAACACCGCCATGACGCTCGAATTCTTCTCCGCAGTAACCACATGTGTCGGCTTCCCCAGGCCGGCTGGTGCTCTCATGAAAAGCGCGGTCGTAGCGCGTAACAATCAATGCAGAACACGACCAACTATGCCGCCTAACATGGAGGCTGTTCTGATGGCGCTCCGCCTCGTTCTTGTTTTTAAACCTGTTGCCACAAAATGAACATTCGTATTGCTTTTCGGCCTCGTGTGCGCTAGGGTATGTTAACTACTTATCTGTAAAACTAGAGAAGACCACTTGAAGCTCTAGGCTAAACCAAACCGAAAAAGATTTTCACACAAGAAAAAAAAACACTGACCTTAATTCTTCTGCCGTCTCAAATTTTTTGGGTTTCTTCGGACAGCATTCGCACATGTAAAAACCACCGGGTATCTTTGATATGCCGGTCTTAGATACCTCGCTCACTTTCCGAGGCGATGCCAGCCTCCGGGTCTCGCTGCTAAGATTTCGCTGATGGGGCACACGTGCAAGCGAGGAGCGTGGTGAGTGACCTGATATGGTGTAAGGTGAGCTTGGGAAGATGTCAACTGGGGATAATCCTCCACCAGAAAGACCACTGGGTGACCTCCCACTGTAATTAATGCTCGAAAGATTGGTCGACAGTGAGGCATTTGAAGCGAAAGATCCGCTTCGTGCCGTGGATGGGACGGATGAGACAGACCCCGCAGGTATGCCTGTACGCCGCGGAGTTGGTGATCCTCTCGACGCGCCATCACGACGTCGTAACGGGTCGCATAATCCGGACATGCCCTGCATTGGGACGTCATCTCCAGGTGGTGAAGAGGCCCTCCTCTTCTGACCAATAGCCTGGTGTTCCGAGCGCATCATGTACTCGTCTGTCTGTGACCTATCCTCCATTGGAAAATCATTATCATCCGCATTAGCATCGTAGCTGCTATGCGTGGAAATTGTTGCATCATCAGGGAACGATCCGCTGTCATTCCTCCTCATCCGTGAAAAAGGCGATCGATCTGTATCTATAGGTTCAACGGGAGAACGGTACTCGCTACTCGAAGCCCCGTAGAACGACGGGCCTCGGGATGAAAGTGCAGACTGAGGAGGGGTATCCGTAAAACGGCCAGGTGAGTCAATGACTAGCTTATTGCTTGGTCGAATGGGAAGAGAGAGTGGTGTTAATTGAGGAGGGTGTAAGCGTTGCTCATGTTTTGGGGGATTCGTTACCGCGTTTACGGAAGCGCTCAAAACAGAACGTCGGGGCGGAGTCCGATTATCAAAGGTTCGCTGAGAGTCTAGTTTTTTGATCAAGGAGCTATCGTAGTCGTTGCCATTCGGCTTGTTGAACTGATATTGGTCGTGAAACATAAACAGTTTCTTCGGGAAAGATTCTTGCGACCTGAGGGGACGTTGAATAGTTAGCGTATCGTTCGAAGTTGTGAATTCGTCATGCATGTAAACGGTACCCTAATGACGAGATTGTCGAGGCGAGACTATGATAGCCTTCATCTCTATGAGGCCTTGCTACCATCCCGTGATCATTTTCTGCCCTGCCGAACGGGGGCCGGTCATGATCTAGTTCCGGTCTCGCACTCTCCCAGCTCGCATTCGAATCAATCGAAGGAATGCGGTCGTGTCTGGGAAGGCCTGGTTGTCCAAGACCAGGTAAGTATCTCGGGGGAGGTAAAGGCGGCGGCGCATCGTCTTCGGCAAGACGGCGACTATTAGATATTGGCATAGGTGTAGAAGAAGCTAAGGAGGTTGAGAATCTTGACGGAATATGAGATCGGCCCGGTCCCCCGTAATGATCGAAATGGTTCGAACCCTGAATGTATATGGCCGGCGGCGAGCCTCCCGGCTCTCTCGGTGTGCATCCTGTGATGTCCATCCTGCGTTCCCCCTTCCAACGACTGGTGTAAACAAAGCTGAGTTTGGTCGACTGTAGGCCAATGGTAAGGTTGCCACAGATTAGCGTTGATGGCAGGTAGCTGAATAGATGCAGATCAAGAGGCTAAATTGGCTAATCGAACAAATAATCGCCCATGGAAGGGATAGGATCGTGTAATGGGCCTGTGGAGCTAAGGAGGCGGTGATAGTGTTGCTGTGAATGGTATCCGGGAACCAACGACGACCTAATGCTGGATTAAGGGGTGTACGTCGTAAGTGATGGCGGTGGCAATATTTCGTATCGGCAGTGCCGAGGCCGTCTGTGAAAGCCTAGCGCAGGATATATTCTCGAGGAGCTCTGGTCTTCAAGAAGAGGAGAAAGAATAAGAAGAATAGGATATTGCGAGGAAGGGATTTATTCTATAGTAACAGAACGTAGAGGATCATGACAGTAAAATAACACTATACACCGAGATAAAGCACTGCTAGTATATAGTTGAGCCTCTAGGGGGGGATAGTCAAAAGTTATAAGATTATTCCGGTATGAGAGGGTGTCGGCGTGATGGATGAATAGATCATGGAGCGGAAAGACGACAAAGATGACAAGATGAATGGGATAATTAATGTCGATGCTAACAAGATTGGTCAAGTATATCGTGCCAGTCGAAGAAGCTTTAGCTGGTTGTCTTGTTGTTGTTGTTGTTTTCTTCTTCTCTCAAATCCGATGATTTCCTGTCCTACTCTGTCCTAATTTTTTTTTTCTTTTTTATCCTTTTTCGTCAATGACTACTAATTCGTAGGACTCGTTGTGGCTGTAAAGATTGTAGATTATCTGTTGTATATGTCGTACAAGTCGGATGAGGCGAGATTAGAGAGAATATATCTTTCTTAAACCAAACAGAGACGGTGAGGTGGGTGATGTTGAGGTTCGGAAGAAAGCTTTGTAAGAATCCATTCGCAGCGATCTTCTTTTTTTTTTTTTACTTTTTTTTTTACTCTCTTTATTTTTACCCTTCTTGTTCTTCTTCTTCTTCTATTTGCTCTCTAAAAGATTTACCCAGAAGATGAAGAGGGGCGAGGTTAGGTACATATTAAAACTAGATTTCAAGAAAGACTAACCCATTTCACCTTCACATAAGGATATCGCCCTACCAGCCAACTTAGTACGTACGTGGGTAAGTATTCAGCCCTTTACTAGGAGCAAGGATCTTCTCACGCGCCTTACGGGGGGGTACCTGGGTAGTCCCTGTATAGTCTCTATGTAAGTGGATACTTCTGCGCTAGGGCTGGTCCAAAGGTTAAGTGGTATCTGTCGTCCGTCTTGCCCCATCCAAGGGGTAAGAATAGCTTTTCAGGGGGGGTATTCTGGGAGATTAGAGTTCACAAAAAAAACGATACGTACTGGGTGTGAAGACATACATCTCGGGGTGTGACGTTATAGAGCGTATGTACGTTCAATGTCATCCATACTCATGTAGGACGGGAAGGAGTGGGTACTTACATGACATAAGTACCTATAGACACTAGGTACCTCCTGCCTTGTATCCAGGTATAGGTATACCTGCACGTACCTTCATTATGCAGGCCTTGCTCTCCACTTGCGATACCTAGGTACCTTGTAGTGGGTACCTAGGTACGTACTTTGTACACAGCATGCTTATGCACGTAGATGCCTAGATACATGAATACATTGTACTACGTTGTACGTATATATATGTACGTACCTAGTGTAGGATGTATCTTAATAATGGTAGTACTCATGTGGGATAGAAGGGACCTAGGTCCTAGGATCAATGATTAATCATTGATGCAACATCTAACCGGCACAAGGCTGCACCACGTACATACATATGTAATGTACCTATCTTATGTGTTTAATATGTAGGCATATATACCTACTCATATTATGTACCTACCTACTATAACTTGCCTTTTCATAGGTCCTTCAACCGGAAGGTATATTAATATGTACAAATATGTACTCTAGCGTCATATGCGGCACGCATCATTGTAGGTGGTCTTTTGTGTCTATCTATTCTGAATTTTGTCATGTCGTACCTTATAAGTATTAAAGTACTTGTTCTCTTATATTTGAAGATAGTAAGTAATATATCAATGTACCGTCAATAATGTCTGTAATAGGTGCGTTTTAAAAGTCCGGGCTTTTACATGAAATTTTAGTTTCATACCTGCTTTATATAAGTAACCATATTACCAGGTAGGAGGTAGTTATGTTAAAAGAAAAGAAATCTCCGTTCATACAGTGCTATACGTCAATATCAGAAAACATAAAGAGAAAATCTGTCCCCCTTTCGTAGTACATCGTTATGTGTATGTATGTAATGTATATAATATGTGTATAATACCTCTTTGTATGTGTAGGTATAATGCGTAATAGGCTGATATATCCTTTACGATATATACTGAAAGAAGTACTTTACGTATTGTGAGCCATCTTTTTTCCTTCTTTCCTTTCTTTTCTTTCTTCTCCTTACTTCTACTAGTAGTAAGTTATGACGACGCACTCGGTTTCTTCCGTCTCGGTAGCCTACAACAGGTATTGTCAAATTGGATATGGAGCATCCAGACGGTTTTCGGTCCGACCTGGATAATTTACCATCAAGTTCAGTACAATCCCACATTCAGGAGATCGGCCATAAATCCAAATTGAGCCTCACGAACCAGTTTGTCCGCGGTAAAGATGGGGGTTTTCAGCCTTACAAAGCCTTATAAAGCCTTATATAGACAAGAACATAATTGGACCATTTTCCTAAAGTAGCCAACGTAAATATTACGATCGCTACCTTAGCGGCAATCCAAACGGTCTAGTTCTCGGATTCTCTCAGGTAACACTCGGGCCGTCACCACGCACGTACTAATAGTAATATCTAGTAATAACTTGACCACTAATATAATGTAATATAATAAATATAATACGATACCGAGCAACCGGAAGGGAATCATAACCAACCTAGTCATCTCTGTGCCCGATGACTAAAGATCATAGATGGAACGCCATAACATAATAGGAAAAGTCCACCTGGTCCTCACTAGTGATAAGAGGATAATTATAATGATACCATAATAACATTATTCGTAATGCGACAAGGCGGGACTGGTGTGCGGCATGCGTGCAACATGCTTACACCTGAGTCCTGAGGGTTATTACCTACCCTAGACATCCGTACTCCCTAGCAGAGCTTGTACCTCTTATCAGCATATAATGTATATAATTTGTATTAGGTTATATGTAGGTTAGTATATTCAGGAGGATCCAACGTGAAATTCCTGGCGTTGCCTCGGCCGGTTCTATAGGTATGACTTATACGACACTTGTACCAGCTAAGTATTGTTAGACCGCCAGACATTCTATGTAAGTGGCCTAGCAGGGAAAAGAGTCTGACAACGGCTGCTTCTTCGCTATGTACGTACATACTCCAACGCGGACTGATCACCATGGCGCAATACGAGTCGGCAAATAAAAGAAATCCATTTTCAGCTTAAAATGGGTGGCACACGGGACGCTTACATGCCTCCTAAGTGGAAAGTAGATTCGATGAGACGATGTGCAGAAGGCACGCATCGAGTTTCTCACTTTGCATGGCGCGGAGGTGAAAAGGCAAGATGAAGAGGTGTAAGGGGCGGTAAAGAGGTATCATGAAGTTCTACCATCATCTTTTCCTTCACCTAGATCGACCTAGGGTGAGCGTCTACTATGTAATAATATTAAAATATCTATCTAATAGATGCATACCGTACCCGCTTCCAAGGTATTTTTTTTTCCTCCTTTTTCTTTTTCTTTTTTTTTCAGAGTTCCCTCAGCCCTACACGGCTCATCAGGGAATCAACAGTGAGACAAAATAAACCAAGGACTTAGCCGGCAGACATCATGATTGGTCCCGCAGACTCTTACCTCTACAGAAACGGTCAAGCTCATAAGTTCATAAGCCCCTCTCTGCCTTCTTGCCCCTCTCCAATAGCCTAACATTACCATCATCACCGCCGTCATCATCATCACCGTGCAGACCTAGATAGTACCTAGTCGGCCTACTTACGCGTTATGTTCCATGCAAATTACTATCCATGAGATTCAGGATTATCCTAAACTCGACCGGATACCAATGTCTGAGATGTGACGCTGTAAACCTACTCGGTTGGTCTATCCGGCCTACCCTCCACGATGCTCCTGCTGCAAGTCGAGTCTACGCGCGCCGGAATACCTAAGTCGACGTTCCCGGCTGATGTATTAAGCGCCTCCAACCCGGCGCTCGACATTGCCGAATTCACATCGCAGCGACGACAACTTCTAACTGGCTCGTTTAACCTTGACGATGCAATATAGTCGCATAACCTTCCATCTGCCAATTCTTCAGCGGTGCGCTGTCAAGAAGATCGCGTAGTAATTCGTTCTTAACCTCAGAAACGTCGCGCCTCTGCGTCAGGTTGGTACGGTGACTAACTTCGTGTCGCATCCTTGAGAATATATAAAAAAAAAAAAAAAAAAAAAAAACCAATAAAAACAATAATAATAAATAAAACCAACAGCCTCGGGAATCTTCCCTCGAAGGCTTCGCCCTAAAAATAAATAAAGCTGATTAGTTACCCGACTAGGCAACTTTACCTAATCTGAGGCTTAAGGCTCAAGCTTGATCCTGCGTTCACGATCCTCTGTTAACAGCTACTCTCACGTCACTTGGCCGTGCGCTTAACAATAGGCAATCCTCATGAGCCGCCAAGTATATCAATTTCTTCGGATGTGTCGGAAATCGGGAACTGGAAACTCGGGACCAGCATCTAGGCATCGAGGATTCAGCAAGTTTTCGCTGTCTCAGTTTCCATAAGATATTCCCATCGCTAGTAAGACAACAACGCGTTGTTATCAGGTTTGATCCTCCAGGTATGTTGCCTATCTTATACATGTTGAACATGCATGGTTATGTTTTAGTGTTCTTGGAGCAGCCAAGAATCATGTGGCCTGGAATGAAGAGACATGCGAGTACGTATTTGTGTTATTAGTATGTTGATATACATTCAAACGCACGCACACTCACATATACACGTACATATACAGTACGGAATATGAAAACCTCCCGAGCCGGTAACATTCCTCAACTTTCGCTTCACCAATATAATTGGTCTTCGTGTATGTGTCCACATACAGCGCTAATATAGACTAGTCTGCGGATACACCTTCCCAAGAACCATGAGCAGCACCTTACAGTCGGGTCCTTAGATGGGACTTGTTAATATGAGATTGTGCCACAAAATCGCCCTCTCTACGGTAAGGGTAGGGAAAGGGTCTGCTACACAACGTGGCGTCTCGCCCTACAACCCGGGAAGGCGTCTGCATACCTACCTACCTTACAGACCTTAAAGTGTCCGCTGAAACTGTGTTACAGCCGTGGTAGGGCAACGAAAATCGAGCAGTGGGAGTCGACATCGTCCCTGACGTCCTCGTCCAATCGAAGTGGAGATCGGGTGCTTGCTTCCCTTCATGTTATCACAATGGCGGTCTCGTGGGAAACATGTCCTCGGACTGACCCAAAGACGGTTGAGTTCGATAAACTTTGTCACTCATCGTCAAAGTGGGAAGGGTTTATATTGCGGAGTGTCGACTTCCGCCTCGCTCAGTTTTCACCGAATCCTCCCTCTTTTTTGCCCTTTTGTGTACCTATATAGAGAAGAAGGAAAAAAGAAAAAAAAAGAAAAATACAGAGAATAATGCGTGCGTACGTACGTACATACGTACGTAGTGTACGGGCACCGGTGGTGGCGTCCTCGGTCCGTGGAGATTGGATGGTTTCACCACGGGACTTCGTGCCTACATATTCGGAGTCTCTTCTCAATCCTCGCCCAGTACGACCAGATGGCTCCACAGATGGCATTCTGGACTTGGGACTCATGATGGTGAGGCGTAAATAGGGGATCTAAACTGTGCAAGGTTACGTACTACCTCGGTAAACGACAGGCGAGCCGCGCACGACGGGACGCAGGCACCATTGTCACAGTGCAGCGCTTTTCATTCGCCCCGAGCATCATTTGTCGTTCGACACTGAAACATGATTCGTGGGCGTTTTTTATTTAGGGCCGAATAACTGTAATTCAAGGCGCTAAGATATAAAAAAAAAATATGCCGAAGATCTCATTGCCACTTAGCTATGCAAGATCTAGGAGACTGGATGAAGACAATTGGGTCACCTCCGGTCGCCCGGCAGCATCCGCCCCTTATATTATTTCAGCCGAGCTGTACCGGGTCAAGCTTCGAGAATTAAACGACAACCGGTAGCCTTCTTGGCTGATATTAAGAATTAGGCTTTAATTCATCATATTCCCCTTCTTTCCAGTCTTATGTCACAGCTATGTTATCCAGCTACAAACAAGCGTCGGTTTCGTCTTTTAAAGGTCTAAACTTCTTATGGCCCGTCTTAGCCTTTTTGGTCTACGAAGTACGCCATGTCCATATTTTAGGCCAGGGGGAAATCCTGAAAAGGAGTATTATCGTCTGGACCAACACGTTTATCCACTCCTTGGCTCGTTAAGAAAACATTTCCGGTTTAAACCATGTGATCCATATCCCTATCCCTCCCCTTGGTTCAATCCATACTTAACTGGTAAGGAAATCACGTCCCCATCCCCGTCAAATCTATAGGGTCATTAACCAAATTCGAGGATGTCCAATTAGTTCTGGGAAAGGTTAAGCTTTCAATACGTACAGGCTACACTATTATATAATAAGTCTACTTACCGGACCATCTTCCTTCGTCAACTGGTTCACGCGCCTAAAGAAGACTACTTTACTTCCCAGCTGCGGATAATGATCCCGCTAGTTTGCATAGTAGCTTCCTGAGACTATTTCATAGTCTCCGACTTAGCACGATGCTAATCTTCGTAGAATTTTAAGAAGGCGGAAAAGGCTGTTCAAGTGCGGAATCTACTCAAAGGCCACGCAAACAACAGAGGTCTAGACTTGTGGTCCACCACGTCCGACGGCGCCAAATTGACGATACAAGGTCCATTTCTACGTCATTTCTTTCTTCGCGTCCACGAACACCCTCGTAGCCTTCCTTGGCTAACGAGCCTCGGTGTTTGGAATTTCACTACCAAGCAGTCTCTTCCAGCTTTCGATTAAAGACCATTTTACCAAGCTTTATTTGGGAAAGAGACTAGCTAGAATACCATAAGGCATTACTACGTACATTATTATCATGGTATAGTACTATGGAGACGCCCCCCCTGGATACCTCCTCTCTAAGGATAAGTAGACGACATTCTTGATCTGACTTTGATCTTAACCCTCCAATCCTTATAGATGATGGCTTATACGCCGAAGACAGGTGTGTATCGGTATGTTATATGTAAGCATGTAAGTTCAACATGTATATAGGACGTTTATGAAGTATCTATCCATGTATTTTTTGTCCATATCTGTCACATATTATTACCGTATTACCACCTAATAGGGCTTGGCGCGCATGTCATGCAGCCCGAAGCTGCAGCGCAACCTTACAAGGCTGTATCCATATATGAGGGTTGCTCACCATGTACCGTCTCCGAACTCAGGCTGTCAGCCAAGCCTGGTTTTCTTTGGGGGGCCAGCAGCCCGTCCATACCAGTTGACAGCACCGAATGTAGGCATATTACTATGCATGTTATGTAAGTGCGCGAGTAATGTAGGTACACATGTATGTAAGTTGAAGCTCACGCTGACTTATAGTACCTAACCCACGTGAGGCCATATAGGCTACAAGGCTGGCGAGCCTGCCTTCTCAGTTCTGCGACAAAAGGCTGTACCGTGAAGCACTCAGCAACCTCATTCAAGCGATTATGGCCTATATACTTCTCATTCACTCCCTCTGCTTCTCATTTGCTGACAACGCACCACCCGGTCTATTTACTGCCGAGTCCCAACCGCGTGATATGCAGGCTTGGGTGGCTGTGTCCAACGACTAACGGTATTCGCTACCTCTCATAACGACGCTGCATATGCGATGCATCTTTGTCCAGAAATTTTCACTTTACCTCTTGTCGTATCTTTTCTTCATTACTACGGACAGACAGAGACCAGAGACCAGAGACGAGCACAGGCGCGGTGGTCTATTAGGTCTCGGTTCAAGTACCGACAGGCTTTCGATGCACTGGAAACAATAACATACGAGTAGCATTTGTCACGACTGGCGTTGCTAACCGGTCCCGGTAACTATGTTTACCTACCTACTCTATCTAACATCAAACGTGCCCTATTACTACGATATCACCCTCTTCCGGTAAACAGGAATATCAGCCCTTCTGAGCCGTAGGCGGCGGGCTTTTTTGCCTGTTCCCCAACCTCCTTTCGCACACCCCACCAATACCTGCGGGTATTATGGTCTCGCCGAGTAGTGAACCGTGACGTCGAGCTAGAAATTACATACAAATTTGATAGGTTACACATCCTTCTTGCTCATGCATGAAGTGGCTCAAACGTAACGCCGAGAAGAAGCAAATACCTAACGAAAAGGGGTGGTGTTTTTAGGTAGTTTTCTTTTAGTATGCATTTAGAATAACCCCTTGCAGGGCAAGCAGAATGCTATGTGATATTGCCATCCGCGGAGATACGAGATACACAGCAAGTGCTACTAAGTAGTATGATGTCCGGCTCGGTTTTCGTTCGCTTCCATCCCGGCCCTATCATCGTCGGCGGTAAAGAAAAATAAGTAACATCTTATATATCGAAAACACGGATCGAGGTCGTAAATCAAAATTGAATGATTCGTCATTTCTAATGCCATCCGAGGCTGTGTCGAGAATCAAGATGGGTGTCAGTTTTCACTTATCCACCGGTTTTCCGGAGCAAGTAGCACACCGTAGAAGCCGACATCAGACAGCCTCGATTTTCTTTTTGACGTCGAAGGCTGAATCCCGTCAGAGCCGTATGGCTGGTTCACCCCACCATCTGCTACCAGTCGAGGATGGGGTGGTCAGTGTTGAGAAAAAGACCGGCGGCCGATACTCGTGTCGAGTCCGGGAAGATGTTTTATGAATGGACGACAGGTCTTGGATAACATCGCCCACGCGTCCCCGCAATGACGGCTCATTCGCCGGCTTTCTGGCAATTGATCAGCCGGAAGAGATTGCTTTCCGCGGCCGATGGCACGTAGCCGTGCGTCTAATATTTTTCTTCATGAATGATGATGAGACCCCTTTCCAATATGCAAGGAAACCTTATCGAACGGTCCCCTGGGGTCTTCGACTTGCTACTACATCACATCACGCCCCGACTAATTGGAGAGCACATCACGCAACATCACATATTTGAGATCCAATGTCCATTTTCTTCAGTAGCCGTCGGTTTTACCCCAGGCCCCTTCTGCTCCTATCACATACTGCCGGCAACTTAGTGGACATACGCACGTCTACTTACCTACCTATGTAGTGTAGTACCCTGAACGAAACCCTAGCCGGCTGGAGAAGGCTCGAAAGTCTTGCATCGCCGGTGCCACGGATGTTAAATACCACGTTCCTAACACCTACCTATAACTACAACAACAGGACTACGTTTCAAACTAAGTATTAACCGTCGCTTAGTGCCGTCTGCAGAGCACCCCTTGTTACGAGGCATCTAGGTATTTTTCTTTATTTTTTTCAACCTCAGTCCGGTTGCTAACTAGTGTATACTTGGGAGGTACGGTACATATGTAAGAATAGGCCATCCCTCGACAGCAAAAATGTACGTACCTCTTATTATGTACACACGTTACATGCGGTGACAACGCACGCTACATTATATGTAAGGCTAGTTATTTTTTGCGTGACATAGGCTACCGAGTCTTCCGTCCCCGCGGGCCACTTCACTCCTAGGCTTCCTAAGCGGGAAGCTCGGGAGAAAACTTCGGCCGATCTTCTAGAATACTGGTCAACTTCTATGGAGCTACGTGCTGCTATCTCCAATGGGAAGCTCCAGTATCTATTTGATATAATATATCAACTCTACGTCGCTAACGGTAATGTATTTTTACTATTTGAAACGGCTGTGTGTGCGTGATGTGTAGTGTGTGTTGTGATACAATCATGCCTCCTATGCTGCATGACTTATCGACTTACTGTTGACCTTAGCTTATCTCCTACGTCGATCCTTGATGCTTCTATGTAGATCTTATTATACGTATGAGGAGAAGGCTATTGGCACGTGGCCAATCATCTGTATGTCTCCTCATAGCCGAACTTCGGGACCGATTTTTGTGTGCTTCAGCTTCTATCCACATTAACAGGCGACGATATAATTTTTTTTCCCATTCTGATATATCGCTGGACAGAAATCCGCCGTATCGACGACTTTCAGCGGGTCTATTTCCCATCCTGCAAGGCGACCCCGATTTGTCAAGGTTTTCCCAGTCGGCAAAATGGAGCGGGAGTCCAGGACAACGTACATAATAAGTTCCCTTGATGGAGTATGTAGGTAGTTTTTGGTAACTCTGAACTTTTTTCTCTTCCCTCCCTTCCTCAGAGCTCCCTCTCGTAAGGCTGACCAAGGTGTCGGTATATGATAACCACGGTAGGAAAGCATTATAACGTTGCGTGTGGTGGACCGGCTCTGGCCTGGACGTTCCATCATCCCCACCCTTATGAGCCCTGGTGTATGTTTCCTCCCTGCATACACTTACCGGCCCTAAAAATTGAAGACATGACTGTCAGCCTATCCTTTAACATCCAGTAAGGTAGTTACATACATAACATGTATGAATATCTTTCTTAAGACGATGTACAAGTATGCCAAATACTGATTCTTGAACCCGCACACTGTCGTATGCCTCGAGTGCTGTGGGTAAGGGAAGCGGCTACTTCCAAATAGTAACCAAAGGAGACGCGTGAACGGTTTGCTGACCGCGTAATCAGCTTTCTACGCTGCAAGATCTATCATTTCGACGCTAGGCCCTACACTTCCTGTATGTACATGTGTATGTACAGTGCCAGGCTGTCTAGGTTGTTATATGACACGTTATAGGCTATCTTATGCAAGACGTCACTATATACATACCACTTCCCTACATAATACTACTAGGATAGGGTAACCTTATGTGGTAGAAGATGTCTCTCATATGAGCAAGCCAGTAGACGCGTTTACCATCCTACTGCCGTTCTCCACCTAAGCAAACGAAACCCCTCGTCGTCCCACTCGACGAGAGGGAGAAGCTCCTAGCCATAAGAGACCCGAAATAATAACTGGGGCGATTTACATTCATTATAATAGTTTCATCGCGTCGGACGGTTGACAGTCAAAGCAGCGCGGGGGGGGGATTCAATTTCTATGTGAAAATGCATCTTAAGAATACAACCATAATAACTACATGTTATTTCTCACAAAATACTTGACCGTCCAGGTTTCAAACTAGTGCACCGTCCCCTTGGAGCAAGAAACATTAAAGAAAGGGAAAAAAAAAATTCTACAAGGCTAGCCCCGATGCAGTGAATTGTCCGCCGACGGTAACGACTTGCAACATCGCATTCAAACTTGCATCCACCTTCATAACTAGCGTCGACCTTACGAGCTGTGTGGAGACTCTTTCACATGCGTACCCCCAGCTAAACCGTACGCAGGGACGTAACTAATATGTTACTCATGTGTACGATAGTACGATATATTAGCCCCCACGATGCCCTTCTCGATCCGGATACGAGTGCAAGGGATGTGACCCAATGAATTTCTTGTGCTCTTGGGTTATTTACTTGATTTTCCTCGAAGATGAGGCACAAGTCAATAACTTAGCACTTATAATCAATATCATCTAGGCAACGACCTATATAAAATACTCTTACCCCATAGTAAACAGGGATACTTCTTCCGTCCACGGAGTTAGCAATCGACCTCTACCCCGAGATATCTCCCTGTCGTATTGAATATCACCGGGTCCGTAGATAACAGGTAGCAAACGGCGCAAGTATACCTACCTACCTAGTAACTATCATTCATGGATCATTGGATACGTCGTAACCAAACACACTAGGTAGGCAGTTAGGAGGTAGACATTTTACAACATCGAGTTCCAGCCTTAGGGCTTGCCATCTATTGGAAATTCTATACGACGCTACACCGTTTTTGCGTGCGGGCATCATCAGCCGGCTGCGGCCTTAACTATGTATATGTCGATCTTGGGAGCGATACTTGCGTTACCTACCCAATGTCTTGTGATCGTATATGTATGCATGCACGTTACCGCTGACTGCAGCACCTGGCATTGTCGTCCCCGGGCTTACCTAAGCCTTTATATAGTAGGCTATGGTCATCTCACGGGTACGCATGCGTTAACGACAACGATCGACTCTACTCCATGTACGGATCATGTCATGACTGCAGTTTTCAGCTCTAGCGGAGCGTTGCCGGCGGCAGGGTACTCCCGATCCGGCAAGGTGGTGAGCGCCGACATCCTTCCTGACCTCCTTAGTCATATATTATACTCGTACATTAGGTAGATACCTCGGTCTTGTTAATTAGATTATGTATTTCTTTCAACGGCAATAGGAGTTGTACAGTCGATCACAGCTGGCCCCGTCGATATACGGTCTAGATACCTCTCGATACGGATTCATCTTTACCTAAAGGGAGAGCTAGACATCCGACTCTGTCACCCGAGGTCAGAAAATTTTCAACCTGACTGCGTCCAAATTTCATGCTTCGCCTCTCAGGTAATATGAGTTTCAGCAAGCCATGAACAACCTCCTAACACAGAAGGAGACATCTATGAATATTATGAATAATACAAAATACTACCTACATTATCATTCTTAACCATGCCAATTGATATCTGCAAAAGTCGGGCGTTACCGACCCTACGTTGTGCCTCTTTGTTACGGTGCCAATGTTGTCTCGAAATATTCATGGAGCATTTTAGTCAGGACTACTATCCCTTATCCTCCGTCTATCTCTGGCATTGTTTGATGCGTCTACGCCCACAGAAGGCATGAACGACCGAGCTCAGACTTATGCGCTCGATGTGGCCCGGGATGCTCAGACCGACATCGTATACGATCTGCTCGTTCTTGCGGTGGGAACGTGTACAGACCATGATGCTCCACGTTTGACAATATTAAAATAAATAAGCTGCCCGCCGTTAATAAGCGCGGCAGGGATTAGGGAGAACCGCTCTTCGACACCGTCAAACACCACAATAGAGGCACCTAGCGATCCTACAAAGGTGAAAGGGAGGGGCGTACGGGAAAGGTGCCGTCGAAAGAGGAACGCAAACCTGCGACCAACGACGACGGCGCGTAATCCACAGCAGCAGCAGTACCCTCCTCAGGAGTACACGTTCCGTCTACTCCTGAACACTGGCTGGATGTTTTAGGACCTACGAGGATATCTTAAGTTTAGGTATGGGTATACAGACTGACCGACAAATCCGTCAGTTATCTGTCAGCCCATACTTCCCTGCTAAAACTAAGGCGTCGAGACAGCTTCCACATCTATGCCTCCTGAACCGAATCTCAGGACCCCCCCACAGAGCTCCTCTGCCCTACGACGCGAAGATTATTTTTAGTCGCAGCATTTGGCACGCGCCCCCGGTCTACTCCGCGAGCCTGGGCCAGATAGGTAAGTACACTACGATAGCCAACTATGCTTTGCAAGGCTGACCGAACTGTGGGAATCGCGGGATCGTTTATGTAGCGACTATGAAACTGCAGGGTAACTGCCACCTCGGCGCACGTTGGAGGATTTGCCAAGCTATCTTGATTGTTTGCTTGTTTGTTCCCTGATGGTCGAGTCGGTAGCCCTTACGTCGCAGTGCCGACGCGTAAGTCTCTTATTGTCATGTTGGAACTTGGACGCAGGACAGAATGAGATGGTTGTATCTCACTAGGATTGGCGTGTCTGTACGATGGATAGAATGGCCCCATACGTTAAAAATCTCTTCACTCGGCCGAATCTTTACGATACTGGTACACATTATATGTTAGGTATGTTAAAGATGTTAACTCTTAAGTTTGTTCATCTTATTTTTTGAAAGCTCGAAACGAAAGAGTATACATGATGAAGTCAGTTAGTCTATGATAAACTACAACAAATTCTATAAGCTGGAAAACGGAAAGCTTCGTGAAACGTGTCCTTGAACTGAATAACTACCTACCCTTTCTTCAAATGGTCTGTCGGCCGAGTGTGATCTCTTTTTCTTTACCGGATAATAATCCTCAACCCGGTATTGTTCAAAGTTTAGAGCCAACAACGCCTTGTGTACTATGAGGGGTACTTAGTTAAAATTACTAACTCGCATTACATTCATCCATCGCCTCATCAACCAAACCAACATGAATCTCTCGGTCTCAGCCTTACCGGAACGTAGACGTCGGTTCCACACTTTGGGGCGGCTACCGCCTAACAACCACCCTCAAGTCTGCGTTTTCTACGCAGTAGTGGAACACGGTATAGCCGCCCCCAATGTGGAGAACAAATCGGGCTAGCTCAGATCTACACAAGATTCTCTAGATTCTTGTTGGCATAGATGCCTGAACCTTGACCGTCATAGTTCCAATGGTCAACGTATATCAAAGGCATAACGATGACGGTG
Source organism: Hypoxylon lienhwacheense (assembly GCA_902806505.1). NCBI lineage: Eukaryota > Fungi > Ascomycota > Sordariomycetes > Xylariales > Hypoxylaceae > Hypoxylon > Hypoxylon lienhwacheense. The sequence continues at coordinate 212,631 of CADCWW010000002.1, read as the reverse complement.
GCGCTGACGTTGATGAAACGGAATAGCGCATGATAGACTAATCCTACGAAGACGATGCTGTGTGCTAGGCGGCTATAACTTGCTAGCTTGTGCGAAGTAGACGACAAGAAGCAATAACTTGGCTTCGCGCCGCGTATGTACCTGAAGGAAATTACCCCTTTTTGGTACCTGGATTGGAAAATCATGTTGCGCCGCCGCGGTTCTGATATATGTAAATCATGCAAACGGGAGATTTTGTGCCATTTCCCCTTCTATATATATACATTGAATTCCTTATTTCTTTTCTAGGCCGAAGGATTGTTTAGAAGACTTGGAATGTTAATCTTAAACTTCGAAGGAGGATATACGTGCGTGTTTTTGAATGCGGCTGCCACATGCCTCGTGCGAATCCTCCTTACCGACAGGAATTAATATATCCATCCGTGTTTCTAGAAGTAATCTATGAGGGCGGGTATGTATCCATACAAGGCACCAAATAGTTGGATTTGCGCGTCTACGCTACGGGCATATGTACATAAAATAATACCGTCCAGGATTAACATCTACACCGCCTCATTACTTGCTTGCGCAAGGCTGGTCTTGACCTAAGGTGTTAGCTAGTTAGCTATCCGTAAACCATACAATCGGAACGTCTGCCAGCCGCTAGCTAGACCTCCTAAGCTCTTAATTAGTGACAGGATCAAACACTTATTAAGGTCTTGTAAATTGATGTGGATATTCTAGCGTTCAAGATCATCAGAAAAAAAAGGGAGACGGGCGTGAAAGGATGAAATACTGTACCTAAAGGCTGTTGGATCTTTTCAACAAACAAAAAAAGACATTCGGTCAGTTTTAGAACCGCATTCCTTCTCGGAGAGCTATGTAAGATTTTATTACATAGCTCCCGAGGTCGTTCTACATTTGCGTCACCGTTCAGGAGAGCGTGGGAGTGTGGTAATAGAAGACGAATGAGACGGGCCTTCTTAGCTAGGCTCGCCTGGTCCGTCCTGCGGCCGTGACGACGGTCATCCCGTGCTGTCGCTTTCGTTTGCGTAGCACAAGAAAAAGTAGAGGCCGCACGTCTAGAAAACATGCTGTGCCAGCTGTGCCGCAGGCGAGCCCAAAAAAAAAGAGGATCGTCATCCCTGGCCCCAAAGGTTTCCCTCATGACGGACACCGGCTGGCGACGCCCGACGCGCCCTATGTCGACCTAGCCATCGCACACCCAAGCCTTAGAAGGTTTGTGTTGCTGCACCTGACCAATGGATGAGCCCAGGGTTACTAATATAGGAGGATAGAGGAGGAATGCGTGCACAACCGCAAAGCACGCACGGCGAGACAGGTGGGCCTATCGGGGCCAAACCACGAATCCGCTTCGGAAGGATGTTGGTTGATATTTTTTTTTCTGGAGCACGCAATTCTTGACTCGTCTCGTTCTTGTTTATCCCACTTGCCTCTCCTTTTCTCTCGTTGGCTTGGGAGACTCGAGTCCCTTAAAGAGTAAGGAAATCCGAGTCCCGAGGCGGTGATATCTACCCGTTTGCGTCCCAAAGCACGAGCCCGTACCGAGCCAAGTTTGACCCACGGTTAAAAGTATACAGGATCTGTCTCATAATTCAGATCATCAAATTAGAGTTGGTTATCCATGTATATATGTAGGTACAAACATCTACATCGCGATATTACTCTGTACTATGGAATAGTTACTAGGTAAGCAACGACTGGGCAAGGTAAAAGTACAAGGGGGGAGAAGAAAGGGGAGTAATTTTGGACGGGGATCAGCCTCTGCTCGGCGACCTACACAGTAGGTAAAAGTCTCAAACAGGGCTAGGAAGGGAAACCGGTAAGGAAGAGGAGGAGGAAGACGAGAGACGAAGAATCTGGACGCGTCGGTGATTGCTCAGGGAGCGGGATTTGGGCATATACGGCACTTCATAGCTCTTGCTGTCGTTTTTAGGATTCTGTGTACATATCATACACATACATATACCTACACATACACAAATAAGCGCGACGAGAGCTTCGCAAAGACTTTCCTCGCTACTGTCGCTGCCACCGCACGTCATGCAGGAGAGAATACCTAGCCCATATTATCTCGGCAGCGGAAGAGAAGTAAGCACCTTACCGGCAATGACAGTCTTCGAATCTCTCAGGCGGGTCCCAGTTACAGTCAGGGTTAGGCACGCTGCTGCAGCATGGCTCGCATGCATTCCTATCATTGTTGTCGCGTATGTTACGTACGTCAGGCGGGGCTAGTGCTACGTAGCAGCACCGGCAGAGGGATGGGCACCCTCGATCGAACCAGGTATTGGCTTAGAGTTGAGTATCGAGGGTAGAGAGAGTGGGAGAGCTATGTACAGTACTATGTAATACTTGCTCAGGGGAGAGGTGTGTGATATGTACCATACGAGCAACGCAGTACAAGCATCTGGCATTCATAAGTCGGCATGTCATGTCGGAATTACCTGTTTCATAATTACCGACATGAGCTGGAGAAAAGAAGAGTGGTGTACGGAGTACGGCAATGTCTAGACGGTGGATCAGGAGTCCACCGTGTACTTTGGTCGAGGCTGGATGCTCCATATTCCATTCTCGGCATCAAATAAGATCTTTGCCTTGAACGAGTAATATCGTTCGAAGATCCATGGATCATAAAAGTTAGACCTTGTTCGGCTTCTAGACGATGTTAAGAATATCTCGAGCACCCAGAACCCAACGAACCGGTTTATGAACTCCGTATTCTAGCTTCTTCTAGATTGTGCGACCTCGACGGCTACTCGCTACCTAAGCTGATCGTGTATGTACCATATAGGGATCATAAGTTGATCTTGCGGCGAAGGTCTATGCCGTGGTTAGGTACCGGCACAAGCTTAACCCACAAGGCTAATCCTCGTGGGGTGTACGGATCCATAATGTGTAATCTTTCTTTGGAGCAAAGAACAAGGGGTTGAGATTGTTAAGAAGGAGGACGACAAAGTAGATACAATTATCATCCTTCCCCAGATGTCAAAGTTGCGGTAGAGACACAGCTACGCCGCACGAGAGCGGCACGATATCCCAAAAGGACGCTATCCGTTAAAAAAAAACATCAAGGTTATTATTTGAAACGAGTTGAGATTCGGCAGCTAATATCGTGAATAACCTCGGCTTTTTCTAGGGTCGAGCTGCGCCGTATGTCGAACCTGTTCAGCACGTATTCCTTCGCTAAGACTCGAGATGATTCGCGGCGTCTCATAATGACGAGAGGCACGGGATCGGTACCACACAAAAAGCAACTCAGGCAAAGCAGAGACCGAGGACGCGGAGAAGTCGAGATCAGATTTCATAGCCTTTTTCCTGCGATTCGGGATCACTCCCGTTATCGAGGCAAGAGGCACAGGTCCCATGTTGAGTACACCTACCAAGATAGCCATGGGTTTGCCTTCGAATTCCGGGGGACCATCTAAACAAGTCAAATAACCTAGCAAATTAACCTTCTGACGGCGTCAATCGACTCATAACAGGGAATCTTTTTAGGAGATATCTGGGTCGTATTCTTCAACCATGTTGGCCGCAGAAGACGGGGGATTCTACTACGTATATGACGACCCCTGGTCGCAAGAGCTTGCTTGTTGGGCTCGGGCGCTGTTTCGGAAGACTGTTGGTAGGTACTTGAAGGCCAAGTACCTCGAAAATGAACCAATCCAAGAACTCGAGGACCCCCGTGTAGTGAATCCTGCTGCAACTGTCGCCGATCGATCTTGCTGGCAAAGAATTTCACCAAACGATACGTACTCAGACTCATAACAGCTTACCAAACCTAAATAGTGTTTGAATATCCCACCCCACCGTCGTGTGTTCACTGCCGTAGCATGATGATGGAGTGAGGCTATCGGTCCGAGATTCTTCTAATACACGGTGGCGAGATAACGCCCCGTAGGGCTAACAAGCCTGTTCGTATCGTTAATATACGGGACATTACTGGGTACCTTTCAATTTAAGAGCTGGGGCCACGGGATCATGGTTACATGCTGGAGAGATTAAGATATTTCAAGAATTCTTGATTTAGTTATCAAAAGGCCTGCCTGCCTTTTATGAGTGTTACATAAAGCATCTAATATCGAATGACGGGTACATTACATCCGGGAAGGTAGGAATATACATCGTGGCTAAGTATGGGTTTGAGAGTCACTATTTGAGTGTTATAATAGGCTATAGCGGTTGAGTCTTCTATTAATACATGTCGATACTCTTCACTACATCTAATATTAGAGAAGTCTTAAATCTACTGTTGCACAGGAGGATTGGAACATGCTCTGTTTATTGGAGATAGGCAATATGAATGAGAGGTTGAATAAATCGCGGTCTACCAAACAGATTCATAATTTGAAAAGATATGAAAATGCTCAGCTACGTTCACTCTAGTATTATCGTTCACTCAGGACTTAGCTTCTTTATTCTTCTACTTGAGAGGTTAGATGTGGCAATACCTACATAGTGTTAGGCATGCCTTGTATCCATCAACGTTTGCACTCTTCTACATAGATCATAGGTTACAATCTTGTTGATACCTCAGAATACAGTGAAATCGCTCGTCTTTCTATATCCTTTGTGTAGAGGTACCTAGGTAGATGGTCTGTAAACTCATTCTATTTAGATAACTATACTACTACCTACCTTTTAGCTATAGACAACTAGAATGAAGCCCCTTAAAATCCTATGAACTATTGTTATATGTTGACATTATCTGGACATAAATGTATACTTCGAAATACATGTTGATTCGGTGAAAACCCCACCAATAATTAGTGGTTTATCATAGGAGGTAGTTAGCTACTAATACATCTTGGACGTCCAGTTTAATATGACCTGAAGTGGCCAGGTGAAAGGGACCTGGATTAAATTTCTTATTCAATAAAGACTAGCTCAATCGTCTATCCGGGTAGGTAGGTATCCAACCAAGCACAATTCTACCTGGCAGCGTAGACAATACTTAGTAGAAATGACTAGACGAAACTTGATACCATGTTCAAATACAGAATTAGCCAGATACTAGAGATTACCGGCAGTATATAGATGACTTACCTGTGAAGACAGCTTTCTCGTATCTTAATATCATCTCCCTATCATTCACCTTGATGGCAACTTAGGGGGATAGTGCTTTATAAATCAGTTATCAGGCAGTCAAATATCGTGAATCACCAAGGACTGATAGTAAGAAGCGAGACAGTGGCGTCTTCTATAAGGCCCAAGACATTTATAGAAGAGTGAAGTCCTTAAGAGACTGAGAAGAAAGTTAAACATTCAAGGTTTTCGTTACCTGTAAAGGCGATCTACCTGCTTCCACCTTTTTCTCTGGCATGGCTAATAACTATAGACACTGCTGTTCGATAAGGGACCACATGGCCAAAAGATAACTTGTACAGTATACGTTAAGGATACCAAAGGTATCCTTAACTATATATAACAACTGCCCCTGGAATTTACCTATATACTTGATTGGCACGCTCATGAGCTAGAACGTTAAATGAGATCCGGCTCTTATATTATCTTCTCTTGCCAGGCATATATTAGATATAGCAGTAGTAGTAGTCACAACTCCTAACGATTATAGCAAAGCGTGCTCGGGATACTAGCGTATAAAAACGCATAGCGGTAAAAACCAGACTTCACGCCAGCGAGGGAGATCTTCTACTATACCTACCTATCAATACCTCTCTACATAGATACCAGAGGCTTCAACTGTCAACAAACACACAAGGAGAGGCATATATCTATAAGTAGGTAGTAAATATACACTTAGTATAGTATGATCCAAGGAGAACGCCCATGTACCCAATACATCGCGCCTCTAGATAAGAGGTACCTAGAGTAAATCAGAGCTCCTCGTGAGTTAATACCTACAGTTGTCAATCCCCTTCTATTGTCAGTCTTACAACACTTACTCTACCTACATTTCTATCGCAAAGCACCTCTAACGATCCAAGTCGACGTCAAAAGGCAAAGGAAAAGGGAGGTATAATTAGGTCCTAGGTCTCTTCTGTTAACCGCTTCCGAAGCGAATATAACCCAACTTCCCCTAAAACCTTAATATATACCGGCATATATGGTAGGTATCGTCCTATATACTTCCACCAGATATAAACAAACACCAAAGCCAAGCCCTACCACGTAACTCAGGGGTACATACATCAAGACATCAACGCCACTAAGCTCCCTTTCCCCCTTCCAAGATAGACTCGACCTTAACTCACAACCGACCTCTAAAGTCCGGTAAGCCTTATACGTACCTAAGGTACCTACCTACCTACATAGTAGAAAAGTTGTCCATAAATCATAGGTATACTATGGCCACCATCGTTTTTCTATAGTAATAGTGCAGCAATACTAGCTCTTACCTTTACCACGTGTTAGTGATGGTTGCTGATAAGCAGAAGATATGAAGAATTATCGACAGAAAATATATGGCCAAAAGATACCTCGCACAACCTAGGTTAGTAGTACTTCGTGCGGCAAGAATCGACATAACTATCCTTCTATGAAGTATGATACGTCTGGTTAGGTGAGGGAATCTAAGTAGCATATAATATCTTCCAAGAATCGCGATCATACAACGTATTTGACGATGTAACTTGCAAGACCATCACCGGATATTAGATATCTTATAAAGTAGGAAAAAGAAATCGAGCTCCATTACCGATGGGTACATATGCACCTCTAGGTCTCTTAGATGAGACCGTAAACTACCTAATGTAATTACAGGAAAGTTTGCAATCCTGGACGCTTGGGCAAAGATTGCGACTGCATTTTATCACTGCAGGTTGAGCCACCAACTCGTAGGCTTTAGATCCATGAAGGAGCTCAAGATCCTCCGCACTATCCTAATCTCTGTGCGGGTAGAAGATATCGTCGTCCTCGAACGACTTTGCGCGCTCGTCCAGGATGGCCTGGCGTCTGAGTCTCTCAGGATGAGTGATAGGTTGCCTGGAGTGCTGAGGTGTCATACGACGAGCAGCAGGACTAGCGCTCGAGTACTGTTTGTCGTAACTATAGTATGGCAGGTTGCCCCGAGTTTGGATGGGAGCATAATAGGCCGAGAATGTTGGACTGTCGACTAGGCTTTGACGCGGATCGGTAACTACCTGGCGTCTGCTAGGAACAAAACCGGGATCAGGCGGAGCGCTCTGGGCCTGGCATCTATAGGGTACTCTCGGTATGGTGTTATATTCGGCACCGTTGGACGGAACAACAAGCTTTGCAGTCCGGGGGCTTCCGTCATTGTTATTACCGTTGTTAACACTCATTTCGGATCGCTGAGGGGTGGTGCGATTAGACAGGGGCAAACGGGGTCGGCACGGTTGGTTGGCGCCCGTCTGGTCTGACTGTTGAGGTGCCTGATTTGGTTCTAAACGGTAAGTTAGGAAATGGTATTCTATAAACACGCGTCTGATATATAATTGGTAATACACCAACGATATATAAGACTTGTATCAATAGGGGGGCAACTCACTGGTTTGGTTAGAAGCCGGCGCCGGTTTGTAAGGAGGATATAGCGTCCCATCGGTGAAGTTCCGAAGAAAGCCTCCAAAGGGCTGAGGCGCATTCTCTCCATTCTCTTTTGCGTGGTTCTGACTGTTACCACTGTTACCACCGTTGTTGGACGCCATGTTGATAAGTTGAGGCTGGTAAAGGTTGGTGGTTAGATACCTAGGTATATAGGGGTGATGGTAATTGATGGCTTGTTCGTTAGGAAGCGAAGCGAAAAGTATGAGATAAATAAAAAGGAACGAAGTAAGTTGTGAAGGAGAAGAAGAAGGAGAAAGAGAAGAAGAGGAATAGAAGAAGAAGAAGAAGAATAAAAAAGAAAGGAAGAATTATGTGCGATGATAATTAAGTAAGAAGTAGGTACATGAATACCTGTGAATAGGAGTGAATGATGGGAAAGAACGACTACCTTCACATGTGTCGGGACGTTTTAGTGCAGTGACTCACTCAGTACCTTCCCAAGTTTGTTCGTTTCTTATGAATGGCCGATTTTACGAAACACTGGAAGTCGTGAATAAAAGTATGAATGGGAGAAGTGGTGGATTGGGAAGGAGTATGTCGCTTTTATATTCGAGGCCACACGGTCCTTCTTAGACTTTGGAAGGAGAGCATATGAGCCTTCAGTCGGCAGTTGCGACCTTGAGGTCTAGCTTAAGAAACAGTATTATTACGCAATATGTATTGATACCTATTACATTCAGTCATACTTAGACGTAAGTGTATACCTCTATACCTATTTCTTACGTAGTTCTCTATTCTTATAAGCAGATATAGATTATCGGAACCTGAATGCCTCATAAGACCTATTTTACTCTATCTTTTGTGCACTATAAATACTAGATAATGGAGTTGTTTCTTTGATATTCCAGCAGGCCTCTATTATTGTACCATCCATACTTTGTTTACATCTACCTACCTCTTGTTTATAAATATACATCTTACGACATCAAAAGCGTCGTTGTAAACTTGGCCAACGAGATATTTCTCCATGCTTCTGCAATTTTACACTGTTAGTACCGTGCTAATACAAAGTGACAGGGACAGGTTAAATCAAGATAAGTCGTCGAATCACTTGTAGGCAGTAGATTTACATGATGGAAACAGTTTATTGGACTACCTACCATACCTAATATAATACTAGGCTCTAGAGACTTGTAAGATAATACGACAAATATCCTCCATAAAACAGACAAATGCACTTTGCTGTTGTAAATTAATAGCACCGAGGGTTTGGTGGTAGGTTAGCTAGGCACTTTTCAATACTCCCTAGCAGATATCGTACTCAAATCCGGAAAGAAATATACAGATACCAATAGTTATAGCATTTCTTGGTAGCTATCTTTCAAAGAAGGACGTATCAATGGTTTATTAGCTAAACATTATTAGGCCAAATCTCTATTGGCATAGACTCCCCTGTAGACCCCCAAGGCAACAAGGACACAGAACCAAAGAACGACAATAAAGCTCTAGGCATCGGGCTGTCCATTTCATAATAATACGGAGAGAAACCCGTTACAAAACCTAGAGTAATTGGAATTTATCGACCATGGACAAGCGAAGCACTGCTCTGATACCAACGTCTGCTTATGGCAAGAAACAGGGCTACGCCAATAACCCCAGAAGTCATCCGACCGGCAAACCGCACCGTGTCCCACAGTATACCCTAACCACGGATGGGAACAGCGGGCGGAGGCGCGATCCGCGTATCAAAGACTCGGCGATCTAAGACCTTGAAGTCGAATATCTTGTCGAGCTCTGCCTTTACCGCCATGATCTCCTCATTTGCCTTCTTGACCTTCTCCGGCTGGCTGTCATCAACGACGTTCAGCTTCACGTTCAGGACCCATTTCTGTGCTGGATCTAGGGGCTGCAGGTTCGCCCAAGGGGGGAGGCTGGCCAGTGGCCGTCCTGCCGACTCCGGTAGGAGGTAGTAACGGCTGAAGACGAACTCGACGTTTTCTCTGACGAACGAGTAGCTTTCCTGAATCGCCTCGTTCTTGTACCTAAGCGTAGATACCACGTAAGCAATCAGGTAGCTTTAAGGATCGCTGGATAACCTTACCGGAAGCCGTTGTCGGTCAGTGCCGTCGGCAGGTTGGCCTGCTCCGGGATCTCAATCTTCTTGCGCGACGTAAGCGGCGAGTCGCGCAGCGGGTCGGGAATATCCGTCCATCGCAAGGTGCCGGGCAGGGCGTTGAAGTCCATGGCGGCGCTTTCGTCTCCGAAATCCCTATCAGCCAACACCTCGTAGACCACCTGGACGATGTATGATGATCGGGCCAGCTGGCTGCTGAGATCTGTCCAAGACCGTAGGAAGCGCGACTGCTGGAAGGCGCGCGTGTTCTTCAGCTGCCTAGGCTGCGGCTGGCCGTGGAAGAAGAGGATTCGGTGGAGAGACTGGCGCGCCGTCATCCACGTCAGACCTTGTAGAACCGCACAAGCCATCGAAAAGTCGCTGTCACTGACAGGCGCGGTGAGGAAGAGTTCCCGCATTTTGAGGTATCCGGTGTAGGTAGAAGCACGTTTTAAAGATAGAATAATTGTTGGGATAGCTTCTTTTTGTTCTGCTAGAAGTGGAGATAGATAGGTATTCTATCGTTCCCGAGATGAAGACCTCCGATTGAACCGTAGCTAAGAATTTGTATTGTTGATGTATTTACTTTATACGTGATATAGCCGAATGAATATTATCGAGAAATGTTGATAATTTTATAAAGTCGATTTAAAGACGCGAATAATTATTGAATGAAAATTAGAGTTCAAAATTAAATGTTGATGAATATTGATGAATGTTGAACGCAGATATTGAATTAAAGGCGGCCCCACTCGCACCTGCAGATAGGGCGCGGTAGGGCTGCAGCACATACAGTAAAGGTACCTAGTACGTACGTACTAAGCATAGAGATACAACAGTAAAGACTCCACGTTATGGTAGGCACCTCCTTAACTGTAGCCTTACCAAGCCAAAAGACTAGGAACATTCGACTATTACACAAGTCATCGCTATTAACATATCTATTATATAAACCGTATTTATTTTATTATAAAATATTATAGATATATTCCATTACGATCATTTCTTTTATTACCGTTAAGCTTCAATTATAAGATAGGACACATATACATATATACAAAAAAGAGAGAAAGAGGTGGCCATATTATAGTCTACATATTTATTCGAATCTATTAAATATTACTTACTTACCTACACTTAACAGTACTATGCGAAAACTTCTTCATTCAAACATAGCTGGAGATCTCTACTACAAACACACTAATCACATAAAGACTTACCGCACACTCTCTCATATGGGTATATCATCTAATTCGTCTATATACCTAGTGATTTATTACCTCAAGCTGCCTTGCATACCCATGTACCTACCCAAACAGCACTTCTTTTTTGATCATCTAGGACTATATGCAGAATTTCATTCATGCAACATAAGCACTTAATCCAAACATCTTATTAGGTAGAAGATCTCTAATAACTCCATCTCCTCTATAATACCTGGATGAGAAGAATTAAAAAAAAGGGGGAGATGATGAAGATACTTTAGGTACCTTCAAACATCGAAAAACACGCATTATCCTAAAATATTAATGGTGGCAGAGAATCTAGTTGTACTTATATATCACGGACCTCACTCTTAAATAAGTAATAGATACCTGGTATACGTAGGTATACATTTCTTGATAGTATTAAAGCCATCTTGATATAGATGTACATAGGTAGTATTCATGATTGGATAGATGGATACGATATCACGTAACCTAGTCAACAGGCAAACACCCGCCGACCAAGAAATGAACTTTTAAGATCTGGATCTTTAATAACCCATGATTGATTCACATAATTACCCCTAATTGAGCAGTACCTTCCAGCGAACGTGATTCGACGAACCGCCGGGTATCGTAAAGCTCTATACCTACCGTCGTATACATGCATCGTACACATCATACTTCCCTCGTCCGTCTTCGAGATGCCAGTCATCACCTCGTCGCATTATCGCTATCAGTCTCCCCTTTTAACCGCCCCTCCCATAAAAACCAGGAGGTTAACTTCTAATCCCCCTTTCTTGGCTCTCGGCAAGGTATACACCCCCTTAAGCCTTGGAAGATAAATATAAAAAAAAGTTTAGATTACACGACCCTTGACTTGCTTAAAATCCTTGACCTTGATGTCCCTCCACATAGCAACAGCTACGAGGCCTAGTCCGGTAATTGCCGTGCCGCTGACAAACATCCATTTCATGCTATCGACGTAAGCCAGGCTGATGGCGTCTCTGGTTGCGGAGCCGACAGGGTACGACAGCTGCGTTGGTAACGACTCGTAGATCTCTGCGAGGTTCGCCTGGGCGTCCGCGGGCAAGTATTTGGCCAACGCCTGGGGGAAGACGCCTGTCCAGATGGCGGAACATATGGTGCCGCCGATACCGCCGCCAACGCTGCTGAACATACCCTCCATAGCCAGGACCACGGCGACGTGTTGGTGAGATGCTGCGGCCATGACAGCCATTTGTTCGGCAATGACGCAGGCTGCTCCGGCAAAGGAGTACAAGATTTCGCACATGATAATCCAACCCACGTACGTATTCACCTGTCGGAAGTGGATAAGTAGACCGATGCTGAGAATAGTGAGCGGCACACCAAAGTATAGGGCGGTCCACTTGAAGCGGCCGGTCCAACGGATAAAGAATCCCACGATAAAGGAGAAGAAGCATGATCCGATACTGTAGATGTTACCAATGTACCCAGTTTGGGTGACGTTAAGGTTCAAGACGACCTGTAAGAATGATGAGAAGTAGGAGTACCAAATATAATACTCGACAAATAGAATGGCTGCGAGAATGCATGCTCCGAGGACAGTCCGGTCCTTGAGGAGTTCCCAAGGCAAGAATTTGACTGGGGCAAAATATTTCTCCCATACAACGGCGGCTATCAAGAGCAGACCCCCGAAGATTATCAAGCAGATGGTCAAGGGGGCCCTCCAGCCATAGTATTGATAAGAGTAGATGTTAAAGGGGAGTAGAAAGAGTGCGAAACCGCCAGAAACCAGGACGAGACAGATGACGTCGAATTGCCAGAAGTAGTATTTAATAGACTGCCATGTCGTTCGGCCGCTCGAGGGACGGTCGAGTAATCCAGCCTTCTTTGCCTTGCGGTAGTTCCAAGCAAATAGGAAGGATAGGGGTAAGCACATGAGCGGTGTAATGATAGCGAAGATTCCGAATCCCCATCTCCAACCAATACCACCGAGGACGCTCTGAGTCATGGGACTGCTAATCCAGACGGTAACGATGTAGGGCGACGAGACAAAGGCCAGCATGAGAGCCCGGTTTTTCAAAGAGGACGTATCGGCAACGAAAACACTCAAGCAGTAGCTGATTCCGTTATAACTATAGGAAGTTAATATACGTTGGGAGGGATAGCCTGGGCGGGGGAGGTCAGAGCTTACCCAACCCAATAAAAGACCTGAGCAGCTGCGTACGTCTCGACGTTGTTACACGCCGCCATCATGACAATACCAAGGGTCATCAGAAGAACGACAACCGAGAAACCCTGAGGACGGCCCCAGATGTCAAGGATTTTCGCTATGGTAAGCTTCGAAACACCACCGATGATATTAGACATAACGCTTGTAGTGGCTGTCAACGAATGCTGAGAAAAGGCACTGGTAACGTAGGGCGTTAAAAGGTTCCCCATATTCTCTTGCATAGAGTTGACGAAGTAGATGATCCAGATACTGAAATTCCATTAATCGACAAATAAGAGACGGAAGCAGAAGAGGAACCGTGACATACATGACATAAGCTAGAATTAGGTGACTTTTTGACCACACCTTAGTTGTGGCTTCAATCTTCTGAATACCGGCCTGAGCATTGATAGAGATAGATTCGGGATCGGTATCGGCATCGCTTCCGCGAGGTTGGTTATCGACAACGCCAGTCTCCTTTTCAGGGTCCGGACGAGTTTCTTCTACGACCGGTATCTCGGTAGGCCGAGTGAACCGATCGAACAGACTCCTCATGACGACCACTATATTTGAGGCAATACCTAAATGTTAATATGTTGTGTAGACGTGGTGTAATACAGTCTGTGGTAAACCCTTCTGAGGTAATAAGAAGATGGATGGATCCTGGATGGGAAGACGTGCCGGGGTGTCTCGTGGGTTTTATACGTCCTTAGACATAAACAAGGATCATATAATTATATACCTACTTCCTATGCATATATATTAAGAGGAAGTCCCTAACTGAGAAGTTACAGTGATGTTGGTTGGATCGACAAAAAAAAGAAGAAGAAATATTAAAGGAGTGGTAGCATCTGGCCTTTTATTAGAAGCGCGCTGACAACTGATGCGCGCCGTACCGGAGAAAGGCAGGTGGGTGGGCAGATACGAAGCTTAACCTAGATCTAGTTATGTTATAAAGTACCCTACTAAGAAATACATAGTGAGGTAGGCAAGTAGGGACATACATACCACCTAAAACAGTGGGGTACCATCGCGATTAAAGTGGAGGGTCACTGTTACTGTTACTTCGTATCTTGACCTGCCCGAGAATGAAGAATTTTGAACATGGATGATTCATCATGTATAAGTGATCAGATTTAACAACCGTTTCCTAGAAAGGTTCACTTACCGATAAGCCGGTTCAAAGCTAATAATAAGCTAGCTACCTAATATTTCGAGTGGAATTTTTGTTCTATTTTTCTTGACCGTTTCCTAGCCCTCTCTCCCAAGGATGGACAGTTACGTAAATAAATCCATGTAATATCTCTATATAGTCTAACTAAGTGTTATGCTTGTCAGTACCTGAGCTGAGATGGTTGCGTGAGTTGCACCTAATCAGATCAGAACACTTTGGCTCCAAACGGGGAAGGTTCTTCGGACATTCCAGGTAAATGAGCCAACTAGTTCGAGAGACCAAGGTAAGCTAAGCTATATTTGGTGTACTAGCCGACTACGTAGGAGTTTAGTCTTGTGGGGCCGCTAAGAGAAAAAATTATCTTATCAATCAGCGATCATATCAATCAGTACCCATCAGTCGAGGATCAAAAGCAAGGAAGTTGGAACTAAAATGGTCCAATGAATAACTTATAAACACCGTCGGAGTAGATTACATCCTCGATCGCGTTGGCCTTGTTCCCGTAGCTTGATAACCTTGCGTCTAGATCATGGTGGGTAGAGGATGCAATTACAATTTTTCATGTTGGAAGAACGCCTTCAGCTTTTTGCAACCTTTTCCTCGATCGGAGGGAAAGTTATATGTACAAAATAGTAACTGGAATCCTGGATTCAGCTGTCTCGGGTCTTTTTCTCCGTGACGCAAGACATGGCAACAACCACCTCAGCTGAAGCTCGATATTTTGTATAAGGCGAACATCTTTGGGACATCATATGAGCCACAATTAGAAGTGAGAACATTATGGCTGTCCGGTGATCACCGATCCATGTACAAAGTCATCTTAGACTGTCCCAGAAATCTAAATCCATTTCTCATCTCGTTAAGAAAAAAGTTGGCCGTTTACTTGGTATGCATGATTCAATTTCCTTTTTTGAAGACCCTTAAAATAATTCTTGGATAATGCATAGTAGGGCCCTTATGTCGCTTCTTTTTGACAAGTCGTTTACTCATTCAGTCGGGCGAGACGAACGGCGCCAATTCCTTAAGAGGAGATGCCGATGTCGCGGCCAGAATCTCGGAGGGATCATTTCGCACGTACATAGCAAGCGTCAACCAAGGGGCTTCCCGGTTTATGGCGCGTGCCACCGGGACCTCCACGGGGGTTACGTGTACGACATCCTATACCAATCATATCGTGTAAGTGACGAGCTAGATGCATCTACGGGTATGCGTGCGCATAAGAGCTTTCCACCTTGCGATATGTAATACATGTAGGTTGACTACCTAGGTCAACTTTAAGTGTTCATTGTGCATATAAAAACTGATAGTTTTGGCTGCGCAACATGTGCTGAATAAGAGGGGAAAAAATAAGTGATAACAAGGAGAGAAACAAAAAAAAAAAGACGTTGAGAAATACAAGTGGATGAACAATTGAGAGACTTTTTTAGGTTACCGAAGACTGAAGTTTTAGACTCCACCTTCCTAAGCCCCGTCCCGCCTTAGTTCATCTCTTCAGCTTTAAGCATTGACCACATTAATTAAATATTTGCCACGTGACCACTCTTTTTTCTTTACTATGTACTCGTTCATTCGTCGCTCACCAATTTTTTGGATCTAACTTCATAAAACTTTTCCTCCGAATATTGAAAAGCAATTAAATCATCTCGACCCACGCATTTTTTCTAGTCTCACACGAGACAGCAAGGAAATAGAAACGCGCTGCATTTGATATTTCGAAATGTCTGCGTCACAAAGACCAATTCGCCTCCCTCCCTTGAAAACCCTCCGAGTTCGTAATCCCAATGGTAAGCGGGAGCGTCCATGCATCAGTATGATGTCTTCTGTCCTAGGTATGCGCAAATAATTCTCTCCCTCTGTTTTCTTGCTACGATGATGGTTACGATGTCTTTTCAGATTGTACAATGACCTAATCCATTCTATCGAGTAGCGTGTTGGGCATCTGCTGGATACAGCACGGCAGGGTGCGCGCAAGTTGAGCAAGCCTTGCGGGATTGCATGGACGGGCCGCAACCATCGAAGCCGAGGGGTAACGAGGTCAACTACCACCTTGCCCGGTTCAAGAATAAGCTCACCTTTCCGGAGAAGAAAAAGAAATGATAACACCAAAAGGACTGCGCAACATAGAGTTGAAAATTACCCCTATCATCTGCTGGCCGCGGCTTAAAAAAGAAGGGGGGGGGGGGCTATCACGTCCTACCTGATTTCGGCTCACCCCGACTACAGATGCTGAGGTAGCCAGTGTTCTGTACGATATGTGGATGACCTTACGAAAAGAAATCATAACTAAAAGCCTTCAACGTCGGACGAGAGCCGAGTTCCGGGTTGGTTCAGGAGAGGGATATCCAACGGCAATCATTGGCTAATTTTTATTGAAGCTGTACGACCTAACTATGTAAAACATATGAGGTAACCAATATAACAGGATAACCTTAGTTAGTACATACACACCCCTACACAAACAAGAAGTTAGTCAATCAAGACCCGTCAATACGCTTTACGGGATCGATGCTCTTAGGGTGAGCGTGTATAAAGTAAAGCACGATAACTAAATGGGAACACCACAAGCACCATGGTTTTAAACGACACTTATACAGTTGACCTAGTAACATCCTTTAGGGATCAACTGAATATGTGTCATCGAATTCACATAAGCTAACCTTCCATCTCAACAGCATACCTGATCCCCCCTTTCCTGCCCAACCCCCACCACACGACAACCTCAGCAAAGACAAGGCAGATGCAGGCTCTGGTAGTTGCTGCACGTCCTGCCCGCGGGCACGTCGCTGCCCGTCTGCAGATAGACCTGCCAGTACTCGCCCGACAGCTGGCAGACCAGGAAGTTGAGCTGGCGCCCGTAGCTGCTCGCCGTGCTCGTGATGATGGTGTCGCCCTGCGCCTCTATGCATCAACTCATGACCGCTCTGCCAAAAAAAAAATTCGCTCTTAGATAACAGAAAAAGGGGGAAGCTGTGACGGGACGGGGACGAGCTCACCTCGAGGCCCCAGGCGTCCGTGGCGCTCGCGTCCGCGAAAGAGAGCGTCTTGTATGACGCCGAGCCCTCGCCGTCGCCGTCGCCGATGTTCAGGAAGGCGGACGTGTTGGTGCTCTGGATGGTGCCTCCGATGTCGAAGTACTCGCTGCCGGCCTCGGGGCCCATGACCGGGATCGTAGCTGTTCGCGCGCCCGCCGGGGTGGGGGGGTTTTCCCCCACCTCCCGACGTCCGCGTTAGTTCTCTCTCTCTCTCTTTTCCGTCTTGTCTCTCTCTTTTTCTTCGCCTAAGGGAAACAAATAAAAAACACGAAATACAGTATCAACGGAAGACGGGAAGGGAGAAACACCGCAGAATGGAATTTCGATAGCGGGAAAGAGGAGGAGGGGGGGGGCAAAGGAGGGGAGAGAGAACGAAAGAAAGAAAGAAGAACATACGATCCTCCGGGTACGCCTGTAGATAGTAGTGGAAGACGGGCGACTGCACGGCGCGGATCTGCTCCGGCTTCGCCAGCGCCAGCGCCGCCGCCGCCGACAGGACGGCCGCGGCGCAGAGCAAGAAGCGGGTGCCGCCTTTCCCAAAAGACGAGAGCATTTTTTTTTCTTGTTTTTTGTTGTTGTTGTTTTTCTCGTCCTTCTCCTCGCCGGTATCTAAGTGCCTAATCGTCTAATTCTCGGCGCGGGATAGAGAAGAGCTGTCGAGAAGAAGAGGGTTTACCTTAGGTAGGTAGGTAGGTATATATATATAAGGCTAGGTAGGTACCTGGTACTAAGCTGGGAGAGGTAGGAGGTAGGTAGGTAGCCACGCGCAAGGACGACGACGTGCTATGGGTACCGGTACGACGAACTCTCCAGGTCCACGGGTGGTAAAAAGTGATCGTCAGGGCAGGGCAGTTGAAGGGGGGGGGAACGCCACCTGTTCGTTCCCCGTGGCTCGACCGTGTTCCATCTCGATGACTTAGGTACCCTACCTAGGACGCTACCGGCTATCATAGGTACATACAAGTATCCGTACCTTACTGGGTTAGATGAGGAAAGAGACCCTAATGAGGTAGATGTAACGGGCTAAAAGAGGAAAAATGCGGAGGATAACGCCCGTCTAGATTCAGCCTCGTGTAATACCTACGGTAGACAAGGGTTAAAACTCAACGAGCCAAAATTTTGGGTACGCTACATAGACGATAGCATTAGGAGAGACTTCAGCGTGTCGGTTACAAGAACGCGTGAGCGGCTTCACACTCTTCATTTCTATCCACTTATATATAAATAGCTAGCTCACAAACTCTTACTCCTTTCTTGATGCTCCGAGTAGAATCCGCCAGCACTTGCCATGTATCCGAACTTCATGGCCGCCGACTTCAGCCTCGTTAAGCTTGATCCGCATTACACCCGCAGTATGAAGCCCTGGGTCTACTCCCTACCATGCTATAGAAATCATCTTGTTCTCTCATGCTTGCAAAGTCAGATGCGCGAAACAGCAGAACAGCCATCCGTCTTAACTAGCGCCGACCTGTGCAAGGCTATCAAAAAAAATGGCTCAAGCCGAAATACCCGATTATTCTTCTCACGACTCCCCGCGGAGGATAGTAGCCACGCTACCCAACCCTGGCGAATTTCTGTTGAGCCTCTACAAACTTCTGCGCCCCACAGTACGAAAACCATTGTCTGGCGTGATTAAACGAGACTCAGGCCAGGGTAAAGTTCTTAGCCACAAGCATCCCAAGAGGCATGGTAACGGAAGCATATCCATAACGATCGAGGATTTTATTGCGGAACCAAAGCTGGCGAACGAACGTAGAGCTTTCTTTTAATCTGGCAGGAACTCAAAGCCAAGTGACTAAAGCAAAAGATATCTGGTATCTAAAATATGTGCAAGAATCGTGGGGTCATGAAGCGAGTGTTTTCTGATGGAAGAACCAAAGAAGGTGAAGTAGTATAAAGACATGATCCGTTTCGCCACTGGAGTGCTGGTATCATATCATCATCGACGTAGTTTAAATTAAGGGTATGCCTCAGCCGTCTCTGAGACGCGTAGCGTTCGTACTCGTAAAAATTTCGTGTTGCGAAGAGCCGGTCAAATCTCGCCGCCGAGTCTTGCGAATCACGATTAACTAGTTTCTCCGACGCAGAAAAGTTCGATTTCTCCAACACCACCGGAGTACATATTCCGCACACCTTCGCGCCATTCCGAGAATGCGATTTGAATGTCGTCGTCGCTCTCAATTGTCACAGAATCGCCATCTTCGTCACGGTAGCGCAGCTTCAGATTGCCCTTAGCAATCGAGCTGTTTGTGAACCGGGCGAGCTTGACGTCGATGCGGTCTCTGAGCGATTGATATGCGATGTTGAACGGAACGACGAGCGTGAAATAGGTGCCGTCATCACAGTTCACTTTGACTTTCAACTGTGCAGGAATTGGCATTTCTGTGCTAGAAAATGAGTTACCTTGTGTTCCAGTACCCAGAGGGGGCGAGACGGGCTGTCGATTATCAACATTCAACGGCTGAGGGGCCACCCCCCCAGAAGTTGTCGCTGACACCGGAGTTGCTGTCTGTCGATAAATGGGTTGTGTAGGAAACTGTGACATGGTCCCGCCGTATTGACCGGGTTGCTGAGTCAACCTCCCATCACGTTGCACGCCTGGACTCTGGTTACTGGTACGAACGGGAATGTCCTGCCTGGGAGAGCCAGTTTGAGACCGTGGAATGCTTGCGTCATGTGCAGGATGGAGATGGGGGGGGATTCCGGGCACAGCAGGAACCGGGGTATTATTATTAGTTCTACGGCCATTCGGTTGACCGTTGATGTCTGGAGTACTATAAGATCGGCTACGCTGCTGTTGTGCTAGAGTCTGAGATTGCGATGCTAACACTGGTAAAGAGGGTCCTCTGGGATTCCTTCCATTCATTGGGGATGGTCCATCTCTCGAAGGAGCTCGTGGCATAGCTGGTGCGGTATAGCGATTGTTATCTTCCCAACCACCTTGAGGCGTGGCAGTTCGTGGGAAAGGGTATTGCCCATTTGGCACGAATATGGTACTAGCCGTACTTGTCCGCGATGATGCGGGCGACTCCGCCGTAGGTGAGAAATACGAATCGCCAAGGCGAGGACCGGGTGATTGAGAGCCACTTTGCGCCTGTGTTAGGAGGCTCAGCTGTCCTGGCGGCGCTGGAGGAGGAAAACGAGGCGGCGGTGCTCGAGCAATGCTTGCTAAGGAATGAGCGCTCTCGGCCGTTGCGGAGCGCGCCCTGAGACTCGTGCTGGACGCATTGCGGTTCATAACCCCACCACTTGACGCGCTGCTGAATCCCACATTTGCTGAAGAGACTTGTGTTGCTGGTGCTTCGTCTTCGTCGTCCTCGTCTTCTTGCTGGGCATAGGGATTTTCGAGGTTGCTCTGGTTTTGCATCCAGGTAAAGTCCGGCGTGGACTGGTCAGGGCTTGTGGTATTCGTTGGCGCATGCTCCTTTTTCTGCGCGACTAGTCCCGTCTCCCATTTTTTCATAACCTCCTCGTTGGAGAATTTGATGATAAAATTCTCCACGCCAGGGTCGCCTTTCCACCATATTTGTACTGTATATGAACCTGGATAGAGTTAGGTTGAATTCTGCAGCCGAGTCTCTTCATTGCTTACCTGGCTTGGCAAATGAAAGCACCTCTGTCACGTTTGTCATGAATATCCGTCCTTTAAGCTGTAGTTTATTATTCTTATTAGGGATCTTCGGTCCGGTTTTGTTCTTGTCTTTCTTATCCTTGCTTTTATTCGGCTGGACCTCTTTGCAACAGAGGAGGATGCATTCGAAGAGGTATATCTCGTACTGGGATAGTATCAGTATCACACTGTCCGCATGGATAGGAGACATCATATTCATTGGACTTACGTCCTTTTCCTGTTCACTGCGACCAGTGATAACGGTATACACTCCATGTAACAATAACCTCCCGAAAGACTCGACTCGATGATTCTTCCAGTCGTCTACTCTGCGGGTCAATTCTTCCAAAGCTTCGTCTAGAAGATCACGATCAACTGCTTCGTTAGCCTTTGTGAGAACTCGCTCTGCTGCATCGATACCAGCAGATAAATCCGCCTTGGTTTCTTCGTCTTCGCACTTTTTCAATAGGGACTAATGCGAGTCAGCGTCACCCGGCCTCGGCTGGGAAGTATTAGGGTACAAACCTTTAATAGCAACGGGTACTTGACCAATCTCTGCATCGGTTTTAGAAGGAAACTATCTAAAGTGTTGAAATCGAACGATACGGGATGCTCAGCTAGTTGGATCTTGTCGAAGACCTGGTTAGCTATTTGGCCTGCTTTGCGCTGATTTGCGATGAACGGTTGATAGATGTCGAATGCGTCCTCATAGGTGACAAACGGAGCACCCCACCGTTGCGCATCCCGCACCATCGAGTTGGTTGTTTCAACACGAATCAGGAATCGTCGCTGAAAATCCAGGATGGAATTTATGTTTAAGAATATCTGATGGATGATGTCTCCAGGAATTACGCCCTTCTGTTCCAGTGTCTTCTTCAGGTCGTGCAAATTCTCCAGATCTTGGACGTATTTACGTTCAGTGTCGACCAGTTCTTGGATGATATGATCGCGATATGTCATCTGAGACCCGGGGGGTGCTGGTCCACTCTCTTCCGGATGCGCCTGACCCTGCAGGAGAAGGCCCCGTTGTTCGGCCAGGTCTAAAACATGGTTTACAACTTGAGTGACCTGGTTGACAAGTTAGTTGACTTTATTTACTAGTAGCATGAGGGCAACGTGGGAAAGCGATCGAGAGCGTTGGGTAAATCATACCTTGACGAAGCCGGTAGTATCGTTGCCCATCAGATCGCTAATCACGAAGGACTCGGAGGGTGGAATCTCAAGGCGTTTGAGACAGGCTTCGACGAACTTGAAGATGGCTACTTTGGACCGTCGAGTCTCGTTGGCCATAGGGTCGATTTCTAATGGGGTGTCGGGTTGTAGGCAGTTGTAGATGGTAAGAAGCGGTAGGCCTGTTCGCAACAGGTTCCATAGAGATTCCACCGGGCCATCTTCATCTTGGGATACCGGCAAAACCTGAAAGTGAATCTCGAAGCCAGGGACGCGAGTTAATCGCTGCTTCAATGCGATACAAATCTGATACAGCGACCGCGAGGCATCGGCCTTTTGGTTGATGATGTTGGAGGTAGGCACGACATTGCCGGTGCTCGATGGAGGAACGATGGTGGACGTCGACATGGATGAAATGGAAGAATTTGAAGAATTGAGGGCTGTTGAGCCAGATAACTGGCTTGTGCGGAGGCTACTCATAGCAGATGCCGACATAGGTCCGTACTTGTTGTCGGTTGAGAATACGGGGGCCGTGTTCGTCCGTAGAAGAGCCGGAGCATATGCCATGCTATTCAACCCATACGGGTTTCGTCCAGATCAGCCGTTGCTTTAGTTGGTGATGGTGTCCAAGCGTTAAGGTGGGACTTGAATATTGGATTTGTGAGGTTTGGTTGGATGGATATAATACAGTCAGGGAGTATTGGGGGGGTTTGTACGATAAAGCGCTGAAAATGGAGGTAGCGGAGGGGCCAGGAATCTGGTGCGGTGAGCTTGCCACGAGGCGTTGCTGAGGTGGGACTTGAACTTGATCCTTTGGTTATATTTATCGTGAGTGGATTCGTTCCAGGTCAGGTTATACGGTGAATCAGTGAATTACCGGATGCTATTGCGTCTTGAATTTCACCGTCGAATGAAATGGTAGCAGGCTAATCGGATTCGGCTCTTTATGTTATCTCTTTACCGTCTTCCTCTCTGAATAAGGCCCCTTGTCATGCGAATTATCCTTAAATGATTCGACGCCTTCTTTTTCTTTTTTCTTTCCCTTAACACGAGACAGTGTAAGAGGAAGCAGTAATTGGGTCTTTTTCAGAGCTTAGCATGTAAATGAGTCTGTCAAGTTAAATCGTAAATGCAAATGCAAATGCGGGTTTAAGGTAATATGGAGACCTGAAACATTGATCGTCGATAGTCTCGATAGTCTCTAGTTGAGAGAGAGAACGAGTAATGATGGGTTGGAGGGAAGTCGGAGGGATAGTGTAGGCGTCTTTTTTTCTTCTGCTCTGCCGATCTGAATGCAGCGCAAGTCAGGTGGGCAGTCGTATTTCCTTGTACCGTACTGTTACCTGTATCTACATAGAGTTATGTGAGATGAACTGGTATTAAATGGTTGGTTGATACGAATCGGGTGTGTAGTGTAGTGGCTATATCGAGTTATCGTCGGTGAAGCCTGCGGATGGATAGATTAGGTCGGTATGTTGTAAGTGGTAGGTTCAGGTTTAAAGATTGTGGATGTGGATTGGGGATTGTGGATTGTGGACTGTGGATATGTATGACTTGATGGATAAGGTAGCGGATAGTGATAATAGTGGTGAGTTGCGGCGGACTATGGAATTGAAATGTACCTAACTCAGTGGTACTGTTGGGTTTAGGCCGCTTGGTTAGTCGACGGCCGGAAAGCGTTCTGTGACCAATTATCCTAGGTCGGTTAGTTAATGTTACATAGTTGCCCTCTTTTCTTGTCGTTCTTTCCTTCCGATATAGTATGTACCTTATAGGTATCTACTTCTACATAGAGGTGTAAATATTAAGGTTGAACCTGTAACTTGTTACAGAGATACCTACAGGCAGTGGGTAGTGAGGTACTGGCACATAAAGTATAAGGGGTATATGTACATGTAATTAGATGCCTAAGGGGTACTTATACATCCTGATGTATGTAGGGTAGTGTTACACCATCAATAACTGCAACCCTAAGTTTTTTGGAGGGTCAAGCTAGGTAGCGCCAAGCCTATTGTATAAGTACCTGCGCCATTGTCCACGTCTTTGTCCATACCTGTTAATGAAATTGAATTGCATCCATCATGCGCAACGTACATAGTACTATATTTTCTTTCAGGATCAACAATAAAGTAAATCATATTATCAAATGCCCAGTATACACGTTCATTATGAGGTCTGTACTTTTTATATATTGTTTTAACATATAGAGATACATATATAATTACCATGTAAGTACATAGGGAAGAATGTTGCTACGTAAATTAAATATGCTACATTTAATACTCTGTATATACTACATATCTAGTTACCTATATAACTATAAACCTATATAACTATAATATAATAAACATGCATGTACGGAGTATACTGTTGTAGATATGTACATGCATCATTCATGCTACTTACACCTACTATATACTAATCTCATGTACATACCGATACCGATAAGGGACGTTGGTATAAATTCACCGAAGGAAGCCCTGGTGGCTTCTTACAATTGGGCATTGATCTAAGAGGAGTCTCTCAGTGTTTCAAATTAGCGAATCCCCGGGACTAGTTCCAAAAGAGCTAAATCCCGTTGCACTGATCAAGAAAACGGTCATCTCCAATTAACTATGATCGACATTCTACATTGTAGTATGTACATACCGTACCTAAGTGTAGCACACCTTTATATATGTATAAGTATGTGCCCGAAGAGGGTATTACTATCAATACTACAGATATTCTTTAACAAACGACGAAAACTGCCAAGTGATACCTACCTCCTTAGGTGTCTTATAGGGTATTCCCGTCTTTTACTGCAATCGTGATAGAACACAGCCTATCACGTATGTACTTATGGTATGAAGATATACCTGTACCTAAGCCTTAAGGTCCTACTATAGGTACATGTATATACATAACTACCTACATGTACACTATAGGGTTGGTACTTAAACGCCGCACGGGAAGTCCGGGATGGGACGATGCCCGCAGGCGTCAAACGCTGAGCTGGAAATAAGTTCCAGACGGTCCAGCAGGTCGGAAACTTCTAAGTAGCTGCAAGCCATTCTTGAAAATCTATCTGCCTACATACATAGGTATGTATGTATGTACCCAAATTACATAGTACCTATATCAACATACGTTAAGTATTCTACATTTGGTTTATTGGCTACTACGATGTAATGTTCCTGCACTACACGATCGGACGGCCAGCTCCACCTGAGAGATCGGTCATTTTTCTCTTAGCTTCATCTGGAGAGCCGTCCTATAGAAAGGCTGAGTAGATGAGTATCAGGTATATTTCATATGTTGATGAATGCATATATAGCACGAAAAAGGGTACGAATCAACTCACCAAGTTCCAAGGTTGTTTATAGGTTCATCTAAGCATACCTATAGGTATATACTAAGTATATACTCCTCAGTAGACATGGAAATAGCCTGACGATGTAATAATATTTACAGATACGTATGCATACTAGTCACGAGGGGGTAAGTTGATGCAGGGGCTAATAACAAAGGAAATATTTGTAATGTAAAGCATTTCCTAAATTAAACAAACTGCTTTATAATAATTTGTAGATGTCGAAGTTCTATAACGCTTCCATGCATGATTCCCTCTCGATACATTAGGTACATATATGCTTACTTTGTATCTTAAGGCTAACCTATCAAAGTTCTACTATACCTAATCTTTTCTTAAGCATTCTTAGGTACATGTAATTACGCACATAGTACTTTAGATACGGTATTACACTACCCCTTCAATATAACTATTTATGTAGGTATGTGATATATACACAGTATGTATGTAGGTAGTTAATATCTATCACATGTTCACATACCCAAAGGTCTATAACTAAATACCTGGTAGCCATAAAAATCCACCAAAGTCAGGTACTTTTTAAGATT
The DNA here is from genome assembly GCA_902806505.1 of Hypoxylon lienhwacheense. Classification (NCBI taxonomy): domain Eukaryota; kingdom Fungi; phylum Ascomycota; class Sordariomycetes; order Xylariales; family Hypoxylaceae; genus Hypoxylon; species Hypoxylon lienhwacheense. Next base: position 186,766 of record CADCWW010000002.1, on the reverse strand, counting down.
ATACCTGTAAGATTATATGTAGTATTAAGCGCCTACTTTGATCTAGCAAGCTTTAGTTATTCTGGCATACTTTGGACGTTTCCATTACATAAGCTGACTGACATTTAGATTTAGAATAGGGAAACAAGAAGAAAGGGAAGTTAAGATGTACCGATTTGCTGTCAGGTTGATAGGTACCTATCATAACTGTACCTACAGTATCTATAACAATTCTTATCTACAGTGTATATGACTTATCTACTATATATGTAACTACAGGTATATTGATATTAGGTTATTTCAAATTCCATGTTTATATAAGAAAAATACACTTAATAGGTACCGTACATGTAGGTAACCCTTTCCCCTCATTTGCTAAGAAAGCATTAGGTACATACAGTACATATGTACGGGTACCTTAAGCATACATGGTACATATTTACATCTTACCCTTTTCGCATACTATGTAATAATGGGAAGGCAGCACTGATAATTATTCCCCACAAGCACCAGACCGTCGCATCCAAAAAAAAAACATACAATACAACCTTGACTCTATTATCACCTAAAACACTTCTTCCTCTACTTTCATTGTCGCACATAGTTAAACGGTCTCTGATAATATCGTCTACCGCTCTCGTGTAATAAACGGTCATATGAAAAAGGTGGTATATTGAACTTGGAATAAGATCCCAACTATATTTGTTGGCCGGTTTCGCGTTCTTTCATACAGCTAAGTGCCACATCACGACAGCGTCAACACTTGGGCAATTGATTACAGGCTACAGCTGCTGGTCCGAATTTGGCGCGCTGCCTTACTACACAAGGTACCTTACCTACATACAGATTGGTCAAGCATCTATATACTAGGTATTAAGTATCTACGTCCTCATTTCCTGCATCTGTACTCCAACGTTATAACCAAAGCGCCCAAATTCCACAACCTGCCATCAGGACAGCCGTCAGTCATTAAACACGAGATTATACAAACAATACACACCATCCCAATGGATCCTTTTTCTCCTAACCAAGAACCTGACGAAGGTTACTCCGAGCACCCTCTTAACCCGTCCGACTCGGGTAGCCCTGCTAGCAATTCCTCGCTGACGGCGAAGAGATCAGCTGCCGATATACCGGCATGGCTATCGGCTCAATTACCCACATTGTCGATGCACCAGAAAGCTCGTAAGTCAACAAAATTCGATTCTTAACCGCGTATTCCGCCGTAGTTGGGACGATGTTACCACCGCTCCCAACACCGCTCGCCTTTACGTCTATCATTTCTGTTTTCTCTTTTGCTTCGTTTTCTTTTGTTTCGTTTGCTGATGCAACTTTTCCAAAATAACTAGGTCTAGCCATGCTTATTTTGAACGAATTACCTACCACTCTCATCGCAGACATTGTAATGAACGAGTTGAACCCCCGTCTTTATATTGATTTCGTCGAACGTCTACCGCCGGAGATATGCCTCAAGATTCTAGGCTACCTTGACCCCGACTCCCTCATCCACGTAGCCATGTGTTGCCGGGGCTGGTATGGGTTAGCCGTGGATCACAAACTCTGGGAACGGCTTTTCTATCTGGAAGGGTGGAAAGCCATACCGGCTGAGATCACAGCTGCGGAACAGCGCATGAACGAAGCTCTCGCATCCTCCCAGATCCCATCTCAGAGGGTCCAGTCGCAAGAAGACGGCCATGTGAATAAGAAGCGAGCTGTGTCCGATTCCGCAACACAGGAGGACGATGACTGCGAGATGGTGGACGCCGATACACCCGCGGCTGCCCTCCAAGATGTGAGTACTTCCTATATTTGAGCTTGGCTAAAGAAGTATGCCGGTAGTGAAGACGAATGTATAACTGACCTGTCTCAAGAACTCTGTCTCTTTTCGCCAGCCTGGCGAGAGCGGCTCGTCCCTGCAAAGTAGCTCTAGCGTTACTCACCACATGAGCAGTTTGATGATGAAATCGCCTAGCCCCATGCAAGATCTCAGCGGAAACCCTGGCCTTCAGATATCTAAAAACAAAGGCAAGGGTAAAGCAACCGCTGATTATTCAGAGCGTTCCCACACATCTATGGAGGCCATATCTAGTGTTATCAACTTACCGAAGTCGGCGTTGTGGATTCTAGATGGGAGGGATCGCAGATACAGAATTAACTGGAAGTATTTGTATACGATGAGGCGAAGACTAGAGCGCAATTGGGATCGTGGCCGGTTCACAAACTTCCAACTTCCGCATCCGGATCATCTAGAAGAGGGTCACAATGAGTGCATCTACAGTCTTCAGTACAACCCGGAATATCTCGTCAGCGGCAGCCGAGATCGCACGCTACGAATATGGAGCCTACGCACGCGGCGCCTTGTCCGACGACCGCTCACCGGCCACCAAGGGTCGGTTCTCTGCTTACAGTTTGACTCAGACCCGGAGGAGGATCTCATCGTTTCTGGAAGCAGTGATTCCGATGTCATTTTGTGGAGGTTTTCAACTGGCGAAATCCTACAACGACTTCGACAGGCCCACCGGGAATCTGTTCTCAACGTCAAATTTGACAAGCGCATCCTAGTTACGTGCTCAAAGGACAAGACGATTAAGATTTTTAACCGCGTTCCATTACGACCCGGTGATTTGGGCTACAACCACTCTCCGTCTGTAAGCCCTGTGCCTATAAACCTGAGAAACTACGGCTATGATGATTCGCCATTGGATCAGGCTCCAGTTACGCCACCATACACAATAATCGCATGTCTCGAGGGGCACAGTGCAGCTGTGAATGCTGTCCAAATCTGTGATCGCGAAATTGTGTCGGCTAGTGGTGATAGACATATCAAGGTATGGGATTGGCCGAAGCAAGAGTGCCAGAGGACGTTTCTCGGGCATAATAAGGGCATTGCCTGCGTTCAGTACGATGGCCGGCGTATCGTGAGTGGAAGCAGTGACAATGAAGTTAAAGTATTTGACCGCGAAACGGGTCTTGAAGTTGCGAGCCTTCGTGCTCATGGAAATCTCGTCCGGACGGTGCAGGCCGGCTTTGGCGATCTTCCTTATAGTGCTGAGCAAGATCGACTAGAAGCAAAAGCCGTTGATCACGCGTACTTCATGGCTTTAAGTGCTGGTGATATCCAAGATATTCAGACCCTGAAACATCGACGACACAACGCAGGTAGTCGCAAGCCCGAGGATATCACTGCGTTCGGAGCCACGCTACCCCCTGGCGGCGGCGGCGGTCCCTACGGACGCATAGTCTCGGGTTCATACGACCAGAGTATCATAATCTGGCGACGAGACCGGGAGGGTGTGTGGAGAAGTGCACACACACTACGGCAGGAGGAAGGCGCAGCAGCCGCTATCCGGCAGGCGTCGACTTATTCTACTTCCAGAGTACATCGTTTACCATCCATGTCGGCTTCTACTCATAATCTACCGACGACTTCTACAAATGTTCCGTCAGCGGTCCCGCAGACGCACCCTAACTTTACTCACGTAGACCAACCTATTCACGCCACCATTACCGCCCAAACTACTACTTCCTACACTCAGATGATCGATGCCTACGTGCCTCAGGGGCCGGCAGCTCTTCAACAAGCACTGACAGCCTATCCAACCATGTTAACATACCAATTTCATATCCAAGCGGCCATTAGTCGTGAACCGAATCCGTTAGTCCGCACACAACTTAGGCAAGCTGTCAATACGGCCATAAGTAGGGCTCAGATCGCGCAGAATCGAATTAGGGAATCGGTTCAGCATGCTCTATCGGCAACAACAGGCTCTGGAGAGGGTCCAAGTCATCCAGCCGAGCACAATCCTTCGTCAAGTGCTTCAGTTACGGGACACGCCACTAGCAGCGGAGGTGGACCACCTCCCAGCATCGCCCACATAACCAGTCCACATGTGCAAAACCAGGTTCATCAAACACAACCGCAGGCACAGGCCTCGACGTCTCAAGCGCAAGCCTCAACACAGGCGCAACAGCAGCAACAGCTGCAACTGCCGCCGCCGCACCACGCGCTCCAGGCAGACACGAGTCCTGCTAGGATTTTTAAGTTGCAATTCGATGCTCGCCGGATTATCTGTTGTAGTCAAACGAGTACCATCGTAGGCTGGGACTTCTGCAACGGCGATCCCGAACTTGAAGAGGCATCCGCATTCTTCGGGACTATAGAATAAAACCTAGCAGGACTCTGGTATTTATCACCTAAGCCTTGGTGTCTCCCGATGTGGGCATTCCATGATAAATAATACGGGTAATGTGGGTATTCTATTCTGTATTTCGGCAGCCAATCAAGATAGCATGAATAGCACGACGCAAGCAGGTAGTTAGAACGTAGTTAATAAAGCCATAATCCTCCATAATTCCTAGTTCCAAGTACTCCTATAACTCCTGTCGCTGTCGCCTCTCGCAGGTACATAGCAGCGGCCTCCCCGCCTTCTCCCCTCCGCTCTAAATCTCTGTCCATCGTAACATCATCTCGCCGCCTCTTGTACTTTACCGCTCGTCTCGGGCGGCTCATCAATAAAGTCGGGGACCTCGTCCTTCATGAAATCGGGCACGCCGGTGGCGTCGACGCCGGCGCCTTCGATCTCCATCTCAGCGCCGAGCATCTCGAGCTCGGCGTCGAGGTCGGCCTCGTCGACGTCTTCGGGGACCTCGTAGCCGCGGGAGAGGGTCTCGTTGATCTCGTTGCCGACGTCCATGAGGTCGGCCATCTCGTCCTGCATGCGCTCGATCTTGTCGAGGTCGACCTTGCCGTACTGCTTCCGGAGCTCCTTCTGGGTGGTCTTCATGGCGTCGACGGTGGTCATGACGCCGGCGAGGTTGTCGCGCATGGTCTGGGCCTGCTCCATGTTCCACACCTGCGACTGCAGCTGGTCGCGCTGCGACTCGTACTGCCGGCGGCGCTGCAGCACCTTGAGCGCCTTGGCCCGCAGCGCCGACTTGCCCGGGCCCTCGCGCATCTTGCCCATCCGCCCCTGGTACCCGCCCAGCTCGGCGTTCAGCGACGCGATCTTCACGTCGAAGGAGGCGATCCGCTCGTCGAGGTTGGAGATGGCGGAGTTGAGCGTGGGTTTGGGCGCCTTGGGCGCGCTGCCGAAGAGGCGGTTCATTTAGGGGGAGGGAGGGGGTTTGGTCGGTTAGGTTTGCTGGGTTTGGTTATTTCGTCTCTTGGGAGATGTTGATGTCCTGCTACTATAAGTTGAATTATTGCGATATGTTTGGAGATATGCTTTCTCTAAGGGTGGTAGGAAGGTAGGTAGAGTAGGATATTCGTTAAATCGCACATCGTTAAATGGCAGATAGTTGAATAAGGTAAAATGCTGTTTCGTATGTACCTAAACGAACGGATTCAATGTTCGAATGTTGCTTAAGCGGGTGCACAAAGTGTGACCATGGTGGGGCAACAAGGTAATGACGTCCCCTGGTTATCGACAGCTGCATGTCAGCTGTTTTAATGGTCTGCCAGTTGGAAGAGCCTTAAGTGCACGACATTGATTATATAAGTAAAAAATGAAAAGTCAAAGCTATCATTTATCATATATCATTTCTCATTTCTCATACATCATGTATCATGTATCATTTAACATCATACAACATTTATCATACATCCTTCCTGCACGCCTTCTTACATACATACCTCCTATCATATCAACTTGATCAGTTCTTCAGCAAAAGTACTCGATGTCCCTCATTTTAACCTGAAGCCTGTTGTTATATGCGTTATCGAACTTATATTCCATTCATATTATAACAATGCCCCCTTTTTGATAATTGTCGATTATAAATTATAGACTATATACCTACCGTCTATGTTGTTATTTCGTACACAACACCTGACATTATAATTCCCTTAATGCCTTAGATGTTACAGACAAAGTAAATATCATTCTATTCAATCTAAGTTGTCATGCTATTCGTTCATGTTTTCTAATCTACCTACAGGTATCAAGCAAATTCATTAATCAATATATTAATATCCTAATAGGGACAGGATTATCTACCTCACTAGGTGCAGTTGCGTACACGCCCCGTCTCTGTGCATACCCATGGCGCATGTCAACAGCACTGAAAAATGGAGGTTACGCTCATTAGGTATCATGTCTTTACTACTAATACTACGTCAAGCAGGCTGAGCCATTTGAAGCGGCTTCATATAGGTGGCGAGAGAAAAAGATAGAGGGTACGTTAAATTCCTGCCCAAGATGATCTTTCAGCTCAACCGTTGTAGATTTCATACCGTATTGTTATGGTCGCAATAGGCATGATTCTCAATATGAGCTATCAAAATAGTTGAGTATCCGTCCAACGAGATATCATTATGGCATATCTAAAGAGCCTCGTTGAAAGGGAGGTCGGCAACGTCGCTTAACAACTTTATTGTACAACCTTTCGGGCTCCCAGGCTCACATTTATTAAGAAACACCTAGAAAGATATATACGAAGTAACACGATGCCTTAGGTGATATCCTTATGCTACTTTACTGGCTGGGCCTATGGATGTAGGATGAAAACTGTACCACGGGGGAAACCAATCAACTTTAGATTCTGTTATCTTTATTCCTGGTCTCCAAGCCAGATACCGCCCAAATATCTAGTATAAAAATCCTCTTATACACCATCACTGAGTTAAATCTGCGAGAAAGGTCACTTGATTTCTTCAATACCACATTAGCTCTTTTCCTAAGTTCGACTTCCAGATTCTTGGTAATCTTATTCCTCACAACCCCAGGACGCGATGGACGGCCAACAACAACAAGTGGGTTCATTCACGGACATGAGGTTCTCCAACCCGAATACGGCGATGATAGAAATGTGGAAGGAAGCGACGCGGGAGTTCGAGCAAATATGCGGCAAATCGCTAGAAAAAGGCGACGTGAAGGGGCTCGATGATGTTCAGAAGAAGATCGAGGGAATCGGTAAAGCATCACATAGCAAAACAGATAAGACCGCTTGGGACAAAGTGAAGAACGTGGGACTTGTGTCGCTCCAATACTTGAAAATGCTTGTTGGAGCTGCTTCCCAGGCAGCTTCGATTGTATGTTAGATAATACATGCTTGTCTCGATAGACGCTGACGTTTCTAGATCCCGCTTCCTGCATTGGCGGTGAGTGCCATCGCCAACGCGCTCTGTATCGTATTCGATATTCCCCAGAATATCGAGGATTACAAGGACTCTATCGACGGGGTCTTCAGTGAGGTGTCTTCGGCGCTTTCTCAATTCAAAATTTACACATCGATGGAAGATGTCGACCCCGAACTCCTCAGTGGGATTCATGCCGTTATGGCGAGTTTCGTCAAGCTCTGCGCTCACGTCGTCAAATACCACCAGAGCGGCATGCTTCATAAGCTTGGACAGAAGGCCAAGGCCTTTTCCAACAAAAACACTACTACTCAAACACATCTGGATAAGGAGATGGCCAAATTCAAGCAGGTGCTTCAGCACCAGCGTGACATTGAGGGAACCATAACGCTCAAGACAGTAGTCGAGGATCGGCCAAGAATCAAAGAACTTCTCGAGACATATGCCGCTACAGCAGATAGGATCAAGGATACACACAATATCGCCCAAAACTTACAGGATGATAAAGACCGCATCAAGAAACTCAATAAGATCCGTGATATACTCGGCGTGAAGTTAACAGTACGGCTCGACACTCGAACTACACAGACATGCACCAAAATTTGCAATGGGTGTTCCAAAGGCACAGGATCCTGGATCTGGACGCACAATGACTACACTGCATGGACAACAACTGATAATGGCGGGGAGCCGCCGCACGCTCTCATCTTGTCGGGTCCCGCATCCTCAGGAAAGACGTCGGCTAGCGCTCTCATCACAAGGCGTCTCGAGCATCAAGATGAGTGCACTTATGTGGCACATTACTTCTTCCCTGCTAGTAGCACAAAAAAGCCTTACGACGATAAAAACCCTGTATACTCAGCTCTTAAGTACATGGCGTTCCAGATTGCACGTGCTGACTCTACTGTTCAAGAGCCGCTCGGAAAAGCATGCGATGATGAGCCAAAATTGTTTGACTCCTCCGAGGCTCTGGATACATTATGGAGAGGGTTGAAAATCGGGACCCCTGGACCACAGACCACGTACTACCTTATATTCGACGGGCTCGAGAACCTGCCCAATCACCAAGCCAGGTCATTATTTAGATTCGTCTTTAGTTCTAAAGCAATTCAGGGATCGGCTGGGCGAGTGCGCATGCTACTGAGCGGGACAAACGAGCTGATCGATAGCATGTCTGGAGAACTTGATATTAACAGGACCCTAAGGATACGGATGGAGAATCATAACGAGTCGGACATGCGCACTGTGATAAGTGATGTGCTAAATAAGCATCACATATTAGAGAATGCGAAGATCGGGACGGACCAACAAAAGGCGCGGGCTAAGATCATTGAAAAATTGCCACAGAAAGTCAGCGGAAGCTATTCTCGCTTACAACTCGGGCTTGATGAAGTTGTCAGCATGTTAAGAAAGCGCACCGAGTTTTCGGAGTTGAATGACATGCTAGAGAAGACTACAGGTAGTATAAAAGCGGCCACCGAGAACCTACAGCGGTCGCTGACAGCAGATGATATCGGTGAGCTGAACGAGCTGCTAAAGTGGGTGTTGTTTTCTAAGGAGCTCATGACGTTGGACAATTTGGAGGCTGTTATGGTAAGCTCTTTTATATCTATGTGGTTGTGCAAGGGTAACTAACAGTATAAAAGTTCCTCTACTCCAACAAGAACTCTCTCACGCCCTTAAACTCTATCATTGCAGAAAAGTATTCTGCTGTCCTCAATCTAGAGGGTGGCTATGTCTATGCCCAAGATGGAATCAAGGATTACCTACAAGAGACCAAGGACGCTTCGGGTAAACTATCAGATTCTAAGGATCGACCCACTATCAGCATGAGTATATCTATCAATAACGTGGATCGGGAGCTCTGCCAACACTTCCTCTGGGACCTTTCAGAGAAGATGATCCGGAATAAATTTGAATTCGACCGCAACGTCCTACATAGCAGCAATCAGACCACCATTGCAGTGAATGAATTCGAGGCACATCTCACTATTATCACTTGCGCGTTTGAGTATCTAAATAGGGAGAACAGAGACCAGATCAAAGAGATTGGGGAGTATATAATCAGCTGGTTACCGTACCATCTGGATCAGCTGCGCCAGCTCGAGAACGAGGAGAAGGGGAGGCTCGAACCGGGTGAAAAGACGAAGATTGGTCAGAACATGTACAACCTATTCAAGGATGAAAAGATATTATTACGTCACAAGGCGACATTTGAGCGGTCGAGATGGTCTGTTGAGGACATGGAGAATATGCGGCAATGGTTTATGGACGCGGACGTTATGCGAAAGGTAGATAGGAGCTGGCGGGACATAGTACAAGGTCCTGTCAGTCCGACTAAGAGCTTTTTAAAAGAGCTCGTGAGAACGATTGTCGAAGGTCTACTGAGAAAGAGGAGTTGGGATGTTCGAAACGCTTCTATTTGGATCGGAGAATTTATGAAGTTGGTGAGTCTTTCCCCATCTAACCCTTGACTTCAGCAAAACAATTCTGACCATTTTGTGTGAGCAGGATAACAAGTTTCAGCAATCCCTTGAGACATCTCAAAAAACTAGGGTCGAGTTCTCTGGCGGTGATGCCTATTGGTTCAGAATGAGTCGTTGGTGCCAGGATTTCCTAAAGCTTCCGGAGTCGCAGTTGGACTCACTCTGGTATGAGCGTCTCGCTGATGCTGCGTCCTTTAATGGTTACTCGCACTCCATTCCCATACACTTCTACAAAATAGCCATCAGCAAGAGAAACCCTAGCTGGATATGCTACAATAGTTTCGGCGAATATTGCTTCAAGGTTGGCTATGGAGAATGGGCTATTGAATATATAAATAGAGCGCTGGAAATGGCGAGAAAGGATGATGCCACTCCCGAGCCGGAAGCAAAGGATATCACACGGCTATATCTACTCTTAGGACATTACACCTACAACAAAGGCGACTTTCGGGCGGCGGCGGATCACTATTCATTTGCGTGCAAGAGTCAAGACCCGGTACAGGCAAGGGATGGACAACTGGGTTATCTAATAGTCAAACTACGTTTCTCAGATGACGAGGGGATGCATGAATTGCTGGATATCTTTAAGAGCAGCGAGGAGAGGGAAAGAACTGACTTATTGAAGATGATTACACGACATCCTGAACACGATATGATTTTCTCAGAGATGTTTTCTGTGGCAGAAGATCTAGATCTTGGCAAAGAAATTATACGAGCCATGAAAATGGCGACGGAGAAAGAGGATACTTCCATGAAGATAATTAAAGATGGTCTCTACGGCGAGGACGAAGCCTGCGGGATACTCCTCTACTACCTAGGCGTCGCAGCATATACGTACAAGATATCATCCGACAACACCGAGACCGTCAGTGAGGCCTTGGAACTATGGAGAAAATGTCAGAAGAAGCTCTCCAAGCTTGGAGGGCCCGGTGCCTTTGGTGTGAGGCGGCTTGCCACCAAAGCGTTAGCGCAGCACTACTTCCAGATTATGGTTGAGGGGAATCATCTAGAACACGTTGCCGATTTGCTCACACTGACAGACAATGTCCCCAACTACTATGCCGACGCGATTGGTTTCTTGGCAACGATATACGCATTACGCGACGAGAAGGGAAAAGCCAAGGAAACTCTTATGGGGTGGATGAAAGGGGCGTTTCGGCTCTTCTCGGATGATAATCCCGAGAACAATAGGCAAGGGTTCTTAGTTCTACTTAATACGCTGAAAGCGTACGGGGATTTCAAAAATGCAGTGGTTACTCTGTCCTTGCTAGGTATTCCGGATATTGTTACCAACGAGCTGTTCATCAAATCCAGGAACAATTCATCAGACAACGTAAACAAGGAACAGCTGTTGGAGGTCATGAATTTGGCCAAGAGAATAATCCAGTTCGTTAAGCATCAGGTCCCGAATGCCTCACAGCAAATTCAACGCATTGGAGTTGCTAAACAATGCATTGACTCTCTCACAGCTACTACAGTAGTTAAAGACAAACCGGAAGCCGATAGATTTAATAACAAACGCAGACACAATGATCCGGCCATCCCAGGAGCTAATTTCTTCTATGCGGTCGATTTCCTCCGTTCCCGCCTATCAGGTACCCTACAGGCTCATTCATCCGCAATTGACACCATAGTTCACCAGTATTCACGAACTTGCGATGGTCGCGCCCTAGATGGCAAGCGATGTGAAAATGGAGGCAGCTTTGAGCGCGAGTTATACCACTGTATATACTGTATAGACCGGGACTTTTGCAAGGAATGCTTGCAGCGGTTGCGTACTCCTGACTCTGGCGTAAGGATCACGTCGTGCTACGCAAGCCATAAGTGGTTGCGGATACCCCCACACGGAGATGCCATGTATGTCGGGTGGGAAGCAAAGAGAGTGCGGGTGCCGAGGGAGGTGAGAGCTGTGGATGACGAGAGGATTTTAGAGATTTTCTACGACGAGGGTAATGATGAAGAGATCACAGTGGAGGAATGGAAAGCGTCGTTGGCTCGGGAGTGGGACATACCTTTTGAGATCAAGGAGACGTAGATAAACCACGTCCGATGAAGACGAGTAGGGCGAAAACAAAAATGAGGATATATGTCTGCTAGAAATGTAGATTCGACGCAGCAAGACCAAGTGTGAGTTTAAGGGGCGGTTTCTTTTTCCGCAGCACTGTTATATGCTAATAAGCCTTCTTGTATAAGGGGCATGTATCTAGGACAGGACGTGTGATGAGCTCCTTATTAATTCCCATTCTCTCTCATAGGTATTTAGAAATCAAATTGACAGGATATATTATGGTATGAGTATGTGACATATCCTGTGCGGTCGTTAGCCCAAGGACGGGTTAGAACAGAGGCTGATGAAACCGACGATATTATTCACAAATGTTTACCAGATCCATACATAGATGAACTCGAGCGGCCTCAAGCGGCCTTCTTAAAATTTACGAGCAATTTTAAGCCATATGAGATGTCATAATCCCAATCATGAGAGGGTCCTCAAAGTTTCATGATGCTTTATGACAAGTCAACAAAGGCGGAGGTCATGCCGCATGGTCGATATTGCAATTGTTGGGGGAAATGGCAACATTTTGAACTTGTCGCCTCCGTACGATGTAAGGTACGCTAAACCCCTTTGTGCGAAATGGATCTATTTCATCAACTCGGATTGGCCTATTCGCAAAGTGCGTGCACTGTACAGATGTGGTTCGTTATTAGGAATTAACAGCTCAGGGGTCCGACATCAAGATTGAGTAATAACTCTTAGATGTGCGCAAAACATGATGATCATGCACTGGCTAGAAGCCTAGAATTATACGAAATGTTCCCGTTCTTCATTCGGGGAGACCTAAGGGCCTAGACTGTCTCTGCGGGCCTGCGGTCGGTCCTGCGGGTAACTGGTAGCCATTCTCCTCGACTTCGAAAGCAACCAGAAATGTGGCGCCTGTGCTTCTGCGGATTGGTATTGCTTTTGATTATACAGCGGTTAGGTTCATTAAGTCCTACAGACCATGCAGGTTCCAGGGTATGCGTCTGGCTTCCATCTGACTCTAATTATTCTGACTCTAGTCTCTGATTCCTGTTGATCGGTTGGGCGCGTACCTACATACTCGTAGTATTCAACATACTATCTTTCTGCAAACCAGGGAGCTCGAGTCCAGACATTGCAAATTAAAGAAAACGAGGCACCGCAGCTGATGGGAATTTCCGCAAGTCGGAAACTGTAGGACGAACGATTCTACAAGCTGCGAGGTATTTATTAAATAGTCGGGACTGGTGATATCCATCGTCGCTGTGGAGTAACGACCGTCCCCAAGCAAGGACCCGGATCAATAAAACACACCTCAGCCCTGCACGTTTCCTCCTAGTCTATTGTCTGACTGCTTCATGCCTTTCGACTGGAATTACGATGCTCGAGGTATGGGCCTCGCCCCCTTCGATCCTTGTCGCTGACTTGATCGAGCCGCATCCCTTGTCTAGTTCGAATTTGCCGCTTGTCTTGAGAGAAATTTCGGAATAAGAGCTTAGTCTTTTATATTTTTAACTGAACGTTTAGCTGTGGTTAAGTAACCATGAATTGGTTTCAATGGTATGTATCACGTATGATTAGTTTTGTAGAAAGCAAGAGATACTCATAAGAACATAACCGTTTAGAATGATAGTACTAAGTGGTCTCAGTATTGCAGAAAGATATGCGCCATGATCAGATGTGTTGTCTTTCTAGACTGAAAACCTTCGACTAAGAGGAGACTTGATAGCTCGGTTGTCCGATGACCCGTACTTCCATGGCCATGAGCTTCTCGAATCAAAATCGTCACTCGGTCAAAGAATCTGGATCTAGCCGGTACTGAGAAGCCACGTATGGGATCTAGCTGGTTACTTGATCTCATTGAGCAGAGTCAAGTCCTCCTCAAACTTGGGCTGCTTACGCCCAGGTACTCCTTCAAATCAAGTCTTTCCACTTCAAAATGGTAGATACCAACGCTGGATTATGGGGCGGCTATAGTTGAAGGTTGCTTTGATATGTGTAGGATGACCGCATTAAGCTAATTCCATAGCAGACCAAGACACCATATTACGTTGTTGATTTCAGTTTATATCTTAACTATAGTCGTAAGGTTCAATGGAAACTTATTACGATATACTTAGTATTACACCGTATTACACCGAATTACTAGCTTCTAAACAACTATACTCACTTAAGAACTTGAGAGACTTAGAAGCCTTGTAAAGAAAAACGTGAGACTAAGCATCAACACCATGTCTCCTAGACGGATGTTGACAAGGGTTCGGAAACAACGTGTCTTTCCCACCAATCGCGGGAGATATAATATAAGGCTAGCTGCTTATTCCTATATCCTGCACTCATGACGTTGCTATGATAGAGGTGTAACCACACATTAATTAAATCATAGTGCTTCATTAATTAGGAGTTAACATGTAGGTATTACTTATAAATAAACTTCTCTCGAGCCTATCCCGACGAAAATAAACACTTTGGGCATTGCATGTTAACTGGTGAATACCTTCTGGGTAGGTACCTATTATGAACTGTTTCCTTCAGCAAGCCTCAAACCATTATTATTTCTTACCCTGACTACCTACAGGTAGGTATGCTAAGTATACTCGGGTTTAGAATTAAAGAGGAATTCCCGATTAAGGTATTATATAAGATCGGATCTGCATCCCGTAGGATGCTTTCAGCTGACGTACTTGCCGGGGATTCTTGGAAAGAATACTACAGCATGTCCCCAGACGATGTGGCGGAAGTCTAGACTTCGTTACACCGCAAGAGCTGAAGAGGAAATACGGTTGATTGGATAGGGTGAACTTGTTCGTATACATTAGCCCTCACGTACCGAAATGCTCCAGCTTGGTACGTGCGATTAGTACTTCAGTGGCTTGCATTGACGATGAATACGCGAACATATTCTCTAACTAAACATACGATCTATAGTCGCACGGTGATATGAGATGGTCATACCAGAGGAGCCGTGGCTGGCACTGGAGACGCCTCCACGGAGCATTTTTGCCTAGCTTTCATCTAGATCACATGGACCAGTAAGGGCTCGCATCAGGGGCGGGATGCCATCATGGGCCAGGAAAAGAAATTATCATGCGGGATGAGCGGGATATGCCAGGTGCCCAACGTTGGACGTCGTGCCCGGAAACACAAGACCTCGTGCGTATAGGGGTATAGGGGTAATCAACTTCGAGGAGTGAGTTGCTATATAAGGCTCATGGATCCCCCTCTAAAGGTCTAGAGTTAGAAGCACCACAGATCTTCATCCTCGCCTTTCAGTCTCTACAATCATTCTCAGCTCTCCTTAGCTCACCACAGAAATTCACATCGTCCTCCCGGATCAACCTCCCACAACGTTCAAAATGCAGTTCAGTGCCATCACCACTCTCCTCGCCATGGCCGCGGTTGCCACTGCCGTGCCCGCCGACTTGAAGCCTCGCACCGAAGGAGGCTGCTCCAACGAGCAACCGAACCAGGTCTGCTGTTCCAACGCCCTCCTGGACTGTGTCCTCCAGATCGTCGGCGACCCGTGCTCTGGGCAGGCCTACTGCTGCTCGAGCAATGCCGACGGCACGGTAAGTAAACACACTTCTAGCAACAGACGGTTATTCCACCAGAAAAGTCCATAAATGCTCATGCTCCACACTCCATAGGTCAACATCAACATCCTCGACTGTATCAACCTGCTGTAAAGTGCGGCGGGTGGGTTGGAAACTTGCACAAAGACAAAATCATGTGAATAGGGCTTAGGAGGGTTGAAGGAAACGATGACGGAAGAGAGGTTGGATGAAGATCGGATTTGAATTTACTTGTCACGGCCTTGACCACATTCGTTTAGCTTCGGAATCTTTATATAGTATATATATATACGAGACTCAGCACAATGTTGTTACTGTTATTCCGTGACTCTTCAAATGTATAACGGTAGACATCATGTTACCTCTGCATGGTGTTTAATAACTTAGGTAGGTACTTTCATGACATTGGGAGATAGTTAAGTATACTTGGTTAGGTTGATATTTGTTTTGACGGAAATAATACAATTCCATTTTCCTTATTTCTCCTGAGGAGTTTTCAATATTGAAAGCTCCATATGTTAATTCTAACTCGCTGTTAGGTATAAAGTAGCATATTTACGGTTCAACGACTACACAACACTGATTCCTGGTTGGTTTCTTTGTAAGTCACTCAAGGATAGTTCACGTCTATAACAAGACATCGGTGACATACGCAACACACCTAACTATTGAAGTTATACTAATAGCGTTCTGACTAATCCAAGTGTGGACCACCATGCAAACCAAAATTAAGCGAGACAACCCCCCCCCTGACATAAACACACATATGCATCCCAATGACACGTCGAAAGATAACAAGTCCCCGGTGGCGCAATTGGCTAGCGCGTCTGACTGTTAATCAGGAGGTTGAAAGTTCGAGCCTTTCCCGGGGAGGCCAAGTTTTTTGCGCATTCTCTCGAGAACGCGATGGATTTCAACAGCCATGGTTTTTTTTTTTTATCCTAATGATTGTAGGAGGTATATAATACGTATACTATCCAACAAATATTGCTAGTTTATGAATTTGACCGTTTTAATTTCCGCAAATACAGTGCTGTAGTTAGTTGTCAATTCCTTGGTATATGATAACTTATGTTCATACATGTCTGACTCTGCTAAGTGGTCGCTTAAAATATCGCCACGATTCATCGAGTATAATAAGTATGAAATTTAAAGGACTTATCATTCTAATTGCTGTATCTTACTTACAACGATAACTCCTTCATGTGAAGGTTTCTCTTATGTCACGCGCCACGCTGACTCTGCCCCTTTAAGGGGTACTCCAGCCGTCCTATGCATCATGAGTACGCTAGGTGACGGGCCATATACATTAGCTCGTAGTTACCCAAGTAGATAGCCCGTCCTCTACGAGGACGTTAACATTCATCATCATCCTTCATGTGAGGACCATTTCATCGAAATGCTGGTATTCCAGCTATACTTCTCGTCTTGAGCTGTAGAGTTAGGTAAGTTCACTTACACCAATTCTTCGTGACATAACTCGAGATCAATCGCACATTACCTATGTATGTACAAGGCGCTTTATATACCTACAAGCACTTATATAGTAAAGTCTCGCATGTGCTCCCATCACAGAGACAAGGATTTCAATATCGAAACTTTTGGTATTCTATGGTATTCTTGGTAAAAAGTTTCGGTTTATCTTGGTGAAGAGGTATCTAAGAGCGTATTTTTAGGAGATATGAAAGTCTTGATCCAGAAGACGTAGCAGCGGCGCCCTATCCCGTCACGTCTGCTGAGCCTTCAAAACGTCGCTCTCCTGCAACATGCGCTCGATCTGCCCATCTAAGACTCTCAAGAGGGACAGCGCGGAGTGGATTCTCAGCTGTTCTACGGCGTCGGTGAAACGACTTTGAGCGTTGGTAAGCTCATCGAATAGCTGGCCGATCCAGGAGAGGTTTTCCCTAAGTCTGTTCTCCATCGTGGTAGAAAAGATTTGAGACTCCGTATATAGCGGGTATAGGACATATCGGAGATTATCGATCTCTTCTTCGGCATCGCCGATGTTTGAGGCGTTGACAATTACGATGGTTCGTAGCCCGGTAGCCATGTTGAGAGATTGATAGCTTGTTAGATTTGGTTGCCTATTTTTGTGCAGTGAAAAGGGATAGTAGAGGTTATCGTGTACTGGCTATGGAGGATTATCTTGAGGATATTGGGAGAAGCAGGAAGGAAAGAACGAATTTCGAGCCTGTATATATATGCGGAGAGTCCATGGCGGTAGTGGAAAAGCTGTAGAGGTTCTGACGGTTCGACTGGGAGTGTTTTGAGGCAGTCATGAGCATGACTCCCGTTCATAATGCTAATTACAGTGATCTGGAGAAAAGAAATTACATAATTTCTACAAAAGCTCGTGTTTTTTTCGCTAAAGTAACAGTTAGTAATGGTCAGGAGGGATTAATGTCTAGGTACCAAGTAACATGTGTCTATCTTTTCACTCATGGCTTCGTACGAGAATATTCTATATCGGTAGTCGTGACTAAATAATGTTTTCTTTGCTGTACTAGTAGTATACATGATGATTTCACTCTTTCTAACTTCTTCTACAGCAACTTCTATATCTCGAGACCAGTAATTTTTGAATCCTAACCTTCTATTCTACTACAATCTATATTACATGAATGCTTGATGCTGTGTCAGTTGCTATTATCAACATCGTATGAATTATCACGAGCTAATATCAAGGAGCTACGTAGCAGCAACTTCGGCAGGCATTGCGCAATAGTTGTAACGACTCTAAAGAGGGCCAAAGCCTACAGGAAGTTGAAGAAGAGCATCGCGTACCTAACCTAGTAGGCAGCGGTATGCCTTCCGCTTCTATCTCCGATTCTATCATATATTCTAGCAGCGATGGGCTTTAACGCTGACATGAACGACTACTGAATTGCTTGAATTATCAAAGTACGATCGGCTTAAAAACCTCACCATTATTTTAAATTTCTTAAGTTCATCGTACATACTTTTCTATGATAACAATACTTCATGTGGGTATAAAAAAGAATAGCTACCCATCACAAATCGAACTTTAGATGCTAGCTTGCGGGTAAACATGTCACATTGGGATTGCTAGACATAATACCTATCAGAGATTGTCATTCCATAGAAGTCTACCGACCAGATACGAGGACTATAGCAGCGTCGACCCCTTAACCGCCTAGACTCCTTTCCCCACTAACTACATCCCGACACCCATCCTGCCCATAATAACCTCACTTCTCCTTCTCCGCGTCGCTCTGCCTGAGCAGAGTCTCTATCTGCGCTTCCAGCGTGCGCAGCCTTCTGAGTCCGTCCCGGATCTGGGCCAACACGGCATTGTTGCCGGCGAAGCGGCGCTCGGCCTTGCCGAACTCCTCCCACATGTACGCGATCCAGGTAAGCTTTGCCTTCAACCACGTCTCTACCCAGGACTTCAGGACTTTGGTCTCGGAGGTGTCCACTCGGTCGAGGCTGAACTCGGTCTGGCCTATCAAGGAGATGGCCTCCTCGACGTCGGCGGCGGCGGTGACCGGGAAGAACGATTGGCTTGCCATGTTGAGGGGATGCTAATAGCTTGACGATCTGTTTCGTTTCTTTTGGGTATCTTTTTTCTTTCTTGTTGGTAGAGTAAAGTAGGATGTAAGACTGTTGGTTGATCGTGGATGGTTGTGCTGATGAAGAAGTAGAAAGGCAAGGTAGAATCTAGATGGGTTTATATACGGCGAGATTCGACTGTATCACAGAGAAGTGGTGTGTCAGGCCTAGGCCCGGGGTGACATGTAATGACGAGGCATTCAATGGTAGGCACTGACGATGCTAATCATGATGGATTGAATAATTATTCTGCTTTATTAAATATGATAATGGTTAAGCAATTGACATGACCAATGCCATACGAGTGAAAAGTGACTACCTACCTATGAACTGTACATCTTGCGGAGTTTCATCCATATAATTACAAAAAGTACCTAATTTCACGAGAGAGTCCATACCTCCTTAGATTGACTTGAGATTAGACCTTAGAATATAGTAAAGAATATCATAGGAAGTGCTACGAAAGTGACAGCAGTTTATACGTCTAGTTGCGCGATCTCACTACCCTTTCAATATTCAGGAGTTGGATAGTAGGTACGAAACGACAACAGCTTCTATATGGCTAGTAAATCATCAACGAAATGGTAAATGTTTAATTAGAAGGTTCAAAAGGTATTCGAAACTTTGGAACATGATACTATAAAGATTACAACTTCTTACTTTCCGATTTAATGAATCACTTTTTGTTCAAGGAGGTATTTAGTAAAATATAGGGGTAGACAGCTAATCTCTGAAAAAGAAGCATATTCTATAGTATAATTTAATTATGGGAAGTTAGTACTACGTGCCCACAAAAAAATTAAAGGAAACTTGAAAGCTTATAACTTGACCGATTCTCTCCATACGGGTTATATCAATGAGGTTACTGAGAATAAGAGATACCCAGGCACGAAACAGGTACCTACCTACCCCTTTCTAAATTCACGAGCCTTACGGAGTTAAGAGACTTGACGGAAGGTAACTACTATATTACTTATATCATCAATAGCAACGGTTTAGATACGAGGACAAGGAGGATAACTTGACAATATATAAAAGATGGGAATACGATTTATTTCAATTTCATTGCTTGTACAGGCTAGGCCACGACTGGTTGACCTTCTAGATAATGCAACCCTAGATTCTATCTTCCATGCGCCATATATTCTACCCTAAAAGACGAGCGTGGTAACCAGTTTACTCGAAGTGGTAAGGCTCATGATAAATCTCTCATAGCTTCATAATTGCCGGGTAAGACGCCCATCCGTAGCTTCGAGGAGCACCGGCGGTCTATCTATTGTTTATCATAAGTCTCGCTCAATCCTTATTGCATCTTCTGGTGTATATGCGTGTGTGTCTATCGAGTGTATTTTTTCAAAATCAAACATTCGCCG
Organism: Hypoxylon lienhwacheense; assembly: GCA_902806505.1. Lineage (NCBI taxonomy): Eukaryota > Fungi > Ascomycota > Sordariomycetes > Xylariales > Hypoxylaceae > Hypoxylon > Hypoxylon lienhwacheense. Next base: position 166,691 of record CADCWW010000002.1, on the reverse strand, counting down.
TCGCCATGCTTATATCCGAAGGCTTCTAGTCTAGTCTTTATGATGTCTCGCGCTGTAAGCTGTTCTGAAATGGTTAGAAGCAAGGCCTAGCGTGGTGAGGGTCTAAGAGACTGACTGGTAATGAGCCGTGTTAAGATTGACTTAGTGTGCGTAGCTGGCGCTGCCTGGTTTTTTTCGCCTTCGTAATATTGTAAAGATGCTTAGACCTTGTCCGGCACTAGCTTATTTATTTGCGAATCACCATCCTCCATCGTTGCCCCAAACCAGCGTTCACTCCTCCGAACTTTGCTGAACATTCTCGGGCCACACAGAGCGAGCACGCAGACGAGTGTTACGACTACCGCAGTCACGGCCCCTGCGACGGCAAGGGCCGTGATAAGGGCGGTTTCGAAGTTGCTATCTATCGACAAGGAACCGACGGCGGACATGATGTATTGAGAATGAGGTAGAATTTATGACCAAGACGTAGGAGGATGCGAATGATTACCCGGTGGTGACGATGAGAATACGAGGAGCTCTATGAGGGGCGGTACGGCGGAGTGTACCCAGTTATGCTATATCGCAAACGGAACTGGGACGTAGAATATAGATGCAAGATAAAACAAAGCTGTATTATTGAGACAGGATTATATAGGAGTGCTCAAATCGGCCGCCTGCGGTCTTTTGTTTATTATAATAATAACGAGAAAGAATATCCGAAAGGATCTGGGTGTAATAAAGGTGAATGCGATTGGTAGTACCAAGGAATTTAAAGATTCTCGGAATACAAAGTCATAGGCTGTTACTTATGAATTACATTGGGTTCCGAGAATCCGTGGTTAATACCTAGTGTCATGCTAGGACTCTTGTCTCGAATACAGGCCTTTGTTCAGTCCCACATCGATGGATGACTGGGGCAAAGCTCGTCTGGACCCAAGACAGTAACTCGTAAGCTGTTGAAAGGATCCATGATCATACGAAGGCTCTTTGCTTGCGTAGCGCTAAGCGAAACGCGCGTCTGGATATGGTAACTAGAAGTCCGATTGGCGTTAACCATCCCACATAGATCTAACTTTCCATTGGTACACACCCATTCAAGTTTATGTGGTACAATTATTTGTCACTCACAATGGCACTGCTTCAAAGGATCAGTTGAGCATACCTGAAAAAGAATATGCCTAAAAATAAACGACCACAGCCCAATGAGCGCCACGAAGTTGAGAAAGGTCGCGTTAACTTACCGACAATTCATGAGTTCATGAAGGTTTGAATAAACACCATATAGACTATTAGTTTATTGAAGCATGTAGCGGAAGTAAGAGTTAAGCCTAACTTTTCATCCCAACCAATGAATTTAGATCAGCTTTTACAAGAGAAAACTTGGTGGTTTGAGGGAACCATTTGAGGCTGATGCTCGCCGATGAGGCTCCATCTCCGAATAACGATTGGACAAGGAGTTTTTTCAGCTTCCTTTGGTGGAGCAGCAAGCGGCGTAAGCAGTCTTATATTTATGAAACAACTGCGCTTCGTCGTTGGCCTGTAACATCCAGGGGAAAAAAAAAAAGGCAACATGATTTCTTCAGTTGAGACTCGGATAAATGGGAAATTGTTTACATGTCGATGTTCTGGAAATAAATCGGAGATTTGGAAAGTGATAGGTTAAGAGACTTAGTAAGTCTATCACTTATTTGCATCTACTCATATATACGGATAACACGGATACAGAGATGATGTATAGTCACGTGCTTCACGTGTTTCAGTAAGGTACTATGTACCTACACCTACACCTATCAAATGATAACATCCAACAATGCTATGTGACGTCACATCAATAAAAAGCAATCGCGTTGCGAAGACGTCAAGACACGCAGGGACACGGAGAATTTTAGTCCAGCAGGTTCTACACAGCTATGTATGTAAGACAAGGGATACATTAGACGTGCGTACTTACTTTATTTCATATACAACGTAATTATGAAAATAGTAAACAAACACAAAGAAAAAAATAAAATCGTTAATTCTACTACAAATTTACAACACAAAGAATAGAGCAGCAATGAGTTATGCGTTCAGGGCGTATTTCGAGTTAACGGCGTCAAGCAGCAAACTAAAGTTCGCTCGTCGTTCTGTTCCTAATACTTATCTTCGTACCTCTGTCCGTTATCCAACGCTAATACAGAGACCAAGCCCGGCCGCAGCCTTTTCAAATCGATGTTTTCTCACGACAACACACACGAAAAGGGAGAGGCTAGGCGATGAGACGACTAGCGGAGTTGATCAGAGGGACCAAGAGAGACATGAGCAGGAAGTCAAAGACGGAATCGAAGATGCTACGAAACAACAGATCAGACGCCCCTGGCAGAGAGAAGGCGCCGACCAACCGCCGGCCAGCGACTCGAGACGTACTATGAATAAGTCCATGAACCAGGGTAATGCAGCTCCTGATACCCTTAGGAGACCCGGCCGCCTGACCATCGACCAGGCAAGCTACTGACCACTCCGACTCGGCTCTTGAAACTTATCCTGCCTCTCCCCGTCGACGCATTACACGACGAGCACGGCAATAAGGGGGAGTTCCGTTCCCTCGCCCAGAACGAAGACATCCAACCCCTGGCGCTCCTCGTCCATCCCCAGCAGCCTCTCTCTTACCTAGAGCGGCTCATCCAAGCCGAGCTCCCTCCGGTCCGCGATATAAACGGCCGCGAGAAGATGCCCAGCATCTACTTTTTAGCAGAGGGGTCCGAGAGAGACGAGACGGGCCAGAAGGTCGGCATAGGGGACAAGAAACCTAACATCGCCTCGTACTCGGGCCTAGGTCGCGAGGGGGCCGACACGCCGGCCGAGAAAAAGGACTGGGTGCGCTGGAGTAGCAGCACCGAGATCGGCGACTTCATCCGCGACGCGGCGCGCGGCCGGGAGTTCGCTATCGAGATCGCCGGCCACGACACGGAGATGCGCGTTGGCGTGCCAAGCTTCAACGACCGCACGCATTACATGCATGTGCGGCTGCGCCGCATGTCTCGCAAGATCGAAGAGCTGGCCAAGATCAAGCACGATTGCGACATGCTGGCCCACCGCGGCGCCCACCGCATCGCCAAGGCCGGCTTCGTCGCGCTCGCGGGCTGGTGGGGCTCCGTCTACTTCCTGACCTTCCATACGAACCTCGGCTGGGACCTGATGGAGCCCGTCACTTACCTGGCAGGGCTGACCACCATCATGGGCGGCTACCTCTGGTTCCTGTTCATCAGCCGCGACCTCAGCTACCAGGCCGCGCTCAAGATCACCGTTTCGCGCCGCCAGAGCGCCCTGTACCAGGAGCGCGGCTTCGACCCGCAGAAGTGGGAGGACCTGGTGCGAGATGCCAACGACCTCAGGCGCGAGATCAGGACCATCGCGGAGGAATACGACGTCGACTGGGACGAGTCCGAGGACCTTGGCGGCGGGAAAGTCCGGGAAGTCCTGGAGCGCGAGGAGAAGAGAGGCGAGGCCGATCGTGACCGCGACCGAGACCGCGAAGACGACGATCGCGAGGAGGATGCTAGGCACGAATCGAAGAATAATAAGTCATGATCGAGGGATACAACATAAACCTGTAGAATAGCGTGTACTAATCTGTTCTGATCGGATCTGAATTTGCAACTTCTGTTACGCAGGTCAATTTTCTCTATACGGTACCTACCTACCTCGTAATTTTTTTCTCCCATGTAGTCTTACTTGCTTGCTTGCATCGCGTACTCAAATCATCGCCTGAACAAATGAAAAATAAATGTACGCTAGCTCTCCCCCATCCTCCCACTCCCTATCTTCTCTGTTCGTTCATTCGTTCATTCATAATCTGCCTCCCTACCTACCAGCAAGATGAAAATAAAAAGACGGCTATAAATCAGGCGTCGAGCATCTGTCTCATGACCTTGATCTGCTCGAGGACGCACTCCTTGCTGGTGCCGCCCTTGGCGGAGCGCATCTCGACGCTACGCTCGTAGTCGAAGTAGTCGGCGATGTCGGGCTCAAAGCGGGCGTCGACGGACCGCAGCTGGTCGTAGGTGAGCTCGTTCATGGGGGTGTCGGTGCTCTCGGACAGGGCGACGACGCGGCCGGAGATGTGGTGGGTCTCGCGGAAGGGCACGCCCTTGCGGACGAGGTAGTCGGCGACGTCGGTGGCGAGCATGAAGGGGTCGAGGGCCGCGCGCATCTTCTCGGGCTTCACGGCCAGGGTGGCTAGCACGCCCGTGGCGATCTGGACGCTGTCGCTGACCGTCTTGACCGTGTCTAGCATGGCCTCCCAACTCTCCTGCAGATCCTTGTTGTAGGTGCTAGGCAGGCCCTTGAGCGTGACCATGAAGCCGGCCATCTGGCCGAAGACGCGGCCGCTCTTACCGCGCAGCAGCTCCAGGCTATCCGGGTTCTTCTTTTGTGGCATGAGCGAGCTGCCCGTGGAATAGGCGTCGGCTAAGCGGACGAAACCGAACTCGGCCGTCGAGTAGACGATGAGGTCCTCGGCCCAGCGCGAGACGTGCTGCATGAGCATGGCGGCCCACTGTAGCGTCTCGGCTACAAAATCCCGGTCGGCGACCCCGCCCATCGAGTTCCACAGCAGACCGTCGAAGCCGAGCTCGGTGGCCATCATGTCGCGGTCGATGCCGAAGGGGTTGCCGGCGAGGGCGCCGCAGCCGAGCGGGCTCTTGTTTACGCGGCGGACGACTTCGCGCAGGCGCTCGAGGTCGTTGGCGAAGGCTAAGCTGTACGACATGACCCAGTGGCTCCAGCGGATCGGCTGCGCCCGCTGCAAGTGCGTGTAACCCGGCATGACGTGATCAACCTCCATCTCGGCGCGATCGGCGGCTACCCGGAGGAAGCCGACGAGGTGTTCCTCGATCTTGCGCAGCTCATCTCGTAGCCACATGCGCATGTCGCAAGCAACCTGCTCGTTACGGCTACGGCCCGTGTGTAACTTGCCCGCTACCTCCTTGCCGATTATCTCACCGAGTCGACGCTCGTTAGCAGTATGGATATCCTTTTTTGCTTAACGTTAGTAATCCTCTCCCCCCTTTTCTTCCTTTTTTTTCCAGGAAGTGGGCAAATACCTCATCTACTCCAGGTACAATGATAAAGGAACCGCTCTCCCATTCTTTCATAACGGCTTGCAGACCTTCCTCGATCTTGTCGAACTCGTCCGCGGTTAAGATGCCGCCCTTCTTGTTAGCCCGGGCAAAGGCGATGCTGCCCAAGATGTCTTGCTTGTACAGCGCCTTGTCAAAGTGGATGCTCTCGTTATAGGCGACCATGAGAGGATCGAGGCCGCCTGGAAGCATGTTAGTCCGATCGGACATGGATGAGTTCCTCTATTATAAGGAGATCTCTCATGGTGTGTATATTTTTAGACTCCGTTGATGATAGAAGAGGATTTTATACGTACCTGTGAAGCGGCCTCCCCATAACATATTCTCGCCAGGTTTACTGTTCGATGCCATGGCTATGCTGAATTTACAGGATTAAAACGATGTGAGAAATACAGAAAAGAAGAGATTAAATCCAGGTCGTTTATGAAGTTGTTAGTCGTCGACTCATGAGAGCGAAGGTGAGTACAGTGTGGTTGCTTATTTAAAAAGTGAGAGAAGAAAATTATTAGTTTATGCGTATATCAATTGGTGCATATCTTGGCATTTCATAACTTAATATATCAGTATACAGAATAAATAGGTACATATAGGTACTAAGGTATGTAGTTAAGAGTGTTTCTTAAAAAACCTTCATCCCGGTTTCTTCCTCACTACGTTGTATACAAAATATTTCTCCAACTCAACAATCTCTGCTCCGTTCATCGTCAACTGATCTCAGATATTCTTAAAAGTCTACAACATATATACTACGAGTTATTTATACATAATATATGAATACTATTATCAAATACCAACTTATACCAATATCGCCAGGTTACGTGCCCCTTAACAGCGATTGTTTGCTCATTATAGACCAATATATCTAGGACTAGGCGCAACGCTAAACACGGGCGTCTAAGTGTCGATGCTGTGGATACTACATGTATACATCGACGTACTAACATTTACCCATCTAAGTTCATGTAAGTCCTGGTGACGATGGCTGCATGCGGCTGTCAGGGTTGGATAAAGAATCTGGGGAAATTTGAAGATGATGACCCCCAAATTCTAATCCTAGCCCTTGGCTGACACCACATCCCCTGATTTTTATCCTCTCATGACAGCATAAACAGGCGAATAGGGCAAGATACAGTGAGGGTAGCTCCGTAACGAACGAGCCCCACCGCTAACCTCCGCCCCTCCGTTTACTATCTACTACTTTAATATGGTATATACTGTAGTAGTATTCGCGCCAAGTCGGGTGGTATGACGTTTTGCAAAAAGGTTAAAGCGAAACGGAGTCGCCGTTTGTATGTATGTGGTATACATACATATGTAGGTACTAGACAGGTACCTATTATTATAGTACACGTCTAACTGTATGTCTCCTTCTTCTGCCTAACTGTTCTATGTAGGTATCGTCCCACTTTGACACATTGACTTGGTTATGACATACTACCTAATGTTAGTATCGACTCAACAAGTTTTTTTTTATCTTATTTTTACATCTTTATCCTTTATTCTTTTCTCTCATTTTCTTCCGGCATCCACGAGACTTTTATGAAGAAATTTTCAACAGCTCACTCTGAACGGATGTATCACATGAGCTTTAACATCTATCGAATTACTATTATATATTCTAATACTTAAGCGCTATCAATGAATCCACTTACCCCGGAATGTATGATGGGTGATGAGTGATCATCGATCATCGATCATCCCCGTTTTATCGTGTAGGTTATATGTCCTTGACAGCCCTAAATATTCTTGGAATCCTTCTAGAAACATACTATCTAGATACATCTTTTCTGAAGATCTATAATACAAATGGCTCCCTCCGTCGTCTATTTACCAGATGGCCAGAGCTTCACAGTTCAACCGGTTTTCTCCGGTCTCTTCTTCAAATCCAACGAACTAAAAAGTCATCGCACCTCTTTTCCCATTGGTTGGACTGTCGTTCTACACAGCGAAGATACTATGGAGGATCATCTACATGGCCTTACATTATTAGATGATGGCAACAAGGCCGTCTCTAAACATACTCATATTCACAAATATAGCAAGCCAACCTTGCAAAATGATACTGTTTTTATATCGTCTATCTCCAGTCCCTCCAGCAACGAATTCAAGCCGCATGCTAGCCAGTCTCGACAGGTTGCTATGATGTTATGGGTGACTCTGTATTGGTACTTCCAACAGCCAGAGCCAGAGCCGTTTGTTGAAACGGAACAGTCCAAGAATGCTCCTCCCCATGCGAAGCCTAAGGGAGACTGGAGCATTAGAATTAAGCGGGAGGGCGTCCTACGCACGAGGAATATGTTACCCAAATTGGAGAGAATGGGCCTGATATCAAGCTTGGATTCGGCCGTCGGAGAAAGTACTACGGAGAATAATCATGGATGGGATCATATGTTTGTTACGCGGCATGCGTTTTGGCAAATCCATGGCGGCTTGTTTCTCTTCACCCTGCAGCCGTTAAAGCAAAGTTCTTCATATCCCGGGTCGCCCAGTAGCAGTCGGCCTACCTCTCCGGTTAGAAGCGAGACAGGCCAGACAGCGAATACGTCTAGTCACTTGACTACCGACTCACTTTACAATTTTCCTGTTGGACCGTATCATTCATCATCTCACTTACCAACATACTTCCCTCCGGCGCCGTTACAATACATATCAACGAACCATGTCTGGCATCCGCTGCGACAGAAGCCGCCTCATATGGGTGAGGTCTTCTATACACGTTTCGTACCCAGTGTGGGGAAGTATCTTTCCTTCCGTGTGGCATCCCTCTCACCCAAGCCTGTCCCATACCTTGGGCCTGTCGGACCAGGAGAGAGAGAACATACTCATCTAAGTACTCTATCTGATACCTCACTCCTGCAAATGTGGCTGTCGAGACCTAGAGTCGCAGCCTTCTGGGGTAGCTATCAGCCTAACTTCATCTCAACCGCTCTTCAGTCGCGTCATTCATTCCCGGCATTCGGCTTGTGGGACGGCGTACCTTTCGGCTACTTTGAGATATATTGGGTAAAAGAGGATACTCTGGGGCAATACATGGGCAGAGACGCGCAAGATTTCGATCGAGGTATGCATGTGTTAATTGGCGAAGAATGGGCGAGGGGTAAGGTGCAACAGTGGCTCTCAAGCATCGTTCACTGGTGCTTTCAAGCAGACTACCGTACGATGAATATCTGCGTTGAACCGAGGGTCGATAATGCTAAGTGAGTCTTACCTACAGTCAGATACCGCTAAATGCGCCGTTTCCTAATCCATATGTAGGTTTATCCGACATGTTCAGGATGGTGGTTTTACGAAAGAAAGGGAAATTTCGTTCCCACACAAACAAGCCTGGCTATGTCGACTGAGAAGACACACTTGGAACGGACCGGTCATGTGAAGGTGGGAGGGCGTTTCATGATACCAATTTCATTATCATTGCATTGACGGTACGGTACGGTACGGTATGGTAATACTAACTAGACCTTCAGCAAGCCATGCGGTTTTACATAATAGGCACTCTTGCACATACATGAGAGAGAGCGATATTTGAGACTTAATTTTGAATACACATTCAGTTCAAAACGGATCATAATATAGCATATGATGAGAATACTGACATGGACTTTTATGAGACCTACATAACACTGACATACACAATACCTATTCAAAGCTAACATCAATGACGTCTATGAAAAGGGATGTAAATCCCGATTAGGAAACAAGGTAAACATCAGCAATGGTTGGTTTCAAGGCAATGTTGGACCTGCATTGTATGGCTTGCATTTTCACTAACCTTTCCGATTTGTCAAAGGGCACCTAACGGAGTACTGTGAAACATTCGTCATGCTCGTTCCTCGCTACGCAATATTGCGCTCGGGACCGAAGTCCCCAATCTCAAAAGGCCAAATCTTGCTGCGGAAGAATTACGTTGTACAGACTTTCTTCGACATCCGAAACAAAAAGATTCATCTTCATCCTCTACAAACCATCCAGGTCCCAACGACGATTCTTCTTTTAGTACTACTGAACATACATTTACGACATTTTAGTATTAGAACCGTTGAAGAATAATAAGTTCATCCGAGAAAGACTTCACAATGTCAACCACAACCCGCACTATCCTCGTCGTTGGTGCCACTGGCCAACAAGGAGGTTCCGTGCTCTCAGAGCTCGCGAACCTCCAAGCGACTACTCCCGAGGCCAAGATCAAAGTCCTCGCACTAACCCGCTCCGCCGCCTCGCCCAAAGCGCAGGCTCTAGTGTCCAAGTACCCAGCGCTAGACCTTACCGTCGTACAAGGCGACACGCGAGACCCGGCACCCATCTTCGCGGCGCACAGCGCCATCGACGCCATCTTCAGCTACACGACGCCGCCGGACGAGGAGCCACAGGCGCAGGCGCTCATCGACGCCGCTGCAGCGCACGCCGCCGCTGCCTCGAGGCACGTGCGCCTCGTCTACTCCAGCGTCGACCGCGGCGGCGAGCCCGCCTCCTGGGACAACCCCACGGACATCCCGCACTTTGCACAGAAGCACAACGTCGAGCTGCACCTGCGCGCCGTCGCGCAGGGCTCGGGCGGCATGCTAAGCTATACGATCTTAAGGCCCGTCGCCTTCATGGATAATCGTAAGCAACCCTACCTATTTACTCACCTCCTACCCTTACCCATCTCCCCGGTCGCTTTTTCATGTCAAGATAACAAACAAAACACCGAACCCCATCACCTTTACTTATTTACCCACCTCCCTACGCAAGAAAGTACTCCGCTGACCCTTCTTCCTTCTCCCTCCCTAGTAAACCCCGGCGGCCTCTTCGGCATGGTCTTCGCGAGCCTCTGGTCCACGCTACCGCCGACGCGCGCGCTACAGCTCGTCAGCGTCCGGGACATCGGGATCTTCGCCGCCCGCGCGCTGCTCCCCCCGTCCCCGTCCCCGTCCCCGTCCCTTCCCGTGTCTCTCGGCGCCGGGGCGGCAGACCGCGGGGACCCTTACCGCAACCGCGCCGTCGGCCTCGCGGGCGACTCCCTGACCCTCGACGAGGCGCGCGCCGTGTACCGCCGCGTCAGCGGCGGTGGCGGCGGCGGCGGCGCGGAGCTCCCGCAGGCGTGGGGCGTCGTGGGCCGCGCGCTGCGCTGGCTCGCGGCGCGCGAGGTCGGCAACATGTTCGCCTGGTTCGAGAGCGGCGGGTACGGCGTCGACGTGCGGGCGCTGCGGGAGGAGGAGCCTAGGGTGCAGAGCTTGGAGACGTGGCTGAGGGAGAGCAGTCGGTTCGAGTTCGCGGGGAGGCATGGGGGAGGGCGAGGGTATTTCTTAAGAGTAGGTAGGTGGGAGGTAAAGCAGGGTACCTTATTATTGATGGCATTCTTATACCCATTTAAAATACCTTGAATTTACCTGGTATACGTGAGATGTATTAATTCGTTCGATGTTACGGCTATGAGATAATATAGGTAGGTAAGCTCCCTGTTAATAAGGGGTTCAAGGATGCCAGGTATTGGAACTACTGCCGAAGCATGTAAAGCCTGATATATCATTGGTATATATACTAATTCAGACCGGGTATTACAAGGTACCATGCTACAGCTATCCGAGAGCCATGCTAGCAATAACGACGATTTTCGACGAGCCGGCTTTGAGCTATCATCTCGTCATAAGGTTATATCGAGCATGACATGCTACCAAGGTAGTTGCGGGCTGATTCCTGACTACTGCGGGATCGATCCAAACATTCTGGATAGGTAGTGTGTCCGATTATGAGAACCACGATCCAGAATCCCAAGGTTCGAAATTCTCCATAACCTTGGCCGGGCCGTAAGAGGCTGACGCATCATCACGTCTTGGTAGAGTTACATGTATTAGCTCCTATAAGAAGCTATGAACTGCGTCGCCCGTACGGTTCAAAGGGGAAGGCCACGCTGACGGCCGCCATGGCAAGGTAGAGCGCGGCACAGATGTAGATCGGAGCAACGGTACCGGAATTCGTAGAACCGTCAACTAAGGCGGAGACGATACCCATGATACGGTTAAATCCCACGGCAATCCCGTTTCCTGTAGCACGATGAGCGCTTGGCAATACCTCCGGCGTATACTAGAGCTGATGTTAGTGGTGGTTGTTATTCAGCCAGAGCTCATGGCCTGAATTGAAATGAAATGATTCATTCATGTGCGTACCGCGTATAAGGTCCCATAGTATATGTTGATGCAGAACGCGATAGCACAGCTAAACCCGACGTTTTGCGCCGACGTTGATACGGCCGTGTAAGCGAAGAAGAAGGCCATAGTCACCAGCGCGCCTATGACCATGGTATATCTCCGGCCAAGGAAGCTGATATTACACAGCCATGCGGCCAATACCGGCCCAAAGATTCCAGAGATGTTGGTGAGCGTATAGTTACGCCATGTGTCGAAAGTGCCAACGTCCTGAGTTGCACCACGGCTAGCAAGATACGAACTATCATCAAATTAGATATCTTATTCCTCTAGCAGACCTTATCCATACATACTCGAGGAAGACGTAGAAGAGGGGATAGCTAGAATTTAAGTGGTTAGCATACCAATATGAGACGCACGCTGTTAAGATAAAACCTACGCAAGGCCAATCAATGTCCAAGACAGCCAGATGAGTACGGTTGAAAGGCCGATTTTCTTGGTTGTGAAAAGTCCGGCGAGGTGGACGAAGGTCTCTCGGAATGAGAAGCGATTTTCACTATGAGCTGTCCTCACGGTTCCACAAGCTTCTAGTTTTTCGAGGGTTATAGTACAGGGTCGATTATACTTCTTTGCAATTGATTGCAGCGTCTCGACCAGCTCGGCATCTTCTCCGGTTCCTAGGCGGTACTTTGGTGTTTCTTGGAGACGTACAACGGTGATACGCGCAACGGACATAGCAAATACCAGAGCACCGGAAGTGTACATGACATACCGCCACCCTTGATTCGCATCCCTTGGACAGTTCTGGGCAGATTCGCAGTTCCACTGAGGCGGAACTACATCCGTAAGGATCTTAAAAAATAAATCAAGAACCTTAGATAGAACTCACCTAAGAAACCCCAGCAAATGAAGCCTGTAACGGCCTGGCCAATTCCCCACCAGCAAGCCAGAAATGTCAGCGCCCATTGCTTATTACTAGGTAGATACTCGAGAAAGACGGCAGTATCTAATATCAGGTTACCCCCGGCTCCAAATCCAACCATCGCGGTAAAAAAGCCCAGGGATGCCCAGTTCGGAGCGGCACCGGAAACAATAGTAGCCACGGAGGAGATGAAGAGGGAGATGTTGAAGGCCCAGCGTCGTCCTATAACGTCGGCGCTTAAGCCCCAGAACAAGGCACCGATAAACATCCCAACGTACGCCGCGATCGTCTGGGCATTTTCATACCCGACTTGGCCAAACTCTTTGAAAGAAGGACCTGCTATGTTGCTCTGTAATAAGAGTACCAAGGAATCGACGGCATAACTAAGGGGGTCGTGTGAGCGGTATGTAGGCAGACTTCCGAATTCGAGTACCATTCTTACCCAAACCCGTTTAATACGAATAATTTCCAATGGTAATTAGTCCACCCAATCTCATCAATGGCCTGAACGCCCGCGTTAGTTAGCCGTCCCAGGTCTACCTAAGATATCACGTATACTTCGGGGTAGGTCTCCTACGTTGTTGACAAGGTGCATCTTCGCATTGAGCGCGGGATCCAGGTCTTGGAGAGCCAGTATATCTTCACCATCGCCTATGGAAGATTGGACGTCGCCGTCCACTCCAACATCTCTTTCAAAAAGGCCGGGGTCGTCTTGAATGTCACCCAGCTTCTTTTCGTCCATTGTCATATTTCAATCTAACGTGGTAGTAGTCGTACGTCGTCCAGACTAAGGTTCGATATCCTTTTCTGTGGGAATATAAGATAGTATAAGAATATCAAGTTGCTTGACTACGGAATAAATATGATAGATATAGTTATATCCATAGAACATCGATAGCGGAACCCCAAGAAAGGAGAATAAAAAAAATAAGAAGCAAATCGACAATTTCGAAAAGAGAAGAATTGGAGTTTTAAACCGATTAAACAGCCTTAGCTACGTAATAAGTAACCCCCGTGCCGGTATACATAAAAGTACGAGAGATAAGAACGGGATGTATACATAAGATAGGGGAGATAATGTTCTTTCCTTCCACCGAATCTCTTCGAGGCTAGAGCTTATAACAGTACCTTGTTTACTGCATATTATATGTAGTATAAGCACATGAGGCGTTCCCGCCATCCAAGCTGGGAAGCTACATGCTAGGTACGGAGTATACAGATGTAGTAACCTATTATATAAATTATACCTCATCCTCGTGCTAACACTCATTGTTACCCAAGGCCGGCGCTGATAGGATGTTTCAGGGGTCTACCTTTTTAGCACCCCACGCCACAAAGACCAGGAATCTTGGTTCATGGAGATATAACATCATTAACCCATGCACGATATATATATGGGTATATAGAATATTTATAAATATGTCAAGTACCTGTACCTAATAAATTGCCTCTCAGTAGAGTTGTCATTTTTTATATAAATGTTTTTTTTGGTTTAGGTATTGATATTGTGAAGATTGTTTGATATAATAATAATGAAGTGGTTAGGGATAATACCTGCGCATAATAAATATACTTACGTACGGAGTATAAGTCAAGAGGTAGTTAAGTACCTCTTTATACCTACCAGACATACATATGTAGATCGCCGTACTGTACGGGAAGAGTATGCGGGTTACATGTAGATTAGCATATTCTTAGCTATCGATATGACATACTTGTGCTACAAAGGGTATAGTCGGGTAATCCCATCTTTTCTTATTCCGGAGATCAAATCCAGGCTTTCTCTTTTACATCTTCGTCGCATCAGATTTATTTTATACATCATTGATTTAATATATACCACTATATGGTACTTCGTATATACCACCTCGACAGGTAATCGACATACCTTTCAACATTTCATAACCCCTAGTTCCACATCTCCGGGTTCATATGGTATAGGTATTGACCTACCATGCATATGATATCCTCGCCGAATTGGAAACCTAGAAAGCTTCCATGCATCGTGAATCCAACCGATGGATACGAACGGACCGGGTAAGACACGTGCAACGGTCCAATGAAATTCGCCTAATCCCCCACGTTTTGAGGCTCTATATTAAAATGTCCACCGCATCGTGGGTACAGTACCTTGGTCTATCGGTATTGCTAACAAATCCGGGATCATCGAGCTGTTTATACAATATAGTATACGTAGGTGGTTGGTAGTATATAGGACAGTTACATCGGAACGCGGGATCGCACCACCAATGAAGAAATTCAAGCTCCCTTGAGCTCTTATCCAATTGACCAATCATATTTTAATGATTACTTTGCTCTCATCTGCTTCTTGCTGAATTAGTAAATAGCAAATGCAACAGCAGCTTTTGTCCAGTCATGCCAGCACGCAAACAGGAAAACCAGGCGTCCGGCGGACATGGATAGAAATATATAAGAAATCATGTTCTCGTTCAAGTAGACAGACAAATAAACACGGTCATTCCATTGTCAGTACCTACCCATCATGGTTCGTTCATTTCGTTCACTGTGTCTTGTCAGTACCGCTTCGGCCGCCTTCACTGGCAACCTCAATTATTTCTCACCCTCGAAGCACCATGCCTCGTTAGGTATATCCATCAGCAAGGTAGCGAAGCGGACCTTCGCGAGTTCGCCGTGGGACCCGAGCCAGTTGAACTTTACCCACGGTGTCGCCTCTGGCGATCCATATGACGATAGCGTCATTCTTTGGACCAGGGCAGCGCCGACTAGTGATAATGACAAGAGTAACATAACTGTCTCGGGTTATGTCCCACTTTACGACCACTCTACCGAGGAGTACGTCGCCAAAAATAACTCGCCAGTCTGCGTGGATTGGAAAATAAGCGGTTCTCCATCATTGAAGGATGTTGTAGACTCCGGAATAGCGTACACTAGCTCTGATATTGATTATACCGTCAAGGTAGGATGTGGCCTAAAGATGTTATGTCTTAACCTACTAATGGCCATCGTAGGTCGAAGCAAAGAGATTGAAGCCTTCAACAACGTACTGTAAGTAATTACGTGGATATCAAGTTGAATAATTGTTGATCATGCTTCTAGACTACCAATTCAATGTTTGTCGCTCAAACAATACTTCGCCCGTTGGTCGGACCAAGACAATCCCATCCGCGAATAGCGACGTGACTGATCCGGTGAGACTTGCTGTATATTCCTGCAGCAACTATCGTGAGCTCCAACTCAATCGGTTCTAGCAGCCATTTGTGAGAGCTAACATGAGTTTTTAGCCTTTGGCTTCTTTAATGCATATGGAAATCCAGTTAGGAAAGATTCTGTCGATTATGTGATTCACTTGGGTGATTATATTTACGAATATGCCAACGGCGATTATGGATGGGGCGACTCTTATGATCGGATCCCGCTTCCAAACCGAGAGATACTCACGTACGTTATATGGAAAACATACAACATCAATTTCTATCTAATCAAATTAGTCTCTACGACTACCGAAAGCGTATCGCTACTTACAGGACTGATCTAGACCTGCTCGCGAACCACCAAAACTTCCCCTGGATCCCTGTCTGGGACGATCACGGTATGACAGTCTCATTCGATCGGGAAGAAATATTTCAGCTAATGTTAACCCCATATAGAGGTCGCCGATAACACTTGGCGTAGTGGCTCTTCCCATATGAATAATACGGAAGAATCCTTCATAATGGACGGCGGAGTGTCTGTCGACCAACGAAAGATGAATGCTGTTCGCGCATATTTCGAATGGAGTAAGTTCATCGCCCACCCCTATATATTTATCATACCTACTTTCCTTCCCTAACTGTCGTCTCAAGTGCCCATACGGCAAGTTGATATGGATGACAATCTGAGAATTTGGCGCAACTTCGAGTTCGGTAACTTGTTCGATCTCGTCATGCTTGATACTCGGCAATACGACCGGGCCATCACAGATGTGTACTGGAACACCGAGTACATCAGTGAGATCGACAACGACGCGAGTCGTACCCTGATGGGCCCGCGTCAAGAGGCCTGGTTCTACCGCACCCTACGCGACAGCTCCTCCAGAGGCGCTTCATGGCGCGTCATCGGCAATCAGGTCGTTTTCAGCCGGATGAACCAGAGCATAACCGCTGGCGAGAAACTCCCCTTCGACTACGACCAATGGGACGGGTATCAAGCCAACCGCAACCGGACCTTCCAGGCAATATACGACAACAACATCGGCAACAACATATTCTTGGCCGGGGACTCGCACGCGTCTTGGGTATCTGACCTAGTCTGGCTCGACGAGCACCCGTACGACCCGGCTACGGGGTCCGGATCTATGGGGGTCGAGTTTGCAGGGTCGGCCGTCAGCTCCCCGTCCCCGGCCGGGCAGAACATCACATTATACGCTGCAGAAAACATATCTCAGTGGCTAACAGCGGCAAACACCGAGCTGCAGTGGCAAGACGTATACTACCGCGGCTACTACGAGCTCTCCATCAGCCACGAGAGAGTGGACGCCGCCTTCTTCGGCATCCCGACGACCACCGTGCGCAACGGGTACGAGATCCCCCTAGCCAACTTCACCGTCCTCGCCGGCGAAAATAAGCTGCACCGGACGGACGGGTCGCCCGCTGCTGGGAGAGTGGAAGTTGGCAGCGTAAAGGGCGGCACGCCTACGCGGTCAAATATGACACATGACACGGGGAGCGGTAGGTGGTTCACGTATACTGGGCCTTGATATATCTATTTTCTTTTGCTTATGAATAGCGGCGATGACCCAGATCGCATACTATATACCTTCTTGCATTCTATTCTTCATGATCACCCACGGATATAGAAACCGATTAATACACCAAAATTGAATAAATCTAATAATAAGCCTACCATGAGATCCCCCCAAACACGATCAACGAATCTTTGAACCTCAACTTTCCCAAACTAGAATCTTCTTACTCTCATTACAAGATGCCTTCCTATCTCCTACAAACCCCCCAAACGCGAGAACAGCGAATCCCGCGTCTCCGTAGAAACCCAGTAGCCAAACCTACCTACCACTCTCTACGATTCTGTTTTTGTTTTCATTCTTGTTTTTCCGTGTGTTTATCTCCTTCTCGCGCCTCTTTTTAAGTTCTCGTATAGTTCAAGCTACTCTGCGAACAGCACTGGTGGCCCTGCCACTCCAAACCTACGGCTGCTTTCCTTCCCCCTGGCATGGCTTTCTTATAGCTCCGAGTATAAGATACCTCATCTCATGTAGCCACGGCGTAACTTACGGTATGCTCGTGACACGATGTAGCATTGATATTATATTTCCTCACGATCGGATTATCGTCCCCGTCTACCTACCTACCGACCTAATCTTAGGCGTTAGATCTACCGTTATGGCAGCGGACGAGATGACGCCTGTCGCTTGCTACACTATTGAATGTTTCGAGAACACCTTCTAAAGAGCTCTGCGATCACAAGAGAGGTAGAAAGCCCATGTACCTCACAGCCAGGCACATACATCCCCTCCGTCTATAGGTAAACTACCATGTACCTGCCTACATATATAGACTCATACCTACCCTACCTAAGAAACTAACTTCGCCTAAAGCACGCCTCCGACGTACATACCTCCTATACCTACCCCTATACGCACGGCTAGCACGCAGCCACCTCGCCCGTTGCTACAGAAAACGCGCTCCGGAATTAAGTTCTGTCAGAGTAAACAATTGCGAACAACAACACGCCCTACGCTTTAAGCTCCAGGCCGATCCTGTCTGCCAGGGGACGGGGGGGGAGGGGGGGGGGAGAGAACAGTATATATATGTATATATATATTTACCCGCCCTGGTGCAGAGCACGCAGACACTTTCCTTCCCACAACAACCGACCTGAAATACCTGATCTCTAGCTCTATTAGGACTGACGGACGTTGTTTACACACATCGCTTGCTCTATATACGTCACCTCCTACCTAACTCTATAAACACAAACATCGCCATTCAACAGACAGACACTGCATTTACTTAATTCATAATAGTGACGCTCTTGTGCCAAGGAAGCGTGTCACGAGTCGCAACTGATAAGTGCAACTATTCACTGGAAGCCTTCGTGAATACGCAAGTCTACCTATCAAACACACACACACTCTCTCTCTCTCTTACACACACACACACACACACTCGCACACTTAAACCTGGGGCACCGCTTCAGCACGTCTTATATTTAAAGCACACCCACCACCCCGTCGACGAAAATGTCTGCCAGAGAACCTACAGCAGAGAACGGCGGCAAGATGAGCGAGCACTCGAAGAAGTACCATCTTCGCGGCGAGCCGCTCGCTCGGACCCTGGACGTGCTCAATCACTTCCAGCCGTTGGTCAGCTACCTGTTCACGGCGGAATACGACCCGTGTATCAAATTATCCGCCATGAGCCAGGAGCTCTGCGACATGATACGCACCCTCGTCTCCAAGTTCGTCGAGACGCTCTTCGTGATCAGGCCCAAATACACGCACGAGGTCAAGACGTACGTCTGGGGACAAATCCACGAGAGGATCGGGTTCCCAACTCCTGGCCCCCATCGCTTCGGAACCTTTAAACCGCATCACCATATCCGCCTTGACGACCTAGTCAGCGAGCTCCTTCATGAAAATGTTCGACAGACCCTTCCGGGAACCTTCAAGGTCGACGATTACGGAGTTCCCGTCTACCTCCAACAGGACGCTAATTACCAGATGCCGCACAAACTGGCACCTCCTGGACTCGGCTTCCGCGGTAAATACGCAAACGCAGGTCTCATCTATTCGCCAACAGCTCACCTGATGCATCAGAGACCAGAAATGTCAATGGTGGAAATCTATTATGACCCGGTCCACGGGTATATCCGTCGCCCATCTCGGATTTGCAGTCCCACTCCCCAGGCGCATAGGAGCGCATTCCGAGGCGGCGTTATCAGCAGCGAGGGAACCACACAACACAGTTACGGATCAGACGTTTTCAATCATACTCGTCACATTGGAGTCCATACCACACTTAGTTCCGAGCCATCCACCAGTCGCGTCATTTATAGCAGACCCCCTCCTCGGTTTGCTCTACAACCCCCCAACGAATTTCACCCCCCTTCCCCTGAGGACGACACCTTCAGCGTGGAAGATGACTGCCGACTCTGCAACCTTATCCGCAAGACTAACATCAAAGTCGTGGATGCGCATATCAGAATGCAACGGGGTGCGGGTTGCCCCGACTCGGTTTATACTTTTATCAGAGATATATGCGACGGGTTCGAAAAGGAATGGCTCGAGATCCAAGAGAAAGCAGAAGCGGAGGCAACGCGCGGGTACCACAGAGACCCGAACGAGCGCTACGAGATGCCGGTCGGCCACACGCACGCCTGCGACGACGCGACCCTGAGCGTCCAGAACATGTTATATTTCTTAAAGCAGCGCAAGCGTGAGCACAGACTAGCTAAGAGGGTGGCTAGAAATATCAGGAAACAGAGGAGCATGTGGGCTGATAGTGACGATGAAGAGGAGTATTTCGACTCCGGCTCTGACTTGGACTCGGACTCGGGCCCGGAATCAGATGATGACGATGGTAATGATGACCGCGGCAACGAGGACAACGGCAACGACGGCATCAACGACGACGACAGCGGCGACGAAGGCAGTGATGACGAAGGCAGTGATGACGAAGAAAGCGGGGACGAAGATAGCGACGATGAAGAAAGCGGCGATGAGGAAAGCGGCGATGAAGACAGCGGTGACGAAGACAGCGACGACGAAGACAGCAGTAGTGACGAGGACAGTGATGGGGATAGCGACAGCGACGAAAGTGGCATTACCACACCAGTCTCATCACCCGAAGCGTCTCATAATAACGGCACCGACGTCGATATTAGCAATGATTCTATTTTGAATATCGCTATCAATTTCTAAGCGAACACGCTTGCGCAAAAACAAGCTCTGCCATGAGTAAAGGGGGAAACATGGCAGTGAGAGACAGATATTCGGCTCATCCTCATCGCGATGATTTATTTCCTATATCGACTTGCATCTTTCCTTACCTTAACAAAATCATAAAACCCGGAGAGAAAAAAAGAAGAGGATAGAGAGATCCTAAGAGCGTATTACATTCGGACAGATCATCGAGATCGATTTCTCGATAAGTACGCATTGGTTAGACAGGATATGAAAGCATGGGATTGGACTGGCCGGCGGTTAGCCTTTTGCATATTATAGGATGATGGGAAGAGGTTCTGGACGACGGCATGGTTTTTTTTTCGAGATTGACAGATTGCATGAGCCTTCTTTTCCTTACAGATTGGATGGACGAAGGAAGAGAACTATATGGCGGTACGGAAAATGAACGAAATTCGGGATGGTCAGATATTTGGGTATTGGTGTTTTTGACTTGAGAGTACGTCTCTCTCCCCTTTTTAGGGATGGTTTAATATGCATTGCGAAGGATTTGGTTATTTGAGATGATGGAGGATAAAATGTTGAGAAAGGTGTGGAAAAAAAAAAGGGTTGCTAAGTTATATGGGCACCTTTAAAGGTCCTGGATATGTCCCATTATAAAAACTAAAAATCGACTCATATTTTGTCACAACTTTATTTGACACATCAGGTACCTCCAACGGTATACAACTAAAAGTGTTTAGGTGATCACGATGGTAATAGGAGGTAACTACCTCATTCAAATCTCATGAACTCAAAAGATTAGAAGTTCTCCGATAAGTATCAGTAGTGCCATCACCACCATGGATCTTGACCAATTATACCTTATGTTGTGGAGAAAGGCCCTGAATGATTCCAGGTTGCCCCCTGGCGATCATTCTGCCCCTCCGACTTTAAAAAGATGATGAAAACGTAACAAGAAACATCTTCTTTTTGACCGTCTTTTTTTCTACCACTATAACCACAAATATTATATCGATTTTATAATTTAAGAGAAAAAAATGGCTGATACAATTTACAAGGCTAGTACCACCGCACCAGTGAACATCGCGGTGGTCAAGTATTGGGGCAAACGGGATGCTAAATTAAATCTCCCAACCAATTCGTCCCTCTCCGTCACTTTATCACAAGCAGATCTACGCACTCTCACTACTGCTACTTGCTCTGCCACCTACCAAGGCCAGCAGGATACTCTCATTATCAATGGAGAGCCTTCCGATATTACGGGAGCTCGTACGCAGGCTTGTCTGCGGGAATTACGTACCAGAAGAGCTGCTCTCGAATCGGAGAACCCATCACTGCCCAAGCTGTCGGCGATGCCTCTCCGCATAGTATCTGAGAATAACTTCCCAACGGCCGCTGGCCTGGCCTCCTCAGCTGCAGGCTTTGCTGCCTTAGTCCGCGCTATCGCTGACCTCTACGAATTGTCGAGTTCTCCGACTGAGCTCTCCCTGATTGCGCGCCAGGGTAGCGGATCGGCCTGCCGTAGCTTGTTTGGAGGGTATGTGGCTTGGAGAGCCGGTGAGCAGGCTGACGGGCTGGACTCGAAAGCGGTTGAGATTGCACCCGCCTCTCATTGGCCGAGCATGAAAGCCCTCATTCTAGTCGTTTCCGCGGCCAAGAAGGGTGTTAGCTCGACATCGGGCATGCAGCAGACCGTAGCTACATCCGACTTGTTCAAAGGCCGCATCGCAAATGTCGTCCCGGTTCACATGGATGCCATGGAAGCCGCCGTGCGAAACAAGGACTTTGCCAAGTTCGCCGAGGTGACTATGAAGGACTCCAATTCGTTCCATGCGTGCTGTATGGATACTTACCCGCCCATTTACTACATGAACGACGTGTCTAGGGCCGCGGTCAGAGCCGTGGAGGCGGTCAACGCGACTGCAGGGAAAACCGTGGCGGCGTATACGTTCGATGCGGGGCCGAATGCGGTAGTGTATTATTTAGAGGAGAACAGTGCCCTCGTCGTAGGGACATTTTGCAATTTGCTGCAAAGCACCGACGGTTGGAAAAGCGATGCTAAGTCGTACAGCTCAACAGCTGTACAGTTGGACGAGGCTACGTCAAGTCTATTGAAGGGCGGCGTGAGCAGGATCATAATGACCGGGGTCGGCGAGGGCCCTGTCAAGACAGACCAGCATCTGGCGTGAGCAGCCTAGCTAGGATGACGGCGAAAACGATACCCACGAAGTCGACTGTTCTGAACTGAGGAGTTGGAGGTTGCAAATTCTTGAATATGGGAGAGATGTCGAACTTGAAGGTCAACATATGACAACAAGACCTATAGCATGTATAGATGTACAGGGAAGGACAAGAGATTAAAGTACAGAACTGTTTACGACTATGCTTAGGGTGATGCGTAGTATTCCGCTGGTAGAATTCATCATGAGATAAATTAATTGTTACTGAGTAGAAGAATTATCAAGGCTATAAACACAAAGGTGACTGAAGTGTATAGTGTTTAATAGTGTAAGAATTATCATGAATAGAATCATTCTCACTTAACTAACCAGGTACCCATAGATACTGATAATTGTTAACAAACAGACTAGTATACGATTTTACCTCTACTTTACATGTATACAAGGTATAACTAAATATCTACCCCTATATTAGACCCTACGATTTTTATATTTTCGTCAGAATTCATAACATTCTTCGTATCTAACTAACATGAGTGTTCTCAAGCTTGCTATAGATCTTAAGCCGGACATATGTACTCCGTATACTCCGTATCAATGAAGTACATATACCGATGAAGCCCCGGCACATTCCGATCAATCAAATTTAGCAGCTGAAAGTCTCCACAAATATCCCTAGTCTTGAAGGGATTGGAAGCGACGCGCCCACCGCGACTTAACCTTAATTACATAGGTACCTAAGGTTTTTTTTTAGTCCTGACTAAAAAGAAAACTACAACTTCAAGATCTTAAATCATGTTTCCAAACTTCTTCTTTTCGACTTCCCCTTGATCGTACGAACAACCTCTGACCTGATAAGAACGTCTCGCCTACGTTATCAGCGCCATGTCAGATGTGAGGGGCCAGTCACAATCCGCCTGTCCGGTCGACCATAAGAGCAGGGAAGCATGGTTGTCACAAGCGCATACGGCAGCGCCGTCGAATCCGCAGTCCCTGCCGCCGTCACATCCACCAATCCCGGCCGCTGCATCAAGCGAAAGTCCAGAAAGCTGTCCCGTAGATCATAGAGCGCGCGAAGCATGGATGCAGCAAGCCGCCCGTCCAGCGCCCACACCCTCTTATTCCTCTCCAGCTCCAGCGCCGAGTTCATCGTCATCGTCATCTTGGACATCCTACCTACCCCGAATTCCATTCTTCTCGCCCTCGACTCCTCCGACGCCGCCTCAGGCACCATATCCACGTGCCCAATCATCCCTAGGCACAGACCGAGAAATCTCCACCATCCCCCGATCACCTACGGCGGCAGATGCGGAGAAGACCACGCCGATAACACGCCCCGCCAACACGGAGCAAGAGACGGGCGCGGACCCCGCCTCGGGAAACTGGATCTACCCCTCGGAGCGCATGTTCTTCGAAGCCATGAAGCGCAAAGGCCACGACCCGCGCGCGGCGGACATGCGCGCCATCGTACCCATCCACAACGCCGTCAACGAGCGCGCGTGGGCCGAGATCAAGGCGTGGGAGGAGCCCTGGATCAGAGGGACCAGGTACGTCTCTCCCCCCCTATCCCCTCTCATTTTTATTTTTATTTTCTCTTCGTATAAATTCACTTCCCACGCTCGCTAAAACACGTTCACAGCTGCGGTGGCCCCCGCCTATCCTCCTTCTCTGGCCTCAGCACCCGCGCCTCCCCCCGCGCCCGTCTGAACGCCTTCCTCGGCTACCAGGCCCCCTTCGACCGCCACGACTGGGTCATCGACCGCTGCGGCAAAGAGATCGAGTACGTCATCGACTTCTACGCCGGCCGGAATACCACCGTCGCTACTGCCGGCAACGCCAACGCCAACGCCTCCTCCTCGCCTCAGAACGATACCCCCGGCGGCAATAAGCTATCCTTCTACCTAGACGTCCGGCCCAAGCTTAATTCCTGGGAGGGCGTCAAGATGCGCGCCATGCGCGCCGTAGGCTTAGTTTAAGAGTGTAAGACGGACGCAAGAGGGCTCGGCATGGTGAGTATATATTCGCTTGTACGGCCTATATAGGAATCTACCTACCTATCTCCTAGGTACTAGTGTATAATAAGAGACACGCATCTTGACATACGAGGAGTATATGGCATATTATATACTATTGAGGTTAGCGGAAGGGGGGGAAACATCACAGCTGGCGTACGGCTTGATTTAAGTCTTTATCTGGTTATAAAAGGGGACGAGACATATAGACGAATCACCATTCATCTACATTCTTTCGCGAGTTCAGTGCCAAAATAAATAGTATTTTTGGTTTTGTTTTTTGGTATATTCCCTATGTTACAGAAAGGGATTTGATTGCAAAAGGAAAAAACAAAAATCATCGCATTTGGCGAGGGGTATCATGAGTCATTTTGTTCCGTTCCAAATCCCTGTTATGCCCCAAACGCCCAAATCGCAAATACAACTCTCTCCCCGTCGTTCTCCTCGCCTCTTCCTATCGACGAGTCATCTTTAAGCAAACCTACTCCCCGTTCTCGTTCACCACGATTCGAATAGCGGAACCCGTCTCGAGGGCGTTGGTGCTCAGGTCCCAGCCGGCGGATTTGAGGCTCTTCCAGAACACGTTGTCTACTTCCCAGCGCATGCCGGTGTAAGCCTCGGCCCAGGCTTGCAGGGCCACCATCGTCGTCGCCTTATCCTTGAGGTAGATTATCTGGCTTCCTTTTCGCTGGGCGATGACGTAGTCGAGGCGCGTGAACTTTCGAAGGTTGAAGGGGCTCACACACCCAGGTCGTGGGAAGGTATTCGCGAAGGAGATGTTGGGGCAGACCCAAGTTAAGATACGCTCCCTGGCTGCGACCTCGTCCGGACGAAGGATGCGGCCGTGGGATCCACGGACCTCGTTGAGGAGAATGGTGAGGCGCTGTCTGTTTAGGGTGCGCATTTGCACCGAGCGGACGGCCTGGTAGTTTGTCCAGAGATGTACGACGACAAGGATCATCATCGAGATCCATACGGCCGTCCTCCCGTGGACAATTTGGACCACGAGACTACCGGCTAGCATTCCTAGAAGCGAGACGACAGTCTCCTGGCTGCCATCCTTGGCGTTAAGCTCGGCTAGATTGCCAGTCTTCGCGAAATGCGCACTAAGTGAGGCTTTAGCAGCTCCGCCTGATACACCGCAAAGAGCCCGTAGGATACCAGCCCCGCAAAGCGCCAGGACCTTAGGATATGTTGGGAGGGCTGGAGAGAGGATATCTAGGAACAAGGCCGAGTCGTTAACAATGTCGGCCAAGAAGCGGTAGAACTTGCACTCCGGCTCGATGGCCTGGCCGCAGCGATGGGCAAAGAGAATCGTGGCGACTCTACCCGTCGACTCTTGCAGTACTGTGAGGAGTACGGCCGCCGTTGCCGAAGAGGCAGAGTCTCCAACCCCGATGCCCTGAAGGACGGCCCGCGAGGAAAGCAGGCCTGCGATGGTGCTCGAGAAAGCTTGAAGTGAATCCTATAAGTTGTAAGTAAACATGGAAAAATCAAATACCTACCTAGGTATACATAAGACTACATACGTAAATTTGGTACGGGGTGTAGTCGCGCGTAACGCTTCGCGGGTAGCCGACCGGGAGGAAGACTCCCATGACGGCATTGACCATACCTCGCAGGCTCTGCGCGGGCAAGACGGGGTTCCCTTTTTGATCGTAGGCGCAGACGACGCCAGATTCGTCAACAGCCCCAACCAAGGCTGGGGGTGCCATAGTGGATAGGATCGCGATGACGTTGTGTGGAAAGAAGCAAGGGAAAAGGTAGAAAAAAGGAGGATGATGATAAAAAATAAAAATAAAAAAAAGAATAATGTTTACGGGATGAAAAGTTTCTAGTCGCGTTGTGTGCGAAGGAAATTGCTTTAGCTTTTTAAGTTTTAAAGACCAGGCCGTTGGCTACATGCTAACCCAATCGCCAGGAACAAACGGTGTTTTTATGTACATACCTCATACATTACATACATACATATATGTATGAGGTGACGTATGTGCAGTACCCCGCGACTGCCTGAATACACCGTCGGTCCGTAGCGTGCCTTACCTGACATGACCTGAACTTATCTCACTAATCTGAAACCTTAGGGACTGAGTGACCTGATAATGTGGGGTTTGAGCCTCAGAGTGGTAGCGTCGTTCGTAGGGCTACGAGATCGATACCGTGCATGTACCCGACATATGTACTGTACCCTCCATTAGTCCCCCATATTTAGCCGTTATGTCTAATACATACAAACCCCAACATGCATAATATTTATGTGTATACATAAATTTATATTGGTACACATCACGAATCACGATCCATAACACTTCCCCTATCCATGAATGACATTTCTGTCTCTTTCCTAGTGTGTAGAAATACTAGGTCCCCTTCGAATTTCATCCATGATATAAAACATCATCAAGTAAGGTATTATATCGTATATTTTCTAATAATGAATTCTTTCGAATTACGAGACAACCACGTGTCAGCCATACTTTGCCCCTTGAACGAACACGACGAGAGTCAAGGACCCAAGGTATTAGTACCTAGCACAACGTCTGCTTCTCTAAGCCCTTGAAGATCTTAGGACATGGGAGGTATATAGGTAGGTAGTCATAAGAGAGAATATTTACATGATACTAGGAGATAAATATAACGAGGTAAACTGTATGTGCGTGAAGAACACGCATTGCTAACGGCCATCTCCAAAATAGGGGGGACAATGCTCATAATCGGCATAGACACGATAATCAGATAGGTCGAACTAACTCATAGAAAAGTCTTGTCTGAAATACACATAATGTAATAGAAAGTTGTACTATGTGATGAATCACCTTGAGTTAGGGGGTATCTTTTGCCATCCTCCACCCATTAAGTTCTTGGTGATCGTTTTATATATCTGTTTCCTGCTTAGGCCGTTTTATAGGTACGCATTACCCTAGGGGTTTCAAACATCTTTCTTCCAATGATGGCATCTTACCTAGGTCCTAGGTATATAAGATTCTTCCAAGCCAACGCGCAATCTACATTGTCTTCAAGAACTTGTGTCTCGCTTAGGAGAAAGTGGTATTATTACCTACCGATGATCTAACGTGAGCTATACGGTACTCGTCAATGCCAGTCCTTTAGATTATCTATTCAACTGTTCCTCTACCGAGGGAACCTTTGAGGTATTGAGGACATTGATTGGCGCCCATCTAGTTAGAAATTCGCCCACGTTCAGCCACTGCAGTAGAGTACTCAAGAGTCAAAAATTGCCCAAACCTATCAACGATGACACGATAGCATGCCACATAAATACACTTAAAAAGGAAAGAAATGGGGAACCCGACTTACGGCTTGCTCACTTTCTTCATCTTCAAAATCATCTCCGCAATGTCTACCTGATTGTTGGAAACCGCAATGCAGGGAACAGGGAAATTAGAGGCACATGAAAGCAAGTACGTATATGTAGACGCAGGATAATCAGAGGCATATGATTTATAGGTAGCCTAGAGGTGAAAAGTACTATCTCATCTAAAATAATACAGTATTATTACCACTTAGCTCGACCTTGCCTTTCATCGGACCCCTACGAATCCATTGCTTTAATTCGCCTCTAGCCCTCCTCAGCAATATAGGGGCCACATCCTCTGAGCCACGGCGAGGCCGTTTAAACCCTCTCGCCTTACCTATACGAACCATTCTATGATCCCACACCACATCGCACCAACACTCGGTGCACATCCGTTCCACGTATTCTCTGTTTACAGGTATCCCGTCTGTGTAAACTGGGAACTTGTATCGGCGCTTATTGCGGTAAGCATGTCCGCACTGATAGACCCGTATTACGTCGTCATCCCCCTTTTCCTTCCAGGAAACCATATCCTTCGCGGGCTTCAACTTCGCACATTGACCAGCCGAGAGATGTGTACAGTCCAGCCGGTAGAGACGCTCGCAAGTGTCGCATTGCCTTTCCGACTCTGTCGATCGCCTCTCACGCCTCAGCTGGCGATATAGAAGCTCTTTCCCGTCCGGGATACTGTCGTCAGGTAGTATTCTGTCGAGTTCCATCTCAGCGGCTCCCTAGCTCAAGAAGGTCTTTGGGTAGGTAGGTGTTGATTGCACATGAGGCCGAGGACGCAATTCATTTTATCGAGAACAATGCCCGTTTAAATAGTAATAATTATATTGTTCGGTAGTTTTTTCACCTTTGTTACGTTTTTCCTTTTTGTGTTATTCTGTCACCGTCTTACTATGTTGATGTCAATGGAATAAATGACTATTCAAAGCCTTTATACTTTCACTGCGGAAAGCGGTTGTGACATGAGCCATCCAGTAACTCGGCTACGAATCAATGCAGACGGGAGTATCTATCATGGTTCAGATACGTCGAACGAGTGACTATACTCGCGGGTCGTCGCCTTATCAATGATATACATTTTTTATGTCGTGATCAAGGTGCAAACTCGATGTGGGTTACCCCTTTTTTCTACGCTGAAAACCATGTCACTAAAGTCTTTCAGAACAAACTCGAAAACTACCTAGATACCTAAAAGTCCAAATATCCATTGCTTGAATGAACCATCATTCAATTAATCATAGTAGCTGCTATGAGTACCTAATGTATGCTAACCTACCTTCATCTTTGGTATTGTACATGTACTTACAATCTAAACAGCATATGCTAGTCTGTCAGCTCTTTCTCGTCTTGCGCTCATACTTATTTTACATTTCACTTATTAATTACCTAAATATCTGTTTACAATGGCATTCTCTCGATTATCTGCCTGATATCAAGTATAATAGTGGCATACGCTATTCAGATATCACTTCCGAGGTTATTAACTCGGATCACTAAGGCAATTGTCACTGGATGAACTATATAAGGTAGATAACCACAATCATGTTTCTTAGAGTACCTAGTTCTAGAGTGCCTTCCATCTACTAGGTGATATGTCTCCCCTTACTTAGAGGAATGTTATTCTTTTACTCTATCTCAGACATACCCCCTTCTACAGCTACTCTTCCCGACGTACCGTGAATAGGTTAAACTTCCCGCAGCAACTTTTCGTGTTACGCTTGAACTAAGGGCTAGACATCGAGTGGTCATGCGAAAATCCAGCAGTGTCTTAAAGCCTCGCGCATAAACAACTCTCGCTGTGGCTAGAAGGGTAGGCAGTAAGCCAACGGCCCATCCACGTCTCCGTTTAACGAAGCTAGAGACTACGCCCAAGGTATATGATCGTCGCCGGTACAATCCTGTTAGTCGTAGGTATCGTGATGTCCTAAAAGGGGTTCGGCTTATGATTAGTTAGGAGGTAGTCAACGATTCGTAAATGTTCTACACCAATTACCGCTTTTAGCAAACCATGATCGCGAACTCTCTAAGACCTTCCAGTCTAGCTCTTCGTTTCTGGCTATATGCTCGCAAAGTTCCGCCTGCGTGTAATATTAAGCTGTTCGCTGGATTAAACATATACCTTGTTTTCGTACAGGTAGGTGCTCGGGCAAAATAATGCTGGCTTGGTCATTACATGATATTGTTAGACTTGGACCTACTATCAAGCTCTCTGGTGTACTTCGTAGACGGGTTTACCTCCTTCTCCTTTCGGTCACGCCAAGGAGGCTGGTCCAATCATCCCTTACCCACGCCGCTCTGTAGCGTTAGAGGGATCCAAGGCCGAACATGCTTATATCTTGCGACGCTGCAATAAGGGTGAAAATCAAGGCAGTAGCTGAACCATTATGATTATTGAGAATCCTTCGTGCACCCAAATTGAAAACCCGGGAGATTGGGAAACTAATAGAGCTGATACATAAATACCACCCTACCTTCGCATTGAGGTCATAAATATGGCGTTTTCTGTCACCGCTCGTCTCATGCCTTACATCAATGGCACAATCAACGAATAACAAAGAAATCCTCGAATACAACCTCGCAATGCGACTCAAAATATATACTAGCGATGTCCCCGCGTGTGGGATCTTATTGAAATTCTAATCTCATATTCTGCCTACGCCTATTTTCATGGAAAGCATAGTATAAAAAGTCCACGAATATAATAGTATCAGGGGAAAGTTTTATCACCCTGTCAGGTACTCGTAGGACACGCTGAGATTTGTGACTATATTATATTAGGCTTAGCAAGCCACAGGAATTAGGGATATAACGTTATCGGGATATTTTTGAGTGCCAAGCCTTGAATAATCTTTATGCTGAATGCGCAGAGAACGGTTATGATTGGCCAAAAAATTCAAATATCATGATATGCAAGATAAGCTATTAAACCCTTGCCAGACCACTTAATCCAGATTCTACCTAGGTACCTCGCAGTGTTAGAAAACTTACTGGGGGTACCATAATATAATATTCGAGCTACTGCACGAAATTGTCTAAATCGTATTAATTAAATACATCTTCCAACTTTTGCGCAGCATATTGAAGTGGTCAATTATGGAGAGCTTCAGATTTTCCGGATTCGTAGACTTCAACCCCGAAAAGGACATCCCGTCCCTTCAAGGAAAAGTCATCTTCGTCACAGGTGGTTCGTAATTCCACCTACTACTTCCACCGACAGATATTCAGATAAACTAAACGCGTCAAGGTACCGCTGGTCTCGGATGGGCTTCAATTGAAGCTCTCGCGAACCATGATCCTGCGCACATCTACTTCACCGGCCGCAATGCGCAGGCGGGTGAGTCGCTCATCGCGGAGACAAAGAATACGAGTCCATCTGTAGGAATGACTTTCCTAGAGATGGACATGAAGTCCTTGTCATCGGTTAAGAAAGCTTGCGCTCAGTTCGCTCACGATCGCCTTGACGTGCTCATGTCAGTATCATACCCTCTTTCTCCTACACGACGAGCGAGTTTAGTCTTAACTCAATGGATAGGTGCAATGCTGGCATCATGGATAAGCCAGCAGCTCTGAGCGAAGATGGGTACGAGATACACTTTGCGGTCAACCACCTGGCACACGGTATGGTCATTCAGCAGCTATTACCCGTGATGCAGAAGACCGCCGAGCTACCGCATTCCGACGTCCGACTTATTAATCTCTCTTCTGCTGCTTGGCGAGGCCACCCGAGGGGTGGGATCTCGTTCTCAACCCTTCGCACAAAGCAAGAAGACCTGACCTGGTTGGGGTTCGACCTTCGCTACGGGTAAGCCGCTCTCTCATCCCTTAACCTTTGTCAAAATCCTCCCTTCTCTCGCCAGAGAAGATACATAAGATAAAGAGATCTAATTGGTATGAACTATGTAGACAGAGTAAATTAGTAAACGTACTCTACGCCGCCGAGTTCGCTCGTCGGTACCCCAACATCACTGCTGTCTCTATTCATCCCGGCGTCGTCACGACGGACCTAATCAACGGCCTGCCGCTTTGGAAAAGAGCCATCATGCATGGCGGAGCTTGGTTAGCGGGAGGCGGCGTGGTAGACGAAAGCAAAGGTCGACTGAACCAGCTCTGGGCGGCAGCAGGCGCGAAGAAGGATCAGTTTGTAAATGGAGCTTTCTATACGCCGGTTGGCGTTTGCGCAAACGACAAGCTGGACAAGGCTGCGGGGAGCGAGGAGTTGGCTCGTGAGCTCTGGTCGTTCACAGATGACGCTCTGGCTCAGGTAGCATAACTTGTAAGTTATAAGGCATGCATGGGATATTAGTAGTTACGAGTCAGCAGGTATACACCTCAGCCAGGATGGTAAACCGCAAATGTATAATAAGTTTTTAGGTCACAAAGTCCGTTTGTAGAAGAGTTTTTCTCTTCTGCAGCCTCAGTCAATAATACGTCTTTCACACAACTTGCAAGTTATAAGGCATGGGATAGTAGTTATGAGTTAGCAGGTATAGACTCGAGACTTCGCAATTTGGGTTAATCGGTCATATTTATTTACGTACAAGTCGACGACACGTTATAGAAATATTATAGTAATTTAATTTTAGCTAACAATGAATTTAGACTGACAAGTGCAGTTCCTTTCTTGAATCTCTTCCTGGATGAGGAAAGAGTTGTTGAAGTTGAGGAATTTGGTAACTTCAGAGTATCGCCTCAGTTCGCCTGGGTATCTCGTATTCGAGAGCCGGGATTTACGTCGATATATCCCTTACGTCGAGGCCATGTTCTTGTATAAGACGAGTGAAACAACTACAAATTTACAATTTTCATATTGCATGAAATATCGCTTCAGATGCTAGGAACTCTTACAGAACTCACGTATTACAGTCCCCAGTCTTGCATTCAACAGCGATGTGGGACGTAATTCTTACTATGAATTTAGAAGGCTTTTCCTCTTCATTACGTGGTTTGGTTACGCGTAAGGGGACAAATGAATCACGAATTTGGCATCAATGGATAGGAAAAATGAGATTTTCCGGCTACTGCATTGGATATACACTATATTATCGGAGTGACCGAAAAATAGAGGGAACCTTGGAAATTGCCGGGTACTCGTTCACTCTTATGGCCTACGGACGACGCACGGGTTGCATAGGGGTTCTGGCCTCCCAGGTTCAACATGACGATATGAGCAGGCATAGATTTCGACATCTTAATGAACACGCATTAAAAGGGTCAAGGATGGACATTTATTACATCAGACCTTCTTTCTAGTTTAATGCAAAACGAAAGTCTCCCAACTACATAATAATGCTACCTGGGCAATGTACGTGTGCTACGGGTTCGCGATAGCGAACGACAGCAATGTTACATGAATTATTATAGTTTCCTGAGATAAGACGAAATTGCGGGATTGTTCAGTGTTAAGGAAATTTCAAAAAGGGAAGACAATTTATAGAAAATGTACCAATGGAAATTTTCTAGAGTCGTTTGATAATCGTCGACATCGCTCCTTGTTCTCTCGATTTACATATCCCAAAACAGCTGAAGTGGGCAGAGTGGACTATGTGGGTTTTATCATTTAAGCTCATTTATTAGTCTAAAGCCGCCTCTTCCATTGTTTATCTTGGACCCTGCGGCACACGTACTTACACGCTAGGGTACGGAGTAATGCTGCGGTGGACTCGTGGCCGTTGCTGTCACGGTTCCCGTGGAGTCGAAAAAGCATCCGTCCCGTAGCTAAAGAGACCCGCTGCATTGTCCGCACTTCCACATCTCATATAAGAGTATGGAACATGATAGGTAGTATACGCGGCGTGGCATGGTATGATAGAAGTGAAAGGCGATATGCAGTGTACACCTCTGCAGCTTGTCCTAGTATAATATTACGATCTGCCGTTTCTCCATAACAGGGGGACTACACTGCACTACACTATAAACCGACCCCCTGTTCCGAACCCAAGCGGTTGAACTGCAAAGTAGAAACGCACGGTGGAAAAGAAAATGAGAAAGAGGACCATTGTTTACATAGTGCTGAGATGGTAAGCATTTTAACTTCGAGCTGGTCAATGAAATACCGGAGAATTAGTCCAAATCCGTTTGGCTTGGTCCGCTCTGATACCCATGTTCGCCAAGATTCGACAACGACAGAGAAAGGCGGGCAATGTCTATCGCCGTTTAGATCCCCTGAACCAATGACGATATCACAAGGGGTCCTCAACTCATCAAAGTGGATGATGGAAGAATCAACATGGCTGTAAGGTGAGCGCACAACGTATAGGGGCACAGACTAAATGGCTATTTGACCCTGCGGCCGAAGGGTATATATCTAGCCTCGTCGGTCGACGAGAGAGGTTTTCTTTTGCTTCCTCACTATCACAAACGATCAGCTTTGCAAGTTTCTCACCCAGTCACTCACTCCAATTTTCCAACTCAGTCATTCTTTGATACCTTGGAAGCTCTTCAGCGTCTTTTACAGCCTACCGTAATATAATATTTTCCACCGATCCCAAATCGTCAGATCAGCAAAAATGCGTTTCACCAGCTTCGCCGTCGCCGCCATCTCCCTTGGCTCTGCCGTGGCCCTCCCGCCCCATGCGCAGCCCAAGATGCCCATTCCTGTCAACACCCCTAAGCCGCCCCGCTCCCTCACTATACCGCAACCTGGCGACTACATGCCTGCTCCGGTCAGCGGAATTGAACTCCCTCACGTTTCCCGCTCTGTCGATGTCCTCGCCACCGCTATCACCACTGTCGCCACCGTCCAGGCCAGTGTCCACGCTGAGATCTTAACCATCAGTAGGTTCCGAAGCCGAAGATAGTATCTTGTAGTACCTAGCTAACCAAATAACAGACAAGCTGCTTGAGCTCGATGTCAATGTCAACGCCACCATTCTGATTGGCCAGCTCGAGGCCGCCCTCAACGCCATCGTTGGCGACGTCGTTGGAATTGTCAACTCTATCACTCCTCTCAACGCCCTCGGAGTTCTGAGCCTGGAGGAGCTTGCCAATGTCCCTAAGTTGTTGACCGCTATTCTGTCGATCGCTACCGACATCAAGGTCACCTCGGAAGCCCTTACCAAGACTGTCCCGGCTGGTATGTCGTCCCCCCCAAGGCCACTAGGGGCTAGTGTATACTAACGCGTTTGCAGATGTCCTCAAGGCTATCCAGCCTGAGCTCCAGCTCGTCGTGTCCACGATCCAGCCCATTGCCAAGCCCATCGTCATCTTCGCCCAGGGCGCCATCGGCTCCAACACCGGCGCCGTCGTCACTACCATCCAGGGCCTCGTTGTCCAGGTCAACGGCCTCGTCGCCAACCTCCTGGCCATCGTCAACGGAATCCTCAACGTTGTCCTATAAGCGGCTGTCTCCTTCGATTCGGCGAGAGTGGTGGTGGTGGTTAACCTGGTTAGCGCGTGTGTCAGTGTTGGATGAAGTTCGGGGGGCGAATCAGCTCATAATTTGGGATGTTGCATGCTCATGAGGAGATGCTTAGAGATATTCAGCATTTGTAAATTCTAGCGTGCGCAAGCATGGTCCCTTCGATTGAATATATTCGGTAGTATACCCGTGTCGTGCCGCGACGTTTTTATTCGAGTCACTTAGCTGCGATAAATTTTGCTTGTGGTTCAGACGATTAGTGACGTGACCCTGCACTTTTTCTGTAGACTTATATATCCAATAATCTCGTATCTTTATCCTTGTAGTGCCGTTGCTGGATTAAAAGAATACTTCACCTGTTTAGGGAGGTGGATGGCATTATTTGGTTCAAATGGGAAATTGTTACGGGCATGTCAGTTTCAGTAGTTATGAGGTTGCAGCGGCATGCGATGGACGGTTACCTCGCTTGATTGATGACTTGCGAATATATTTTCTTTCTGTTATTATACTACATTGTGTTAACATCATAATTCATTACGGTGAGTTTTATATGGAAAATACCTAGAACAACATCCTACGACCTTCAATCCAACTTCCCAACTCACTAGTTACAGATACTGTTAGAATAATATCATCTCACATAATGTCATCGCTGATCGGTCTGGCGCGTCGTAATTGGCTTATCTTTAACCCACCCGAGGTACCCAAATCCAAGGATCCGCTCCGGTTCGGAATCCTAGGCGCGGCAGACATCGCTCCGCTATCTCTCATCCTCTCGGCGAAGACCCATCCGGACGTCGTCGTACAGACCGTAGCCGCCAGAGACCCAAAGAAGGCTAAAGCGTACGCGCAGAAGCATGGCATACCAGAGGTATCAGAAACCTATCAAGGTATGCAATCCTCGAATTCGCCTCCATATATAAAGACGTATGCGCACTAACTACATAAAGACATCCTCGACAACGCCAGCATCGACTGCGTCTACATACCGCTGCCAAACGGCCTACACTACGAATGGGCCCTCCGCGCGCTGCGCGCCGGGAAGCACGTGCTCCTAGAGAAGCCCTCGGTAAACAACGCGATCGAGGCCTCGGCCCTCTTCGGGAGCCCGCTCCTTAGCGGCCCTGGGGCGCCCGTGCTCCTCGAGGCGGCGCACTACGTCTTCCACCCGGCCTGGACGGTGTTCATGTCGCACGTGTCGCCGGGGGACGTGGCGCGGGCGCGGGCGACGATGTGGGTGCCGCGGGGGAAGTTCGCGGCCGACGACATCCGCTACCGGTACGAGCTCGGCGGCGGCGCGCTCATGGACCTGGGCGCGTACACGGCGAGCGCGCTGGCGCGCGTGTTCGGCGCGCCCGCGGCGCGCTGCGAGGAGTGCGTCGTCGCGGCCGCCGAGCGCGACCGCTCCTGCGACCGCCTCTTCAGCGCCCGCTACCGCTTCCCCGGCGGCGGCGTCGGCGAGATGCAGGGCGACCTCCGGGCGCCGCTCGGCCGCGTCGCGCCCGTGCTCCGCGTCGAGCACAGGCCCGCGCCCGTGTCCCGGCAGGAGGCGGCCGAGGCGGGCGTCGACGTGCCGGAGGGCGCGGAGGCGGTGCGCGCGCGGAAGGTCCGGTTCTTCGCCTTCGCGCTGCCGACGTTCTTCCACTCGATCGAGGTCGAGGACGAGTACGCGACGCGGTCGTCGACGAGCGGCGAGGCCGGGCCCGGCGCGGGCAGGCGGTGGAGGAGGAGCAGGACCGTCAAGGCGTACTGCTTCCGCGACGCGGGCACGGACGAGCCCGGCGAGCCGTACTGGCTCTCTCACCGGTACCAGCTCGAGGCGTTCGTGAATAAGGTGCGCGGGAGGGAGGTGAGGCGGTGGATCGACGGCGCTGACTCGGTCGAGGTGATGAGGATGATCGATATGGCTTATACGGCCGCGAAGTTGCCGCTGCGGCCTACGAGCAAGTATGAGGCGGCGGGTGACGATGTGAACGGTTGAGCTATATACTTGTATGAAGCCTCGGATGGGCTTCGGTTGTTTTTGGCTCGTACTATTTTACTTATATCCTTTTGAATAAGTCATATTTTCTATGTCACTATCAAACAATAAAGTGTCTTTCTGTCTTTTCTACTTAAGAGGTATCTTAGGTACCTCATAGAAATCAGGTACTGATGGAGGTAATGTTATACTACATCATGAGAGCCATGATAAACAGGTACGTTATGAGCCAGAAAGAGCCTTCGCATACGTACAACGTAACTGAAAGAATACCTTAGATATCCGTGTTTAGCTTCTGTCTCAGAGTAGCCATATTGCAATTCTATAGGAGGTAGCTTTTATGTTTAGTTTCAGTAATGGCGCAGCTGTCTTCTAAGGACAGCACTTCGAGACAAACATTCCTACGATCAACTGTGTGAGCTTTTCTTTCGGCGCAAAAAACGGCATAATTCTCTTGGGGAAATTTCTAAGGAGATTTACGGCAAGGTACGATAAAACCAATAATTTCCTTATATTCAGGAGTAAACCTTCCACTTAATGAAGATGCTCATGATTGACAATGTCAACGTTATGAGTATGAGTATCTCAGGGGTAGACCCCATTATTGCATACCTAGGATATATATTAGTCTATACGGCTGTTTGCATTTAAAGGTACTATAAAGAGGAGGACACCAGTTGCCTAAACGGCGAACTGTGCCAAAAAACACTTTTTCGCGCGCACTAAACCACAAAGAGTAATTCACTCCTGATTTAGCCATTAGCGCGTTAAGCAGCGGTACTTGACATATTCGTACGCGATATATGGATTACCTACTTTATATACATATTCCACGGTAGGCTATGCAAAATATGCTAGAAACAAATCTCTTTAGACGATTTTTCTCGTGCGACATTCGAAAGTTGTGCTCCTTCGAGATAAACTTGGTACTTGGTTTCCTTGCAACTTCGGACGAAGCAGGGATAAGTGTTTCTGAGGTATCCTCTTTCTTTACAAGAA
The DNA here is from genome assembly GCA_902806505.1 of Hypoxylon lienhwacheense. Lineage (NCBI taxonomy): Eukaryota > Fungi > Ascomycota > Sordariomycetes > Xylariales > Hypoxylaceae > Hypoxylon > Hypoxylon lienhwacheense. The sequence goes on along the minus strand of CADCWW010000002.1, from coordinate 128,806 downwards.
GAACTGGCTTCGTGGGATACGAGCGAGTTTGTCGGCTTTTGAAAGTAATAGGCTATAGAGACCAAAACTGCCTCCTAAGATTGATGTACACATCACGAGAATAGCCCTGAGCTATTCTATCCTTTTGATAAATCATCATTATTTATCCACTGATACTGAGCTCAAGGTAGAAGGGGCGTTTTCGTCGTTATTATCGTACGAATCAGCTGTTTTCGGAAGATCTTTACGAGGCTTCCATGCCATTCCATTGGTAATAGTAATAGTAATAGTAATAGTATCGTCGTCATTGATAATAATCGTCTCAGCAATATTCGTAGGTAGGTATTATTATTTATACGAGGGTTAAGAAACTTCCCATAAACTGGTACTGTTTAGCCCCTTTTTCATACAATTCTATAAGAATATGTTATTATTCTCACTCGTATGAATATGATGTTTAGATAGATATTTCTTTATTCTGATAATCATACGAAGGTTAGAACTTGGAAGTACCGAGTAAAAATATTAGTAATATTCTTCATGGGGTACTACTACTTTTAGCGTAGCGCATTTCTTTTGGCACAGTTGGCCGTTTAGTCAACCGTAGTACGTCTTTACCTAGGTACCTAGTGTACACTGTAGGTACCCTTAAATGGGTCAATTCATTTTTTACTCTTCTTAATTTAAGGAAAGGACAAAAAAATGATACGAGTGCCCTTTGACAAGTGCCCCTTTCAAACAACAACTTATAAACAACTTATATTATATATCATCATGACGAACTCACTCTCCAAAAGCCTCGGATTTCTTACAGATGCCGCGCATCTTCTCGTGAAATCGGCACCAGAGACTTCGGCATACCTTATGGCGCAAAGGAACACGCTGATGTTCCATCACGACTTGACGCAGTCGGACGTGCAAAGGCAACACGTATGCGGTGCTTGTGGTCATATCATGATCCTAGGTCAAGGTAGTGAGCTTAAGATGGAGGCCAAGAAAACACCTCGGCGAAGGAATATAGTAAAGAAGAGCAGCAGCACTTCCAAGACTCTCGATCAGAAGAGTGTAGTTGTGGTCGGATGTCGAAAACGATTGACTTGCGGGATGTGTGGTCGATATACTAATATTTCGTTCCCTCCGGCCGCACGTATATCATCTAGGCCTTTCGCAGCAAGGTCATCAAACCATCTAACCTCGAGCACTGTTCGTTCAAAATCGTCTTCTACCCTTCCTGAACCGATCAAGGTCTCGGCAAATGCCAGCAGTAAGAAGAGGGCGAAGAGCAGGAAGCAAGGCCTCCAAGCCTTACTTCAACAGGCTCAGTCTACTTCTAAACCTCAAGATGGTCTTGGCCTGAGTCTAAGCGATTTCATGATGAAATAATCTAACCTGATCCTCTCATCTTCTCATGCGTTTGTATGTGTTTATCAATTATAACGGTACATATTTGGGGCAAAGCGATCAACACTTACACCTCCAGAGTACTAATATCTGGGTACGTAGGTACCTACAGACTACTGCTTACGAAAACATGTGGATGAATGGATGAAGGCGGTACCTATTATCTAGTACCTTCTAAAAGGAGCTAGCAATCAACTAGCGGGAGATTATAGCACTGATAACTATCCGTCAATGTCATAACCCCGCGCTACATAGGTACCTAGGTACCGCGAACAATTTAACAATCTGACAATTTGCCCCTCCAAAATTTTTGATCTTTACCAATATCAACAATCCAAATATACAAACACATCCTAACGAGGACGCATTCTTCAACCAAGAACACTGAATCAAACTTATCTTTCGTTAAAATTACTAGGATAGGCTCGAAATGCCTACAGCTGAAGAGCCAGGCACCTCAACAATTGTTTCTCCGCCCGATTTCTTCGAGTCTATCGGCCAGAAAGCTGGGCATCTTGCTACCACCACCAATGGAACGAACGGTGTCGCACATAATGACGATGGTAATGACGATGACGAGAAAGTTGTTGATGAAATCGAGTCGCTTTGCATGAACTGTCACGAAAATGTACGTCTTCATACTTTTTTTTTCTTTTTTTTTGGATTTTCCCTTACATGAAATTCCTTGCTAATGGCAATATTCAGGGCACAACGCGCATGTTACTCACGGCCATCCCCTATTTTCGTGAAGTCATCCTCATGTCCTTCTCTTGCGACAAATGTGGCTTCTCAAATTCCGAAATACAATCAGCCGGTACAATCCAGCCCAAAGGCTCGAGCTACCTGTTGCGATTGACCGATATGCCCGATTTCGAGAGACAGGTTGTAAAATCGGACACTGCCATCGTCAAGTTCATCGAATTAGACCTCGAAGTTCCTGCAGGACGAGGACAACTTACAAACGTAGAAGGCCTTCTAACGACAGTGGTAGATGACTTGGAACTTGGACAGGAGGAGAGAAAAAAACAAATACCGGAAGTGTATGCTAAGATTGATGAGATCATTAAAAAAGGTCGGGAAATGCTCGCCGGTGAGGCCTTCCCGTTCCGTCTCTCTGTCGACGACCCGGCCGGGAACTCTTGGATTACGCCGAATATGCGCGACGGCGTCGGCAAGTGGGAAAAGCATGAATACGTGCGCACCCCAGAGCAGAATGAGGCTCTGGGTCTCGCACCCGCGGATCCGAGTACGGCTGTCGCTCCCTCTCCTGACGACGAAGACATTATTCCGGACCAAGTATACGAATTCCCGGCTACGTGTCCTGGGTGCATGCACCCTTGTACGACTAATATGAAGATGGTGGATATTCCGCATTTCAAAGCAGTGGTTCTTATGTCGACTGTCTGCACCGACTGCGGATACCGATCAAACGATGTTAAGACGGGAGGAGAGATACCAGAGCTGGGTAAAAAGATAACGCTTAGAGTTGAGAGCGAAGAAGATCTGGCTCGGGACATCCTTAAGAGCGAGAGCTGCTCACTCGAGTGTCCCGAGCTCAATCTTCAAGTGAACCCAGGAACTTTAGGAGGGCGCTTTACGACCGTGGAAGGTCTGCTTACGCAGGTACGAAATGACCTGCACAGCCAGATATTTCAGACAGGGGCCTCGGAAGGAGGCGACTCACTAAGCGTCGAAGAGAGGACGCAATGGACATCATTCTTCGCAGGTATCGATGCCGCTATAAAGGGCGACAAAAAGTTCACTATCATTCTCACCGACCCGCTCGCTGGCAGCTACGTTCAAAAGGCCGTCGATCCCGACGAAGAGGACCCTCAGATTACGACTATAGACTACGAGCGCACAGAGCAGGAGGAGGAAGACCTCGGTCTCCGTGATATGAAGGTTGAGGGCTACGAGGCGGACGCCGCTAACGGGGCTGCAACGACCAATGGAAAATAATGGGATAAGATGATTAGATGAATGAGCTGGTTACTTGGGTACACATACACACCCAAGTAAGTCGATTGGGATTTGAGACGACGATGAAAGATGATACCTGATTTAGATTTCCGGAAACAAAAGAAAAAAAAAAGAGAAAGACCGTTCTATGGAACGCGCGGTATATATCTGGAGCAAGTAAATACGAGAAAGTGATTTACTGCCATTGCATTTTCTCGATTTGTGTGCTACACTCCCATTCCTGACTATGACCTGTCTGTCTATCTAGCATTCAAACTGACAGCCATACCACTTAAACGAGAAGGGGAGGGAAGAATAAAAAGGGAAAGCATTCATTTCAAACCCAATTACAATGAAACGCTGGTATGAGATAGGTAGTACCTAAGCAAGGGAAGTAAGTAAAAAGGATCCTATCACGAAAAAAAATACCAAAAAAAAAACCACCGCTTTGCCAAACCCCAACTCTGACTCTACTGGTAAGATGTACCTATTCAACCCAAATGCCCGCGACGCCTACGACCCCATCTAAACGATCAACTACTTCCTTTGCCCACCGCAACCTTCCCTCTCTCCCTCTCTAATCCTCCATCCCTAGCCTCTCCCACAAACAACTAGCCAGGTCGTCCACGGCCAAGTCGAGCAGGTCCTCGCTCACGTCGACCCACTCGCCCCCGTCCACGATCTGCGCCTCCACCTGGTCCCACTCGACGGGGGCTTCGGGCGGAGGCTCGACGGCGAGCCATGTGGTGCCGGGCATGGGGGGGTCGGGACGCTTAGGTGTTATCGTCGTAGTCGTAGTCGTAGTCGGGGCGACGTCTCCGCCGCCGTCGGGTAGCAGGGACAGGGTGGCGAAGGACCGCCGCAGGCTCTCGCGCAGGTTGCGGAAGTCGTCGAGCTTGACGAGGTACAGGGGGACGGCGAGGGTGTGATTGCTGTTGTTGTCGTTATTGCCGCCAACGGTCCGGCCGCCGACGCGGCGGATGAGGCCGTAGCGGCTGGTGACGGTGCTGGGAGGGGTCTTGTGGTACTTGCTACCCTTGTTATCGTTGCCTTCGTCGTCGTTGTCGTCGTCGTCGTTGTCGTCGTCGTCGAACCATTCATGCGCCACGGCGCCGGAGAAGACGCGGCGCATGCGCGGATGCGTGTATATGGCGCGGGTCTCGAGGAAGCGCCGCGGGCGCGGGCGCGCGCGGGCGAAGGGCTGGCCGTAGGCGGATACGAAGACCGGCAGGGGCGCGGCGGAGAAGAGCGCGAGGAGCTTGGCGCTGTCGGAGCCCGGCCCGGACGCGTCGCTCGTCAGGGAGAATCTGTCGAACTGTACGGCGCGAGGGGGGGAGAAGGAAGGGAGGGCGGGTTAGCGGGGTCCCGGGGATAAAGGAGGGAAAGAGGAAGAGGGGGGGAGAGGAATACGAACCCCGAAGAAGTCGACGGCTTCCTCGGCGTCGCCGGCGCAGAAGTACTCGTACTGGGCCTTCAGCAGCTCCCTCGCGTCGGGGACGCAGATGCCGACGGGGAGGGGGCGGCGGGCGGCCTTGGCGGCGCGGAGGGCGACGTAGCGCTTGACGTCGCGGACGAGGGCGCGGCACAGGGGCGCGAGCTGCGTCGTGGCCACGTCCCGGATGGCCGCGTTCGCAACGACGAGGCCGAGCGTGTTGGCGTACCGCGCCATCCCGTCCACCGCGCGGAAGTACCTCTCCAGCACCTCGCGCGTGTACGACTCCGCCAGCGCGTTCCCGTCGATGGGGATCCAGGCGGGCGAGATGGTCTGGGCGCCGCGCCGCTCTCGGGGTTAGCGGTTCTTCGAGGTTGTCGCGGTGGATAAGGACGGGGCTGGATAGCTGGGGGGGGGAAGGGGAGAGGATGAGAAGAGGGAGAAGGGGAGGGGAGGACTGACGGGAAGAACATATATGCCTGCCTCGACGAGCAGTTTCATGCAGGCGTCGTGGTTTCGGGTCTCGTCGATGTAGGCTATTCTATGTGATTAGCCCTAGCCCCTTTGCTCAAGGATTCGATATCCAGGACTAAGTCTACTGATTACGGAACGGTGGAGAGGAAAGAGGCCAATACGGCCGGCCGGCCAGCTACTTACAGACGAACAATGTGTTGAGCTTGAGTTGCTTGAAATAGGGGATGCTGCGCTCGAGGTCCTCGATGTGGTCGTCGGTCAGGGGATCGATGGGCATCGGAGGACCAGGTTTCCCGCGGCCGTGAATTTGATATACGACCCCGTTTATCAGGAACTGGGCGGTGGCTCAGGGGTTAGTGTGGGTAAAGCACTGTAGGACAGAGGACGGCGGCGACTTGCCCGCTTGTCATCTCTCCAGAAGTATCGTCCCTTGACGGTTATCGGTATTACTGCAGGCGGGTGTGCCATGGCTGTTGTCTTTTTTTTGTTTTATCTATTTATTTATTTTATTTTATTTTATTTTATTTTATTTTTTTTCTGAGATGATATTAACGAGTGAGATGTAATAAATAGAATGACTCTAATAGATCTATAAGTGTCCGTCTACAGACTGTGTAATGAGATAGTTACATAGTACGTGTAAATACAAGAATCAGTGTTTATTGACTTTGTCACTTTGGCAGCTGCATGTAAACACTTGTAATATGCATATAGCAACTTAAACCCATATATCCAAACGCGCCTTCTTATGATGTCCTTAGCACAATTGTTCCATACCTACGGAGTACCTACCTACCTTATAGAACGCTGGGGCTGCCTACCCTGGACTCTGGATGGTATAAGAATGTACCTATGCACGATGCGGCATTAGGTAAGTAGATTTGTTAAATACATGGGAGAAAAAAATAGGCTTCCAATTCCCGTCCCACTGAAAATAAATTTTGTGACTAACTTTTGAACCTCTTTTTTTATTTTTCCTTTCTTTCTAATTTACATCGACACAATCATATATTACATATGAGCAGGAGGAATAAGTGTATTCTTGTGTCATGTAATAACTGTGTTATGTGTTCTGCGCTTACTTTATAATCTCTCAATTACTTGTACATTTAAGATATTTACTTAAGTTGGTGCAAATAAGTGCTATATTCGTGAAGCTCGACGCTCAAGCCTCAAGTCGGCAACGCACAAGTCGGCAACGCTCAAGTCGTCTTTCCTGTGGCGTCACTTATGGAATTTGGACCGATGCTATATGCGTTAGGTACCAAAGGTAAAGCTTTACCCACACTTGGAAATGAGAGCTGCCTTTAGAACGAACGACAAACTACGAAGTTTGGTGGGGAGATCCTCTTTACAACGCCTCGGAACAATCGAAATCGTTCAATCATCATCAGCCTTAACCAGTTCTAGCTCTAAAGTACCGCCATCGCCACTACAGCACAGTCGTCACAACTTCTCAACTTCTACCTCAACATCGTCTAAGCATACCAGACCCAAACAACAACGTAAAATGGAGTTCGACACCGACGAAGTCAACGGCGTTCGAATCGCTGTCCAAGGTTGTGTAAGTTTTCTTCCCTTTTATCACCGCAAATTCAATAACCTCTTTTGTTTTATTTTATATTTATCCATCTATATTTGACATGCTCATCTTCTCTTCACATAGGGCCACGGCACCCTCGACGCCATTTACGCCTCCGCTGCCGAGACTGCCAAGGCTCGAAGATGGGATCACATAGATCTTCTCATTATTGGAGGCGATTTTCAGGTAAAGTAGTATGATGCGCTATCTTAAACTGCGGCAACTGATGTGTGCGCTAGGCTGTTCGCAATGCCGCTGATCTCCAAGTCATGTCTGTGCCCTCCAAGTATCGCCGCTTAGGTGACTTCGCGGCATACTATAGGGGCGATAAAAAGGCCCCATATCTCACCATATTCACAGGCGGAAACCATGAGGCCAGCTCGTATCTGTGGGAGTTGTACTATGGTGGTTGGGTCGCGCCTAATATTTACTACATGGGCGCTGCGAACGTACTGCGCCTCGGGCCTTTGCGCATCGCGGGCATGAGTGGTATCTGGAAGGGCCCCGACTACCGCAAAACTCACCACGAGCGCCTACCCTTCAGCCACGACTATACCAAGTCTTTCTACCATGTGCGCGAGATTGATGTGCGTAAGCTCTTGTTGTTGCGTGAGCCGATCGATATCGGGTTAAGCCACGATTGGCCAAGGGGCATAGAAAATTTTGGGGATTCCAATACCTTATTTAAGAGGAAGCCTGCCTTTAGAAAGGAGAGCATAAACGGTCTTCTGGGAAACCCTGCTGCTACATGGGTTATGGACCGCCTCAGGCCACCATATTGGTTTTCAGCACACATGCATTGCAAATTTCCTGCCATCAAAACGTATGATGCTCCAGGCAGTGCTGAAGCATCGGCGAGTAACGAAGCAACACAACAGAAAGAACTCGCCCCGGCAGTATCCTCCGAGGCTACCGCTAACCCAGACGAGATTGATCTGGAGAGCGAAGGTGCCGAGGAGAGCAATCCACCGGTTGAACCGGCTGAGCCGGCTGACGATGCTAACGTGGAGCCATCTGGCCGCACAGACGCCGCAGAAACGGGAGCGGAGGTCTCTGAAGAGCTCCGCGCACAGCTCCCAGCGTCCTTCGCCGAACCGTCACCAGCTCAACCGCAGATCAACCCGGGCCAGCCTGTGCCACCGGCCATCACAAACACCACCACACGTTTCCTTTCTTTAGACAAGTGTCTTCCCGGCCGCAAATTTCTGCAATTAATATCTGTGGCACCTTTAGACCCCACTCAAATGAGCGCTTACCCGCCGTCGAATAATCCAAAACGACGCTACCGTCTACAATATGATCCGGAATGGCTCGCCATCACACGCACGTTTGCGCCATACTTGACCATAGGCGACCTCACAGCCCAGACACCTGCCGACCTAGGCGAGGCAGCGTATCGGCCGATGATAGACCGAGAGCGCGAATGGGTAGACGAGAACATAGTCCGCGCCGGTAAGCTGGTCATACCCGATAGCTTCGCCATTACCGCGCCGCCACATCGCCGCGGGGACCCGGACTGCGTCGGATACCAGCCGAAAGAGTACACAAACCCGCAGACCGTGTCGTTCTGCGAAATGCTCGGCGTGCCGAACCTATGGGACGCGACGCCCGAGGAAAGGGAGGCGCGCAGGAAGCAGGGCCCGCCCCGGCCGGTGCCGAAGAAAAACACCGAGAACGCGTCTAACAACAGGGGCGGCTCTAACAGAGGACGAGGCGGAAGGGGTGATTGGAAGAGAGGTCGGAATAATTGAAGGGACATGTAGGGGTGTAGTAACGGGAGGATTAATGACTTGAGCCTTCGAAACGTTATACTACCTCGGTGACTACCTACCTAACCTACCTGCCTACCTACCTACACTATAACACGACATCCATCTCGCCAACGACTTGTATTTAAATGAAACCTGCTATTAAAGCTTTGATTGATATTAATTGAAATTGACTTGATGTCTACGCCTACTATTAATGAAATCCGGTTGTATGCCTAGGAGAAAATGGTAATATACCTCTACCTTAGGTACCTACCTGACATCTGATCTGAACAGCATCAGGCACGACGTAGGTAGTACGAACGAACGAACGAACGAACGAGAGGATTAATAAATTAAGCCTACCCCTACCCTTACCTCTCATCTCATAACAAAGCTACCATGTTCTAGTGAGAAAAAAAAAGCATATATTACTATGTATGTATGTATGTGTCCCCTCCTAAAAAGCATGGATCTCCACAGAGAGCTTCTTTTTTTTAAAAAAAAAGCACAAGCCACGCAGAGTGACGGGGGAAATCATTGTTTTTTTTTCAATGATATACGTCGATCTTCCATCATCTATAGACGTTCGACCCACGGAGAGGTGTAGGGGTGGAACGCATATGCTCAGATGGGTTGGCTGTATCTGCCGTACCCGAGTGTGTAGAGGGGCTAGGTACGTAGAGGTGTACCTAGTAGAAAGGGGTGGATGGATCACTGCGTGTGTCGCTGTCGATACTCACGTACTGGAGGTAGGGCCGTACGCATGTATGGTACGCGAGGAATATTACGTACCGTTACGATGGACGCGGATCTAACTTTGCATTTTTCCTTTCGCAAGGCCGCCGGTTTCTACTTGGACCTGAGGAGAAGAGGAAGAAATAACTTCAACGATAACTCATCAACGCCATGCCCGTGGTATCATTGCGCCGATAAACGCCTGTCCCATCATAGTAACCAGTAGTCTGCCCTCTACACGTAGCCTCGACCCGTCTAAGCCTTTTCTCTCCACCTCTCATAAACGAGAAGGTAAAAAGGACCATGAAGCTCCCTTCCAGACAGGTGAGAGGAACGTGTTGACGAGCTACTACGTTGTGAAGGATAAGTATCGTCTAGGTTTTGTTGTCGAGGCCGAGAAAGTCCGCGGCCATGAGGAGCTCGAGGCACAGCTCGACGGGGATCTCCATGTCCGGGACGTCTTCTTTGCCTCGGTTTAAGTACCAGTATTGGAAGTACTCGCACACTTTCTCCAGCACCATGCCGCTACGGGCGTCGTACATTAGCCGCGACTCTCAATTTGTGATACGGCGACATGTGACAGGTGATAACGTCGATAAATAGAGATAGTATTGAGGACGATGACGGAAGGAGGGCACGATTTGTCTCAGATCAAGTGTAGTGCGTTATCACGCAGACCATCAGGTGGACGGTCTGTCAGGAAGAACACAGCGAAATTTCGTGACTCATCACTGACGATGGATGAAGAATGAAGACGGGGGGGAGGGGAGGGGGAAGCAGAAGATGGACTTACTTGATCTCCGCAAAGACACACCTACCAGTTCGTGCTTCAGCAAACTGATCTGGCGCCAAGTCAGCCACACCTACCGCCGAGCTCCTAGACTAAAAGTGAAGACTAAAAGCGAAGGGATGGGGTTTATTATTACTCTTTGGGTCTATCATGCTTTTGATGGCAGGACTGATGGAGGCCGCCTCGCGAAGCACCAAGAACTCATAGCCGTCACAGGAGACCAAGGTGATATAGTTTTTCGGACCGGAGGAATCCTTCGCCATATTGAGGGGAACAAGTGATTATCTTGCCTATTTCACGACCAAAGGATGAAAAAGTTGTTGGTACAGGAGAGAAAGATGAAGAAGAGGTGTTAGGAAGAGAAAAAAAAATATTTTAAGTAATGAAAAGAATTGTGGATCTCGGACTTTTTAAATAAAAATAGCTTAAGAATCTGGATGACCTAATTGTTGTACTACTCTGTGAAGAGAAGGTACATAAGTACCTTATTTATGGACTGGTAGGTACATGGGAGGATGTATTTATTTAGCACGTAGGGTACGTACCTTATGTACATACGAGGTAAGGTAAATGCATAAATGGTAAGCTGAAACGCCCGAGCTCCACCGGCCGTTGCCGTGTCGACACCGCAATTGACATTTTTACTGTGTATTATTGACGTCTGACGAAATGCATAAGCCCGATTCCCGATTAACCAACCACTGCGAACCAGCTGAGCCTCAGCACACCCACCATAAACCTTTAACCAAACCTTTCTTCTTTCTCCTCCCTCCCCCGAGTCAAGCTCGAGTTGGTCTTGGAAGTTATTATTTTTTTTTAGGTTTTTTTTTTTAAAACAAACCATTCCTACCTAACCTTTTTTCTCTTCTTCTCTAAACGCGTTCCACACCCCTCTCCATCTCTCTCTCTCTCTCGATCTAGACCGTCGATTAAACCAAGAAGAAAATAAAAAAATAAGAAATAAAGAAAACACCAAAAGTCTCACCACCATTCCACTCTCCTCTCCTCCCCATTAATCTAGTTTCATCCATTAATCTCATACCGCATCGCTCGACGTTTCCGAAACAGCTATACATCATAGTCTCTTAAAGATATTCGGAACCTCGACCGATCCTTCTCAAGGGGGGGAAAAGGAAGAACGAGAAAAAAGGGGGACATTGAACCGAGCAAGGCAAAAATACTACATACACATACATACATAAACAGAGAAAAAAAATAACATCAACAACATTAAAACAGTGATTAAAGAATCACCCAACCCACCCAAATCTGCCACTGTGCACGGCATGGCAAACCATCAACACCGCAGCTCCTTCTACGGCGGCGGCGGTGGTGGTGGTGGCGGCGGCGGCACCCAGCCCGCGAACGACAAGTACGACAACGGCATCCAGAGACGGACGACGGGGCGAGGGGAGCGTAACACGCGGTCCAGCGAGGGCACGGTGAGCACGATCATGAGCGCGTCGACGGGTAGGGAGTCCTCGGCGACGCACGTCACAGAGGCGCCCGCCTACTCCAAGAAGATCGTCGTCGTCGGCGACGGCGGCTGTGGGAAGACGTGTCTATTGATCAGCTACAGCCAAGGGTATTTCCCCGAGGTATGGTCTTCTCTCTCTTTTTTTTTTCCTTCCCCCTTTCCCACTTCCCCCTTCTTTCTCTATGCCGAGAAAGCCGCCCGTGCGACGGGGGAGGGAAAGAGAGAAAATACTAAACGATGATGTAGAAATACGTGCCGACCGTGTTTGAGAACTACATAACCTACCCGACCCACCAACCGACCGGTAAGACGGTCGAGCTCGCGCTGTGGGACACGGCCGGACAAGAAGAATACGACAGGCTGAGACCGCTGTCGTACCCGGAGACGGACCTGATATTCGTCTGCTTCGCCATCGACTGCCCCAACTCTCTAGATAACGTGCTCGACAAGGTTTGTCCCCCCCTATCCTCTCCTTACTCTCTCGTCCCGCTATAAAGCGACGAATGAAGAACCCAAAAAATGCACAAACAAGTAAATAAATAAATAAAACTAGAAAAAAAAAAGAACAAAAGTATGAACGAAGGACAAAGTCTAACGCGTGAGCAACGACAGTGGTACCCCGAGGTCCTGCACTTCTGCCCGTACACGCCGCTGATCCTGGTGGGGCTGAAGTCGGACCTGCGGCACAAGAAGACGTGCATCGAGATGCTCAAGACGCAGGGGCTGACGCCGGTGACGAGCGAGCAGGGCGCCGCCGTGGCCAAGAAGATGGGCGCCCAGTACATGGAGTGCAGCAGCAAGGAGATGACGGGCGTGGACGACATCTTCGACCGCGCCATCCAGACCGTCGTCGCGAACGACCGCCGCAACCTCGACTCCGTCATGCTCGCCGGCGGCTCCTCCGCGTCCGCGTCCGCGCCCGCCGCCGCCGCCGCGTCTTCCTCGTCCGGGGGCGGCGGCGGTGGCGGTGGCGGTGGTGGCGGGCGCGATAGCGGGGGCATCTCCGGCGTCCGTATTTTTAAGAGGAAGAAGCGGAACTGCAACTTCTTGTGAGACAGGGAAGGCGGCGACGGCGAGCGCTGACTGACGAAGGACGAACGACTACGACGATTTTTTAACAACGCAAGGGAGAGAGAGAGAGAGTTTGGCAAGGAAAGCTCCTCGCGACGAAGGAAAGAAGAAATCACATAAATAAAGTATTGACCTGACGAGAAAGAAAGACAAGAAAGAAAGAAAGAAAAAGGGGGGGAGGAGGAGGAGTAGGAGGATGAGGGGGAGGGGGAAGGAAATAATGACTGAAAACAAAACCTATCTTTGCCATGACACGAAATTTTTTATTTTTATTTTTTATCGACTACCTACTTCTTCCTCCTATCCCTTCCTTACCTCCATTCCTCCCTCCCTCCTTTTTTTTCTTCTATTACGTACAAATCCCTCTTTTTTTATTCCCCCCCTTCTTCTCTCTCTCCCTCTTCCTCTCCCTCTCCCTTGACGATATTTTTCTTGTTAACGACCCCTGGAAAGGGAAAAGGGAAAACAAAAAACAAAAGGGCAAGGAAATTAGTCACTTTTGCTTTTGCTTTTTCCTTTCTTTTTTAGACGGAGAGAAGATGATGAAGAAGAGTGTTTTTTTGCATCCGAGAAATCTTCGACATATCGGCGTTCCTGCTTAACCTTTTTTTATCTTATTTTTTTATTAGTTTTACTTTTTTTTTTTTTAAACCTACTACTGATCCATCGTCCTATTTCCTTCCCTCTCTCTCTCTCCTCCTCTTCTTTCTCGTATAGGAAGGGGAGAGGGGTCTAATGACTCGGGTTAAATGAAGGGAAGGGACCGAGGATGTCTCTATTTTTTCCGTCGTCACGCTCCGCCCCCCCCTTTGGCCTTCTCTTTTTTTGTGTGTGTGTGTCCGGCCGGCCGGCCGGCTGGCTTGGCCGGCTTGGCTATTTAGGGACCTACGAGGCAGCTGATACGGTTACGCGGTTCGTCATCTGATGGATCGTATTGGTGGAGGATAGGATACTCCCCCCCTGCCTCCGTTTCTACTAGCCGCTGCTGACGAGGATGATAAGAAAAGGGAGGGGGTGAAGAAGATATATGCATGAGAGAGAGGAGAACAGACGAGAGAGCAGAGATGGACGAGAGAGAGAGAAGAGAAGAGAGGAGAGAACCGGACATGGAAACAAAGTGTACCATTCACGTTTATGCCGAGAAGGATCTTTTTAGTTTTCCTCCCTCCCTTTTTTTTTTTTTTTTTACGCTTGTACGAAACTTTCTTCCCGACAACTTCACAGTAGTTCATGGCCTGGGATAGGAGTAGGAGATTAACAAGTTCATGATAAACCTTTGCTGTCGTGCCCCGTGTATATGTGGTAGGTATATTGTGCTCGTAGACAGGCGGTGCGTATTTATTTAGGTATGTACCGCTTACCTGTGAGGTAGAAGGCGTAGTATGGGAAATGTGCGTTGGCCTGGTAACTTACATACAGTACCTAGGTAGAAGGTAGAAGGTAGAAGGTAGGTAGTCGAGGCCAGAGCGGGTATCGTCAAGTCATGCCTCGTTCATCCATCCGCCCTATTCATTCCCCATGTCAGATATCGTATCGTATCTCTCGGCTCCTTTTTTATAGTCTCATCTTACCTCCACCCTTATTCTGCTCCCCCAGCATTTCCCTGCTCTTCCTTTCCTTCTTCTCTCGCCCTATCCCGCTGTCGCCCCCGATCCTCGCCCTCACCCTCACCTTCGGCGCCACCCTCACCTTCCGCTTCCGCTTCCGCTTCCCCTTCCGCCGGCTCCGCGTCGGGATCCCGCGCCATGACCCCCTCGAACTGCGACCACAGCGCCTCCACGGACGAGAACTCGTTGCCGACGGCGACGACGGCCTCGAGGGATCGGTTCAGCTTGTTGATGTTGGCCAGGACGTGCTCGAAGCTCTGTTCGCTCCCTCCGTATACCCTCTTTTCGTCAGTCTTTTTTTCTCTTTTTTTTATTTATTTCTCTCTCTCTTCCCGTTCTATCATTATTATAGCGCCCCCCCCGAGGTAAGGGGTTTAATGAAGTAGTACAAGTAATGGTAAAAAAGAAAGGAAGGAAGGAAGGAAAGGAAGGAAGGAAGGGAAAAAAGAAAAGACTAGGTACGAACCATAGCTATCTCGCCGATCAGGGCCTCCCGCTGGTACTCGAAATACGCCCTCTCCCTGCTCTCGGTCGGCGTGGTGGAGCGCTGCTGAGACGAGGCCATTGTCGATCATAAACCTCTCTTTTCGCTTCTATTTTTTTATTTTTATTTTTATTCTTTTTATTGTTATTGTTATTGCCTTTTAAAATAGAGTAGTTACCTAAGATTAGGTAGGTAGGCTTGTTCGTGTTGATTCGGTGAGAATGCGTGACGGAGTTGGTCCTGATGTATGATGTATGATTTATGATGCAATCGTTCATGTACAACGTAAAAGATAGAAGACTTAGTAAATTATAGTGTAATTACCTAGGTACTCTAGCGGGGATTACGTACCCTGAGAGCCCTTGTCAAACGCGCTGTCACGCGTGCCGGAGCGCAAACTGGATACGTGCATAAGATAGATAAACCTGCTTGATAAGAAACTTCCGTTTAACCTAGATAGTAACAGTTTAATCAACGTCTTCATCCTCCGTTTCCCAAATATAATAGAATAGGGGTAACTAATTAATATTCGTACTTCGTGTACTCGACGACTATATCCTAATTTTTTATTAGGTTAAAAAGACTCGTTAAAACATCAGCATCATGATAAGATACATATATTTAATGCTTCGTTAACCTAGGTACTTGGTCATATATCTATAGGTAAAGCTGATGAAAAGCTTCGGTAGAATAAATCGTATCACAGCATCCCCTATACATGAGCAAACCCTCGTCCAACGAAATTCGTATTGTTTGTAGCTGGGGAGGATACATAAATCGGGGTTCATTGTCGACTCTAAGTACCCTGCCCCAAGCAATGCGTAGCGCCCTGGTCCTACTATACATACGACGTCGATCCCTACTCTCTCGTATAATACGCGATCGCATCCTGCGATTTAATTCCTCACCGACAAACCGGTTATCAGGCCTTGCTTGCTGTCTATGCCCCTTCATG
The DNA here is from genome assembly GCA_902806505.1 of Hypoxylon lienhwacheense. Taxonomy (NCBI): domain Eukaryota; kingdom Fungi; phylum Ascomycota; class Sordariomycetes; order Xylariales; family Hypoxylaceae; genus Hypoxylon; species Hypoxylon lienhwacheense. Next base: position 113,109 of record CADCWW010000002.1, on the reverse strand, counting down.
AGTCTTCGTCATTCCTTCATGCTTTCAAAACCCACGTCGTATAAAAGGACTTCCCCGGAACGCCTTGGTGGTATCAAGAAGTACAAATGTGGTGGTAAATCTTGTAAATTCGGACGTAATGCATCATAAGAAGTAATCAGACGGTCCTCGTCGTCCCGCTGGCATGTGTCTCATATCGTCCGGCACAGCCGAGAAGATGCTAAACTTGGGATCCAGGTTTTTGTCCACAGACATAATCGAGGCAACATTTCCACAGCGATAACAGTAGTTGGGTGCTGACCAGACCGTGACGACCGAGTTTTGTGGAAAGTGATACTGCGACCTAGTAAGCAACTGGAGAAACTTGGAATGACTAGGAAGAGACGCTTTACCTTGTAGCCTTCGTTAACAAGCTGATGTGCGCGTGCAATCAACTTCAGCCCGTTGACATGGTTGAATTCGGTCGCCACTTTGTCGCCGAAAAGCCATCCTGCACCTCGCGGACTGATGGCCCACGTCTCCACTTCTTCTGGATCGCTCCATACAAGATCGCAGAACGCCCCCTCGTGAGGAATCTCCTGCGCCCGAGCAACGACGCGGATCTGGTCGATAGTGCGGATTTCCGGGCTCAGTCCTCCGTGGACGCACAGAATTTCTCCATCAACGATGGCTGCTAATACTAGGAAATCGAAGACTTGGCAACACGACTTCCACACCGACGCATTGCCGTACTTGATCTGGCATTCTTCGTAAAACCCGTACACTTGAGTGATTTGCCTAGACTCGTGGTTTCCACGGACAAGGACGATGCGGTCTGGATATCTATAGTGCATGTTAGAATAACGAGGGTCGGGGAAATATTCAGGTTTTGCTTTTCCTTACTTTGCCTTCAGACACATGAGAAGCGTGAACGTCTCGAGACTAAAGTACCCTCGGTCCACAAAATCTCCCAGGAATACAAATCGGGTATCGGCATTGCTGACCGGGGACGAGGAGTCAGACGAATTCCTTTGAGAGACACTCGGGGACTCGTTGCCTTCCTCCTCTTCCTCCTCCGCGTTGGTGGATTCTTCAGTAGGGAGGCCTGGGACGTCGCTGACAGGGTTCTTAGGCTTCCTTATCTTTTTCTTTAGTTTTGGGTTGGTGATCTCTGTCGGGGGCTCGATATCGGCCGAAGTTATCACAGAAGTCGCGCTCGCGGGAGGTTCTGTCGCAGGCTGACCCGGCATTCCACCACTGACGCGAAAAAGCTCGAGCAAGTCGTAGAATTGGCCGTGGATGTCGCCACAGATAGTGACCGGGGTGATTACGGGCTGTATATTGGATTCTAAAGTAGGGAACAATTAGGTCAGGTTCATGATTAGGCGTAGGATAAGTGTCAGCATACCCTCCATCAAGACTTCCTTAACCATCTCGCACAGTTCCTTCATCACCGGCTCCGGTAAATAGCGACATTGCTTGGCTTGCTCGAGCCATTCGTCCAGACCAGCCCCCGGGGTTAATTTTGCCGGCCCCGGCTTCGGCACTGGAGCGCGTTGAGAGCCCATTGTCTTGGCGTAGATATAGATGTTATCAAGTCAGTTCGTCACGACTACGTCGACGCCGTCCACGAGAATTAGTATAGCGCTACTTAACTTGATTACCAGCGGGCTGCGTGATAAACAAGACTGGATAAAATGAGACTAGATTGGGGCCAAGAGATATATGGCGGAAGAATCTTGGAATAAGTCGTCTTTGTCCTCGTCTCTCAGATTGACGATTTGGAAGCTGGTCTTGGACCCGAGTGTGCGCCGAAATTGAATTCCACAATTTCGAGTACTGGAGACGAGTCTTCCAAAAAAGGGATAGCCACCGGGCTTCCCAATCCAAGATGGAGTCAAAGGTGGTGTAACGGTCCAGAGAGGAGTCGTAGAATTATTTTCGTTGTTATAAAATAAATAAATAAGTTAGGCCCCTTCATTCACATCCGTCACTGTGAATGAGGGAAGATCCAATTTGTAAGTGAGGGGATTCTCTGAGACGCTGAACTGAAAGAAGATGGTCCGAAGGGAAGAGGTTATCTTCAGTATCTTCACGTGGTGAATGAAGTCGGGGGCTAGAACCAGATGGGATCCGCTTACGGAATATTAATTCCGTTATTCCGGGTTGGAGTTTAGAGTTAATAAGCTCCACCCAAGCTAAAGCACGTGGAGGTTACATGCCCGCGTGGGGTTACATGCGCTACGTAAGTATGGGTACGTACTGTTGTAGATGATACTTACCTGTATTTATGGCAGCAAAAGGTTGGTGCGGCCACACCGTACTCTGCACTTGTACTGTATGGTATTTAAGCCTACTATTTTGCCCGCGGCAGTATTGATATCCGTAATCTGCCTACCTTTCTCCGTAGCAAGGAATGTCCGTGTCGGCATACGTACCCGCGGTGTCCGTATTGCTTCACCTTACCAAAAGGATGCAAATCAAACAAACCGTTGGGATATATAAAAGGGGTATTACCTAGGTAACCTTCAACAGATTTACAAGCATCTAAGCTCATCCTATAGAGTAATCATTATAATCATCGACTAATAGGTAGCGCATACCCCACGGCTCATCATGCTTCTGCTAATGAATGATTGATTAATACGAGTATGAGGAGGATGGTCAAGGCGACTGCTTTAGGTAGATAGGCTTATCTACAATAGGTTTATCACTGAGGTGTCTCATGAACGACGGTCTATTTTCAATGCTAGCAGCCACCTAGACGGTCCGCAATAATGGAATGCTTAGATGTCTTGTACGCGTTGCTCCTCGACCGTATCTCTGCGTAAAGCAAGTATTCTTTAAATACACATGAGACACTTGTTATCAGATGCTAAGTATAAATACATAAAAAATAAAGACCTGAGTATCTTCGTCGCTGCGAGTTTCGATAGTGACCGTATCACCGATTGACCGAGCCCCTAAACGTAGCGCAATGATATCAAGGAGAACCCCATAACAGAGTCATGTAAACCAGCTGCCTAATATTCAGAACATAATCACGATATTGCGAGACCTTGAAGAAAAGTGTAGAACTAAGCATGCTCGGCGCATCCTCATTCAGCACCCGCCACAGAACTAGGGTTCGTGTGGAGTGAGGATGGGGCCGAGGTGCCCGTTGCCTCGCTTGCCACGTTCGTACTGCTCGCGTTAGCTCCGCCCCGACGGCCTCTACCACGACCACCTCGTTTGGGGCGATCAGACGGAGCTTCGTTATTCGTCGTCTTCTCGCTTGTTGGTTGTGGCACAGCCTGACTTGGCTTCTTCATCTCTTTTCTCTCTAGAACCTGCACAGTTCCTTGTGCGACAGATACCGGACTCGCAGAGATAGCTTTAACTAATGCATCGTGTTCTGCAAAGTCGACGTAGGCAAACCCTTTGCGCTTGTCGATTTCTACGAATGTGACGGAACCATATATCTCCATGGCCTGCTTCAGAAGCGCTTCGGTAACACCCTGAGAAGGGTTAGCGTGCTTCACAAAGGCACGCGTCACTCCCGCCGTCACGGAAGGTTGCCCGTGTGCTTTTCTTTGAGAAGAGCCTGGCTTATTGGACGAAGAAGCCTTGCCTGCAGCACCCTTGGGGCCGGTTGGAGGCAATGGAGTTGAGGGACCTGCCGTGGTGGTGGTGGTGGTGGGGGTCGAGGGCGTATCGTCTCTTCTCTTAAGTATTATAGGCGTGATCATAGGAGACGGTTTTGTTGCGTCAGTCCCCTTACCCTTAGCTGACTCCCCTGGCGCGCTTTGTTTCGAGGCCTTTGCGCCTCGAGATCGACGCGAACTCTCCGCCGTATGAGCTTTTGGGGCAGTAGGAGTAGATGATGGCACTGATGAGGCAGGTTGGCTTGGCGTGGCCTGCGATGTAGATGCCGAGTCTTTGTCGTCTTTCTCCTTGCCGGGATCAACTTTAGTAGCTGCATCTGCCTTAGCAGCGTCCTGGCGTGCTTTTCTATGCGCACTTCCTGGACTAAGACCGAGGTCTCGTTGCAATATCTTAGCTGCGGCAGCGATGTTGGCTCTTCGACTCTTGGGCGCTGCCTCTTCGTTCACTTTATTCGAAGTAGCCGGGCTGATGGCCGACTTGACCGTCTCAGCTGTCTCTTGAACTGCTGATTTCTTAGTCAAGAGCCTAATCGGCTCCTTAGCCTTCTTTTCTTCCTTCTCACTAGCCTTCTCTAATTTTTCAGCCTTCGGATCCTTTGTTTTCTTCTTGGAATCGTCCTGGCTCGCCTTCGTCTTCCCACTTTGTGATTCATGTCGGGAATGCTTGCCACCTTTCACATTAGCAACATCCTTGCCCTTGTTAGCCTTCTTCTCCTTGAGATACTCCACCAAGGGCGTCGTAGTCATCTTGACGTCTGTTTTGCCAGCATCTTGGCCAGCTTGCTCGCCCTCGACTTCCGCCAGGGCCGGATCTTGGGTGAGGCTATCGAGGAAAGCCATGAAGTCTGGATCTTGGTCAATGGTACCTTGCTTGGTGTCTATGCGTCGTTTGGTCGTCGGTATTTTTTGGTATATAGATATTTCAAGGTATGGAGGTCCCACAAGAGCGGAATCGTTGAAAGTTCGCTTCTCATCTTCCCAGGCTGATCTCTGGACGAGGTCGGCCAAAACGGAAATATCCTCGGCTCGCATAACGTGAAGGGAGCATCGTGCCGGCGTAGATGGATTCGATGGGCTAAAGTCGTGAATATGATTAGCCGTCTATCTTTCTTGTTGCTATCGTAAGGTGATGGGACTTACTCGAAAGAAACGTAGCCATCTTGAAATCGCACCCAATCTACTTTTCCATTTCCATCTTTCCATTCATCTCCCAATGTATCCCAGAATTCGGACTCTGTAATTCCAGGTGGGAGACGACGAATGACGACCTTCTTCCCTCGAGGAGGATCTTTCGATTTGATTACTTTTGGCGTATCATTAATCGCTAGCGTAGAAGAGACTGGCAAAATGCCATTAGATTTTCGCGCGGTCGCGGTACCCGTCATCTTGTACCAATTCCTTGCTGATGTTCTGTGATGAATTATAGATTTGTTGTGGATAGGTGAGATTTGGTAGATGTATGTAGTAGAGATTTAGTGTTGTTCGCATGAAAGTTGAATTAATGTGAAATCGAAGAAGAACAGAAATCTAAATGAAGATTAGAATTTAGCTTGATAACACTTGGTGGCTGGGTTATAAAAGAGTATAGAGAGTATAGGTTCGATTCCTATGAGCGCTGATGGTTTCTCGCTTATCGCTCGTTATCTATAACATTATGCAAAGAACAGGTACTTCGTACATGTACAGATTAATTGAACCTGGAAGGTACCTCATATGTACATACGTACCTACAGCAGCTGTACACCCAGTGCCTGCAATGCAGGTGTTTTGCATGTACTAGGGGCCTAGGGCCGTTATTGTGGATCGCTGATAAGAAACCTTCTACACTAGTGTATGCCTTCTCTAGCATTCTATATTAGAGTATACGATCTACAGATAGACAGAATTAATTACAGATAGTTAATTTATCCAGTACCTGTTAAGTAATAGGTACAATGGCTATAGTGTAGAGAATTATAATGAGACGGCTTCACCTTGACGAGTATAAGAGGTAACTAACAGTCCTACGAATTGCTTTTGTTCAGCCAGAAACAAGTAAAGCATAAATGACGTCACTTATACAATTGATGACGAAGGGTAGTAATTATAATTTATAGTGCATATAAGTATGTCAGATATTTGCATATATTAAGTAAGGTGTACATTACATGACAATGTAAGTACTACATATATATGTACATTAGCGCGCCAGGGTGGGCCCTGGAGACGGTCTCAGAGACGGTCTCAACTTATTGAAAGCATCTTGAGTTTGACGTAGTCTCCTAACGCTATTGTAATTAACACATTGTATATCCAACAACGTCTCGGAAACCTGAGATCGTTTCTAGCCCAAAATGAGATTATAAAAAATTCAAAAAATAAATTCATATACCAGGTATTTAATACTATATTGAAGTGTTACTCGTATTACCTACTTAATTACATACTTTATATTATATAATACTATATTATATAATACAAATTTTTACTGCTCGCGATAAGGTTCGAATTACAAGTCTACAGGTCTACAAAGTTATAGATTACGTGATTTACCATTAAGCTACAAGGTTTATTTTTCTACGTACGCGTAAAAGGATTATCCTTTGTATCAGTATATACAGGTAAGGTAGGTTATACGTAAAAATAATAGAGGTTATACATATAAGGCAGACAAGATGGGTAGGTTATACGTATACGAGGTAACCACAATAGAGGCTACGGATAGGATATCGTCTCGAGATTTAGAGATTATCTCAAAGATTAAAGACCGTCTCAAAAGATTAAGCCATCATAGGTCGTCACTAGATTTTAGATAGGATTATTGTCTCAAAACCTAGAGACCGTCTCAGGAATTAAAAACCGTCTCAACTTTGAGCCGTCACGAGGTATTGGATTATTTCATATATGAAATTATACCAGTAATAGTCTTGAATAACCAGTATTATTTTGAGTTTTTCTAGATAATTATATTTTGCGATATTGTTACTGTGACCATATCCAGGGCCCACCCTGGCGCGCTAATGTATGTAAGTAACGTCAAGAAGTCTCGAAACGGCCGAAAGAAGGAGGTATGTAGGAGTTCGGTCTTACTCTGAGTCGATGTTCAAAGAAGGATTTGTAATCGACTGTTGAACCATCGATGTAACGGGGTCCGGGGATTTATCTTATTTATCTTTTAGTAAGACGTCACCTTATAAAATCTCAAAAGTCTTCTTTCTAATCTTTTCCTATTTCACTCATGTAACTTCATAACCCTTGAGTCTTTGACCTATAACCTACCTACTACATTATACATACGCTATGGCCCGCATCTTCATCACCGGCTCAGCGGACGGCCTTGGCCTCCTCTCGGCTCAAGCTCTCACCAAGAGAGGTCACGATGTCTATATGCATGCTCGCAACAGCAAGAGGGCCCAGGATGCTCGCGTCGCGTGTCCGGGAGCTAAGGACGTATTCATCGCCGATCTAACGTCCATAGAAGAAACTAAGTCTCTCGCCGCGCAGCTGAACCAAGCCGGGCCCTGGGACGCCATCATCCACAACGCCGGCCTCATGAACGGCGTCGACCATATCAGGGGCAAAGAGGGGCTCCCTGCACTGTTCGCTGTTAACACTGTGGCCCCTTACATCGTCGCCTCCCTCGTGCAGCCACCGCCGAAGCGCCACGTCTTCGTCTCCAGCGGCATGCACAAAGGTGGCGATCCCTCCCTGCGCAACATCCAGCGGTGCTCTTACAGCGATAGCAAGCTGCACGACGTGCTACTATCCTTCTGGTTCGCCCGCCGCCTTGCTCCCAAGGGCGTTTCGAGCAACGTTCTCGACCCGGGCTGGGTCGTTACCCGCATGGGCGGACCCCACGCGCCAGACGATATCAACGCCGGCGTTGATACGTACGTCCTACTGGCCGAAGGCGCGGGCGCCGCGGAGGACAAGACGGGCAAATATTGGTATCATTCCCGCGTCGCAGGTCATAACCGCGCGGCCAACGACGAAAGCCGTCAGAACCAGCTGATACAGACACTCGAGAAGATAACAGGTGTTCAGCCACCCGAGTAGACATATTCCGTTCACAAGTTCTTCCTAGTTGTTATCTTTCATATGAGAAATGTAGTTGTATCGCAGTCGGACTTGTGGGAATATTCAACGCGCTACGTGTCTGGGACTGGGTCAGGAAAATGGGATTTACTGCCGGAGGAATATCTAGCTCATAAGCTGAGATGTGTACTGGGACACGTCATCACTACGTCCTAAAATATCGGTTCTCAAGGCGTTATTTTGCTATGTGGACTAAAGATGTCATATATGTGACTAAATATTCGAATTCAGCGTTGAGGATCGTTTGAAAGGGGTCAACTATAAAATATCGGAGTTGGGAAGTTACTTGAGGCTATCAGCCGGTTATACTTATAAGTTAATAGAGGTACATACGCATAAATACAGGCACACGGCGTTGGTTGAACTTTAGAGATACCTACCTCCTAGGTATTCATCGGTAGGTAGTTTAGATATTCTCGGCATTCCATTGTTAATCCCGTACCCAGATGACACATACCTAAGTACGTCGTTCACTACGAATACCTAAACACTATATGAGGTAAGTAGAGCTTATGAGATTTAAATAATAGGCACGCACGTAGGTACCTTATTCGAGAGTTAGTCTGATAACGACACATCTGGTAAAGGAGGTATCCTGGAGAAACATGTCATGTAAGTAAGGCAGGGAGAGTACCCTATAGAAGACGCTCTGATTTGTATACCACGAGACTCGGTAAGAGGTAGCTACGTAGATAAAAGTTCAAGCATCTCGCGATCTATGCTCCTTATGACGTTCATGAGTCTTAACCGTGTGTCATACAATAACCTCATGCATACGGGAATATTCCATGATACGGTCGACATATACTAGGTACCTATCTAATACGTTCACACAGGAATACTCTCGTGCCTTGCGTCAATAAATCCAACCTATTGGCCATCGGGATTGCCCTTAAGCGGTTCACCTTGCTAGATATGGATATATTGTTGCAAGATCTCGGAGTTAACGCGGCAGAGGCAGTGCGAATAGTAAATCTTGTAATTGTTAGGCCGCCAGGACCATATCTTGAATCTGAGGGATAAGTTCCAGAAAGGCTTCTGAGCTGGATTTAGTCGATGAGGTCCATCGTTAATACTTATAGGAAATGTGACTAACTTAGGGGTGACGTCTCGGACGGTGACTTGGAGTAGCATAATATTAAATGAAGAGGTAACTAATCTATTTGATATTTGATTTAAAATAGATTTACATGAGATAGAGGTTGAGAATCGAGAATCGAGATGGTATGAAGAGAGATGATGATTATAATATCACAACTTATAAGATATATGTATTTAACTGATGGGATGAGATTGGTTAAACGAATACTCATATCCATTCACGTAGTTATATGCAACTTGAGCATGTATCTATATACCACGTATGAGTACCACATTTATGTAGGTCACAAGAGCTGTACGAGATACATTGTGTTACTCAGTAACTGACTTCTCAGAAGAATGACATAACGATATGATAGTTACTAGATAGACCTAAAGTTACGACAGATCTAGATGTTACCCATGCATAATTCATAATCTAGGATCTTACGTTGTACACCATCATCAATGTCATGTACCTAGGTACTATGTATTACATAGTACTTTGATGATTAAAAAAAAGCTAATCGCTCCATGTGAAAATAATTGGAGGTACACATTTTCTTAACAAACATCATCACATCCGTCATCACCATCATATCATCATCCTGCCTTTCAACCTTTTCCCTTTAAAATTCTTGGCCAAGAAAAAAAAAGAAAAAAAAAAGGAAGAAAAAAAGAAAAGAACGCCGTCGATAAGATGGCTTCTCTTAATACATTCAAATTATTTAATAATCTACCAAAGGAACTCCGTATCCTTATCTGGGAATACCACTTCCAAAGCGCCCGTCTACATGTCGTCCATCCGGCGCCGGAGAGTCAGAACCGGAACCCTAAGAGGGAGGTTCTCCGCTTCCGCTGCACCGTCCTAGACTCCGCTACCAATCTCGTCTTGGACGGCCTCCCCCTCTCCTCTCTCATCAACCACGAGGCCCACTCCGTCGCCCTCTCCACCAGGCGTCTCTGGCTCCCCGTCCGGTTCGGCAAGGATCTCGCCGAGTCCGTCACCTCGGGCCGGTCCCGCGTCCCTCTGCAGTTCGGCCTGCTGTCCTCCGTCTCGGGCTCCTCCTCGTCCGCCGCCGCCGCCGAGCGCGACGCCAACGCCCAGGCCCCTCCCGTCTACGCCGACTGGAGCCGGGACATGGTCTACCTGTGCGTGTCGCACGCGGAGCAGGCCTTCTGGTCGCTGCGCTCCGTGCCGTGGAAGGACCACGTCCGGAACCTGGCCGTGCTCGTCCCGCAGAGCGAGTTCGACCGCGCCATCCCCTTCGGCCCCACGGAGCCCATCCGCGAGGTCCTCGAGTCCATGATGGACCTCGAGGAGCTACTCGTCGTCCTCGTCCCCGCCGCCACCTCGCCGGCCATGCTCGGCTTGCCCCGGGACAGGTTTGGCTTCGTCCCCTACGTCGAATACCTCCAGCTCGCCGGCCTGGAGAGCAACCACATGCTCTACACCCGCACCGCCATGTCCTTCCGCGAGGCTCTCGTCGGCATCCCCAGGAAGATCAGCCTCGAGAGGGTCGTGGACGTGGACTTCATCCCCTGCCCTTTCGGCGAGTATCGGCGGAGGTATCCCCGGCTAGTGCTCGATCACGTCGACGAATAGTCTCATGTGACTTCTTGCCCCCTATCTCTACCGGCGTTGCTCGGTACTTTCGCCGGTATGAATTACCACATCATTAAAGGCCTGTCGCGTATTTACGTAAGGGCTTCTGTTGGTAGCAGCGATTATCGCATCTTGTGAGAAGACCAGGTCTGGTGAACCTACAACCTACAACCTACCTACCTACCTACCTACTTGATACTCAACGACGCCATCTACACATGAACACATCTCAAAAAAAAAGAAAAGAAAAGAAAAGAAACGATCCTTATCTCCGTTACCACATCATATCATCTCACATGACATCATTGATACCCTTGCTTTAGAGAAACCACATAATCCAACGGACCATCCCGCCCACAGGTCCCTAGGGAGCTTGCCCTTCACAAGCTCGGCGGGCCTGCCTCCCCTTTCAACGAAGTCTCGGGCTTGTTATCAAAGGGGCTTTATTTTGTATGCTTACGAGACGGTAAACGAAGAGAGAGAGAGAGAGAGAGACGGGGGATAGGGGAAGGGGGTTTTCTGGTTAGCAGTGTGCGAGTAAATGTCGTTTATAAGAGAAATACTATATGAAATATAGACCAAACTATCAGGATATTAGGTGCCTATAGAAATCTCACCCGTGATACAGAAACAGGGTGGATAGACATCTATCTGTCTACCTACCCCTATCTATCTATCTATCTATCTATCTATCTATCTATCTATCTATCTATCTATCTATACTTATGTGCTGCATAGGAATACTAGGTACATATGCAATACACATGACCAATCATCTAGGAGCATTAAGATATATCGCTTCATTATCTATATGAGGTAAGGTCTATATAAGTCAGAGGTATAAATTTCGTAGAACCCATACTCATATATACCTCATACGTAAGTAGGTAGGCACATAAGTGATAAAGCTAACATTCAGATATGCCTGCCGGCTAGAGTCTAGGTAGGTAAACAGAACAGCACTGTATCGGCGAACGAGCAGCTAAACATAATGTTATTATATACCTCCTCTCTAGCGTCAGAAACAGTACCTGCGATATGCGTCTTTCATCGCTCGCGGCATGAGGTACGCTTCCGGATGATATATCCTGACATTGCTGACGCAGCTTGGGCTTTGCCTCGTGCTGGTGTTCATAGGAGGCACATACCTAGGTAGGTAGGAGGTAGGTAGGTTAAGTATACAGCACTCGCACGTCTAAGCGTCATTACCTACCCCTAATGGAAGTGCAAGCAAGCATGGTACCTAGGTAGGTATGCTCCTCAACACCCACGTTGCTAAGGACTTTTCCTTGTATCATTTTTCTTTTTCACATCTCCAACCCGTTGTTATAGTATCTATAGGTACATAAGCAAGGGAAGCTTCTGAAATTACCTCAAGGACTATCCCTGATTCCTCCTATCCGCATATAATGTACACTTCATATTAGCCCGAGACGGGGGACGACATAAGACTGGAGGCAAAAATCCCTCAAAAGAGGTCAACGGTTGACAAAAAAAACGTGGTCGTATGGCTAAGCCAGGTGATGAAACACGATTCATGTCCGAGATGAACAAAGGTTAGGTATAGAGAAATGAGCATAGCTCGGAAGTTTTTCATATAAGAGAAATGCAAAACAAATCTGGCTCGACGAAGGCAAGGTAGTTTGGTCACACTCTGGCATGCTGACCACGAACCGGGTTGAAAAGCAAAGTAAATATCGACAACGCTTTAGCTTGGAGCTTTTTGGCAAAGGTACAGGGATTCAAAACAAGGAGATACATGAGACCGACACTGTGATAAGAAATGGCGTATATGGTAGCCATGAGGACAAAGAATGACGCGGAACACTGTTGAAACATGCCAGCTGTCATAGGAGGAAACGTAGGATGATCTCAGTTGAGAGAGTGAAGGAAATGTAGCTCTAGCCTTGAAGCCAACGGATTTAGTTCGGGTGGAAATGTGCATGTGCAACGTCGTTGAAGAGTCTGAGCGATGCTAGCGATGATTTGCACGACGACGATGTTGAGTGCTATTCAACACTCCGACCTTTCCGATGACTACCTCAGAGGGTACTGCACATAGTCTCCCGGTTGGGAGGTACTTGAATATGGATGTCGGGTGGTTGGCGAATGTCGCGGAATCCTAGAGTATGATGCCGAATCCGGGCTGGGTAGGTAGCCTGCGCTCCCGGTAATGTAGTTTTTCGAGTATGAGTAGGAATCGGCAGGGTCAGGCATTTCTTCAATGTACGGCTTCTTTTTATCCGAGCGAGCACCTGACTTTCCGTTGACGCTTGGACTTCGGCGGTGACGATGCAACGAACTGTCTTTCTCTTCCTTGGGGTCTGCATGTCTCCTGTTACCACCTTTAGTGTCCTTATGTTCCCTTAAGTCGTGTTTGCTCCTCGAACGTCTTAATCCGGCCGACGAGATTTCGCCGGAACCACTTCTCACTGTGCTATCAGAGACCGAATCTTCCAGGCTGACGTATCCACGTGAGTAGTCGGCACGGCTACTTTTCGCTTGGGCATAAGCAGCTCTGCGTTCTTCATCGAGGTTCTTGTTGATCCGTTGCAACCTCTCGTTGACTTCGTATTGTTCTTTGTAGAGCCTGTCTGTCTCTCGAGCGTCTCTGCGGACAGTTCTTAGCTCGGCGTTCAAGTCGGAACATTCTTTCTGTAGCTGCTCGACTTTCTTGTTCGCTTGGCCCAGTGCCTCCTGGAGAGCACCAACGTTGTAAAGTTGGTCTTCATAGTCATTGGCTGTGAAATTACGATCAGGTCTGCCACCCATACTGGCCTGTTCACTAGATGACGAACCCAGTCCTGAGTCGTGACCCGGTTCGCGGCTGCGATGATGACTTCTTGATCTCTTAGGCGAGGTTGAAATCTCAAATTTGACACGCCTCTCTGGCATATTTGGTCTTCGTACTTGCTGCTGCTGCTGCTGCTGCTGCTGCTGATAATATATCGGTATCTAGGGGTCGATTTACACCGATATGAGGCGAGGGGGGGTTTTATAGGCGGTAATAGCTAATACTCTCAAATGGTTGGGGTTATAGATAAGGAGATGAAGGAGTTAACAAGACAATGGTGACAACAACGTTGATGAATATATAGAGATCCACGGAGTTCTTTATTAAGTATATTAAAGAGAGGTGGCGAGAATAATTTACAGAAACAAAAGAGGGCCGGAGAAAGGATTGGTAAAATTGACGAGGCAGATTTTTATATCAGGCGATTTAGGGGGTATGGTTCGGGAACGAGCCGTTGCTGCCTTCAGTCTCAACAGACACAAAGTGTGCGTATAACGATGACACCACGAGACAGACAGCATTTCTTAATACAAAATATATGTGCAGGTATCTATACTAAATGTGATGTAGCCGGCTGGATGCCTCTAGGATGGAGTCATGATTTTAGGCAGCGCCACTCCCCCCTAGTCTAGGACATCTCTCTTGGTGTATGAGCCTCATAATAATGCGAGGGTCGTCTTATCATGAGTCCTAGAAGTACATCCCTAGGAAGTCAAATGTGGAGGTACACCATGACATGGCCATGGAAGAAACACTCGTCCTTCTCATACTTGCGGTTAATTAGGGAAGAGTGAATGAGGAAGAGAAGACAGGGAAGAAGCGTGCTTGCTGACGTCTGGCATCGACGCGCACCACGCAACGCGCAACGCGCAACCGACAGAGCAATGGTGGAGGGGGAGCGAAGAGGAAAGAAAGTGAAAGAGAGAGCGGAAAAACCTGGACACTGTTAGACGGCATTTGTGTTTCCCTCCTTGAGCTGAGTTGGGAATAAGAGTTAGCCAGTTCTTCACCGAAAATTAAGACAGTTGCCGTGGTCGCCTGATGATCTAGGCCCCTTAAAAACGGTTCGCCATAATCATGATCTCGGGGCGCAATCGTTCACATAGGTGCGCGCAGGGGTGTTGAGAGAAATACCGTAAAGAGCCTTCTCAACTGCGATCTTCTGATAGTGATTTTGGGGGCGTTCTGCGCAAAGGCGTAGAAAAAGGAGACCAGGCTCGCATTGGCGTGCAGATTGCTGTCGAGCTACCAGGTTAAGCTAGGTAATATCGTTCAAGCCAGTCAGAGCCGACATGGCGCATCATCCAGGGTCCGTTGAACGCCGAACATCACTGGCCACTGCTGTGTATGCATGCGTATGTGAAGAATGCGATGGTGCACACTTCATACATACCTACACACATACATACATACATCCATCCATCGTAAACAGATCGCGCGATGACTCACAGCAAAGTCGCATCGAATGTTGTAGAGTAGGTAGGTAGGTATCTACTTTGTATTTTAGTATGATATATTAATAGAATTGCTATTGATTATTGAGAATTGAGAATTGATCTATTGCTTGCCGATTAGGTAGTCCCCCAAAGTTGAGGAGGGATGTGTGTGAGGGATGACGATTGAACACGCCCAGCAGGGCTGAAAGAGAAAAAGGGACAAGGAACAAAGAGAACAAGGGGACAAACGGTGAAAGGTCTAGAATTGGTAAAGATTAATCCATGGATAATCCTATTCTCCCGAACAAGTGGAAAAACTGCGGGGCATTCCAATGTTCTATGGTCACCTATCAGCTCCACCATTACGTAGTTTCCAGAGTCCAGATGCCATTGTATGTATGTACAATGTACATAGTAGTATGAACCGTAGCTACCTTGTACATGTAGTGCCTACATCCTTGTATTTACCTGGGAGAAGGTACCTAGGGACATCCATGTACATATGTAAGCTTAGTCACTGCCACTGACTCTGCCACCACGGCATTCAATGTTCTTTTTCAATGTTCTTTTTCAATCTTCAACAATTTCCAAGTTTTCAACTTCTCTTCGTTATTACCAGGGGAAGTCTTCCTCATCATTCCACCGGCCATTCTCCTCATCCACCCGTGTTTCGGCATCCCGAATCCTTACATACTACCACATCCCATTACTAGCGTCAATCTAGAATCATTACCCATCTAAGTCATAGATTCTAGGTATACAGATACCTACTGGGAGGTAAAATCAAGTAGCAAATGAACGGTCTTCGTTAACAACAATCTCTAAAAAGCCTAGGCATCCATATCTGAGTTGTCATCTCTTGAAAACACAAGGACAGATGCAGATTCTCCCGTGTTTCCTCCTTCGGGAGATATGCTAAAATTCTCCTTGACAAATCGGAGGACGTTGAAGAAAACAGAGAGTATGTGTGCGTGTGTGTGAGTGTGTGTGTGTGTGTGTGTGTGAGAAAGAAGGAGAGTGTATGGGATATTTGCGATTCTGCAAGTACACAGAAGACACCTCTTAACGCATACACGGTGACACCGATGCTGAGCTGTCCCCGTCACTGGCAAATAACGCATCCCGCCCTCGGGTTCTACGGGGTGTGGACCGAGGAGTCTGGAACCTGGTAGCAGGGACTCGAATTGTGTCAAGCATTGGAAAAGCAAGGTACGTACATATTACACGTACCTCGTATGTCCGAATCTGGATAGCAAACGGGAGAAGGATGGGCTACCGGATCAAAAGAGCTGGGTTGCCAAGAATAATCTCAGCCTGCCTATCAAAGTCGCATTAGTTCGTCGCCCACTCCGCGGGAAGTACGCGGCTGAGAACTATCATCTCCTGGTTCGCGACCGACTCGGCAGCCAGAAAGACAGCAGTCGCTGTTTCTTTTTTCCTTTGGAGGGTTCGTGGTGTCCTATTGGATATCCATAGAAACACAGTACTTAAACACACCAGTCTGATCTCTACACGTACTACTCCCTACTTGCTATTGGACGTTCGACGTCGGTTGCTTGACGGTGAGCTATTTGATGCCGTCGATATAGCAGAGGCATGTAGATCATATATTAGGTATAATCTATAACATATAACTATGTCAGCCGTCATTCCCGGAAATTCCCACGCTCCGCCGCCCTGCTGCTCACATCTCGATGGCGTGTTTCGACTTCTAAGCTTAGGAAAGCTACAGCATGTGAGATCTCATATAAACGTGCCATTCCCTTCTCCCACGTATATACTATCTATCACCCTATCAATCCGCAGGGTTCGCTCTTGAAAAAAGGGGATATGTCCATTATCACCCGTTAATGGCTCAGGGGGCGATAACACAGAGCTCTAGGCCACTTAGTTTAAGGTTGTTCTTGCATGATAGCCTCGCGGGTACCTTACTCACGACCTCTCTCTCTCTCTCTCTCTCCCACCCACAGAGAACAGCGCCACTCAGCCTCACGCGCGCCTGCCGGGAGCCGAAAGTGCCGATCTCTTGTGTCTCCTGAGTACCCTACGCGCGCGTTTGCTAGAGACAAACGGAAGTGCCGTACATCGTTTGCCATCGACGTGCGTAGTTCATACCTGTACCTACCTCACCTCACCTCACACTAGACATAATAAATAAATACCTACCAAGGTACCTACCTACCTCATCCATCATTACGACGATGACGCCTTGGAACAACCTAAGGTCACATGTAATAGGTGTCGGGGACACGCTCAGATGATATATCTAATTAATCCAAGCCAAGGCCCGTGTGAGACAGGCGGTCGAGTCAGAAGCTCGTCGTGTCCCTACCGCTTCAGGTCCCGCTAGCTCATCGATGAGTTAGGTAAATGTGCCTACCTAACCTACGAACGAGTACAAGATTAAAAAGACATTTACGCGGGACTAGGTACCGATACCTACCTCCTTATAATTAGAAAACCTCTGAGGCAGCCAAAAAAGACGATTCATTAGGTAGGTATGTATAGGTAGGTAGCCTGCTTAGGATATTTGTGATTTTATGGGGTATCTACCTAGTTATATTCACATATATTTGGTACATTTTAGCCTATCTAGTGTAATGTCAAGTGTTTTTTTTTTCTTTTTCGTTGACAATCTACTTTATCCTCCCTCCCTCCCTGTACACTCTGCGCTGAGATCTTCCGTGTGACGACGAGCTAGTAACGATAGATAGAATACATAGGTAGAATAAGAATAAAACGTGTATAGTTATAGAAGTGAAAGTAAGAGGGTATCAGAGTTCAACGTAGGTAATAATGCACCGTTAGAAAAGAAACAAAAAAAAGAATTAGATGCAAGAAAAAGAAGTAACTCGCTCTTCTAACCGCGCGCAGACCCCGAATCCAAAATTTCTAACCAAAGGAATGCATCCTAAGTAGGTTGTAGCTCAGTAACGGGGGGTTTATAAGGACTAGATGTTATCCATGAGCTTGTTGAGTATCGTCACCAAAGGGGTGGCTTGAGCTTACAAGATGTCAAAACGTAGTTTCCCTGATGTCGTGTTACTCAATCTGCGGAACCTCAGGGGGGGCCTTGGAGTCGTTTATTTCAGGAACTGCCCTATCCCGACGCCGTCATAACGGCCATAGCTAAGTGCACGATGTGTTTCGTATACCTCGCAGGGCCTTAGACGAAGCTATATCGACGGCGAGGGGGAAGCCTGGTCTCGAACTTCCGCAGCATTCGACGTTGTTCCTCGATAAGATCATTGCTGTCGTCGAGTTCTCTGGTGCGAACCGCGAGGATTTGCCTATTTTTCTCGAACAGGTTCTGGAAGCTGTCCGCCGTCTTCCGCCAGTTGGTCAAGCTGGTGTTTAGGTCGCCGATCTTACGAGCCTGATCACTGATCCTCCGAGCCTGGTACGAGACGGTCTCGGTCATGACGCGGACTCGCGTAGACAAGTTGCCGTTCTCCTTCTCGAGACGGTGGATCTCCTTGTCTTTATCGTCTATCTCTTTCTTAAGAGCGACTACCCGCCGACGATATTTTTCCATGTTCTCGTTTTCGTGGGAGTGCGTGCGTTGTAGTCCCTTGATCTCGTCGTTAAGCTGCTGGTTGTACGCAACGAGACGGCTGTTTTCCTGAGTAGAGGTCTGGAGGTCTCCCTTCAAGGTTTGGATATCGCGCGTTAGGGCCTCATTGTTGGCTATGAAGGTCTTGTTTTGCTCGCTCAAATTGTTCCACTGCTCGAGCGTAATCCCAGCACAGTTATCAGAACATCTACTTCGGTGATGGTGTCGATGGTGACGATCAGGATAGTCCAAGAAGGACTGAGACCGCACGAACTGGCGGCCCGACGGCGCTGTCCTAATACAATATTCGAACATATGGAAAGATGATAACGTACCGCCCCTCTTTCCGAGGGTCAGTGTAATTTGGTTGAAGCTGTCGATCAACAAGGCAAGGACAAGCTATGAGTGGATAAAAAGTGAACTGGGTCTGCGGGAATGCAAATGCAGCAGCGGCAAAGAGTGGATATAGGGACGAATAAGATGAGATATACAAGTTAAGGATCGTCTTGGTCAAGATGCGGAAGAGTTCATTATAAGTAGGTCCATAATAGGCACCGACTTTAATAGGCCTCCCCACGAGGCTGCGGGAGGAACTAGATGAAGTCTAAAATCTAGGTCATGATATCACGAGGCATTTTCGATAAACCTCATGCTTCCCCCAGTTGATGGTGCTATGAGGGAGGATGGTGTACGTTCAAGTCGTGGTTGATTCACAAGCTAGAGGCGATGTCAGGCTGCAGGCACACATAATAAGCGAAGCCATCCAAGGTTGGTTAAAATCTATCACTTTAGTCTCGATAAGTGGGCTGTATAATAGAAGGATGGTAAAAATAAACAAACTCTTTGTCAAGAACGTCATCAGATATCGAGCACCTGAAGCAGACCATTCTCAGTTGACTCCGATTTCCCTACTTTGTCTCAGAGAGGCTGAGAGACCCCAGTCATGCTGAGAGGCGAAAAGTTGTATAAGAAATACGAGAGTACATACCCTCATCCATGTTGTATTTGAAATGCATCGAGTAACAAGAAGGGTAATAATCTTCAAGCATGAATCTAACAAAGAACATCGTACGTACATTTTACTATAGTGGACAAGTAGTAGTTAAAAAGAAGGAAAAAAGGAAAATTGAAGCTTGGGTTGCAAGTTCACGACCTGGAGATGCATGTATGTATGTACAAGGGAGGTAAGAAGGGATATCCATGATCGTGCATACATAAGGGCGGGTTTGATGCATGGCCAAGCGTAAACCTCCCTCCGGACCTGCATTACAGTTGAACGTTGAACCAATTAAACCCTCATAGTATTTGGTACGTACCCGGTCTATCATCCGCACGGGCCATCATATGATCCAACTAGACGGATTTGACCTGATGAACAAAAAGAACTCGGCTCAGCCCCACACCTCCCAATACATATCGTTCGACAAGGGTTTGCATTCACATCCATGGGTTACATGGGTCTAGGTGGTCGCTAAGTTTAGAATAGAATCTAATACCATGTACATTTAGCTACTACATGCATGTATGAATGTTCATCTATCCGCCTGTATTTCGTATAGTAAATCCAATGTAAAGATACTTGAATACCTCGTTATATAATATTCTGCACACTTTACCGTTGTACATAGATATCAACGAAAATCCTTGTCGGCTGGTACGAAAAGGGACTTAGGTACATACCTAGTACGTAGAACTCAAGGCTGATTTTCGGTCATCAGCCCGATTTTCATGAAGCCCAGTGGAATCCTTCTAACGAGGGAAAGGATGGTACATGACTAATTATCTTTACGTACATATCCATGGATGTAGGTGTGTGGTACCTGTCTCCTACTTATGTAAGAGGCCTCCTTATCCTCCCTCCCCGCGTTAACTACGTTAACTACCTCCTACCTTCAACTCTTCATTATATGTATAGGGGTATATATTACCACACCTAAGAAAATGATGCCGTGTCCCAGTGAGAAAGACACACACACACGTCAAGTCGATTAATTAATATATACATGCCGAGATTTCACGGCGGGCTGCAGACACCGGCACCTATACAATCGAAGACACTTTCGCATAACCCGAGAAAAAAAAAAGCCACCATATCGTGTTGAACGTGGGGTTTGCCTGGCAGCTATCAGCTCTTCCAGGACTATCTCTTTTTTTTTTCTCCCCTTCGCGATGAATCTCACATAGGTGCCTATTCTAGGACCTGAAGAGCCCGCGATCTTTCTACGGACTTCTCTAGGTCCTAGGAAACGGGCGTTCCTAGGAGGTAAATATCGTGAAAATGGGGAAGACGGCGGCTGACGGGATTAGCATTTAACGCCATCCCGGTTTTATGTGAAGACTCAGTGTGCTTGTTAGTCACCGGGGAGGCTAGAGTTGTTTTTTTTTTTTTTCAAGGAAGGTTAAGGCGAAAGAGTACGAAAACATATATGGTACGTATATCGCGAGGTTGTCGTGGGGTACTTGTTTACATGGAACACAGGCGTAACCCAGGCAGCACTTCGATATGACGCTACTCCGGAAGTAGTTCATTTAACTAATAACGGGTTTATGGTTGAACTTAGGTTCGATCCCTATGAGACAGTTAATGGGTTCTTGCTACCTAATAAGGTTCCTTGGCTCCTTTCCTCCTACTCATAAGTAGGACGTATGTTAGTCGATTCCGCTCGACAAACGGGTCACGAAGCACTTATCACCCTTCGTCATAACATCTATATCAGGAAAACATATGTAGATAGCGTATGAGCCTATTATCGGTACCTCATACTAAGAGCTGATGTCACGGGGAAAACTAGTGTGCTTAAATACCATACAGTACAAGTATAGAGTACGGTGTGGCCGCACCAACCTTTTGCCATAGCTGAGATAAGGCTACCATACTATAGAGATATATAGACCACCGTAGTATACGGTGTACCCCTATCGATCCTCCTTAAAATAGCAATAACTCTACGACTTCCGAGTTATTTTCAAAGAAACTTGCCGAGATGCCGAGGACGTCTAAGATTGCTGACGCTATCACGACGTACACCTTGAGAGTTAAGTCAAGGAGAACTCGGTTGTCACGGCCATGAAGAATGCCCCTACCTGTTGATAAACGCGAGTTTTTAGGTATGAGATGTGAAGGCTCACTTTATCCCGGCGGAACGGCGAGTTCCCATGGTAGAAGGAAGGTAACAACTAGGAGGTACTTTAGACTTAGGTAAGGGATAGCCCCAAAAGTATTATATGGGTAGGTCCCTCCATATAATATTAGGCACCACTGAGCAAGAACATTGGAAGCTTCAGCTGCCTTAGGTACGGGTACATTGAGATGGGAACTACCTCCTAGGAAGCAGGCACGCCTGAAACAAGGTGAACAGAGTAAGACTCTTATGCGAGATACGTTCAAGTATATCGCACTTTATATAGATGTGTGAAAAGCTCCTTGCGCGACAGCGTGGTTGTTTACCCCCTATCCGTACCTGGTATAGTCAGCCCTATATTGAAAAACGTACATACACCTATATACTGTGACATAGCTTATACATCACTCATTTCCTTAAAATATAGCCTGGTATATAATAACAGTTACACAGAATAACATCATTGAAAGTGAAAATTACAAGTTTCGTAAATGCCCAGCATAATCAGACAATATCAGGGCAATTCAACAAGCAGTTCAATCATTACCAAGACTTCATTTCACATAAACGTATCGAACTTGACAAAAATAAACGTGAAACAAGATAGCAGTGGTATTCGCCAAAGGATATTCGCCATAGTACCCAGCTAGATATCTACCCGATGTTAATACATACAAATTGGAAGCAACCCATAATCTCATCCGACCCTGTTATAGCTGATCTGTACATAGTGGGCCTTCACATATAGCGAGCAATGCATATAGAATTGCCTCAACATCACGCTTCTATACCTGTCATATTTATTTGATTTTTGGTGCTTAGAATATAGCACCTCCCAACCTGATAGCCACCGATTTATTTTGCGTGTAGTTGGCGAGTGCCGCCTCGCCCAACTCACGACCAATGCCACTTTCCTTGTACCCGCCGCTGCAATAAATGTTAGTATCTGGAAGTCATGACTGTAGTGTGCCATGAGGGGGATAGCTTACAATGGCAGTTGATGATGAAGTAGATTGTAGCCTGTAGGTTTCACATTTCATTAGCGCATGTTGTCGGATGGAAGGGAAGAAAAAAAGACGAGTACATACTGTTGACCCAGACTGTGCCTGCACGCAACTCATTGCTAACCCGGATAGCGGTGTTGAGATCCTTGGTGTGGACGGCGGCTGCTAGGCCGTAGGCGCTGTCGTTACCCATGTGGATAACCTCATCCTCAGTCTTGAATTTGGCTACGGCCACAACGGGTCCGAATATCTCTTCTTGCATAATTTTCATGTCGTTGGTAACGTTAGTGAAGATTGTAGGCTTGATGAAGTAGCCCTTATCACCGTGTCGTTCACCACCTAACGCACAGGTTGCTCCGCCCTTCTTACCCTCCTCGATGTAACTCATAATCCGATCGTACTGCAGTTGACTCACTTGCGGGCCTTGGAACGTACTCTCGTCAAAGGGGTCACCAACCGAGTTTTGTTGTGCCCGCTGCTTGAAAGCTTCGACGAATTTGTCGTAAATTCCTTCTTGTACGTAAACTCGGGATCCGGCACAGCAGCATTGGCCGTGGTTATAGTAGATACCAAAGTTGACCCAAGAGATCGCCTGCTCAATGTCGGCATCGTTGAAGACAATGTTGGGCGACTTCCCACCAAGTTCTAGGGTAACTTTCTTCAAGTTTGAGGATGCTGCCGCTTTCATGATAGCACGTCCGACAACAGTAGAACCAGTAAAGGCGACCTTGTCGACGTCCATATGAGCAGCAAGAGCCGCACCAGCGACCCTACCAATTCCCGAAACGATGTTGAAGACACCAGGAGGGAAACCTGCTTCCTTGACGAAGTTGGCAAAAACGAGAGCAGAGAGTGGGGTCTGTTCGGCCGTCTTCATAACGATTGTGTTTCCGGTACACAGAGCTGGGCCAAGCTTCCATGCGAGCATCAACAATGGAAAGTTCCAAGGGATGATTTGACCGCATACACCGAGCTAGAGAAATGTCAGCATCTATGCTTATAGGTATAGTTAGATCGAGGGCTTGATACTACTCACCGGTTCTTGTCTAGTATAGTGGAAAGACTCGTGATCAATATCAATGGTTTTACCCTCAATCTTGTCGGCCCAGCCACCGTAGTACCTAATGCAGCCGACAACGGCATCGACATCGCCCCTGGCCATGGTGATAGATTTACCGTTGTCAAGCGACTCAACGGCAGCTAACAAATCCGCATTTTGTTGGCAAATGTCAGCTAGCTTGGTAAGGTAGATTCCTCGTTGCTGAGGAGTAGTCTTCCGCCATGCACCGTTGAACGCCTTCCGGGCTGCAGCCACGGCTCTGTCGATATCCTTCTCATTGCCTTCGCTCACAGAGCAGATGACCTCCTCTGTAGTAGGGTTGATGACTTCAAAAGTGTTCTTATCAATGGCTTCAACCCATTCATTATTAATCCACCTGAAGGAAAGGTAAAGGTTAGTTAAGATAAGAATATATGTATATATATATACATATATAATAGACAGAGCCAATGGATGGATGGCCGTCACTTACAAGCCAGTTGGTTGCGTGTACTCGCCAGTGATTGGCGTCTTCAGTTGTACAGACACCGGCATTATGACAGGTCAAGTGGATTGGTTATGAGGAATAATACCAATATAAAGTAAGTAATTAAGACTCGGAGAGAGAGAGTCTAGCAGTAATGTGTCAGGAACAATATCGTATGACTATGTTTGTTACGTGGTATGCAAGGAGAACGCCTGTTTCTCGGAGTTGACCAAAGAAGACTTGACAAGAGATGATTGATGAAGATTGATGAATATGAGAGAAGTTGGAGAGGGGAGAAGGTGTAACGGCAAGCCTTTACGAAGGAGGAGACGCCACAGATATAGGCAAAGAGATAGAAGGCGGGGTAATTAAATTATACGTATATCTATTATGTAGTACAGTACGAGGGTGGCGACAGAGAAAAAAAAAAGCAGTGTACATGTATATACCACTGCGTCAATTGATAATAATACCCGTATACTTACCTAAGTGTAGTACTTGTATATGTACTATACTGTTCTAAAGTTGTATACGTTGCTCAGGATAATATGGGTAAGTCCTATAAACATAATGATTATGTACATCATTAATCATAAGTAGGTACATACGTTGTACGTAGGTAGTAAAAAAATAAGGAGCTGACTATATTGAACACAACTTCCCTATAGAGCAATTCAAAATATCTTTAGGCACATATGTATGACAGTACATATGTATGTATCTACTACCTAGATTTTAATGTTCCACTTTGCCGGATGCGTGGGGAACTTGCGAAGGATTCACTTCAAATGTTCTTACCTCTTTTTGACTTACGGGGAATGGAGTTGAAGGAGCTTAATTGATTGGTCAGTTAGGGTGAATACTTACCATACTAGGTATGTTCCTGGACAAGGTAGCTACGCCGCCTTCAAAGTTATCATTCGATACTTCTTACGCATGACCTTGACCACATATCTATTAGACTCCACTGCCATTGTATCCGGAAGACATTCTTACTATACACCTTGACAGGACCTTGACACGTCTATCGACTATGGTTAAACCGTGCCGCCTTTTCATAATAAGTCCAAGTCTAAGTCTAAGTCTAAGTCTAGGGCCGTAGCATAACAGACACGGACGTGTTTAATTAAATGTACTACATAGGTAGCTAGCACTTACATGTTTGTATCCTTCTAATGTATACAGCATCAATATAATTTACCTCATATTACGTATACATCCTTCAGATGTATTTTATATAACTAGGTACTTATATGTATCTCCATTGAGAGAATGGTATACTAGATCGGTGTTACACAACTGCTCACATGCACCTTATAAGCGTCGTAATGAAGTCATACTTCGATCTGGTTATAGGAATCCCTATGCACATATCTCCTAACCTGCATGTCTCTTACCTCACCCACCAAGTCCGCATCAAAGGGAATTTCTTGCCACGCTGGGTCGGTTAGCACATTCTTATGTAGAACTAAGCTAAACTAGTCCCCCTTTCCTCCCCGCCTACCCCGCAATATGGGAGAATACGGAGAAGTTCCGTCGGGCTGTGTTCCAGGTGCTTACGAAAGGAGTCTTAGTAACAACTAAAACGTGTAAGGTGAATCTACGACGTACGTTCTAATTGACCAGTTACGGCGTTAATTGCCCCGTAGATCTAACCCATAAATTCTCGGGCTCGGTACGGATCAATGGAAGATTTAATACAAGGAGCCGCCGAATTAAATGGGTCTTTTTTAGTAGTGAGCATAAAAAATCGGGGCGACAATTGCTTTTTTCGGACATAAGATTCTATCCCATATCTCCTATCCTCCTCTCCTATCCTACGAATACGAATCAAGTACTTGGGATATGTTGCAGTACCCAGGTGCATGGATAGATACTTGATGTTGGCTTACACGCATCAATTCCCGCATGTACGGGCGTGGGCGACATTCGTCAAGTGAGTGCACGAATATGATACATGGTAAATATTAGATCCTGTCGGCCGGAGTCTCAACAGAATGGGAACGTGTTGGGTCTAACTACAAATAGTACCTGGATAACTAACTCCTACGATAAACCCAACGGACGAACGGTTAACGGTATACCATAAAGGAGTTAGGCAATATCCTATTCTGTATCCAGGTGGAACGATATCATAGATTAGGAACAGCAGTTATCTTTCATATTATTGCTTTAGAGGTACCCTATCCACAATGATTAACAGGATGTAGGTACGGTACGGTCTATAGAGTCCTGGTAACTCCTGAGTCCCGGCGTCCCGAGTGGGGAGGGCTGGGAGTGAGAGCGACTAATGTATTGAACACCGACTTTCTTGTTACACTTGTCACCTGTTAGTAGTTACACATTGAACCCGTTCGCATATTCTGTACACGTCAATTATCGACTGATTTTAAATTGAACTATCACAATACCTCTTACCACATACCCCGTACCCGTAAGTACCTATTGAGTGCGATGCCTATATTAACTGCAATGTGTCCTTGTCGCATTGTATAGGTTCCGACTCAGTGATGAGATGTTTTATTTTTCCTTTTTCAAGAAGTTCGTTCGTTATATTCATTTTGCTGACGAGTCTACAGTAGAGTCTATATAGACCATGAGGGGCTCAGCCGCTCACTTACACATTTCGGACCAACAAGCAGCGAGCCTAGGGAACCTTCGAAGTCACCGAAAATATACCACAAGTCGATTCCGAAACTTCATCTGAAAAATATTTTCCGTGAATTAATAAATGTCCCGGCGGTCTAGATTCCATTGACGACGGTGGCTTGCTACGTGCATGAAAAAGAAAGCGTAACAAGCTTCATCATGGAAAAAATAAGCTGAGGGATGAAATTACTCCGCATATCCTTTGCTTACTAAGGTTCTCCGAGTTCTCGTACTTTAGATAAGTTACCGACCCACGGGTGCCATACATGTAGCAACTTTCTAGCGGCATCCGATGCCGGGCCGTTGATGCTTTTTAAGGTTACCGGCGTATCTACCTTGTACCTAAGGATTACTCTATAACCTTGATCAACTTGGATGTACCTGATATTAAAGGCTCTATGCCCTGATCGCGCAGATAAGGAGCTTCATCAGGTCTTACACGGATTTCATTAATTGATAACTAGTATTCCTCTTTATGGCGCTGATGAGCTGAGTGTTTAGCTGGAGCTAAAGATGATGTTGACTAGTTGCAGTTTTTCATATATGATATAACTCATATTTAATATGGCTTCTCTCTCCCCTACTTACTAAATATTTTTATAAGAATGAAGCAACACTTATACATAGGTACATACATGTACGTATACATAATATGATGAAAAATTCTTATACTGAACAATATGAAAGCAACGAAAACATAATTAAATTTTCTCTTTTGGCGAATTACAAGTTTCTTCGTGGTTTTTGTGTATCATGTGGGTCCCAAGCTCTTGGGGCAAGAAATAAGGGCAATTTCTTAATCTTATCGGGCGCTTTGACTAAAAATTTCGCCGTATCGACAACATCTACATTGTAACTACGCCGTACCTACCTCTACCTACTTCTACCTACCTGTACTCAAGGAGCATTGCTTACGTAGACGGCAGCAACCACCCATTGTCTCACCATTAAACTTCAATATCGATCCATACATGCATATGCCGTCGCATAAACCTAACTAATCTATGGCTGATGTTGCTGAGGCTATCGCGGCCGCCATGGCGGCAGTCGCGCCCCCGACCAGTAAGTCGCAGTCGCAGTTGTCGCACTCAATTTTGGATTTCTTAATCTTCTTCCTCTTCTCTTTTTTTTCTTTTTGTTTTTCTTCGTCTTAGACACCGCGACAACGAAATGGCTATGGTCTACATAAATGGCTATACTTATATTCAACCTGCACCTCACATCTATTTGAAACCACCTTATGTTAAACTTCATCATATTACATTACATTGCATATATTCCGGTGGCTACACACTGACAGCAGAAATGAAATCAGGCCCTCCTATTAAGACAGAACCGCCGACGAGTGATGGTATGATATTAGACCCTGCGCCTGATCGACCGCAATCGCCTCTCAAGAGACCACGATCCCCCGATGAAGATGGCGAACTATGTCGGGATGAAAAGCGACCTAAAATCGAGAGTGAAAATCCGAATGATATGGACGAGATCGCTCTCCTTGTCCAGCGAGCCCAGGCCGAGGTTATGCAGGAATTCCAATCAGAACATGACGAGATTCATGACACGCCCTCCCACGACGTCGAAAATTCTCATACTATACTTAACGAGATCCCGGTTCCAGATCAGACACATGATCCCCCGGTATCAACTCCTGTAGAGAAGGCCGAATCGCGTCCCGAATCCCTGTGGAGCAATCCTCGAGACTTTACACGACGGAAACATATAATTCCGGCCCTTGGTAGTTTGGTAAGTGCTTAAAAAGTCTTTTGTTCACGTTACGGCGGTTAATTTTTGCCAGGCCATTGATATTATTACCGCGTGGTCCGAACAGTCTTTAGAGGATACGATAGCTACTCTTAGCGGTGACCCGGATTCAGATATAACTAAGGAATACACTGTACTAAAGACGGCCTTTGACATCCAGCGAAAGCATCTCTCCGATTCATACCCGCTCTTATATCCCGAACAATTAAATGTTACCGATCAATCCAGGGAGATCATTAGGATAGTAAACCTTGCGACGACTTGTGCAAGTGTTTTTGGCACGAATGAGCTTGGTTTGGAAGAGATCAACGATCACTTTTTACGCGTATTCGTTCCCGCAAATCAGGAAGTGCCTCGAGATGCTTCGGAATTATATATGGGCTTAAAAACTCAGATTTTTCTTTCTATTCTTGAAAGCGAGCAGGATAAAGCTAGGGACCAACTCTTAAACGACCTTTTCGTAACGAAGCTGGAGAGTGCTTTGCAGGAGCACCACCCAAATCTTCCATTAACGG
Source organism: Hypoxylon lienhwacheense (assembly GCA_902806505.1). NCBI lineage: Eukaryota > Fungi > Ascomycota > Sordariomycetes > Xylariales > Hypoxylaceae > Hypoxylon > Hypoxylon lienhwacheense. The sequence goes on along the minus strand of CADCWW010000002.1, from coordinate 84,384 downwards.
CTGCGGAGAACGAGTTTATTACGAATGCGAAAGCGCGAAAGGCCATGCTCTTAAATGAATCTACTGACAATGATAGTATCCGTACGTGTATAAAATCTAACCGACAAATAGACAGTAACGCTAATTATCCCCTAGATGCTCTTAGCAAGCAATTTACGTACGAGGCTTTTCTTGATGGCCTCAGCACCTTTCTCAACGACCATATAGAAAATATCAGAATCCAAGGTACTGGAGATGTGGAAACTACCACATCGACAGAAATTGTAGTGAAAGAGGATCCAAGTAACCAAAATCTAGATGAGAACTTCGATCTGAACGCCATGATCGCCGAGGCCTCGAGGGCAGCTCAGAGTACCGCCGAGCCAAGCGGAGAAGCACCACGTGAATTAGATGATCTTTCTGCATTTCTCGCAGAAAATGTTTCCAAGGCGGTAGAGCAGGCCAAAGAAATCGCCGCAAGTTCGGAACTACCGTCTGATATCGCATCTGCAACAGAGAATGCTTCGAGAGCTACTATGTTAGCTTTGCAAAGCATCCAACAGAATCAATACCAACCTACGGCGCTTCCTCAAGATGCTTGTAAGCTATAAGGTCATGATAGCCCGGTGATTTTTTGCTAACAAGAGACAGCTCAAACTCCGTCTTCAGTACTGCATCATAATTATCAAGCGCAACAAGCGCAACAGATTCATCCACAACAGTATTATCATTACCAACAACATCCCGCAGCTAATGGAGGGTCTTCATACCAGGGGACAAACGATCACTTACCTCCTAATCAAAGTGACTCTACTCCGGCACTTTACGAACGTGCTAGACAGGCGGCGGCGGCGCGATCATCTACTCACGCGCGACGGGAAGGCTCACATTCGACGCGTCGACCTTGGAGCCCCGAAGAGGAGAAGGCCCTGATGATGGGACTTGATATGGTTAAAGGTCCTCATTGGTCTCAAATTTTATCATTATTCGGACCTAATGGATCCATAAGCAATATCCTTGCGGACCGCACTCAAGTTCAGCTCAAGGACAAGGCCAGAAACTTAAAGCTCTTCTTCCTCAAGACGAACTCGGAGATGCCCTACTATCTCCAGTGCGTTACCGGTGAACTGAAGACGAGAGCCCCCACACAAGCGGCTAGGAAAGAGGCTGAGGAAAAGGCAAGACTTGACTCGGAGGAGCAACAAGCTCATGTAAATGGCATATTGACGTTAGCTGGCGGGCTACAGAACAACTCTACATCGGGGCAGAGCCCCGCGACAGCACCTAGAAGTGCAACGCCCAATCAGCCATTATCGCATCCCAATTCACATCCGGGAACGCCAAGAGTCTCACAACAACCCGTCCAGCCGTCTGCGCTCACTTCCGGGCCTTTACCACGTCCAGTCATTCCTGCCCCACAGCCAGTCAGCCTCCCTACTCTAACATCAACGACTCATCAACACACACAACAACCTCTTACTAATGCCGAGAGGCCAGCGACTATTCCAGCGCCTCAGACCACAAGTCCAATGACAAACCCGATGACATCTGTTGTTTCTCCGCCCGCAACAGCCATTCCAATCGCTACAACAAAGACCCCTGTCATAAAAAGCGAACCGGAAAGGAACGAACTTGGTAGTGTGGATGCAGCCGTACTTGGCTTGAAAGCGGCACTAGAAAGAGAGAGGGAGAGGGAAAAGGGTTTAGCAGCCGCCGCTGCTTCAACAGATAACTTGGAAGAAGCAGTGACATCTACTTCAGCTACACCAACTGCCACGTCGATTGAATAGCGCGGGTCATTACGAAGAGAAAGCGGGATTGCTCTTTTTTGTTTTTTCTTTTTGCTAGAAGGTGACAAGACCGATGTCATGCATGATTGATGATACCCCTAGGTGGTTATGGCGATTAAGAGGTAACAATAGCGAGGTGGCCTAGAAGCATAGCGGTAGACAAACATTGCATCGCCGTTATAAAAACGAGTGAAATATGTCAGTTGCCCGGTTCTGAAGAGTCGATTGTGTGATACAAGTTCGCCTTGAACCCGCCCCATTGGACCGTGGCCATCCAGCCCCATATGCGGATAGTTGCGAGCGAGGGGACGCATTTGGCCGAACATGTGTGCCGGATGAATTTCTTGAGTGTCCTTTGCCTCGGTTACTGCTATGGTTATTTGCTCGTGGTCATTGTGACAACTGATATAGCGTGTTATTCATGTGTCTTGATTAATTTCCTGAGTTACTCGCTGGATAGTATCATTTATGAAACCAATGGCTTCTCATGTGTATATATCATTGGTATTGTTGAAATATCGGCCTTGTAGATGAACAGTTGTAGAAATCTGATATGTTCTAAGCGCTTTACAATAGTAGAGGAATACCTTCTCTACATAGGCTACCTAGTAACCATTTCTTTTTAACACCTACCCTACCGAAGCTGATAACCTACCCGGTACACACATATACGTACATAGCTGTTACTTTCCACGATAACCGGAAGTACGCCGAAGAACACCGGAACCAAGTTTACTTACACAAGAAGGAGCATGATGTCCTAGGCAGCAAGCAAGGCATAAAGCGATTTCCATGTCCTAGAATACGAAAACACGCATGGCGAGTGGAAGTCGTACGCTTATTCCTTTCAGCCAAACCGGCCAGTCTGCGCGGGAACCCGGGGAACGCAAAGGACATTGTGGCGAGGGACGCGATACACATTCTAGGCGTGTTTGATCACCTCAGGCGGGTGTCTTGCGCCCCCGCCCCCCTTCTCCTTTCCTTCCCTCTTTCCTATCTTTAACCCTCTCAGCCCTCTGAGCGACCACGTCATGCCGTGTTTGGCTCAGCCATGCTACGAGATGGGCGTCGGCTAGCCCGGGCTGTTTGGGTTCTCAGCTGGTTCACCGGACCGCGTTATGGTCGTCGCCTGGTCTCCCTTCGGAGCCCCGTCTCCTGAGTCAAAAAGGGGAGGGTGTTCGACCCGTTCGTCGAAACTTTAGCTCTTCCTGCTCGCTCTTCGGTTCGAGTTCCATCGTAGGAGCATTCTACTCTAGCCTATTATCCCTGTATTCATATTATCAAGAGACGTATGCATACAAACTATCGGCGGGAATAATATCTTCCCTTGCCCGGTGTTTTTTCTCCCTTTCTTTTTTTTTGTCAGCCAAGGGAGACAAAAAAGAAACCATGACCATGTCTCCCTGGCAACTCTGCTTCCACGCGGACCTCAAGTGCCGCGCGAGATCGTGCAATAACAAGAGGATCACGGGCGGCGCGACGTCGTCGCCGTACTGCCGACACCACACGTGCGCCGCGTGCCTCAAGTCCAAGACGGCGCACTGCGAGCGCGGCCACGGCCGGGACAGGACCTGCCACCATCGTGAGTCAAGACACGCTTTCCTTCCCACGAATATATCTACACACGCGTATATATATATAGACCGTTTCGGGAAGTGTGAGAGCAAAAGACAAAATTAAAAAAAGGAGAGGGACGACGACGACGGTAGTTAGGGGAAAGAAAAAAAGAAGAATGCCTCCTTCCCCGAAATCGGTTTATACCTACGTATACCTACCTGCTCCATACCTCATGAAGACGACGGACCCGCGTTTACATAACATCCTGTTCTCTCTTTCCTAGATCGCCGTTGCGAGCACGTCGCCGCGGGCCGGCGGTGCCGGGGCCCGAGGAAGGGCCACGATCCGGACTTCCCGTTCTGCGCCGAGGAACGTTGGTCTCCCCCTCGCTTTCTTTCCTCCGTCCCTTTTTTTTTCAAAACGTACACGGGTAATCCGTGTATGTAATTCTTTTTTTTTGGCGTTATTAAGGCTTCCTCTTTTATATATATGTGTACCTCTATATACGTACGAAAGTTGTCTAACATCCGCTCTTCTCCCCCAGATGGCTGCGTACAGCCCGAGTGCAAAGAACCGCGGTGTCCGAGGCGGAGCTCGCCGTACTGCGCCGCGCACGGCTGCAGCGTCCGGGACTGCGACCAGCCGCGGCACGGCCCGGGTCCTGTACGTATCGCCGGGTCTTTCTTTCCGCTCACTTGCCCTCATCTTCTCCTCCCGCCCTTCTCCGGGGTTATCCGATATCAAAGCCTTCCTCTCCCCCTCTCCCCAATCATCTCTTTTAAATTCAAGAATCGCTTATATACAAGCCCCGTACTAACGCTTCTTTGCACTTACGTACGTACCAGTCCTGCCGCCGCCACACGTGCCACGGCCGCGGGTGCGTGAACTGCGTCGACGCGCCGGCCGCCGGCGGCCGCCACCACCAACATCACCAACACCACCAACACCACCACCACCACCGCGTCCCGGGCCGGGAGCCGCCGTACTACTGCCACGGACACCAGGTGTGCGAGGCGGACGGGTGCGACGCGCTCGTCTTCCTGGACCCGTCCCACCGCGCGGCCAAGTACTGCTTCCGCCACTACTGCGCCGCGGCCGCGGGCTGCGAGGGCCGGCGCGTCGAGGGCGAGGGCGCGCAGGGCGTGAGTATCCTTCTTCTTCTTCTTTGCCTTTCTGGCTTTGCTTTGCTTGAGACCGCTTCTCCCCCCCCTTCCCTCTTACTCATGCCAGGAACGATACCGGCTAAGCAAGCAAGCAAGCAGTGCCGCGACCACACGTGCGCGCTCGTGCCGTCGTGCGCGCAGCCGCGCGCCGACCCCGCGCGCGGCCTCTTCTGCGAGGACCACGAGTGCGCGGAGCCCGGGTGTCGGCGGCAGACGCACCCGGCGTCGCCGGCGGGGCCGAGGCCGGGACTGGCGCTGGCGCCGGGGCTAGGGGGGCTGGGGAAGTGGTGCGCCGACCACGCCTGCGCCGCCGCCCTCCTCCGCCGCGCCGACTGCCCCGACCGCCGCGACGGGTCCCCGGCGAACCCGCTGCACTGCCCCGCGCACCGCCCCTGCGAGGTCGCCCGGTGCGAGGACCCGTGCGCGCTGGGGGCCGGGGGCGTGAGGCTCGCGAGGTGCGAGGAGCGTACGTTTCCCTCTCCCCCCCCCTTTTTTTTTTCCTTTTCTCTTTTCTTCCTTTATCCCCCTCTCTTCCTCGTTTTGCTCTTTGGGGCACTAGAAGAAGAAGAAGTAAAAGTAAAGATATAACGAAGAGATCGCTCGTTGATGGAGTATAAATAACTAAAGACAAAAAAAAACACAGACCTCAAATCCAAGTGCTCCTTCCCCGCCTGCGCCCTAGACGCCGAGGACGAGGCGGCGGCGTGCCGGTTCCACGTCTGCCGCGCGGTCGGCTGCCTGGCGGCGCTCTCCGCGCACGGGTTCGCCGCGGCCTCGCCCTTCTGCGACGCGCACCGGCGGTCGCGCCAGCACCAGCACCAGCACCAGCACCAGCACCACGCTCGGCCTCGCCAGCAGCCGCACCGTCGGCACCACCACCACCGCCGCCGTCGCCGCCGCCGCCGCGCCTGTCGTCCCGGGTCCGCGTGCGTGAGGACGGGAGGCAAGGCCTGCGAATGCGGGTACGTGGACGATTACGACGAGAACGATAACGACGATGACGACGACGACGACGACGACGACGGTGGTGACGATGATGACGGGGACGGGGAAGAGGATTCGGATGGTGACGATGAGGGAGACTGCGACGGGGATGACGGGGCTTCGTCTACGTCGTCGTTTACGCTGTCGAGCACGGACCGCGGCGCAGGGAGAAGGAAGAAGAGAAATAGCAAGAACAAGAAAGCCGTGAGGGTAGGGGTGGTCGATGTCTGTGTCCGGTGTAACGGGATGGGGGCCGGAGATTGCGGCTGTGTGAAGAAGAGTAGCCGGAAGTGTGTGGCGAGATGGTGTGCTGGTTGACTGGTACCTGTTGACACTTTCGTAGGTGAGTACCTACGTAGATGGATGATTAGGAGGTAGACATATAGACAGGCTTTCTGGAATAGATAGGACGGGTAACTAGGTACTAAAATAGACAAGGTAACTTATAGAACAGCTTTATGTATTTACTACCCTCCCCGTCGCTCGTTTGGCCCAATGCTATAATAACTTATCATCTATTTCTCCCACATGACTGGTGTTGCTTCTTTTTGTTAGCAGGCACTCTTAATCTTGAGCCTGTCAATTCTTGAAAACAAATCACTTCACCCACAACCAAATTCTTAATCCCATACTCTCTTCATAATCTCGTCAGATAATCTATCCATAATCACGTAATCTCCTTAATAATAATACAACCATCGTATTTCAAGACTCCAATACTGACTCGCTGATTGGGTAACCAGTCAACACCCCTTAACGGCTATGCATGAATACTCCTCGATTTCATATCCCATTTATAACAGAAGGGTTTTCACATCACCGTACAGTCCTTTTCTTTCCCTCCGCCTGTCTGTCCATTTCCGGCGGACACAGGGGGTACCCCTGGACGCCTCCCCGCACTGGGTCCAGAGCTGATCTGGGAGATCAGAGGCTGATTCCTAGGTACCACGCCGACCGGGCTGCTCTCTGGATGACTTGGATGTCCTGCAGGTGGCACATACGGGGTCGATTTGGAAGCCTGTTCGTAGCTTGGTGGCGCATCGTCCACATTCTCATCCGTCGGCCGGTGAGTAGTCGAGACTGGAGGGATCAAGGACCTAACTTGCTGCACCGGCCGTCCTCGACTACTCAGCGTGCTTGTGGACTGGTTGGCAGAACTAGCCCTGGCTGGCGGTATTGGGCCACTGCCGCCCCGACCAACCGAGACGCCACGGCCGTGACCGCCGCGAACGGAAGTGCCATGTCGGCCTTGTTGCTCGATGAACTGTTCCGATAGCTGACTTTCGCGGCGGCGAGCGGCCTGTTCTGTGCGGTGCCGCTCCTCTTCTTCTTCCTGTAGCTGCAATGCTAGCGCCAGATCCCGATCTTCTTGTTCGTGCTTCGGAGAAAGAGATGCGCTAGAAGCTGCCTCGCTAGGGCGATTACTCCGCGACTTTCGGCTCTGGATCGTTTGCCCTCCAGCGTTCTGCACATTTCTATTTGACCTTCTCTCGCCGTGCGATGTGCTCGGGACAGGCCCGGATGGCGGCTGATGCTGAGGACTACCGCCAACCAGTCGAAAATCGCCAGAGAAAAATTCGGTTCGCTCGCCCCGCACATCCGCGAGTGATTCCCAGACCACCTCGTCATGTGTATAGTAACCAGCATCCGTCACCAAGGTGAAGAGTTGCCGCGTCTGGGGATGTCGGTAGAGGGTAGAGAAGTGGTCGTTACGAAACAAGATAGACACGGTCCCCGGTCGGACGGCCCTGGTGATGACTTCGAGGCCCCACGGCGTGAGTTGGGTGGCGGAGGATTCGAGAAAAGACTTTATGATGATAATGTCTTGATATAGTTGCTGCTCTTGCTCGGTAAGGCCAGTCTCCGAATTGCTGAGCTTATCCTCCAACTCTTCCTCGCGGAACAATATGCTCTGTGCATCATCGTATGAAGATGCTTGTCGCCTAAAAGAGCCGTATGCCGGATCATCCTTGGGGGGCAACCAGCCGTGAATCAAGGGAATGGAAAATGTAGCATAGAGCTTCATATCACGAGTATTCTCAAAAGTGCCGGGGACAAGACGCTCGCGGGTAGAAGTAGCTTGCTGCTGGGATTCGACAGGTTCAAAGCTGATAAAACGTGGGTTGACATTCATACCGGTATGTAATCCTTTGAGAAACGCGTACAGTTCAGACATGTCGGGTAGAGAGACGTCGGGATTGGTATGACGATGTGTCATAAGCTCGTCGAAGACGGCTTCGAGAAGGAAATTTAAGCTTATTTGTTCGCGAGATCTCAAGGCCTCGATTAAATTCGAGTTTGTTTGGTTAGCAGGCGTAGTCAAAGTAAGCGCGTTAACGAGAGCAACCAGAGGACAAGGCCCATTCGCATTTTGCACAAGAATAGGTGATCTTCGGGGATTCTTGGTTGCGGTAGCATCAAACCAGTTAATATTCTTGATCTGGTACGTTTCCGATTTGCTCTCAACGCCTGATGATTGGGGCCTTGGTGGTTGTGGTGGAGGATTCGAGGTTTGTCGCAGGGGTAACGCCGGCGGCGGTACTTGTACTGTAGAAGATCCAGCGACCTCCTTTGATTCCTCGTCCATGAAATTTTCCCAAGTGCTTTGCTTCGACAAAGCCCCTGGTGCTGGTTCAGGTATAGGCTCGTGGTCGATTAGGTTCCACCCATCAGGCGTCTCAGAGTGTGCATGCGATGTTTGTAGATCTGGTTGTTTTCCTTTGCCACCGGACCCGAGATCGTCCCAAGCATGTTGATCATCAACGATCTCCCCCACCTCACAAGATCTCTCTGACGGCGGTTGTAGCGGAGGCTTCGGTGGTGAGTCGCCCCACGGCTGAGATTCCACCTCGGTGTGTACAGAAAGTAAAGATGGAGAATCCGTAGCTACGCCTGCCGAAGGAGAATTTGACGGTAAGGCCGAGTTTGATAAACTACCTCTCTCAGACTCCTGATCGGTCAAGGGCGGAGCGGGGGGTGGGAAAGCGGAGGAGCTATGTTCACCGAGAGTGGATTGCCAAGGGTTTGTACCCGTTCCTGGCTCGGAGAGATGTAAATTTGAAAATGAGCCAGTCGGAATAAGACCAACAGTAGAAGGAACTGGAGGAGGGGGAGGAGGGGGAGGACAATAAGCAGGAGGCGTAGATATGGAAATGGTGGAAATATTGGGAGTAATAGTTAAGTATCGGTTGTCTAGGTCGGATTGATTAGGTTGATTGAGTCGATCAATAGGGTTGGACTGTATAGGACTTCGTTTGAAAGGATTCGTCTCAGATCGTGTCCCTCCTGACCCGACAGCTCTCGGCATATCCTCAGCCTTAACATGCAAGGAGGGTTCGGCTGTAGTCTGTGTTGCGATGTTATTGGTATCGCCTTGATCATCCCAGGGATACTCTTCGACTCGACGGTTGACGGGGCCAGGCAGAAGCGCATCCGGTATTTGCTGTTGCGATGTATTATTGGCATCACTCTCCGCAGGCGCAGAGATCGTGCCACCGCGATTTGTTTCTGGGGAGGGATCCATGTCCCATAACCTTTCTCTTTCTGACTCTGGCTCGGATTCGCTAGCAGACCACAGTTCTTGTCTCACGGTTTGTATGTTAACAGCGGGCGCAGGGAGATTGGTGTTCACCGAGGCATTGTCGGGAAGCGGTTTTCGTGCGACCATGGTGGTATCTCGGCGGTGTGAAGGTGAAATACGGCCGAGTGTTTATCCTCTTTTTACGCTCTTTTTGGTCTCTGTTAAAAGCCAAGGTACGCTATCTTCCGTCTTTGAGTTGGGGCGACTATGTACAGTACCGAGTAGTTTAAGTCTTCCGAGAATGAGGATTCACTAACACTAGTGTCCAGATAGTCTCTCTAGAAAGTCTCTAGAAAGGGAATATTGGTCAAGCATGGAATTGCGTCATCACCAAGGTCCTGTTCATATATAAACTAGGAGCATTCGAAAGAGATGATAAGTGGGCAGGTGCAGGTATAGAAAGAGTCTTTTATACTTTAGGGTTCTATAGATTACATTGAATTGAATCTATGACATTGTTCATAAGCGAGAGTAATTGAAGTGGGTTGAAGTAATGAGATGGTTGAAATGATTGAAATGGTTGAAAAGGTGAAAAGGTGAAAAGGTGAAAAGGATTAACGCAGGTAACGAAGTAGTAATCCCATGGGGCAACTACACTCATTTATAAATGTATACCTGTAGGTACAGGCAATGTTGTATTTAAGGCAAAACTTTAGGTAATAAGGAGCCAATAGAGTTTTGTTAAAGTGCTCACACTTGCAGTATAATACATATAGGTAGCTGTAATCAAGTCACCAAGGAAGGTATTGCATCAATAGCACATCTTGTTAATAATAATAATAATAATGGTAATAAATAGTACCTATATGAGATAAAAGAACTCGTCACCAATTAGCCACAGATGATCATATAATTAATAAATCTCAACTCAGCCACATTCATTTACCACCACTGTGTATATAATATAAATATAAATACCAGGCAAACAGCACATAGGACTTACATCATCACCGCCTCATAACTTAATTCATTGGCTTTATCGAATATTCGATGTGACCTTGAGTTCTATAATAACATTTGCACCAAGTACCAAACAACCGGTCATACAAACTTACAATACATTGTAGTACCGATTATACTGTGTATTTACCTCTTATTAATACATAGTATGTATGTACATGTTAAATACCTCAACCAATCAGGCTACAGATTATTCCAATATGCAGGGATTCCAGATACGGAATACATTTAATTACAGATGATATTTTATGTTGCATTTTCCAAAACTCATGAATCATTTGATGAAATATTTATTTTCATTTTTCTTCATTTTATTTCATTTCGTCTTTTCTAACCCCGCCAACATAACAATAAATAAACAATGACTTGATAATTTCAACCATTTTACCCTCATTCTCATAGGTATTACCTGCTAGCATCAGACTAATTTCTTAGACTATAATCATTCATCATGGCCATCGTTCAAGATTGGCTCCCCGCAAGCCAAGAAAACTACGAGAAACTCCTATTTTGGTGGAAGCTATATCCTCTAGTAAGACTTTGACATCCAATTCCTCTCATACTTCAGAAATTCATGGAAAGTAATTAACTCATCCCTCAGGTGGCCTCTTTCCAATGGATCGTATCTTGGTATGGCATGGGAAAAACCTCAGTCCAGAGCAATCTTAATATACCCGGCCGAGTCGCCTGGATGACGATGGAGGTTCCTGGCTTCACCACTCTCTTATATATCATGAGCACCCTTCCAGCTCAGCATGGCATTGAAGACCTACCTTGGCAGAACAAGGTCCTAGCAGGCCTCTTCGTCATTCACTACACTTACCGCGCCGTCATCTTTCCCATCATCCAGCCGTCCATGTCGCCCATCCACGTTCTCGTCTGGGCCAATGCCATCATATTTCAACTGTGCAATGCAACCTCCATAGGCAGCTGGCTGGCAGCGTACGGCCCGACTACCCAGGAAGAATGGAAAGCACAGAACTGGTCTGTCTTACAGTTCTCCATCGGCCTGGTTCTCTTCTACGTCGGACTCGCCGCCAACTACTTCTCAGACGAAGAGCTACGGGAGATACGCCGAGGTGTGCTTCGACGCCAGGCTAAGTTGAAGCAGCAGGGAAAGACTGTGGACAAGCACTACGAGGTTCCCCAGAATGGACTGTTCAAGTATATGCTCTATCCTCACTACTTCATGGAATGGATCGAGTGGCTCGGATACTGGGTGGCTGCCGGCGTTTCCTGCACCCCTGCGAGATGCTTCCTGATCAACGAGTTCTTCGCCATGCTGCCCCGCGCCGTGTCTGGTGGGAAGTGGTACAAGGAGAAGTTCGGCGAAGATAAGATCAAGGGCAAATATGTCATTATTCCTGGCGTCTACTAAAGATAACGCATAGTATACGATGGCGGGTCTGAAATCTGGGGTATGGGTCGATGGGTGCTTGACTTGAAGGGGATGGTAATGGCGGTATTTGTGACCTACATGGTCATCATTTCTGCAGTAGCATTTCAATACTTTCCTTCATGGCCTAATCCGATCACGAACATATCTACTTCAAGGAACTAAACGGCTTCCTCACATTACCTTCATCCAATTCATTTCTACAAGCTTGGTGGAGTGACCTCATGCAACATCAAGGAGCTTACCATTCCCCCCTAGGCAACTAATAGCTGAAATACAATTCACCTTCCTAGCAGGTAGATTAGGAAGCAAGCCTTGATTGTTATGGTACCCTTTAGTTACTGCTAGGAGGTTGATATATGTTTTAAACCCCGCCTAGAAGTTACCACTTCTGATATTACCTAGGCGGTTAAACAAAGGACAGTCATGCCCTTTATTATTGTCTCAAAACATGACGATATCCTATATTATTCAATGGCACAAAAGCATGTCTGTCGCATATAAATTAATACCACCCTGAAATGATTGTTCGAGGTCAAGCATCATTGAGGCCACATTCTAGGATGGACATAAGCAGAGCACACAGCAACTTATAAAAGACACGAAGGGAGTTGCGCATATGAAAATATCTCTCGGGCTTAGAGGTAGCCGTCTATCTTCTTATTTTTGTTGTTGTTTCTCAGTGTACACAAAAGCCAGTGAGTTCGATGGCCCCGACAATATTCATAATGCGCCATGCGCAAGGCTTGCACAATGCATTGAACAACGAGAGAGTACGTGATCCCCATCTTACGACCGTGGGTCTACTGCAGTGTGTGAAACAGGCGGTAAACTTTCCCGTGAAGCCAGATATCATCTTATGCTCGCCGCTGAAGCGCACGATCCAGACGGCTCTGCTTACATTCGGCCACGATGGACTGGGTTCCAGGCCGCTTCTTCTATACCCCGACCTCAAAGAGATCGGCATCGCGCCTTGTAACACGGGCTCGAACCTTCAAGAGCTCGAGGCCGAGTTCGGGGGAGCTATCGACGGCATGTGGCTGACGGAGAACTGGTTCATGGCGCGCGACTCCGCGGTCGAGGACGGCATACGCGTCCGCGCCCGCCGGGTCCGGAGGGAGATCCGGGAGATAGCCTTCGGGCACTCGAACCCGGACGCGAACGTCGTCGTCGTCACCCACGGCGACTTCATCAACTTCCTCACCAACGACTTCTCCGCCTCCTCGACCCACCAGATCACCAGCTTCCATAACGCGGAGTGGCGAGCCTACCAGTTTCTCGACCGCGGCGACTTCCACGCCCACCTCAAGGAGACTGACGCGAGCCTCGCCCGGCGCAAGGCGGTGCGGCCGACGGAGGCGCAGCTGAACCAGGGAGAGGCCAGGGCCGGCATGTTCGTGGAGAAGCTGACAAATGCTGGGAGATGTTGATTCCTGCGTAATAGTAGTACGCAAGAGTTGAGGATTGAGCATGGCCTTTATATTGTACGCCGATGCATGAGAGGTAGCTACGGGGAATATTATGGTCGTCCTGAGCAAGTCATGTCATGTAAATAGGGGTAGTCTTGTGAAATATGAGACCGGTCACCGAACCGGGTTGAGATGATATGAAGCTCGTAGTTACTAGGGATGGACGAAGTTTGAAGATTGACTACCTCGTAGGATCGGATCTTTAGACGTAAGACTAGGTGCCTACCTAGTTACTTCGTTTAAATATTACCTCGGGTGTTTCTGTGTTCTGGTGACAATATCAAAGATACCTACCTAGATACCACTTCATGAAGTCTATAATATATCTAGGTATCTTTTACTTCTCTGTGACCCTAGTAAACTACCAGTGAAGAAACTCGTGTATGTCTAATAGCTACCTAGGCAATTAAAACAATCAAAAAGTCATAACAGTATCAAGAGTAAAGGGAATGATATCATGAAACTTATCTACAAGGTGTCGTCTTTAAGAAAGTACTGGTTCCGTGTTCAGTCCGAGGGAAGTAAGTAAGTAAAGGACCAAGACATTAGAAATGGAGGTACTTGAACATCAAGTCTGTCGGTTGGTTCGGATCGTACACAGGTATGTGGACTGACTCAACCCCGTATCACTTACACCAAGCAGCATTAACGTGAGCTAAGGAGGAATTAGGTACACAACGCAACGCAACGGTGTAGCTTCCCGTCCCACCGTGTTCCGCAGCGTCCGGTGATAGCGCTGCATACTAGTTTCAAGAAGAGCGGTACGGCCATGGCTAGTACTACAGTCACTTCACTACTGCGTATTCGGTAGTGTCTCTTTCAACGGGTTGTGTTAGATATCACAGTATATCACAGTAATACGAGAGAAATGGCTTCCTCTTCTGTACCGACTGATGTTATGATGAATGTAGGTACCCTGACGCCTTATGGAGCACTGCGTCTGCTTGTCTACACCGAGCTTCTGTATTATTTATTTTGAGTTAATTTGTATACAATGTGTGTAAGTGGGAATTATTAATATGATTATATAGAGAAGATGATCGGTATTTACAATGTTACATAACCATTTATAAGAAGTAGGTAATAATTTGATCATCAGACCTCGTCCCCGTACCTCGAAGCACTTCTTATTGGTCAGCTATAACCTAGGTACCTACCAGGTAGTGGGATGATTAGAAGGCTAATTATAGGTCATAGCTTTAAAGGGTACCTGAAATATGAGGTAATGGGGTATAGTACCTAGAACATATACTATGTAGGTACGTTATATAAGTATATTATAAGTACTACAAATACTTCACATACAAACATAACAAAAACAAGAACAACAGCAAAAAACCTGTTATTGACATATACTAATACTTGGGCTATATGATGGAATACGACCAAAATAAACCCCTGCATGATGGCCCAGGGGATGGCTGGCATGGAGTTGTGAGACCTAATTCACGTTTCGCCCCGGAATCTGGGAGATATCACCTTTATATCGGTTATTTCTGTCCTTTCGCGCATCGGGTTAACTTGGTGCGTGTGTTGAAGGGACTTGAGTCGGCAATCGATATCTCGGTCACGAAGGCGTATCCCAAGGGAATTGCCGGTTGGTCCTTTCCTGGAGCTAACGGTCCTAAAGATACATATGAAGGCTCTACGTCAGACAAGCTCTTTGGCTCTAAATACCTTCACGAAGTTTACTTTCGCGCTGATGAGGACTATAAGGGGAAATACAGCGTGCCTGTACTCTGGGATACGAAGGAGGGGACCATTGTGAACAATGAGAGCATAGAGATGCTGCGATGGATGCAGACCGGATTCGACGAAATATTACCGGAGGGAAGCCCGGAGAGGACACTCAGCTTATATCCAGAGAATCTTCGCACGAAGATTGACGAAGTTACCGAGTGGATGACTCGGGACTTCAACAGCGGAGTCTACAAGGCAGGATTCGCAAAGGACCAAGCCACGTACGAAAAAGGCTTGATACCTGTATTCGCAGCTCTGAATCAGCTCGAGCAGCTGATCCATAAGAATGGTGGTCCATATATTCTCGGAAGGGAGCTCACGGAGCTAGATATTCTGGCATATGCGACCGGAATTCGATTTGACGTCGTATATGTCCAGCACTTCAAGTGTAACCTAGGCACTATCCGCGGCAACTATCCCGTCATCCACGAGTGGCTGAAGAACCTATACTGGAATGTTAAGGGGTTCCGAGAAACGACGAATTTCAAACATATCAAAGAGAATGTGAGTTTCAGTTCTATTCAGTTCTAATGCTGAAAGGTTCAGTTCATTAATGAGTTTTGAACTGTGAATAGTATACCAAAAGTCACCCTGATATCAACCCACTTGCTATCACTCCTCTAGGTCCTTTCCCAGATATCCAGTCTGGTGTCAACCTTGATTTTAGCAAAATCGAACCAGGTGTCGTGGCCCATCCTGCCGTACTTGATCATCAGAAAACCCTGCCCGAAGTCTAAGTCTAAGGCTTTATTTCGTCGGTTGTGTCTCATCAGTTCAATATTAAGCTACGTCAACTAGCTCCTAGATTCAATTCGATTCAAGGTGTCACATCGCGGTTTGGCAATCTGAGGGGGGGTGTCATATTTATTACCTGGTGTCTCGTGTCCCTCCTACGTTCCTATCAATGCAATGCGACCAGCCATCTGCCGGGGGGAGGGGGCGTTACCTATCTGTACTGTCTCTATAGGCCAAACGGCCAGACATTCCCGAATTGGGGAAGTATTATAGCAACGATAAGACGCCGGTAATGCCAAGAAATTATAGTTAAACGCCCGAGAGATTTAGCTGAATATCTGTATTGTATCAGGGGCGCGCGTCGTATATAATCTCAGCCCACCGATCGTCGATGCGCATGAAGCTAATATGACTTACCTAGGTAAGTATGTCCATTCGGATGCTTATCTATACGTACACTCCGAACCTCCGTAAACGGTATGAAGCTCTACAGTCTGCAGATAAGGCAAGGGTAGCTATGTTGACTATTTTGATATGACCTGATATAATTTTACGGTAACAGCCCAAAACCTGAAATGCTGTCTGGTTCAAGTTAATCTTCCCACGGAGCTTCCTGACGAGAAGCATTGCCGTGCTACACCTCCATCTCACGTATCCTCGACAGTTTTTGACCGGGTCATCTTCGACAATGAGCATAGAGGAAAAGGTTTCGCAGGGCGCCTCGCCTGTCGTCGTAGATTTCGAAAACGAACGTACTCAGCTCGGAACCGTTCACGATGTCCAGAATCTGACGATACTCGGCTACAAGCCGGAGCTGCAGCGGAATCGATCGATGTTTACACTGTTATTCCAGTCTTTGGCGATTGCTGCCGTAGGTTCGATGTCCTTTGGCAACCAACGGCGGATAGCTAAGATATAACTAGATACCGTATGGGTTCGGCGGTCCGCTCATCAGTGCTGTCTACGGAGGTGGTGAGTTGGTGATCATTGCCATGCTTCGGACATTGACCACTCTATTAACGCTCATCAGGTCAACTACCGATGTTCCTAGGCTGGATTGTTGTCATGATTCTCTCTGAATGTATCGCTCTCTCGCTCAGCGAGCTAGCCTCTCGATATCCGACATCAGCAGGACCCTATTACTGGTCATTCCAACTCGCCAGCCCGCGATACCGTACCGTTCTTTCTTTCATCACCGGATGGACGTGGCTCATTGGCAACTGGACAATCACACTGTCCGTCAACTTCGGCTTCGCATCCATGCTTGCCGCCGCCGTGGCTCTCTACAAGCCGGACTTCGCCGTCGAGTCCTGGCAGCTGCTGCTAATATTCTACGCCGTCTGCATCCTGACCTTCTTCTTGGTCGCGTTCGGCAACAAGATGCTTCCCCTCGTCGACACGATATGTGCTATCTTTACAGCAATCAGCATTGTCGTCACCTGCGTCTGTCTGTCCGTGAAAGCGGACGTTGGCAGACATTCTCCCAGCGATACTTTGGTAAGCTCCTTCCAATTCAATTATTCCTGGTGGGTTGAATGTGAAAGATGGATCACGACCTTCTCACCGTATTCTAGGGATACTATGACACATCGCTCTCCGGCTGGGACAACTTTTCTTTTTGGATCGGCATCTTGCCTTCAGCGTACACGTATGTGCTGGAAGATAATGACGACTCTTATCTCTAGTCGTCTAGGCATCATATGGATCCTTGAGAGCTAAGAGTAACCTAGATTCGCCGCGATCGGAATGATCTCGTCAATGGCAGAAGAGTGCGGTGATCCTACGATCAAATTACCAAATGCGATATCCCTCTGCGTGCCGGTTGGCGGAATCGCCGGTCTGTTCTTCGTAAGTGGTTAACCCTTCGCTCTCGGCTGGCAGGAGATATCCTGGTGGAAAAAAAAACATGATCGATGTTGGATCTAATTGGTTTCTTCCCTCACGAATAGGTCATCCCTATATGTGCGACATTGCCAGACCTATCGGAAATCATCCAGCTAGCACCCGTGGGCCAGGCTCTCCCTTACATCTTCGGCAAAGTAATGGGAGCTCCCGGCGGTGCCCTGGCACTGACCGTGCTCGTGCTCATCATCACCTTGTTCTGCTCCATCTCCATAACGGTAGCAGCGTCGAGATGCACGTGGGCCTTCGCGCGGGACGACGCCATCCCCTTCGCTCGGATCTGGTCCAAGATCGACGAGCGCCACGGGACGCCCATCTGGGGCCTGGCGCTCACCACGCTCATCCAGATGCTCCTCGGGCTCATCAACCTGGGCTCTTCCTCGGCCTTCCTCGCCTTCGTCTCCGTCGGCGTCATCTCCCTCGCCGTGTCCTACGGGATCCCCATCATCATCTCCCTCGTGCACAACCGCAAGGAGGTCAACGCCGCGAGGTGGACGATGGGCAGGTACGTGGGTCTGGGGGTCAACCTGCTCGCCGTGGCCTGGATCGCGTTCGAGGTCGTGCTCTTCTCCATGCCGACGGCGCTGCCTGTCACCGATTCCAGCATGAACTACGCCATCGTCGTCTTTACCGGGTTCATGGCTCTCAGCGCCGTCTGGTACGGTATTTACGCTCGGAAAGGTAAGCTCTACTACCCCTTGCGTCCTAGCCCTAGGCTGTACCCCCCCTTTTTTTATGCTTGTGGCTGACGACTTGGTTTTGTCGTAGTGTACCAAGGTCCGCCGGAATCTGACGGGCTCACTGTCTGTTCTTAGCTGGACGTGGGGATTTGAGATGTACGAAGATGAGAGATGGGTCAGTGGTACGTAGTCAAAATGCGTAGGCGGGAGGTAAGAGTTCTCAGACTCAAACTCATATTTCTATTCAAACATGTAAATGCCGCATTCATTCGAGGGCTCGACGTCAAAAAGGAAAAAAGGGGCATACGCAGCAGGGTGATATATCTAGATAGATCTAGAGGTAACCTCGGGGCGGGAAATCAAAAGCCTTTTTTTGTTAATGGAGAAATATTTATATTCTTTATATTCAGTACCTAGTCTGAGGGTGTTCTTCCGTAACTGCTTCTGGAACAGGCTTGTCGAGGTCTAATAAACGATAAAGGGGTCCCGGTCTACATACATTCAAACACACGATTAGGATTTCTTTTTTTACCTTATTACCCCCAAAATACCTCGAGGTAAATTGTTTTTTTTTTGCCCTCTCTTTTTTCTTAATTTAGGTACGTCTTTCCAAAAAAAACCCAACATGTCTAGGTATTCAAACCTCGATATCCTTCTCATCCACGGCAACAACAGCAGTAGCAGCGACAGGAACAGGAGGGACGCCATCGGCCGTAGCCGCGGCCCTGCCCTTGCTGCTGCTCCTCCTTCTCCTGACCCCCCTCATCCTCCTCCTCTCCTCGTCGCGCGCGGCGCGGCGCTCCATCTCGAGCCTGCGCTCGCGCAGGGCGATGCAGAAGCGCGAGCGGGCGCGGATGTCGGCGCCCTTCCAGATGAAGAGGTAGGGGACGGCGCACATGAGGAGGCTGAGCCCGCCGAGCAGGCTGCAGGCGCCGCCGACGCCGAGCCGCCCGAACATGGACGTCGTCGCCAGCGGCAGCACCACCGCGAACACCGACCGGCACGAGCTCGCCGCCGCGTTCGCGCTCGCCGCGAAGATCTCGTACGCGTCCGTCAGGTAGTTCAGCAGCGCGATGAATATGAGCACTGCGTCGGGGGAGGTTAGCCCAGGGGTGTGTGTGCTTCGGTTTCTATGAGATAGGGGGGAGGGGGGAGTGCGGATGGGGATGTACATACTAAACCCCGAGCCGAAGAAGAGGCCGGAGATCATGGGGGCGACGAAGGAGACGCCGGGCCGGGCGGACCAGCCGAGCCAGAAGAGGGCGGCGACGAAGATGGGCCCGCCGAGGCAGGCGAGCGGGACGCGGCGGAACTCCTCCCGCCTAGACCAGGGGGCGCCGCGGGCCTGGGCGCGGAGCAGGACGTGGTCGTAGGCGAAGAAGACGGGGAGGGAGAGGACGGCGCCGGCGCCGATGGGGAGGTAGCACAGGCCGGTGGCGCCGGGGGAGAGGCCGTAGACCTGCTGGAAGATGATGGGGAAGGCCTGGAAGGACATGTAGAAGATGGCGTAGACGAGGGAGAGGTAGAGGCAGGTTGTGGTGACGATGAGCTCGGTGAGGATCATGCGGATCGGCCGCGTGAGCACGCGCGTGAAGAGCTGCCGGAAGTCGCGCGGCTCCAGCTCGGCCGCGGCGTAGACCTGCGCCCGCGGGTCCGCCTTGCGGATCTGCACCGCCCGCCGGCTCAGCAGCACCGGCGCGTACGTCTCCGGCAGGCACAGCACCAGCACTAGCGTCGCCCCCGCGAAAATCAGCCCGATCCAGAACGTCCACCGCCACCCGATGCTTGTCGAGCAGAAGCCGGATATGATCGGGGCTAGCAAGGGGCCGAACACGGTCGTCTAGAGACGGGGAGTTAGTGTTTTAGATATCTCTAAGACTCGGGTGATCTAACTTGTTATAGGTAGGTGGGTAGGTAGGTACTTACGGCCATGAAAGAAGCCATCGCCCGACCGCGCTTGATCGGGTCGTTGAATATGTCGGCGATTATCCCCGTGACAACGGCGATCGGCGCGCTGGCGCACACCCCGGCAAGGAATCGGAATATGAGCATCGCCGGCCAGTTCGGGGCGAGGGCGCAGCCGAGAGTCCAGACCATGAACATCATGAAGCTCCCGGTCGACAGGTTTCGTCGGCCGATGTGTTCGCTCAGCGGCCCCCCTACGGAGAAGAAAATGGGGGTTAGCAACGGAGACGGCTCCTCTGTATATTTCTCTATGGCGCGTTCAAGCTTGATATGTTGCTACGTAAGCTAGAAGTGTCGCAAAGAGGGCTACTTACAGACAATAGGGCCAAAGACGTAGCCCATGAGGAAGGTTGAGATCGGAAGGACGAGCTGCATCTCGGACGTGACCCCCCATTCCCTGGCCATGTAAGGTATAGCCATACTAGGCAGGGCGCTTCCCATGGTGCTATTTAAAACGGTCATCATCGACGTTATCAAGATGATCGTCTTTCGCCGCTGTAGTTGAAGTTAGCTTCTTTCTACCTAGGCACAGTATAAAATCTAGCGAGAGCAATACTTGAGACCAGTTGTGGGGGTTTTCTTTGTCGTCGAGGTCCCATGATATGATCGTCTTCCCCCCGTCGACCTGGAACTGGGAATCAGGTGTCGCGTCTCCTGGTATGTTGTTGTCTTCCTCCTCCACCTTATACCTAGCTTCTACATCTCGGTTGCTGATGCTCTGGACCAAGTCTGCGAAGTGGTTCAGGCCCTCGTATATGGAAGTGCTCCTCCTAGAGACGTTGGTAGAATGGCGGCGTAGCTGTGGCCTGGGGCCAGCCTGCGTAGCGTTCGAGTCTGTCATAGTCGGGACCAGACTAGCTCTCAAGACCTCCCGCTGACAAGACTTACAAAGGATGGGGGATGGGATGAAAACCGCGGACAAGTCTTTAAAGGCGTCTTGGGAACTACATTAGAGAGGCCGGGTTGTCTGGGGAAACAAAGAAAAGGAGGCTTCATTAAGAAGACTTGAGAAGGTTAAGAAGAAAAGGAAAGCGAGGAGAAGAAAAAAAAAGCTAAAACTAAAATAAAATAAGAATAAAATCAGATCGAGAAGGAAAACTCTGGCCGGGACAGAGTTGCAGCTACGGACGACCGAATTTTCTATGGATCGCCCTCGATTCGCTGCTTAATGCTGACGCATAGCGACGCCGGACGCGAAAGGCGCGGCGTGACGATCATCTCAATGCTGACGGTGGTAGCACACCTTGCCAATGGTAAGTATATGATCCTTTGCGGTGAGGATGAGTAAAGAAAAGAGGGAAAAAAAAAAGAGAGAAAGGCTTGTCCACCATCCTTCCCTCCCCCCCCCAAATGACGACGAATAATACGTAAGTACAGCACCCAAGGCCGTGGATCATGCAGGAAGACCCGTACTTTTTTTTTACCTCGCAGCTTGAAGTCGTATTCGCTCCCTTCACCGTACCTAACGTATATACTGTTATAGGCCAGCAAGGGTTACCCTCACTGCTCAGATATTATGTACTTACACACACCGAATCCGTATTCGTAGCACGGGTAAGGTAAAGTAAAGAATGCATTAACTACCAACGCTACGATAAAAACAATGGTTGAGATAATCCTATTTTAGCATAGGATATTAGTAAATATTGCTTTTCGCTTACGCTAACTTTTAGAGACCTCCCCTTTTAGGGGATCTCTCCTCTCCCCTCCTTTCGATCCCCCCCCCTCTCTCTCTCCCAGCTTCGTGGAGCCGCGAGGACCGGCAGGGCCGGGGGTCAATTTCGGTCCCTCGGTCGAGATGATTGGTCCATGCTACGGCTAGATATAGCACTGCGACCCGAGATACATGTGTGATGCCCTCTCACATATGCATCGGAAGAGATTTCCTAAAAGCTTCTCACGTCGCCGCTTCCTCCTCCTCCTTCCAACAACCGGAAGCCTTCCAAGGTTCCCACCCCATTTTCCACCCGTGCCCACCCTGTTTCCCGAAAAAGAGAAGCTTTAATGGGTGACAGTGCCCAATATAAGGTGATACTTGGGCCTCATCTTGTGGGGGGGGAGGTAGAAAGTCCTGGGATTCTTGAGATCTTTGAACGTCATTCAAATTTCAGGGATTTGTACTCGGGAGACAGGGGACGGGAAGGAAGTGGGACTTGCCCCCCCTCCTCCTCCTCTTCCTCCTCCTCCTCTCTCCCCTTGACTCTCCTCAATGGGCCTCATTAAAAAAATTTATTCTGGGTTTTTTTTCTTTGTTCGTTTTATTCTTGAATATGGCGCATGTCTAAATACGGATCAAGAGCATCGCCCAACGCAACCTAATGCCGATATCGGGTTTGAATAATAATCGCAGCACCTAACCTAGCAGTCTACCTAAGTAGGTATTAGTTAATAAGATTTATGAAGCCGGCTCGTGGGTTGCAATATTTCTCGAGGGATTTTTTTAAAATCGTCAACTTACACCAAACCGTGCCAGAAACGTAATATGAAAAGAGAGAGAGAGAGAGAAAAGAAGGTTGTAAGTCGTAAACGATAGAGTAACAAGTTTAGTTGTATCACCTCTGGATAAACGTAATTTCATGCGTACGACGACAAGAGGCGTACGAGGTACGTCATGTCGACGGACAGGGTATACTCTGGTACGGCATGTACGTTTATTATAGCAAAGACCGAAGTAACCTTGGTGTCAATTTAAGCTTCATTGCGCAGGGCTGGCTACCAAGAGCCTGGCTTCAGACCAGATTTGACTTTGCGTTTACCAGCCCGTTGGAACGTTGGGCTCGATGAACTTTCACGCATAGTCTCAGTTGAGGATCGATGTAGTTGAGCTAGTGACATAATTCTGTAAAACTAACAGGAGAGTAATGGGTAAGTGATTCGTTGCCGTTGGTCCTACTTAAATTTAGTGTATCATCGTAAGCTATAGCTTGTTCGATGATACTTACTGTATTAATAAGGATACTATTATTAATAGTATACCTATTATTTCGAAAACACTCTCATGGTAACAAAGCATCTCGGATAAGAGCACTCCATACAAAGTCTATCCTATTACCGGTGAACTTCAAGATCGGATCGGACACGCGTCAACTCATCTAGAGTATTGCAAACGCCGCCAACGTTAATGCCCTCGGGCCGATGGTAGGCTTACGACGTTAACTATTGACAAGTTGTAAGATGAAATATCAATCCGTACTTATTTGATTCTCACCTGATTCCATCCCATACAGTTTATCTGTATTGGAGAAGGTATATATTATAGAGAATATAAACCCCCTAGATCAAGTTACACTGTCTACCTCCTTTAATTACTCGGTATTTATGTTTAAAAAGGTACAATTTCATGATGTTTTTAACAATGTATATCTACAAATAATAAAAATAAAAGAGACCCATTTCACAAAAGAGAACAGGATCTCACTGCCGCTCATGAAAAGGTAGAATAGGTATACAAGAGCCGTATAAGTCTTCTACTGCCGCGGCTGCTGGGTGACAAGTCTATCCCATCGCTGCTTCCGCTTATATGAAATCTAAGCATTGCAGCAGAGCTCTCATTCACTACATATGCCGGTAGTAATTTAAACTGTAGAAATGTTCATTAGAGAGATATATGCAGATAGATACCTAAGCGGTACATAGGTTAGGTACGTATAATAGCGAGTAAACAACACATCTTGCAACTATCACGTACTAAAAGCATCTCCCATCGTTGTCACGGTGATCTTAGCCATTGCTACACAAAACCACTTTAACTACCTGCTCTTTTCATAATCAATCTCTCTATCTTCCTATCCTATTTTTTTTCTTTTTAGGTACCTATTTTCTCTTCGAAAAAAAATACTAGTAAGACTACGAAACGATGGCGTTCTCAACTTTACTTGCGCTCATCTTCTACTACATACTTGGCGCTGCATCTATAGCAGCTGCAGATAACGTCATTACACTTGAACCTTCGGCGAACCCGCCCCCGGGCACTTCCTCGGCCGTCGATCCCTCCTTCGCTGGCTTCGGTATAGAGCCTTCCAACCTGTTCTCCTTCATGGGCGCCGAGACCGCCAACAACCTTACCCTTAATCTCCTGAATAACCTCGCGCATTACACCGGCAAACCACCCCACATCCGCATCGGCGGAAACACGCAAGACTACATGATATACCGGGAAAGCCACGATGAATGGACATGGGTGAGAAATAACGATGTCTCGGGCCCTGGCGCGTCTATGTCGAACAGCATGATCATCGGCCCGCGTTTCTTCGAAGCAGCGAACCGTCTGCCGGAGGGCACGACCGTGACCTGGGGACTAAACCTAGCGTACGATCAAGACGACTATGTAGACCAAATCACCTCGATGGCGGAGCAAGCCGTATCCAAGTGCCCGAACCTAAACATCACGTCATTCGAGATCGGCAACGAACCAGACCTCTACTTGCAAAACGGCTTCCGGACCGGCGCGTGGGGAGGCGAAACGTACACGCGGCAGTGGATCGAGAGAGCGTCCGCCATCTACGACAACGTGCTCGAACCGCGCGGTATCCCGAGCAACTTCTTCGAAGCCGCGGCTACCGCATCGACCATCAACACGGACTTCCAGATCGACGACCTCGTGCGCTTCGACATCTGCCAGAACGCCAGCGACGCTTCGCCGCCCCCGTTCCTAGCCGCCTGGAACCAGCACGACTATTACTACTACATCGGCGTGTCGTCGTACCCCATTACGCTGGCGCACCTGGCGCAGCTGCGCACGACGGAGGACCAGTTCGCGGCCTGGCGAGACCAGGTCCTCCAGGCGCAGCGCACCCCCTTCCCCTACGTCCTGCGGGAGATGGGCGTCGTGGGACCGATCGGGCTCGCGGGCGTGACGGACGTCTTCGCCGCCGCCCTCTGGACCCTGAACTTCCTGCTCTACGCCGCCAGCCTGGGCGTCTCCTCCGTCGGCCTGCACATGACGGACAACTCCAACGCGAGCGCCTGGTCGCCCCTGGCGGGCATGTACGGCGCCCCGCCGCACGTGCGCCCCTTGTACTACGGCGTCGCGGCCTTCGACCAGGCCGTCGCCGGTTCCGGGGCAGCAGCGCGCGTGGCGCCCCAGCCCATCGTCCCGGACCCGCCGCCCGCGTACGACGGCTTCCTGCGCGCCTACGCCGTTTACCGGGACGAGCAGCTCGCCTCTGTGGTCGTGATCAACGCTAGGGTCGCCAACGTGTCGCAAGATACGAAGGATGGTCTTACCGTGCAAGTGCATATCCCGCCGCCATCGTCGGCAGACGCAGGCTGCCAGAATCAGACGATCTCCTTATCCTACCTCACGAGCGCGGGCGCGGACGCGTTGGCGGATACACTGTGGAATGGGACCAGTTATGAGAAGAGTGGGGATGGTACACCGGTCCAGATAGAGGAGGAGGAGGAGGAGGGCACACGCGTGGTGCGGGTGGGGGATGATGGTGTTGCTACTTTCTCCGTGCGGGATTCGGAGGCTGTCGTTGCGGGTCTTGGCTGCAGAGGAGGCGGCATTGGCGGCGGCGACGGTAGCAATGTGGGGACGTCACCTGCCGTGGGTGGACCGACGAGAGCAGCGGCTTCGTCTACCATTGGTCCTAGTCCTAGTGCCACCGACGACCCTAATAGGTCGAGTTCCGCGGGATCTTGCATAACGCCGACGTACCTTCTTTACTTTACAGTTGTTATTGCTGTTGTGACGCTGAGGTTATATTAAGTAACGGTATGTTTCATGGCCACGGACAAATAAGAGAGAATAGAGAATGAAAATTAAAAAATGAACAATGAACAATGAATAGGGGATGTTGTGTTGTGCTGGGATAAAATGCAGGTCCTGCTGGATAGGAGCTTCGAACTTCGGCTCTTTTACTTATATTATTACCTTCTGCTGTCTGTATTACGTACCTAATAGGTGCCCTTACACACCTAATTACAGCTTATGAAGCATCAAGGTTTTTGATCACTGCTTCGGAAAACTGCATTGATATGGTTTCGCTTGGTAGTTTAATGGTGTAATAGGTGGCTTCTGGAAGGCTAATGCTACCGCCAAGTATTGACATTCTAATGAGGTATTTGGTGTACCAGCGTTAGGAACGGCTGTACAGTGTATGTACATGGCATGTCTTCAATGTTCATTTCAGGACGTATCAGTCCCTACGATCCCGTGTCTTTGCTTATACCACGTCCGAAATAGAAAAGGCGAACACTTCGGTACATAAAGAATAATGCACAATATGAGAAATTACACAGGTTTATTGTGGTTCGTTTGTAGAGATTCTATAGCTAGCGAGACTAGCACTCTCCCAGCCCTCATGCTTAATCAACCAGGTCTAGGATAGTTAGATGCGATACTCTACTTACAAGCATACATACTGTGGCTAGGTACAATTACCTATAAAAACCCACTTCGCCATATCGACCATCTACGCATTCTTTACACTATAAATTGCAGACCCGACTGGTATACCCCCTCCTCGGCTGCTGCTTAACCCTGGAACTCCTGTACTTTGCTTTCTTCCCACCGGCCAGGGATGAGCGCGAGAGGTACGATACCGGAGACGTGCATCTCAGGGCCGAAAATCTTGGCGTTCAGGCCGAGCTCTTGTGTCGCCGCCTTCATGTTTTTCAGACCCTCCTGGTAGTTAGGACCGGCACGACGCACCCAGATCTGCACGTTGTGCTCGTTCAGCGTCGTCGCATATTCGCGGAGCGCCCGGATAACACCCTTGAACGTAGATGCGACGTTGGTGAAGTTGGCAATGCCGCCACCGATGAACAGAACCTTGCCTTTGGGGTCCATGGGAGCACGAAGCATTAGATCTAATACTGTGCGCGCATAGTAGTATGTCTGAGATTCGGTAGGTGCACCAGAGTATTCACCATAGTTGGCCAAGTCATCAGCGAAGCCTGAAGATGCGATGGCGTCGGCGTAGACGACGGATGCACCGCCACCTGCAACCAAGGTCCATACGCGGCCGTTGGGGTTTAGCACGGTAAGCTTTAGGGATGCACCCGTCTTAGCATCTAACTCGGCGATGTAAGCTTCTTCCTTGGAAAGCTCACGACCGAAAGGCGCGGGGAACTCCATGGGCGGACCAGCATCGACGCTGACCTTGTCGCCTGCGCTCGAGACAGCAGTAATGCCCAGGTTAGCGGGAGATCGAGCGATAGCCCACTTCACACCGCATTCGAAATCAGCAGTCTGATCTAGCTTGGCGGCGAGATCGAGGAAATGGACATCAGCAGACGTAGCAGTGGCGTTGGGAATAACGACCAGTGGGTTAATTTCGAGATAAGTGAACTGGCAGTCTACGTAGACCGCATACAAGCGGGTGATGAAGTCAACCAGGACATTATGAACACCTTGGGGCACCTTTTTCAAAAGCGTGTTCGCAATTTCCTCGTTAGAAGGGTATTGTGAGAGGTCGACAGGAATGAGAAGCTTCTCAGCCTTGGCATCGACATCGCCAACATCAACGCCTCCTTCGTGGGTAAAGAGAATCCAATCTCCCTATGGACGACACAGTCAGCATTTCTATAAAATTAATTCTGCTGGTGTAGGTTATTTGTTTTGAGGAGATAATGAATGATAGCACGTGCCAGGAAGAGCTGATGTCTCTTGTTGGTAACAAATGATTGTGACGAGTAGAAGTGGGCAAAAGGAGAGAAAGTGGATGCAACAGGAGCGCATGAGGTTTAGCCTTCCGTTCGTCCGTATGCGCACGCACCGGGGGACACTCCTGGATTCCTAATCAAATAAGAATCTGGCAGCAACCACTCGGTACGCCCATTCTTAATGTTTAGGACAACATAACTTGTTCCAGGACACGTTAGGTATCACTACCATTTTCATCCCACTCCAATTTTTTTTCTCTTTCTCTTTCATTTCTATCCAAACATCGCCTGTCCCAAATTGGTCACGGTCCTGCATCTCGGCCATCATGCATTGGCTAGTCGCTGCTCAATGTTTTCCCCGACGAGGGCATCGGACATAAATCAAGACTCGACAAAACAGCGCAATATGTCCTTTTTTGGTTCTTTTATTTTCAAAATAAGAAATAAAATAAGACACGCTGCACTTACATCTCGGACTGAGTTGATATTGATGTAATATTCCGTGCCATCTGGGTGAGGCACAAAAGGTTCTACAAGAAATTGGCGCAGAACACCTTCTGTATGCTCAACCTTCTGTGTCTTGCCGGCGCGCTGGGCAATCCATGCCTTCGCATCGGCCCAGGTCTTGTTGAGGGCTAGAAGACCGCTCTTGCCTCGCCTCTTGATCAGCTGGTCAGGCTTTGCGACGAATTTGGCGCCGTCGTGGAGCAGCCACGGGTACGTGATCTCGGCCTGGTTCAGCACCGAGTCGACATCGGCATCCTCAGGGAAATAAAGCGAGGCCAACCTCGGCGGAGGGTTATGCTTGGTCGGCTTAGGAAGAGGACTAGGCTTGATGACGGGAGCACGAGTGAGGTGATAATTGAGGATGGCCTTGCCGTCGGCCTCGAAGATGGACTTGGCGGACATTATGATAATAAGAGAAGAGCTCTATGCGGGAAGAGGTACGTGTCTAATTCCGTCTTATTCGAAGGCTTCGATTGTTCCTAGCTAGAAGGATTAGCTTTTCTGCTTCTTTTCCAAGACTCCGAGTGGAATCCCAAGTGCGGAAGAGAGTGGACTTGTAAAGTCCGGAGCTGGAGAGCATGAAGATACATGAAGGACTAGGTCCAAATACAGGTGCAAGTGCAAGTGCAAGTGCAAGTGTAATTGCAGTAAGCAAGCTGGCTTACAAGATGAGGGAATTGGTAAAGGTCATCCCCATCTCAATTTTCTTCTTACCTTGACGCAATTGAATCACTCTCAAGTTTTGAGACTTTTGAAGTCAGGTCAAGATATGGTCAGAAGTGACCAAAAATGACCAGAAGTGTTGATGAATATTGAAAAGATGTTTAGATTGGAAAACGACAAAGTCGGCTAATGCAACAAGAAATTCGGAGATTGGTTTACTCGAAATCCCATGTGGTGCGTTAAGTGCGTTATGTGTGTGTATTGTGTGTGTTGTGTGTTGTGAGTTGTGTATGATTCCTGGTGCGGTGATGCGGTGCGAAGCTCCCCGCCAAGTTACTAGTCAAGTTTACCTAATCCCTCTTTTTTTTCTCTCTTTTTCTTTTTCTTTTCCTTTTCTTCTTCTTCGTTCTTTCTTGCCTTGAAAAAAAAAAAAAAAAAAAAAAAACTTCAATTCCACTCGGTACAAATGCTTTGGCTGGCTGCTGTCTGGCTTGTTCTGCACGTACCCAACTTAACTCTGCGGGGCCTCTGCCACTTGGTGGGCTTATGTGGGTACCTGAATTGAGTTTTGGAGGGGACGCTAGACAACAATGTAGCGCAACATGCAAAGACATTATCACGCCAAAATCATTGGGGCGATCCTTGATGCCCTCGTCAGCACAACCAAAGGAGCTGCAGGTGTTCCATGTACCAGTACCCCAACACCAACATTCGTGACCTCATGCAGCCTTTACGATATGTTCAGGTACATGTACCTACCTACTTTCCTCCATGTACCTTTTTACTCAGCTGTCCCGATTCTACTCCAGCTGTTTCTACGGTTACTACGACATCTACATACGCGTCGTCTTATATTTAATATTTAGAAATCGGAACTCATGATACTAACACTAACATTTAATTTTTTAAAGACTTAGGGATCTAATCTACCTGCTAGAGATAAGTAGGCCATCGGGTGGCATTGTCATTGTTATCTACAGCTGAATCTCTCTCCTATCAATGCTTCCATCAAAATCCAACTTGATCCTAATGTAAAGCATACATGGGATTATTTTGGATTCTTTTGGATCATTGGCGGATAAGAGGCCTATGACTCGGATTTTGAGGTCAAGAACCGGTTAGCGTTGGACGTCTCAGGACCAAAATTCCTTCACGTTGCTAGATCCGTGGCTAGTGTAAGCCATGAGGTGAGGATCTCTTCAGCCGAGAGGATAACGGAGTAATTAACGATATGGATATCGCATTACTACCGCATTACTACCGCATTTGATAACCAAAAGGATGTCCCACAAGGCAACACATCTACCTCGGACTGCCCCAGCATTAGATATTATTGGGGATTATCCGACAACGAGTAAATTTTGATCGAGCTGCCGTCATTCTCCGGCCGTGGTGGGTCAAGGAGGTTCGATGAACGATGAAAGGGAATGATGGATTCCGGTCCGTTCAAGTGAAGGGAATGGCAATGATAATCAGCAAATCCAAGGGGACTTGTGGCCTTCCAGGTTTGATACTGTCTCATTATTTTTCCAAATAGTTATCAATAACTATTTTATCCGTTGGTGTGATATTGTCTCCTTTTCCCTTTTCAGTTCCATTTTATTTCAAATCTTTTCGATAAACACTTTGCCGATCTGGAAGGAGGAAAACAGGAAAACAGGTCCGACTCTACACTTCTTTCTTCGGGACGAGGTGAGATGAGTAAGATGAGTCGTAACCAACTAGCACCTATACCTACACTACAGTGTACTGGTTACTATTCAGGTTCTATTACCTTGAAGTAGAACATATGCACTTATAGTTTAATGTTAGGGTTCGAAGTACTGGTACCTGAGTATACTAATGAGAAACAGCGGGGACAAGAAGCATTAGCTACGTATGATTGGTGCTTCGATACTATAAGCTAAGGTGGTGGGGTCACCCTCAGCAGATACTCTTACGCCCAACCAGCAAATCCCCAGCCGCCAACATCAGCAGGATTGTGCAGGATCAACAGGGCCGTTCATAGCAAGCGGGAAGCTCAGATGCACCACCGACGGAATACAAAGTAGTTTGCAGCCTACTTTAATCGTTGCTGGTACAAAAAGGGGGGGACCAATTCAACAATACCTCACAACTTAAAGATTTACCCCAACTAATCCGAACGAGGGACTTATTATTATTATTATTATTTTTTTCCCTTGTCGGACAATCTGTGGGTTTTATGTTACAATAGTAACAATCCCGAATTATCTTACACACGAACGGAGAAGAAATTCGAATTACTTCAATTTTAACGCTAAACAAAAGAAAAAAGAAGAAAAAAAATACCTTTTATGGTTACGTACGAGGTATGTACATCTTAATACCTACTTGACATATTTCGTACATTAAGTACACTTTATGTACTTTCAGGCCGTGGTGGTGATATGGTACATCCTTAACCCTGTTTCCCCGCCGTTGAGCTTTGGGCGGTGGCAGCATCAATCACTCCTTCTTCACCAGAGAAAAATAGAATTCCTCTTTGTCGTCGAAAATCATTATTCCATCAGTTCCTTCTTTCCTTACCGCACACACTCAATCCTACCCAAAATACTTCCCAGGAATCATTTCTTTCTTTTCTATCAGTTTGGTGATTACGCCTACTTACACATCCGCAAGTTTCTAGCACAAAATACCTAAATAATTAAATACGATTCTGAGGTATGTCAGGTTGATAGCATGCTACTATTTCTACGTCGTCATCATGACCTTGTCGTTTACTATACGGCATTTATTCCTTTGGTCTGGTCTTGCGCTGGTCTAATCTATGTGATGATTATATTCAGCTTCGGCGGCTGACACCCTTCCTGCATCGTCCAAATGCAAAGGCGGGTTGGGACGGGCGTTCCTAAAAAAAATCACCTTGAAGCCAAAGTGTATAGACCTCCCGTCGTTGAATGCCCAAAGCTACTCTCCCTCTCTTTTTCATAAGCTAGATTGTTCATGGGTTGTGTTCAGAGTAAACGAATCGTTCTTAGGCTAACTCCGACTAACAAGTTCGTAGAGGAATTTTGCGAAATTGATACGACGACGATGTCTTCAGTCACAGCCAAAGGTGTCAATGGCACCGCAACTGGCGGGTTGTCTGCTAACGACAACATCACCCGCTTCGCTGCTCCTAGCCGACCTCTCAGTCCTCTTCCCGCACATGCGCTGTTCAACAACAAGACGAGATGCTTCGTTTATGGTCTGCAGAACCGAGCTGTCCAGGGCATGCTCGACTTCGACTTCATCTGCAAGCGACCTACCCCCTCGGTTGCGGGCATCATCTACACATTCGGTGGCCAGTTCGTCAGCAAGATGTACTGGGGTACCAGCGAGACTCTCCTTCCAGTCTATCAGGAGACGGCCAAGGCGGTGGCCAAGCACCCGGAAGTCGATGTAGTAGTCAACTTCGCTTCTTCTCGAAGTGTTTTCAGTTCAACGATGGAACTGATGCAGTTCCCTCAAATCAAGACCATCGCTATCATTGCCGAGGGTGTACCTGAGCGAGTAAGCGGATATCATAGACACTCTTGAGTAAATGGGTCGTGCTAACATGAGCTT
Source organism: Hypoxylon lienhwacheense (assembly GCA_902806505.1). Taxonomy (NCBI): domain Eukaryota; kingdom Fungi; phylum Ascomycota; class Sordariomycetes; order Xylariales; family Hypoxylaceae; genus Hypoxylon; species Hypoxylon lienhwacheense. The sequence continues at coordinate 52,139 of CADCWW010000002.1, read as the reverse complement.
CGTAGCGAGCGCGAGAAATCGCCCATGTTGCACGACAAAAGGGCGTTACTATCATTGGCCCGGCCACCGTTGGTGGTATCAAGCCCGGTAGCTTCAAGATTGGCAACACGGGTGGCATGATGGACAACATCGTCGCTTCCAAGCTCTACCGCAAGGGCTCTGTTGGCTACGTCTCCAAGTCCGGTGGTATGTCGAACGAGCTGAACAACATCATCTCTCAGAACACGGACGGTGTCTACGAGGGTATCGCCATCGGTGGTGACAGGTATCCGGGTACCACCTTCATTGACCATATGTTGAGATACCAGCAGGATCCCGAGTGCAAGATTCTTCTGTTGCTTGGCGAAGTCGGTGGCGTTGAGGAATACAAGGTCATCGATGCGGTGAAGCAGGGTATCATCACTAAGCCGATTATCGCATGGGCTATCGGTACCTGCGCGAGTATGTTCAAGACCGAGGTTCAATTTGGCCACGCCGGTTCCTTCGCCAATTCGCAGCTCGAAACCGCGGCCATGAAGAACAAGATGATGAAGGAAGCCGGCTTCCACGTCCCTGACACTTTTGAGGACCTTCCTCAGGTTGTTGCTGCTGTCTACCAGAAGCTGGTTAGCGACAAGACCATCATCCCTCAGCCGGAACCGGTTGTGCCTAAGATTCCCATCGATTATTCCTGGGCTCAGGAGCTTGGTCTCATCCGAAAGCCGGCAGCCTTCATCTCCACCATCTCGGATGATCGTGGACAGGAACTCCTCTACGCCGGTATGCCTATATCTGATGTCTTCAAGGAGGACATCGGTATTGGCGGTGTCATGTCTCTCTTGTGGTTCCGCCGCCGTCTGCCGGAATACGCCTCCAAGTTCTTGGAGATGGTGCTTATGTTGACTGCCGACCACGGTCCGGCTGTTTCTGGTGCCATGAACACCATTATCACTACCCGTGCCGGCAAGGACCTGATCAGCTCCCTAGTTTCCGGTCTTCTCACTATCGGTTCTCGCTTTGGTGGTGCGCTAGACGGCGCGGCCGAGGAATTTGCCAAAGCCGCCGACAACGGTCTCAGCCCCCGTGAGTTCGTTGACACCATGCGCAAGCAGAACAAGCTTATCCCGGGTATTGGCCACCGTATTAAGTCGCGGAACAACCCTGATCTCCGTGTGGAGTTGGTCAAGGAATACGTCTTGGCTAAGTTCCCGAGCCACAAGTTGTTGGATTACGCACTAGCTGTTGAGACGGTCACGACATCAAAGAAGGACAACCTGATCCTCAACGTTGACGGCTGTGTCGCGGTCTGCTTTGTCGACTTGATGAGGAGCTGCGGTGCTTTCAGCGCCGAGGAGGCCGAGGACTACATGAAGATGGGCGTCCTGAACGGTCTATTCGTGCTGGGTCGCAGCATCGGTCTGATCGCCCACTACCTGGACCAGAAGAGGCTGCGCACCAGCTTGTACAGACATCCGTGGGATGACATTACTTACTTGCTTCCGACCCTGGCGAACACGGGGCCGGTTGGTGAAAGCAGAGTAGAAGTTTCCGTGAAATAGAGTAGCTATCTCGTTCCGAGGCGTATTTAGAGGCATCACATTTCATGGCGGTTTTTCTCCAGGTAATGGGTGACGTGGATCTGGTTTGGCACTCGAGCTGGAGCAGAGACGACGACGTTAGTCTTCAGTTATGTAGGCTGATATTAGATGAGATGTAGTATAATACCAAGTCGTAAAATAAAATATCTTGTTAGTATTTCTGTCTACTCTAGATGAAGAAGCACGCGAAGATAGATTCCTACATAGTAAGTACGTAGTTGTTTTACTGTGCATCGCTCTATTGGATTTCACTACATCTTTACATGATTTCATAATAATGACACTGAATAATAAGAATGTCACTGCAGTCTTGGTGGTAGATGAATTATATAATTCAAAGTAAAATACGGAGTACACTGAGATAGATTATTGTATCGTCGCCGTGTGTTTACTGTATATACGGTAAGTGTACACTGTAGAAGATTATTATGTAATATCACATTGGCGTCGGAATTATCCGACAGGACCCATTTAAAATCTAGTCGCTGAATTTTGGCGGAGAGACGAACAAAGAAATTGACTCTCCGAATCGAGATTCGACTCGAATCGCATTCGCGAACTCGCAAAAGTCCTCCATCGTTGTTCTTATGTCATTTTAGGTATATATCCTAATTGTCATATCCCCCTACCATCTAGCTGTATACACTTGCTTAAGAATTTGATATATTTACTCACGACTAACAGCTTATTGCCAGCCAAGTCAACTCAACTCAACTTAACTCAGTCACTTTACGCGGGACGAGACGGGACGAGTCGATATTTCCTGTCCTGGTTTTTGCTCAGCGGACATTATACAGTATCTAGAGAAGGCAGCCCATCTTATCTATCTATAATCACAGCCACCTCTCATCAAGCGCACACGCCCACATACGCACACAAACACACACGAGAAGAGCCACGAACCCGGCTGAGATACAGGATTCAAGACAGTGAGAAAGACAGAGAGAAAGAAAAGAAGGAAGGAAGGAAGGAAGGCAGGCAGGAAGAAGAGATAGAGCGATGTCCTTCTTCCGCATCACGCTGCACCGGTCGGCCATCGGGCTGCCGCGGCGCACGCGCGGGGTGCTCTCGGCGCTGGGCCTGCGCAAGCGCTCGCAGACCGTCTTCCAGCCCGTCTCCGCACAGTCGGCCGGCATGATCTTCAAGGTCAAGGAGCTCGTCAAGGTCGCCGAGGTCGACCGCGCGCTGTCGCCCAAGGAGATGCGCGAGGAGAGGCGGCCCCCGCCCGGCTTCTGGGTCGAGAAGGCCGTGCCGCGGTGATCGTGCCCGTGCCCATGCGGTAGTTAGCTTGCTTGGGAGATGCGGTGGAAAGAGGGGGGGGCACGGGGAAGAGGGATGAGGGATGAGGGATGAGGGTGCAGGACATGCCTGGCTTCGAGAGACGCCTTTTACGTATGATTAGCGATGAGAGTACGGAGACTAAGCTGGCGTTCATGCACGCTTCGAGCTAGAGTTGTTCACAGCTTTACTCGTCCTTGAGTTACCCAGATGACTCGTCTGCGGTTGGCGAGGCGCACGGGGTCTTGCGGGAGTGTGCTGTGTAAATATAATCAATACTATAAATTATGGACATATCCCTTATTTACCATTGAAGCGAATTGCGGTTGTTATTCTTGATTTGATACGTTTATGAGTTATGAATTACACAGCTCGACTTTTTTATTGTTATGCAAGTATCGGATGTATAGAACGAGAGGACGATGGCGAAGGAAAATTGGAGTTTATTGGGTTTATGCAGGAATAGGGGTCAGAGCCCCCTTTTTTTTTTGCAATCGGATTTATGAGTGCTTTTAATACCATCTATACCAGGTACCTACAGTTTATGATAGAATTCTACATGGCGAGGCTATGATTTATGGCTTATTAGGTACTTAGATTGTATGAGGTGGTTCTTGTGTACCCGGTTAATAGAAGTATATTGATTATACGTAGACAGTATGTTGCTATATGACTGGTATCATTTGGAATCTTGCCTTTGTCTCCGTGTCAAATATGCCAACGACAATATACACGTAGGTATCATATTCTATAGTATTAGGTAATTTATATCGCCATTGCTGGAGATACAAGAGCTCGGCAGAGGATGGGTGAGAGGATAAGCAGGATGGCAAGCATCGATTTGTCGAAGTAATGCTACGTACTCTTCGAGCACCGGCGGGGAGTATTGGATATTAGAAGAAACGACGGTATGGGCCTATGATGCAGCACGAACCATAGAGATGAACTTTGGTTATAATCGACGTCGGAAATGTATTAAAGCGGTGTGATATGGTAGATGGTCTGTCGATGTTGTGGCGAGAGGGCGCGGCGCGGTAAATAGGAGGTACCTAAGCATATAGTTATAGTAAATCGGGTACCAAATAGTCGACAGGAGGTGAGAAATAACGACAGAATATGAAATAAACATCCTCTTTAAAATCAAGTGAGGTTTTTGCCAATGGTTATATGGTGATATTGACTGACTTGGCCTCCCTTTTTGGGTGACATAGAAAGATAAACCCAGTACTGGTGCATGATAATGACAACTCAAAGGTAGGATCAATATGAAGATGAAGGCTTAATGAGCCTTAGACATTTATATAGGTAGGTATGTTATCCACAAGAGCATAGAAGCATCCACGTCGTTAGTTACCAAATATAGGCGCACAGGTGCTGTGTCATGGTCTAATGGTACTGAATAGTATCGTCCTTAGTGCCACAACTCATACGAGATGAACAGAATAAATGCTGGAATATTAGGAGTAGATAGGGGACTACGCCCTATATCTTTAGGAGACTTATAGGAGACATATAGAAGGTACTATCTACGAACCTACCTATACTTACCTCTGTTACTAACGTAAACCTTCCAATACATGCCGTAAGTATACTCTGGCACATTACATAAGTACCTACCTACATGTACATAAGTCTTCGAAATTCTCGTCCTCATAGGGACCTACTTAGGTACATGAGAAACAGTCGATACAGGATGGCCTTCTAGGTAAATGAACTCAGATGTCATAGCTCCTACCTCTATTTGTCACATCCAAGATAGCAATGAACATCGAATGTCTCGAACCAAAAGTTTATTATGTCCAAATTCGTACAATGGCATGAACTCCCAGGTAGCTTTGACGTGTGACTTCTGTATATACCGTCGCACCTACCAGTAACATGAAAGCATTATACAATAGTTACTACATTTTCGCCTGGTTTAGGTATTCAAATTTCTTACACCACGTTATACCTAGCAGTACCTTCTATTTTCTCCTTCATACCCCCCGTACATATGTACGTACTATGGAATAATGGCCCCAACAAAAGCTATATCAAGTCATGAGACAGCCCTTGAGGACAGGAAGCAGGTACGACACCGTCACCCAAGGAGGTCATAACCTAACGGCATAACACCACAGTAGGCATACCTACCAGGTATAGAAACGCCCTTGGCTTATACATACATGGTAGGTACTAACCCGCGTTGGATAATCACTCATGGACACGCACTCTATTTTGTATCAGGCCACTAATGGAGACATCAGCTGAACCTATTCTAGCAAAGTTGTAACAGAATGTGGCATAATCAACCTGGTCGCTTCCTATAATGTATATGTATCGGTAGTATGCATCTGCTTCGCCATACTGTCCTTTCTATGCTTGTTCTAGCCTTGTATCATGTGCTGGTCACTTCTTGCCATGTGATCAGGCTTCTATAAACTTAAATTACGTGACTGTATGTCCCCTTATAGTCATGAGACACTGGTAGATGCCGTTTGTAAGGTCGCTGTATGTTGGTAGTCATCGGCTAACCGCGAGATCCTGCTATATCCGCGGTCTTCCTTCCAGAATACTATCCCCTGCCCCCATCAGATTGCCCCCTAGATTCCTTGCCAAAGTTAATAACTCCCCATGGCCCCTATTTTCCTCTCATGCTCGCATGACTAGGTACTTGCTTATCCCAGTTCATGAGGAAAGCAATCTGGAGTGATTCTAAGTTTAAGTTTGGAAGTAGATGAGGGACAGGTGAGAGAAGGGGAAGGGGAAAGGGAGGAAGCGGGTAAACTATTACAAATCTAGTGCCTAAAAGGGGTAAGGATGAATCACAGCTCTTTTGGACAACAAGGTCAAGGTACATGGGAACCATCGACGACGTGGATACCCAAGGTACCTTGCTCAGCATTTTGTGCCGGAGAGCACATTATGTACATACATGTGTGTAGAGAGTATACTGGGGATGTAGGTTTACAAAAGAAGTACATTAGGTATGTAGTCAATGGAAGAACTACATGCACATGTGGACTAAGTATGAGTCCACTTAGGCTGGATAATCATCTCATGATGTTTGCTTCACTTTCCCCTAGACAGCTGTTAACTTTTACACAAGCATTTTATGAAACACCCTCCTTCTACTCTGTCCCTAAGCCTTGTTAAAGAAGATCTAGTCCACGTCTACTATAGATACAAATGAGTCACAGTACCTGTTATGATCTATGTAGATAGTAAGATCCTAATATCACATGAATTAATAAGTAATCTAGCATACATTTGATTGTGATAGACATAATATAACCTTCATTTCATTCTGTTCTGGCATAGAACTTTGCTAGGTGATACTTGTGAAGCTGCCAAAGTATGTCTCTACACATCCCGGTAACTGCCCCATAAGCCCGGCCCCACTTCGGCGCCGGTCCGGGTGCTCCTTCCCTTCCGTCCCCGATCACATACTATTACTCCTCTTCCGATACTTTTTCAGGGATTGAAAGAAAGTTTGACCCCTGAGTAGTCATGAGTGCATAGTAAGTGGATAATGGAATAACACCCTTTAGCTTTTTCCTCGTAATTACTCAATCCCTCCTTCCTGACGTATTATTTACACATATTTGCCTGGTAGCCTCTCAAGTATATAAACCAGGTCTTTTCCCCCCCTCCAGAAGCAAAAAGATTTCTTCCTCTCTCAAGCATTTTTATCTATCACTTTGCTGCTGGCAAGATCTGTGGCTTTTCCAGCTAGCTTCTATTGTGCTCTTTATATTTACGCTCTTCATCTTTACACTCTTCATCCTTATACTTCTTCTTTGCTCTTCATCCTTACTCTTCTTCTTTGCTCTTCATCCTTATACTTCTTCTTTGCTCTTCATCTTTGCTCTTCATCTTTATACTCTTTATCTTTTACGAGCTGTGGTACATATATCTGCTCTTTCTTGCAACACCATCCAGTGCTACACGATGCTCTCATTCTTGCCTTCCTCTATCCCTGATATTGGCTTCTTTTTTTTTTCCTCGCCCTCCTATATAAAGCTGTCCTCTTTGGAAATCGCCATTTCTCTAATCACGATTTGTATCCAAGTCCCTCTCCTCATTCCACAGCTGATTCATTACTGTTCCCTAATTTATCTTCTCAATCTCCATCGATCCTCAATTTCACATTTGATCATCATTGCCATTTAAACCTCCATCTCTTTACCAATACATTGCCATATTATCCTTCTGGTTTCGTCCATTTGTTTGGTCCATCATCAACCCTATCACCGAGCTCTTATCTGTTTCAGAGGACATATTGCCGATCTGTTCGAGCATGACTATGGATCAAACGGACACAGATGTGTCAGATCAACAAACATTTGTAAGTTACCCTAGCTTTGTCTACAAGTCAAACAAGACAATCAAAAGCTTTGGACAGTATCAAGGTGCTAACTATAGGTTTATCAACATCTAGGTCTTTGCAAAATCTACTGCAACCGCATGCCCTTACCGGCTCTGCGGGAATTCAAATAATAGTAATCGTGAGTCTCATCAAGCTGCTTTGAATTTGGCCATTACAATACACTAATACTAACATGTAAATGCTTTGTGTCAGTATTCCTCATTTCTTGAGATGTTCTCGATACGATAGAAAAGGTATTTTCTAATTTCTTTCTAAGTTTTCTCGCATACATCTCACAGCATCTCTTCGCTTCGTCTGTTTACTCATCACGCACATCTAATAGTGCCGTGAATCCCCTGTCATTTCTTCTATTGTCATCTCCTTAGACCCCAACACCTAGGCAAACGACTTTTTTAACCTCCGACGATGTACAGTACGAAAATCCTTTGCATCGACATATAGTATAGCTGGGCTGCGACACCAGGCGGAGGTCTGCTCTCTACCGAGAAAGCTCTAAGAATAAGGTATGTTGCTTGTTTTCTTTTCATGAAAATGCTTCACTATATAAGAGAACCTGGGTTTGAAAACATATAATACTTATAATCGGGATATATTTCTTACTACTACTTGAGACTAACTGGTCCTCGGGCTCAACTAGGGGTATCCCAATATTCTCAATATGATAATCGTGTGCGATCTACTTGAAGTTACCAAAATTCATATACCACTACAACTGGATATCGCCACTTCCCACCAGCTCTTATTCCTCAAGTTGCTTAGTCTTGAGGAAACGATTGGCAGCTCGAGAAGATTGGAATTTGGACACTCTCCTTTCACGATTGGCCTAACTCTTCAACGTCGCTAACAATTTCGCCATTGTCTTTTGCCATCATTTCTGGTTAGTACAAAATGAGGTACTATTGTATGTCAGGGGCTCTTGGAGTTTGCTACGGTCCTACCTGACCCCTGCAGTGATATCACCTGCTTCCTCATTGTCTTCCAGCTCGAAATGGAAATAGTCAGCAATTATTATTATCTCAAGTATCGAGAGCCCCTGCGACTCTAGGCGGCATTTACCGGAGCGCCTCGATGTTGAGCTGTCCTGCATACCTGTTAATTTTCCTGCTTGCACTTGCCTATCTACATTAATATCTTCGGCCAAGCCTATTCGGATACCCCCTACTATCATGGCCCGACACGGCGATCTGCCCAAGGCAGGAATGACTGCCAGTTTGGAATTTATTCTTAATCATATTTTTTTTTCTATCTTCAAAGCCGACCCCGCTGATCCTGCTAATGCCATACTCGAGAATAAGTACGACAAGAACAAGTTGCTGGTTAGGGTTAAACGTTTAGGCTGATTATCGATTGGGGGGAGGGGGGGAACTATTCCTACATTAGCTCAATATCGACAAGGGGACCGATCACCATCACTGCACGATCTACAATAGCGAAGAATTCAGGTAGAAACAACAAGCCCGAAAATTTTACTACTGTCTGCCTATTAATGTACATGCATCATGCTCATGGCGAGCACGGTGTGTAAAGAACTCTCCCGTCACAGAGTAGCTACAGAAGCAATATTTACTAAATCAATTCATCTAGTCCTTTGCCTTCTGAATATAGTCTTGAGGGGGTGACTCGTAGTGGCTGACGAAGTACTCGGCCGTGTTCCTGGACAGCCAACTGCAGAACTTGACCAGCTCCTCCCGTAGGCGGTTGAGAGACTGCTGGTCCATGTTGGTCTGGGCGATGAGCTCCGGCAAGGATACTGCGACAAGTTAGCTTCCGACACTCCTTTTGTCCCTTCTTTCACTCCAGTGGGTTGCTTCGACGCCGCGATGAACTTACCGAGGAGACGCATCAGGTGCTCGGGTCCGTACGTGTCGCTCGCGGTCTTGTTTTGGAAATCGGGGTCGTCGGACATCCACTTCTTGTACATCTCGGCATATTGAGCACGTTCAAATCTAGACAGTCATGGTCAGCAGACTACTTTCCCAACCCATCCATTTAGAGGGAGAACGGATGCATACCGGTAGAGCAGAATACGACCAAGGGACTTGTCGAAGTACTCCTTCAACCCGGCCAGGGTCTCCTCGAGGATATTGACGTGGGAGGAGCCGGCAGAGCGCTTGGGCATCTCGTACGCGGCGTAGTCCTCGAGGATCTTGCTGACCGGGTGAGGGTGAGGGAGGGGCACAAGCTGATTATTCTTGGTGATGTTCTCCCAATCGTCGACGAGGAGCGCCTTGAGGATGTCGGGAATGATGAGCTTGATCGAAGGCCTGGCATGGAACGCCTCTTCCTAAGGGATATTGTTAGCACCAGAGCCGTTGTCAACGACCGTCAGCGATGTCCCGTTTTCCTGGCCCACAACCCCATCGCGAGGCGTGTAAGCTTTGTCTGATGGTACGCCAGCAACAGGGATGTGAACGTTGTGGGCCATCTCCCGATACCAGCTCTCCATCGCAGCTGTCAGCTTGCCCTGTTTCTTCGCCTCCTTGATTCGTGGATGGTCATCGTTTTTCGCGGCGATCTCGTAACGAGGACCAGAGACGAGCGCGCCTTTGTGAACGTATTTAAGCCCGGAAGGGGGAGGCCTGAGGAGCTCATCTGCTGCTCCTCCGTTTAGCGCATATCGTCTATCTTTGCGTAGATATGCGACTCGTCGCGCCTTGATAGCTTCGTCGGAGTAGAAAGCTGAAAACGTCCGAGCTGGGACGGATTCGCTAGGCGCAATGTTCAAGGGTGCGTGGGACTTGGCTGCAGGGAGAGAGGAAGCAGCGCCCGCGGGCGCTTTCGCGGAAGCCTTCGTGGAAGTTATCGAAGGAAGGGTTGCGGGAGCCTTTGAGGGGGCTTCCGCAGGTGTCTTCACGGGTGTTCGGGTGGACGCCCGTGTAGACTTGCTCGGTTGCTTGCTCGCTTTCTGCACTCTAGTAGATTGAGGCTTTAGCGTAGCAGCAACCGAAGATGAAGGGGGCTTGGCAGGTGCGGATTGTCCTGTGGTGGAGGATGTATTGTGGTTGGAGGCCTGATTTGATCGTGTTTGACTACGAGTCTGCTTACGGGGAAGCTCGTAGTCATTGATTGTCGTGACTCGTTTATTCTTTTTCGAGTCCATGTTGGATCAGGGCGCACTGGTGGTAAATACTAATGTGTGGAAGAACAGGAGGATGGAAGGATAACTGAAGGGTAAAGTAAGAGGTTGAGAAAATGTAAGGAATGAAAATATGTGTTTGTGTGGGAGAAAATTCTACCACCTAGAACTGAGGTTCATAATGTATGTACCTAGGAGGAATAGTTCTGATCGAGTTATGCAGTGAATTAAGGACCGATGTACTTTCGATTGAATATTGAAACGACGTATTCACTCGAGGGAAACAGTCTCCTTATCCTCTCATAAATTCGCGGATGGCTGTACCAACTAGCTCCCGCTGCTCTAGTTGCCGCTCGATGCGAGCAAAGGCGAAGAGAACTGCCATTTGCATCGCTGCACACTTCTGTTCTGCCAACCCCGTTTATTCGTAGCCTGTAGATTTGACAGAGCTCAAGCTCGTCGATGCCTCCCCCCTCGAGAACTGCCAGACGAGTCTTACCCACAGCAGCGCTCCCATGAATATGAATTATAGCTCGGCGAGATCTAGACGAAACAGATGGGTGGCCGATCTGTAAAAAAAATATGTATCTCCCCATATCGTCGTATATCGTCAGGCTTTTTATATGCCTGGTAAGTGGCGATATCGATCCATCGGCTGAAAATATTGATGGCGAATTGGAAGTTTTCAAAGCTTACACGCCTCCCAGAAGTCGGTGCCAGAGGACAACGAGAACCAAATATTGACGCGAAATGAAATAGCCAGACTTACATTCTCAAGTTCATAATCCCTTCCACGTCGAGGGCCTCTACCACCAAAGCTCGAAGACCCGGCTACCCTCTCCTCACTACCGCGAGCCGAGCTCATCTCGGAACCGTTGGCCTTAACGCCCTTCTTGCCTGCCTTCGGGCCCGAACTTCGTATCCGAGCCTGGGCCTCCAACTGACTGGCCAGCTGCTTATTATCCTCCGTGTACTTGCGGATGCGGTCCTGGGAGACCCAGTCGTCCCAGCTAGCCTTCCAGCCCTTGTAATGGATGCGGTACTGCGCATCCTCGGGTTTCTGGCCCGGCTTGACGATAACGTCCGTAATCTTGGCTTCGTACATGAGATCGCCGTGAAAACAAAGGACCTTCTCATCCTTAGCATAAGGCGGAGCCTGGTTCTGCCTTGAGGGTGCCATGACTGGTAGTAGACCTCGTCTTCAACTGTTCTCTTTTTATTTTATTTTTATATTTTATTTTTATTTTTTTTATGAGATGGCGGGAGAGGGATGTTGAATTCAGGGGTTAGTGAACGTGTTATGTATTATTAAAAGGTAGAAAGGGTAGGTGTTCTATAAATCAAGTACCATGTACCATTCACGGAGCTGGTGTTTGCATATGTATGTAAGAAGAAGGACGGATGATGATTCGGTATCGGAGAAGATTAAAAAAGATCTAAGTGGGAAAAAAATAAAAAAAATAAAAATAAAAAAACCACTTTAATAGAGGTTAGGTGTAGGTCAGGAGCGGCTTTATTTAAGTATGAGATTGAATGGATGACTGGATCAAATGAAGTTCAAGGTGTGTGTAAGCATGTACTTATGTACATGTATGTAGAAGGTGCCCAGAAAAGCTCGGACGCGTTTTCTGACGCGCTTTTTTTTGAAGTGAGCGTAATTCCTTAGATACACACATACGGTATCATAGTATACATGTATATTCATATATAGAGATACCTAGATTAAGTACTTAGTTACTTCATATCGAATTATCGATGCTTTTCAAAGTCCCCGTCACATTTTCGCAACCATCAACTTTTTACAACTTAGCCTATTTATTTTTTTTATCTATTTATTCCTTTTTTTCTCTTCTTTTCTTGTCTCTTCTTCTCTCTTCAACCATGGCAACGAACGAGGCCACTATTCTACGTAATTACCTACTCCTCCCCGCTCGCCTCCCTACCGTCATTTCGCTTCAAGAATTCACCGCTCTGTTCCCCAAGTCTCAGCAATCCTCTCCCCAAATCCGGTCGCTGTATCGAGATCTCCAGCAGCAGCGGAACGCGGTGGTCGACGGCGTATCCCAGAACATCGATGCCCAGGTCAAGCAGGGTAAGGCCCTGCGCCGCGAAGTGATCAAGGCACGGAGAGAGGCCGAGTTAGAGGAGCAGGATGACGAGGTTGAGATTGAGCGAATGGTATATCTTTGTTGATTTATTATCCGTTTGATTTATCACAAACTCATTTCTTTTAGCTGTTCGGATCTACCTCAAACACGCTACAGCCGAAACAACATACGCTCATGTCTATCTTACCGGATATGGACGATGCCATTGGTGATATGGAACGTGAGATACAGATGATGGAGCAGGAAGAAGCTGCTCTTCTCGAGTCTACTAGACAAGCGGTCGGCAACATGAGTGATCTTCGTTATGGTCGATTCGGCAACCCTAAATTAAAAGATGAAGTTCTCGACGGACTTCAACGCATTCAACACGTATGCGAACGTAAGATATGAACAATGACGCCACTCCGAACTGCTAGGCCCATATCCGACTATTTGATATCAACCGGTTTCTACCAAATTCTAGACCAGAGCCTCCTGAGCCATACCTACTCCGCAGCCTGATACCACCTCACATACCGCCCTGTATTATATATACCAACCGGCAATATAATAAACATCCAGCACGTCATTCATTAACCTGCCAGTTATCTTATCTCCGGGGGGCGGCCTGGCCCGTAGCAGCAGGTCGTCGGTTGTCCATTTGCTGTTGCATGCGGTTGGACCTATAACCATATTAGTCACGTATCATGCGGCGTCGGTCGAACCTTTTGACTCACATCATACTCCTGCTGAAAATAGAAACAAGGATCATGAATGCCCAGCTAGGTAGTAGGTTGAAGACCCAGAGAACCCATCCAACGGGAGTCGAGAGACCATTCTTGGCGAGAGGACCGTCGAAGGGATGGAAGAACCCGTCATGTAGCTTGGCGACGGTTTTATAACCGTCTTTCTGCAAGTCGGCAATGTCGTCGGAGGTGACGGTGGTCATGTTAAAACGCTTTGTCCAGATGTTGACGGGAGCGGGCTCGGGAAGGACTTCGAAGATCCACAGGGCGCCGACCGGGGCGGACCAGGAATTGCAAAGAACGGGTTGATCTTCGCAGTTGAGGATGGCTGTGTGAGGAGAGCCAGGAGTGACGGCCCATTTGCCGGCAGTCTCGTTGAACACGGTCTCGATTCTGCCGCAATGCCCTAAGGATCAACGTTAGGAGGCGGTCCACTGATGTATGAATTTACACTTCTTACCGAAGCAGGTTTTATTTCCACCAGTGATCAAGACCCACCACTCTTCGGGCGTCGTGCTCTCAGGCTTGACGGGCGCATATAAGGTGTCCTTCCAGGTACTCAAGGCCAAGGTATCCATGTTCAAGGCACCGGCCTTAGCTTCAGCGGCGGCAACAGGATCATATCTATTAGGATGAGGCATCTTAGAGGTGACTTTGCCTAGAAAGCTCTGGGCCTGGCCCATATAGTTTTCGAATTGAGCCTGGTACTCGGGTACGTCTGCTGCCGCTGCCAGTAGCGGCAAGCCGAGAACGGCAGTAGCTGAAGAGAATCGCATCTTATGAGTGGATAGAGGGTATTGGGAGGTAAAGATGTGGAAATTCGACGTATTTCTCGGAGTTTAAATTTGGTAAGATGAGGATTGGATTACTTTAACAGTTACAGATGTAAAAAAAGGGAATAGGACAATGTCGGAATGATGATGTAATATTCCCGAGTGGAGGTGAGATGACGGAGACAAGCTTAAGACAATTATTAGATTATATGGTGGAAGAAATATCCGGTTTATATAAAATAGAAGAAGATATCTTACAAGTGAAAATCAGATATTCGATCGATAGTTTTTTTTACACTTATCCATAAACTTATAGGGGAATAAGTGAAAGATAGCTAGGTAGTTTACTATCTAATTAATAATAAGAGGGAGAAAAAAAGGAAAGGAAAAAAAAAAAAGAGAAAAGACGAGTTGTCAATCAGCTGTTAGTTACAAGTAAATGTTGAAATGTGTGTACATACGTTGTAGGTATGAGGTACCCTCCTAAGGAACAACATTACATGATCAGGACGCGCTCTTCGGGCTAAGAGATGTGTGTGTGCTTCCCTGCGTTTTCTTGCCAAGATTTATTATCCCCACTTGAAGCGACGTATTTAAATTTTTGTTGACTGTGGGCTGCCAGGGAGCTACCTATGTACATCCTGATCCTTGTAAGTCCGCCTGTCCCGTGGGATTCTTGTACACAGTTATGTATACGGTATCTATACATATCGGTAGGGAAGTACGGAGTACTCCGTACTGTTGGTTAGCCACGTTATTACGGAGCATACTACGTAAACATAACCTGAACGATATCGATAAGAATATTACTATCAACCGGCAACATCTCGTACACACACACACACACACACACTTATACAAGTACACACAATATTCACGACTTTTAATACTGCAAGCCTTTAATAAATAAGAAGAAGATTTATGTCCGGAAAAATGGTGCGTCTACATATCAATCATGTAAATACATACTTGAAGCTAATACCTCCTAGCCACCCGAAGCTGCAAATCAAAAGCGTAAGAGAGGCCGTCCGAGCAACGTATCGCGTGAAGACGAAGACGCGTCGGGAACTCGATCCGCTGCTACGAGGCAAGGCCAGTTAGCTACTACATCTGAAAACCCCAAAAACCTTGATATGGAAGAATCTTCGCGTCCAAGGAAGCGCGGCCGTCGAGCGAATACCGAAACCCAGTCTCAATCACAGCCCGAACCCGAACCCGAACCCGAACCTGCAGCCGGACCTTCACATCCACAGAGAGCGAGGCGGAGACGTGGCCCTTCCCCAGAACTGCAGACTGGCACTAAGCCTGATTCTACGAACGAAAACGCGCTTCCCAAGAAACGGGGTCGGCCAGTAAAGGAAGCTAAGCCAGTCCAGGACAACGAGGCCGAAGCTGAGGTTGAAGCCGAGGCGGGCGAGGCAGACGACGAGAACGAGGACAACTCCAGTTTTCTTCGCCGAAGCGGTCGAATACGCCGGTCTCCGCGCTCGTTGAACGGAGGTGTTCCCGAAGTAACTAAGCCGACTAACAAAAAAGGAGCGAAAGCTCAGATCCCTACAGAGCAGAAGAAAAAGGGGCGTTTGAACGAGAGAGTCGATAACGAAATATCCCAAGAATCCGTCCCTCTGCCCAAGAGAAAACGAGGCCGTCCTTCCCCCAACAACCAACCCTCAGCAAATGTAGAAGGCAACCCGGAACCTCGGGTGCAGCCGAAGAAACGTACCCGTCCGCCATCGGCCGGCGAGAATACTGCGTTGCCTTTGAAACGAAAAGCAAGGAATGTTCGTGATCAGCCGCCAGAAAATCGCGAGGCTCCTATACAGGAACCAGGCCGCACTGGGAGAGGCAGACCTCGTCTATCCAGTGACAAAGCACCGCCAGGACCAAACCAGCAGCAACAACATCGACGACCATCCGACACGCAAAACCGGTCATCATCACCGTCCGACTCCGACGGCTCTCCGCCGCGCTACCGACACCTCACGACACGCACGCGCCGCGTCCCGCTAAACATAATCGAGTCCAAGTGGACGTCCCTCGAAGCGCCGGCCCTATCGAGCGTAGCGACGCTGCTCCAATCAGCCTCGCGCCCCGTGCTCCTGCGCCTCAACAACCCGCAGCGGCACAGGCAGGCGGCGGCGGCGCTGGGCGCGGCGAGCAAGCGCCTGCAGTCCAAGATTGCGCGGGGCCTGCCCTTCCCGCCAGCCACGACGTCGGCGCGGCGCGAGGAGGAGTTCGAGTTCGAGCGCATCGTCTCCGGCATCCAGGCCCTCGAGTCCCAGCTCGACCCCCTCCTGCACGGCGTCGAGCTCCTGCGCCGCGAGAGGGACCGCGCCCAGAAGGACCTCGACCGCGAGTACAAGGCCCTGCACCGCCTCAGCGCCAACGCCCGCGCCGAGGCCAGGGAGCGCCGCGACCGCGTGCGGAAGATGCACGTCCTCGTCCCCGAGAGGCCGTCGCTCGAGGACAAGTCGGGCTCCGCCGGCGCCTCTGTCATGGGCGAGATAGTTCCCGCCGAGAAGGGCGGCGGGAAGGTGTTCGCCGGCCTGCACGACGAGGACGAGGAGCTCGCCGACCTGGCTGGCCAGATCGCGAGCCACATGGAGAGCATGCGCGGGAACCTGCAGCAGATGGACGGCGTCCTGCCCGCCATCACGAAGAGCCAGGGCCTGCTGAGGGCGGCGCTGCAGTCGCGTCTGGACCGCGAGCAGCTGGAACATGTCATACTGGGCTAGCGGGCGATGGGCGATGGGCACTGTATAAACGAGCTAGATCACGAGATAGAAGTTGTCGGCTTGGGACAGGGTTTGCTTGCTACGTCTTACGAGCGTGCTCGTGCTTCTCGTTAATTAGGACGGGGTACGCGATGATGGCCTTGAGGGCACTAGTTATAAAATGGCACTTAGTAATTAAGAAAGGCAAGTCCGCCGGTGGCTATTTGAATCACGACGCTCTTATTTAATACCCGTCCAGCTAGCCCCCCTGTAAAGGAGACGCTACCGCATGCCTCTACCTATACACAGATGCTCACCCCCCCCCCCCCCGCCGACTCGGCCGTCTGTCTAACAGCTAGCTAAGGGAGTCGTTCGTAAGTATACGTGTCGCGGACACCGTGCTAGGGTGTGTCGGCTGGTAAACGCTACGTTAGGACAAGGGGTAAGTTATCTGCCTCTCCTCCGAGAAGACGCTCCTCTAGTAAATAAACAGGGGAGGATCCGTGCGTGTAGGGGTATGTATGTATGTATGTAATGTATGCATATCGCGCCTTTAGAGGTCGATATATAGATAGGTAGATAAGGTAGGGAGAGAGCTCCTCACGCGACAAACTCAGCTGTTAGATAGTAGGCAACCTAGGTACCCTTCCCATCCTTTTCTAATTTCCTCCCTTTTTCTTTTTCCTTAGGTGGTCGATGTAGAGGTGGCCGTCGCCGTAGTCGCTCCTCAGTGTATTTTTCTTTTCTCCCTTCTGGGAGACAGAGGAGGTATGTTTTAATTTCTACCTCTAGGTATGGGGGACTCAAAATGACGGCAAGACATCCCGTTCTCGACGAGGAAAAGGGAGGGGAGAGCTGATGTTTGAGGTAGGTAGGTGCCTAGGGTACCTATGAACAGGCAGCTAGACCGGGAAATTGTTGGTTGTGCAGGCGGCTCAGTCCTGGATGAAGAGTGTTTTTCTAGTGGATGGTGATGGGGTAAGGATAAATAGGTACCTAGTGATTGATAAGAGGAGGTAGGTATACAGGAGCGGCTGAGCACAACAACAGCACCCGCGTCCGCGGTAGCGGAGGCCGGGGGGGGGGGTGGTGGGGGGTAAAGTTAACCGACTCGACGGCCGAGGTCTTTTGGAAGACAGGCTGGGCGTCGTAGTCGTGGCCGGGCGGGACGAGGACTGCGTCCCAGCCAAAAAAAAAAAAAAAAAAAAAGGGGAAAAGGTCGTCTATGCCGCCCTTCTTCCCCAAAGCTTTCTTGCTCCGAGGAAGCGCGGATATGAGGTTTCGTCTGCTGAGGGTGGACAGAGGTGATCATCCAGTAGGTAGGGAAGAGGGGATAGAGCAGACCAAGGAGGTTTCCGTGGGCCCTGGTATACGCGCCCGGTACCCAGACGGACGGATTTACGGGTAGGTTAGACCCTGCCCGTGCGATTATAGGTACGATGATGGGGTATCCTTTCTTACCACCGGGTATGTGGTCGGTCTCATGACAGCCGGGGACGGCGACTCCCGAGCCTAGAAGTCCGCGGTCCGCGTCGGCCTGCGCACAGAATCCGAAACGTACCGGGCGCTTCGTCTCACGCGCGGCACCGAGACTAACTAACGGGCCCGGCAGGCCAATTAGGATGGTACCCAAGTCCAGCTCCGTATGGGGACGAGATGAGCAGGTTCCTTCCGGTCAAGGAGGTTGCTGGTATATTGGAAGAGGTGTGGTGGTATCGCAAAGGGCACCTGGGTGGGTAGATGGCGACCAGGTCGCGAAACATGTCCCGGCTCCCCCCCACCCCCTCCATCGCACGACCTCGCGTCGGAGGCGGAAACGTCTTAGCAGCGATGTCATCGCCTCCGATATGAGGCCCTGAGACCGTGTTCCTGTCGGGGAAGAGGTAGACAAGAAGAAATTGCAGAGTGGCTTTCTGCTTTCAGGTAGATGGTGTTTATATAGGTGGTAGTTATATATACCGGCACGTTATTATGGGAGAAGAATATCGTCTGCTTGGAAGTTTTAAGAGACGACGGTGCGTCAAGGTAGCGAGGCCCAGGAGTTAGTCATGGGTGCTGACAAACCGGTATGGACAGCGACGAGGTTCTCTTGACAGAGATGGCTCTGACGAGGACTTGTAGGCCCCGAAGGCAGCCTTGTTAGAAACCGACGCGTCGGAGACATCTTAGTGTTTAAGTTTCCGGTTACGACAGTTGAGGTAGGTATGAAAGGATGAAATTGTTGCTATTATGGATGTAGCGTTGTAAGAGAGAAGGCCAGGCTTTCTATACTTAAGCGCGTGAAAGAAAAGTGAGTGATGTCTGGGTAATGTGTTTCCTGGTAAGACAAGACAGTACACGTGTGAGCCTACATATCTCATACTCCATACGCAACTCTGAATTTCTTCTTATCTAAGAATATCGAGACATTGCGAATCATCTCCTAAACCAAGCCAGAAACATACCAAATCCTCACGTATAGGTAAAGACGCTCTTACTCAGACACATGGCCCCAAAACAAATCACATCACAGCATCACGTCAAAAAGCCTTCGAACAAAGCAAAGCACCAAGAGTTCCCATTTTTGTCCGAGAGATCGGTAGTAGTTTCTACATACAACTAACTATCAACACTCGCCCAAACACGCCACGACAACAACAACGGTAACGACAACAACCACTAAGATACACGAAGAATCGAACGAAGGCCCACGGTCTTCTCTCTCCCGCGCGGCAAGAGAGAGAGGTAGCCCGGGCCAGGACCGAGCCAGACCATAGGAACCTCCTCGCCCCAAGTCCCGGCAACCAGACCGACAGAGCAATGGGGAAAACTCCCCGGGGAAAGGGGGGGGGGGAGAGTTTTTCTGTTTATATTTATCACCTCCTTTCCCTTCCCCCCCTAAAAAACGTCCAATCCAAGAAATATCAACTCGAAAAAAAAAGATAGAAAAAAAAATCCCCACCAAGAACCAGGGCGCTTGGGCAGACGAGGAGAAAGAAGAAGAGGGCGGAGGATAGGTACCAAGTAATTTTACTTCTTCTTCTTCTTTCCCTTTTTTATGTATAGGTTTACTGCTTCCTCCTACTTCCTCGCATGCAATATACACATACCTCTCACACACACACCTCCTCCCCCTCCCCGACAGAGCAAAAGCTTACGACTCCAAGAAACAAAAAAAAAAAAAATCCATGTCGTAGACATCATCCCTCATTCCCGTCGCGCCGTTTTCTTTTCTTCTTCTTTCTATCTTTCTTTCTTTCTCCCGGCGCGGTTAGAGTTCGGTAATGCTTTCTGTTTCTCTTTTTTCTTTTTTCCTCTTGTTTCCCTTCCCTTCGTTTCTTCTTACACCCGCCCTGCCCTGCCTTACCCCGTGCTATATCAGACAGACAGACAGACAGACAGATAGACACGTACGTGTGTCACCACATCTATCGTAGGACAACAGTCGGGATGGCCGCGCCGCTGGGGTACGTGGGCGCAGTGCCGTTGTGGCCCGTCGGGTAGGGGACCACAGTCGCCGTCGCCGTCGCCGTGACGACGTTTCCGGCGCCGGCGCTGTCCTCGCTGCTGCTAGCCGCGACGACCGCGGAAGAAGAAGAGGAGGAGGCGGCGACGACGTCCTGCGCGGGGGCCGTGGCGGTGACGTAGACGGTGCTCGCGGGGATGGTCTGCGTCACGGTGACGGTCGACGCGACGCACTCGCCGGCGCCCGACTCAGAGCCTGAGCCTGAGCTAGAGCCAGAGCCAGAGCCGCTGCTTGAGCCGGAGTTAGATCCGGACCCGGACCCGGTGCCGGTCTCCTGGGCGCTGACGCCGCCGGAGCTGGACGCGGGGATGATGGTGACGGTGCGCGTGCCCGTGGAGGTGCGCGTGGTGGTAGTGGTGCCCTCCGTGCTGCTGGCGCCGCCGCTGCTCTCGCCGGCGCCTGGGACCGAGGCCGAGGCGGCGATGGGAGAGGCCGTCACGGTGACCATCTGCGTGAAGGTGGACTTGAGCGTCGTCACGAGCGTCGTGCGCGAGCTCTCGGGCCCGAGGGTCATGGTGACGGTCTGGTCGGTGGTGCCGACGGAGGCGGAGACAGAGCCAGGGCCAGCCGAACCCTCAGGCGAGGAGCCGCTGGCGGTGGCGGTGGCGGTGGGGAGCGGGGCGGTGACGGTGCGGGTGGAGCCGGTGATGAGGCCGCTGCTGTGGGCGCCGACCATGGAGCTCGAGATAGACTCGGCGGCGGTGACGGGGCAGACGGTGGTGGTGAGGTCGATGACCTCGGTGACGACGGCGGGGGCGGTGCTGTTGCCGCTGCCGCTGCCGGACCGGGCAGGGCAGTTCGTGACGGTGGGCGCGCAGGAGGTGATGGTGTGGACGGTGGTGACGGCGACGGTCAAGGTCGTCGTCGGCGCCGTGTCGTTGCGTCGCCAGTAGGGGTTGTGGAAGTGGCGCGGGTGGTTGTACGTGGCCGAGGCCAGGCCGGCGAGGAAGCCCAGAGCTACGGTTGCGGACTTCATTTTTTTTTTCGTTGTTGTTCTTTTCCTAGTAGGACAAGATGTATGAGATAGCTTCTCTGGTCTACTTGTTCTTCGCGATCGTCTCTAGATACGCCTTTTCCACGATCGATAGGTAGGTAAACAAGACAAGCTTTCTTCGCCTACTCTTTCTTAAGGGGTACCTCGACGTGTTATGTGTTTCTATGGTACCTCAGGGGCGTGTGTAAATTTCACTTCAATCCAAGATAAATCTGATCTCGTAAACGGTATGTACTTCGTCGCCGTCGAATGAGTGGACGGTATGCAGTAAATGCAACGCTGGTGAGTGTATGTAGGGTTTTATTTTTTCTAATTCTTTTCTTCAAGTGAGCGAAAGTCGATTTCGCTAAAGGCTGAGCAGACACAGTTGCCAAACGATGAGAGAAATGTAGACCTCGTGTGTGTATGTGTAGAATTGAAAAAGGACTGCTTTTGCCGGATACGCAGAAATGGACTGGGACCGACGACGTTCGAAGAGAAAAAAAAAGAGGGACTGGAGATAGACTCGAAAGAGAGAAAGACGCGAATGTGTGGTGAAGAGAAGGGAGAGAAAGAGAAGAGAGACATGTGTACCGGAAAGGAGGGTGGTGAGTCCTTTTACATGACAACCCTTCCGTTTACCTTGGCGGCTAGCGTGAAAGAGATTCGTCAACTCTATACCCTGGCCCATCATGTTGTTGATGTGTTCGGCCTATTAGGGGGGAAGGGACTGGGGGTGAAGTATTGGTGACCCACAAGCAACGATGATGGCCCGCGTGGATACATAGTAGACGAGACGAGGAGGCTAGGGAAAAGTCGCCTGGGCCGAGATGAGTGAGGTAAGAGAGGAGAAAGGGAGCAAGGGGGGAAGACAAAAAGAACGTTGTTCCTCTCCCCCCTGAATCCCCACTCACCAATACCATCATTCCCATCATTACCACCTACCCCTGTCAGGTGAGGACGCAGGTACGAGATAGTGAAACGGAGAAGGCCAATAGGCGCTCTAGAATCGTCGTAGCTGAGGCTTGAAAAGAGCCCATGGTATAAGTATAAAGTCTTACACGCGCAGCTCGTGCACCTAGGACGATGCAGAGTGGCGCCCTGCATATTTCTCAGCAGGACCAGGTGGATACTAGGTAATTAGGGATGTCATGTTATAAGTACGTGTGAGGTATTTACTGTACCTATGCACGTATAGTTTGCTCGCATCAAGTTTCTCTAGGCACTTCCGTCTGATCGTAGATGGGACGAGATGAAGAAGATATCTAGCCTTACATCCCGGAGTTGAAGAAGTTTGGTGGGACGGTTGATATTACGCAGTCCTGGGCGATCGATACATCTTCGATTCAATGATTTAGCTCGATGATCTGCGATGTTGAGAACGCCACCCAAATATATCCTTCAGATGGCTGCATCTGCTAATATAAATCCAATATGCGGAATTAAAAAAAAAAAAAAAAAAAAGGCTGTGAGATAGCAAACACCATGCGTCTTATTCCTTGGCTACCTGGTGGAAAAGTAAGTGCATGCATATACCATTACCGTGATACAGCATTTACCCAGTTGTCATAATAATGCCGTAAATTGGATGGGTTGGATACTTGGACGGGTGCACGAACACGCAACTAGTAGATTCCAGATTCTAGAAAATGGTATTCGCCATACGGCGCACAGAATCATCATAATGCCGGCGACTTTCGTGGCCAATAATTGTACAACGTAACGATATAGAGAGAGAGAGAGAAAAAGAGCAGTCGATCGTAAATCAAGACCTAGGAATCGACAGAAAGGGGAAGCATAATACCTACCTACCAGTATCACCTAAGCATTCTCCTCGCGAGCCAAGTCTCACTATGTTTCGCGATGGGAGAGCGGGTAGACTAGAAGCTGGACAAGACAGCCAAGAAAGGCACTGCAAGGACCAAGGTTCATTCACGACGCGCTCTGGTACATTCCGGCGCGAATTAACCTGCTTTTAGGTATCATACAACCTCCACGTTCCCACACGCAACGAACAAGGCCAAAGGGCGGCTCAGGAGATCGAAAGAAACCAAAAAAAAAAAAAAAAAAAAAAAAAAAAAAAAAGAGGTCTCTCGATTATAATAATATCGGCAATCTCGAGCCGGGAGCATCGAGGGATAATCTTGCTAGGTATGCGACAGCGGATTGACTTCTAGACCTAGTCCGTCGTCGAGGAATCTTCATTCTCAAACGGATGGACTGTTCTATTAGCGCTACGCCTCTTTCTTCTCTTACATACTACAGGGGGTACCCTCTTTCTTGGCCCCCCTTCTCTTACATACCTAGTGTGTACTACAGGGTATCCTCTTTCTTCTCCTTCGAACAGGGTCGTAAATGAGGCACAGGCACGGGTGCGGGTAACAAGTGCAAGGGTGACAAGGCACAGCGGCAGCGTACCGTAAAATCTTCCATGATCCTTGCCTACTATAGTGTTTTTTCTTTCTTTCCTTCCCTTTCCTTTCCTTCTTTCTTTATTGCTTTCTTACGTTCTTCCATTCTCTTTTCTTTGTTCTCTGAGATCCAAGAATGGTAACAAAGAAAGACTCTGCACATACCCACGGCTCGTTTACTTTTCCTTTATAACGTGGTCATACGAGATGTGTATATGTGAGAAGCTGGGGAGATGAATTTTGCCAAAAAAAAAAAAAAAAGCAAGGAGTAAAATGTTCATGTCCGTAGATCTTTAATGTAAATAATATGTAATGTTGTATTTTAACATCCTTAAGTCTCGGATCTTTATATACCTAGTTAATAACATAGTACTATGTAATAACACCACCTTACTTACAAAGTAATCATCTTCAATTACATAAGTACCGGTATCCAGATCAAGGCACATATTCGGTAATCTGTATTTCGTATTTTATATTTTCTCGTTGGAATCGTTAGAATAAAGTTAAAAGCGAATAAACTTCAAGGTTATTCTTCTACACTACGTTCTATGGTTAATAATCCTTCGTTCGACGCCGTACGTTACCCAGAACATGTGTCTTGGTTACCTAGAGGTACTACGGAGTTACCTGACAGGGGGACCTACCTGTACCGATAGGTACACATGTAGGTAGGTATTAAAGTTGCCTTATTAAGGGAGGTGAAACTACATCCACGCCTCAATTCAGTAATTTGCGCCCGCGACAAGGATAAGCCTGTTTCGAAATCAGGAAGCTCGGGAGAGACCAGAGAAGAAAGGAAATCGGAACCGCCTCGAATCCCACAATGAGGGAATACTTGTACCCCCGTACTTCGTACACATGAAGAAAAAGAAAAGAAAAATAAAAGAAGAATAAAAAAGGAGTTGGTTCCTTGTTTCACTACTTCTGACATCTCCCATCCTGATTCGCTCCTTTCTTCGCAACATGCAGGGCAAAGCTCCTTTATTTTCCCCATTTCATTCTTTCGTCATGGGCTGTCCTTGAACTGTCCTGGAAAGAGTACATAGTAACTCCGTCGCTCCGTGTGGGCCATCGGTAATTACTACCTAGGTACTTACTTACACTTCCGCCAGGATGGTAAACATACTACGTACGTTGTACTTGACTGACCGATGGCGACGATGCGGTGCGACGAGTCGTGCTATCCAGCCATGCTCTTCACCAAGCCAACATTATGCGCTTGTCGGCAATAAATTTATTACGCAGTCAACTACGTCGTATATGTGTACATACCTGTGGGCCAGTATAAGTCAGTACAGTAGGGGAGACCTTACACTATATAACCACCCGAGTAGCAAATGCAGCCTACCTCTTAAACTACCCCTTCTACTTGTATTTTCCTCTTTACATCATTCACGTCACTTTGACACATCTACGCCGAGGAAATGATTTCGGAAGATTCAATTATTCTTCTCGAAACCATTGCCCAGTTGAATTAGGCTAGTGGCTAGTACATACACAGCTACAATCATCTACATTCGATCGCAAATCCAGTCCTCCCCGTGAAGAGATGACCAAATGCACAAAAACGCCACCTACTCCCCCTCAGGTCCGGT
This sequence comes from Hypoxylon lienhwacheense, assembly GCA_902806505.1. Lineage (NCBI taxonomy): Eukaryota > Fungi > Ascomycota > Sordariomycetes > Xylariales > Hypoxylaceae > Hypoxylon > Hypoxylon lienhwacheense. The sequence continues at coordinate 27,032 of CADCWW010000002.1, read as the reverse complement.
TGATGGACTGTGTGGTATAATTCTTTCCCGCCCTGTATATGCCTGATGTTGAATGCTCCCGATTGCCACCAGTGTTTCCCGTAGATTTATTTTTGGTATAGTTCCCTTACCTTGAGAACCCCAGCCTTGTAAAACGCCGATGTTGAAATCGATTATGCAGTTCTTATGGAATCTTTTTTTTCTGGCAGGCAACTCCCTACAATCTCATGCAATTATCATCAACTTCCCTCAAATCAAAGAAAAAAGAAAGGTCTTGCTAGTCGGCAGACCGTTTACTTCGTATACTTCGCACGGAAGAACTTGGCCGCGTTGACCATGTTGATCAACGCTGCCTTGGTCTCCTTCCATTGACGAGTCTTAAGACCGCAGTCAGGGTTAATCCAGAGCTGCTCGGGCTTTAGGTACTGAAGCATCTCCTCGATGCGATCCTTGATCTCCTGCTCACTCGGCACACGTGGCGAGTGGATGTCGTAGACACCGGGTCCGATGTGACGGGGGTAGGCCTCGTCGACGAAAACGCTCAGAAGCTTCGAGTCGGACTTGCTGTTCTCGATAGACAGCACGTCGGCATCGAGGGCAGCGATAGCGTGGAAGAAGTCTTGGAACTCGGAGTAGCAGAAGTGAGAGTGGATCTGGGTAGAATCCTCGACGCCGACGGTAGAAAGCCTGAAAGCTTTGACGGCCCAGTCAAGGTAAGCTTGACGCTCCTTGCCGGCTCGAAGAGGCAGACCCTCACGGAGGGCGGGCTCGTCGACCTGGATGACATCAATGCCGGCCTTCTCGAGGTCGATGACCTCGTCACGCAGAGCTAAGGCAAGTTGCTCGGCCTGGACGGACTGGTGAACATCGTCGCGAGGGAAAGACCATCTCAGGCACGTGACCGGACCAGTCAGCATGCCCTTCATGGGCTTCTTAGAGACGGAAACAGCATACTTCGACTCCTTCACAGTCATGGGGGCCGGGCGAGAGATGTCACCGACGATGATCGGGGGTCTCACGCAGCGAGAACCATAGCTCTGAACCCAAGCGTGTGTAGTGAAGGCATAACCATCTAGACGCTCGCCGAAGTACTGGACCATGTCATTTCGCTCAGGCTCGCCGTGGACGTAGACGTCCAGCTCGAGCTCGTCCTGGATCTTGACGTTCATGTCAATCTCCTGCTCGATGAACCTATCATACTGAGATTCGTTGATCTCCCCCTTGGTGTACTTATTTCGCTGCACCCTGATCTCCTTGGTTTGAGGGAAGGACCCGATAGTAGTGGTAGGGAAGAGAGGGAGGTTAAGCTTCTTCTGCTGCTGAGCAATTCTGGACGGGAATTCGGACTTGCGGTTGTAGTCCGAGGGGGCAATCTTAGACTGCCTCTCCTTGACCCGGGGGTCGTTGGTCCGCTTCGAGGTGGCACGAGCGTGCATGGACTTGGCGTTAGCCTCGAGAGCTTCCCGCACGGAGGCAGGTCCCTCGGTCACGGCCTTGGCGATGATTGCAACCTCAACAGCCTTTTCAGAAGCGAAAGAGAACCAGTCAGCAATTTCGGGGTCCAGCTTCTTTTCGCTGGCCAGAGTGTGGGGAGTGTGGAGAAGAGAGCTGGAAGTAGCAACAATGACACGTTCCTTGCCAAGCTTTTGGATGGCAGTCTCCGCAACTTCAATTGCACGCTTCAGATTGGTCTTCCAGATGTTTCGACCGTCGACGATGCCGACAGAGAGAGCTGTCTTGGGTCCAAGGGCACCCAAAATGGTGTCTAGTTGTTCAGGGTTGCGCACAAGGTCTACATGAACGGCATAGACGTCCTTGGGGACAAGATCAAGGTTATGCACGATGTCACCAAAGTATGTGGTAAAAACCAGCTTAGGGATCTTGGCGGCCAAACCAGCGAGCTTTTCGTACGCGGGCTTGAAGGCAGCCTTGGTCTTAGCAGGCAGGTCGAAGACGAGAACAGGTTCGTCAATCTGTACCGATTCTGCGCCAGCTTCCTTTAGCTTAACCAGGAGTTCTTCGTAGACAGGCAGAAGCTTGTCAAGGAGGTCAATTGGCTGGACGCTCTGCCCACGATCCGCCTTTCCCAAGTGCAAGAAAGAGACGGGGCCGAGAAGAACAGGACGAGTGTTGATGCCGGCCTCTTTAGCCTCAAGAAACTCGACAACAGCCTTGGGAGTAGCGGCTAGCTTGAAGGCCTGGTTGTCTTGCAGAGTAGGCTTGACGTAGTGGTAGTTGGAGTCAAACCATTTGACCATTTCTAAACTAGGGACATCCACACCGCCCTTTTGGTGACCACGGCCCATAGCAAAATATTCATCGACACGGTCAAGATTTGCGCTCGCATATCGCTCAGGCACAGCCTTAGGTCTCCTTGTTAGCTAATACGGATGGTATTATTGGGTGTAGGGCATTAGTGACTTACACCGAAGTCCTGGATGTGGGAGAGGACTTGGTCATAGAGAGCAAAGTCGTTGCTGGGGATGATATCAACACCAGCATCTTTCTGGATCTTCCAGTGGGCCAAACGCAGACGCTTAGCCTCAGCGAGGAGGTCGGCTTGGGAGAGGTTTCCAGCCCAGTCTTTGGGGATAGTCAGCAATGCAAATTCAAATACTAAATTGCCTCTTTACCAGAGAGAAAGAAGGGGTAGGAGTCAGCAGTTTACTCACAAGCTTCAGTTGCCTTCTTCAGGTCACGGTTCACACCCATGCGGGGGAAACCCAGAATAGCAGATTGAACCATCTTGACGGTGATTCGAGGTATCTGGGAGAAGAAGGATTTTCTATAGAGAATGTTAGTGCGAATACTTCCTCTCCAGATTGTTCCTCAAGATTTCAATCGAAGTATAGGGTGAGGAGTATGAGGTATAAGGTATGAGGTATGGGGTACGAGATACGGGGGATAGGGTTTATACTAACAAGAAGATCAGATTGTTGCTTCCAACTCTCTTTCAATTAAATGTTGGATCAAATATTATATGATACCAACAAACCGTAGAGAGGAAGAGATGATCAAGAGAGGAGGAAGAAAAGAAGGAGGAAGAAAGAAGGAGAAGAGAGAAGTGAAAAGGGAGAAATCAAAGATTTTAAGGGAAAGTCTAAAGTAGAAAGTGGGCGGCCAAAGAGGAGGAGGGGTTCTTATGTGATCTCCCAGTAGAAGGAGAGAAGGTGCAATACTTGCATGTTATTATGCAGTAATCCGTGTGAGGGGTTAAGTTTTTTTTTTTTTTTCGTTTATCATTCTGAGCTGACCAACAGGAGCTGGCTGTAGGATCCGTTCAGGGTCCGAAAGCGGGGAGCGGATACACTCCATCGCTTCCTGAAGGCTGCCCTAGCAGTAACTTTCACCATAGTTTGAACTTGCATGTGTATTATAAGGTTATCCATCTCACATGTACATGTATCTTTTCAATATAGATAGGTACATATATATTATATAACATTGAAGGTATATACTGCAAATTAAAGCCTTATTATAGCTTTGATTGGAGTATTTAAATACAACAAAGATACATTATGCTTACTGTTTAGGCTTCCAGTAGCATATCACTCAGCAGCCTACGATTCGTCAACTCGCAAATCTCCATGTCTGTTTCTCCGGGCCAGCCATGTTAGTCCTTAGGTAAGATATGTCATGGAGAAATCCTAAGCATTTGTGGTATCAATGCATTATTATCATCCCTGTTTACATGCAGCTCGTGCTGTTTATTCCGTTCCCTCCTGAACAAATCAAGCTCTTTTACCGTAGTATCGTCTCCTGTTATACATGTATGCTGGTTGTAGGTACACGATGCACCAAGTACCTGTATACTACTTACACATATCTATGTACTGTGTAATCCATTAACCAAAATACAAGCATATGTTGATCACATATCCGTGGTTATCATGGATAGGCCTTGTCATACAGTGCAACTACTATTACAACACCATTGGGACGAATAAAGTAAATAAGCGGTGTCTCTAGCTTCGATAGGGCAGAGTTAAACTCGAAGAGTACGTAGTTACAACGATATAGTATACTTTTCTTTTATGGTTAAAAATATTGATATGCATGTTTAAATGTTACATCAATAAAAAATGTTGAAGCTGGACACAGTTGCAGTTGCAGTGTTACTTTCTTTACCTTCTCTTATTTCCGTCTCATTTCTCGAGTATACTAATTATACTAATTTCAAGATTATATTGGTAAGTCGATATATCGAGTATAATATTCTAAACACATATACGTATAATAGATGACTTTGAATAGAGAACTTGAAATGTTATACATCTAATCTATAAGATAAGTACGTAGTTGACTTCTCAACTCTAACTGTAAACTTATAGATCACTGAATACATAGGTAATGTTATCTTTTTCAACAATAAATAGGGTTAATACCTAGAGATATCAATAGAGAAGGTATTAGTTAAAACTGTAAGTTACCTCTAGTGAGTTGCTCTCCTCTATCGCTCTATAATTAAGAAGCTACAATCAGAATAGGATCAAGTATCGCTTGCCTTAAGGTGACTATTGACTGCAACTTCTTCGTATATATAGGTAGATACTTGGTATAGACTCTAAATAAATCTTTTCATAAAGTATTACATGATATCAATGTCCATCACTTGCCCAAATCTACCAATTCACATGTAGACTTTTTCAATGTTGCCATAAAACGTGTACGAATGAGATCAGAATACTGACCTCCCGTTCAAGAGTTGAGTCCTGAGAATATAGATGGTCGTCATTTGAAGTCAACTCTTTCTTGGAAACCAACGATAGATACCTATTATTCGAACTCACATTCACCTTCGATTTGACACATTCGAGAATGTCCATCTTCTGTTGTTGTCGTAGCCGTCGAATATCAGCCCGAGAACATGGACAAGAAGAAACATTCGAACTTCCAATTCGTCCACCGCTTGTAAAACTATCTAACCCATCTTTACCTACATCCGAATTAGAATTATCGTCACAACATATTGTGGCTACGCAGGCACCATCACTGTTACATGATAAAATCCCTGAAGCTACGGTGGACCCGACAATCTTAGAGGTTGAAGATTCGGATGATGACGACGAGCCTATTCGAAGTATTGGAAATTCTAGTACGGGTACGTTGGAAGCTATCAGAACCAAGTTAATCAGACGCCTATCTCAAAAATCTGAGCCGAGGAGACGCTCGCAGCAATCACTCGGAACGAGTAATGAGGAAGTTGCTCGACGTGCCGAACTAAAGCGCTTAATGCGTAAAAGAATCCAGGAAGAGCTCAAGAGTGAAGAAGAGGAAGACGAATTAGACACGAAGGCCAGTAATCGTGATGGCCTGAGATCAGAAACTTCTACGAATGCTGGACTACCTGGCGGCGGACCTCGAGATACTATAGAGTTTTGCATCTTGAACGAAGACCAGGTTAGGTGCAGAGATAATATGCCTAACTCACAAGATCTTATGCTCCTTTGCCCCCCTGAAAGCAGTTCACAATCAAGGATTTCTATTCACAGGAGTAGCCAACGAGGCTCGATCTGTCGATCTAACGAAAGTCTGGCTCCTAAGACTGATCCATCTCTCAAGGAACGAGCACCACTGCCGCAGTTTCCTTCATCTCCTCAATTAACACCTGTTCATCTATCGAGCGCCAGGGAATCGGAATCCCTTTGTTCATGGCGGCTTTCCTATAGCGCCGAGCAACTAGCAAATTTCCTTGGAGTTCCAGACGTATCTCATCCTGAAGAGAATCATGGGCATGTAAGCAACAGCGTGCAGAGTGAGAGTATAGGCAGGGATAGCCACGAACAGATAACTCGTACCGAAAGCCGCTCTTCAAGAGATATAGAGCCCATTTCAAGAAAAGCGTCGCATGAGAGCACATGCCCCTACGAGCCAATACTCGATGATAATCCTCAAGTTTACTCCCAAAGTCCGGAAGACCTCGAGGTCCCATGTACCGAAAGTTCTCACGACACTGACTCTGATCATGATCTACCATTAGGAACATGGCTATGGAGTCAAGGACTGCAAAATATCTCGGCTATATCAAATAGAAGGACCAGTGATATGGAGTTCCCCATTATTCCAGAGAGATCTACGGGAGATAGCGGTCTTGAACAATCAGGAGACAGCTGCGAGCCTCAAAGGCCTGCAAGAAGCGGACAGGGCATTTCAGACAACCTATCCTTCACTGGATGCGGCCTTTCGGAAGAAAGGTTAATGTCACGTCCCTCGCCAGACGACGTGAAAATTAGCCTAGCTAAGTTACCAGAAAATTGGCCGAATGAGTCGAGACAACATGTCAAGAGACAGAGCGATTCCTCCGACTATATGATTCCAGATCAAGTTGACCAAAGCCAAGAGGCATCTTCTTACTACGCATCATCACGATATACTACAAGGCCTAACAGCTGCCAGACCGCAGCAAAAGAGTCACGTTTGAGTTTGACAGAACTCCTTGGAGGCAGAAATTCTGTAGCGACTCTCCCGAACTTCAATCGTAAGTTGACCTGCAATAATATTGGCCCTACTCCGTTTGATAATGATTTATTTAGGTCTTGCATCATCTAGTCATAAGACAGAAGCCGAGAAGTCAGATATCAGCTCGTATAAAACTGCTCCTAATCAAGCATCGGCATTGGACATAACTACGGGGGGGATTCGTCAACTACGACGTCCAACGGAAGAGACAAGATCGGTAGCGATCTCGGATACTGCAAGTTTTAAGCAACGGGAAGCAGAGCTTAAATCGATTGAAAAGAGGTTTGGTCGTATTCACTTTCGTCGGGACAATACCGCACCAACAACCAGCAAGTTCCATGAAGAATTTAACGAGTCTAGAAATTTAAGCATCACCAGGAGCTCTATATTTGCCAAGCTTCACTTGCCTATATCGAGAAGAGTAAAACATCCGACTAAAGGTGCTCGGAAACACGGCGTGCACAATGCGAAGAGTTTAGATGAGGTTAGCTACCTTGACCAGTGGAACTCGGCGAAAGACGCGGTTGATAAACAACCAACGAATCCCTCCAATATGGGTTAGAAGCCCGAGGATGTGGGAGATACCGTAAGCCCGAGGCCGCCGATATTTATGCTTGGTGAAGAGATCCTAGACGCTCAGCAGAGCTATCCGAGCTCTTCGAGGGGTCAGAAAGGTCAGGAAATACTTGGAAAGCAAGGCTTCTCTGATCCAGAACAGGCAAGCTATCATAAGAGCTCTGACGTGTCCGCTTCCAAGCTTATATTAGATCATGGGTCGACTCTCAAACCGCCATGTCGCCCCGAAGATACCAGCAGCAGCCAACAGTCAGATATTTCCAGTAGTGTTTTGAGGGAATGGGTGAATCTCATGAATTACCAAGATACCCAGTCCCATATAGAACAAAAGTTAGAGCCCTCAAGCCATGTTCCTCCAAGGTTTCGGACGCCCCCTGCATCATGGGCGAGATGGCCATCACATACACGTCAGGAAAGAACAGGACCGGCAAGAGAAAAAGATAGGGTGGCCCCACGGGACTTCGCAGCTCGACTGAGGTCTGACGCCAGTAACACGACACGTTCTACAGACAGACCGAGTGAACCCTTAAAGAAATATATTACACCTGTATCTCGAAGTCTGTCGGCTCGGCTCGGCCGGGCTATGAGCAAAGTCGTCCAAGAGACGTTACGCCGTGCTTCTTCAGACACGTATCATGGCCACCAGAAGCCCGATGGAGATTTGGAATACCCTGAGCTCGAAATTCTTCCAATGCAGGGTGGGTACAAGGAACTGAAAGCGTTAGAGCAACAAATCGACACTATGAAGCGCGGGTCGGTGACTGGAGAAGACCAATTAGGCCGACCAAATGCCGATAGTGCGAGACCACCCCTGAGCCTGCGCCTTGCGGAGGAGGTACATATGATACAACACAAAGTCTCGGGGGATATATGCCAAGACGATGAAGACACGGCTTCAGCGTTGCCAACTTCATCTTCTGCCCCATTCATGCAAGTCCCTTCAGCTTCCCGAGGTGTCTCGCATACAGCTGGTCCATTACCAAACACTTGCAAGCCACATCTTTCTTAGGAGCATTATGAGTGACATGAGGATATCACGGTAGCTCAGGATGAAAACTTAGCGTGTAGGGAACTAATGATCGTCTTGGTGGCTTAAATTCTCGAACCAGCACCGTTATTGCGATGTCCACGCCGGCTCCAAAGATCACGACGATATGATAAAAGGCATGGCGGCACGGTTCCACTGTTCAAGGACACAGTCACCTGCCAGTCATGTTATCAAAAGCAAAACCAATAGCGGATGGAGTTTGGGAGGGGGGGGGAGAAAGAGAATATTATAACGAGCTGGCGTTAATCAGAGGAAAAGGAGGAAAGGGAGCTCGTCCTGCGGCAATAATCGCCGACCGTTGTAGGTTATGAGCTGGCGGAGAAAGTTATATATTGGTAAGACGTGTATCGTGGCATCGAGGTACCTACCCCTAGTTAATCAGGCAAAACGTTTAGAATAACTATGCGATTTTACATACTTTTTATGCTACGTCTTGCATTGTACTGTGGATGATGCTACGTGTTTTAGTAAATGCTAGGAAAAAGTAAAAGTACAGTTCATCTACCTTATGGAGAAGAGATGAGTTATTTAGGTTAGTCAATACCTGTCCAGAAGGTATGATATCCTATCAGTTAAACTGATTTATTTTTGAACAAGTTATTGAGATGGCTACATGGGTATGAGGAGGCACCTAGTTACCTAGTAAATACTCTGCTCCGTAACTACGACTACGTTACTGTTCAGTTCACTTGGGCCTATTTTCCTAGCAGAGAATCTCGGTATTGGACGAAAAAAAGCATGAACCCTACCTAGGTAGGTACTTATCATATTGAACAATATTTGCCCGGAAACAGTTGGTTGAATAGCCTAGAATAGCCGAGGTTTTTGTTGTCGTATCTTCGAGGGGTTTCTCCTTTTTTTTTTTTTTTTGAGTAGGAGGTACTTTTTCTCTACTGGTATGCTTGATGGTGAAGGGGGTTATGATTAGTCTCGTATATTAATTTTGAGTCGACGGCTTGCGTGTTGGTCTACGGCGGTCGAGTGATATCGGTAGGCGACGAGAAATATTTTTTCGTGCTTCGGAAACGTTAGATGTCTATTCCAAATGTTGCGTATTCATCATGCTATAACGTACTTGCCTACTCCTTATGTGCCTATATTGACGGGAAGGATATTTTTGCACCAAGCTTTGAATCAGAAACAGGTTATAGAAATCTAAGTTGAACTCGATGGCCTTGTAACATGGAATCTTCCACGGTGGATGGTTAAGTACGGGGGAATGTAACCACCATGGTAACGGCAACGCCGACTCACGGCCATGGCCGGAGTCGACGTTGCTCGTCTGCACAGGATCCGGATCAATTGTAAAGAAGCAAGTTCCTTCGTGAGTCGTCATCAATACTGCGACGTGGGGTCCGAGACATCGGGTCTGTAAGCCAATTAATGAAATCTTGTCATTAAAAATTCTCAAGCCTTGCTATAAGCGTGGACCGACGGGATCAAAAGGATTTTGCAGCAAGCTGCATGCGTGTTCCAACTTCCTGCCACCCGGACTTCTCTCTTCCTATGCAGTTATTTGGACGTGCTACCCTGAGGGCGTGACGTGTAAGATTCGAGAAGCAACAGCACTTTCGAGATGCAGATTGCATAATATGCAGAATCCTATCGCTTTCCGACATGTGGGTATTAATTCCCACGATTCTATCGGAATGGAGAGAGGGCTAGGTCGGTCACGCCCCCCATGGGAAAAGAAGAAGAAAGAAAAAAAAGGGGGAAGGGAATAAAAAAAAATACATGAGGAGAATCCAAGGTATAGCGTATAGAATATACGATTATCTTAGAACATCCAATAGGATCTCGTTTGTATACCTAGTCCGAATACCTACTTGCACCACAAACAAAAGTGCTCCACGTACGATTCAATTGTTGAATTCGTGTCGCGGAAAATGATTTGAGATAAGAAAGAAATAAGAAAGAAGCCAATGAAAAAAAGGTGTGGAGAAGGAAATGGGAAAAGAAGAAAATAACGATGTAAGAAATGGAGTCTCGCGCCGTAGCTACGATGTTACTGGTGAGGTAGGCGGTAGTAGCGGGTGGGTGACAGGGAACAGGCTTATATACTATAGTACAACTTACCCAGAATAAACATAAAACGCTCCCGCCGTCCCGGAACCTAAATGTATGTGTCATCCAAGCGAAACAAGTTTGGTTAAGCCATGGTAACACGACATGAGTCCTTACCATACGTACGGGTCAGAAGGGTGGGTACAGGGAGAATTTAGCATATTACCGATGTTTGCACCGTCAATTCGTCCCGGTTTCTTCGTTCTGACGAAAAGGGGGGGGGTTACCGAGATCCTACGTTTTCATATATGCCTACCCTTTTTTCTTTTTTCATCATGATATATTTATGACCTGAAGTAACAAGGTAGTATTGCATTATCTATCAAGTAATTCGTCGTAGTATTCTACCTTTCTTTTTCATGCGTACCTACTTACTTATATATCCCTTTCGTTGAATGTGGTTTAGTTTACGAAGCTATAGGAGCCCGCTAGCCTTGTCTAGGTAGGCTATCCTGGATATGCGTACCTAGTCCCGTAAGCAACTAACAGTCTAACATGTATATATAAAAGTTTCCTTTTGGATCCGTATAACTATACGACAAGTGGACCGCAGAGAGAATGCATAACGTAGCTTAAATCTAGATAGGTTACTTGGTGGAGCTGGACATGTATATACCAATGGTTAATGGCTTTTTATTCTACAATCATTGATCACCGCAACTCTTGGTAGGTAGATAAGGTACGTATAACTACCTCCTCTTAAATACCTATTACACCCAAAGTCCCCTTTTCCTGAACCGTCGACTAGATACATAGATCATACGGAAGTTCCCAGGCTATGTCAACATAACATCCGCCGCTAGGAATTTACGTACGAGTCGGGTTCTCCCTCCCGACTAAAAGGGCGCCGCTCGCGGTCAGTTCCAAATTGCTGGGTCGGCACGTTCCTGTACTTGGGGGCCCAAGTAACGCCCATCACCTCGTTTTGGGTAAGGTTGGCTTGCATGTTATTAAAGGCTTCGACACCCACCATCTGCAAGCAAGCGGGGATCTCCATAACCCATAGCCAATAGCTCGCGGTTTCGATATTGGTGGCCACATTGGCGGGGTTTGTCTCCGTTGCGCTGGAACCAACACGTTCGTGAGCGCTGGATTAGCTGATCACACACACCACCACTAAGTATAGATCCCTCCCCCCAGTCGTTTTTTTTTAACTCGCCTTGTAATACATAGAAAGGGAGGGCTCCCTCTTCGCCACGGCCGCGGGACCTCATCACCAACACAACTTGTGACCAATGACGGAACCATCGTCAAGCCGGTGCCCTTCTAATGGGATTTCATATATCAGGGGGGCAGAACGCGAGGAACCGCTGGCAGAAGTGAGCTCGATCATGTCGGCGTCAACCGACGACGGCTTCGACACTCACTCGCTCTCTGCCGACTCCATATCCATGTCCGAGGACGTCCGCGACTACGTCTTCGAGAACTCGCGGCGGTATCACAAGTATAACGAGGGCCGCTACCCCTTCCCTAACGACGATGCAGAGCAGGAGCGCGAGGACATGCAGCATGCGATGATCATGCTCCTGTGCGACGGCAAGCTGCATTTTGCGCCTCTCGAGAACCCGACGTCAATATTTGATATTGGCACGGGCACGGGTATCTGGGCCATAGAAAGTGAGCGTGCACGCGACTCCTTTTATTAAAATTAACTTATACAAATTTTTTTTTTTTCATTCAGAGTTAACAAATTCTTCTTCACCCGTTTCTAGTGGGCGATGAGTATCCGGACGCAGAGATTCTAGGAATAGATCTCAGCCCGATACAGCCTCTATGGGTGCCGCCCAACGTGCAGTTCCTCGTCGACAACATCGAGGAGAAGTGGCTACAGCCGCCTAATTCGCTGGATTACATCCACTCTCGCCAAATGGCACCGACAATACGGGACTGGCCCGCGCTTCTGGCCGAGGCGTACAAGTAAGATTCTCACATTGCCTGGTCCCCTCCCCCTCCCCCATACCCCTTCTGTTCACCGTAAGATCGTTGACCCACACCGGGCTGCAGGGCTCTGAAGCCGGGCGGTTGGATCGAGCTACAAGATTTAAAGTGTGTCATCGGATGCGACGACGGCACGATACCCGAAGACGATCTCTGCGCGGCATTCCTCAGGACTCTGGCGCAGGCACTATGCGGGCTCGGAATCGACTGCATCGCGTCGATAGAGAGCTACCAGCAATGGCTTCGGGAGGCGGGCTTCGTCAACGTCCAGGAGACGGTGCTCAAGGCCCCGCTGGGGACGTGGCCCAAGGATCCGCTTCAAGCAAAGATCGGCCTGTACAACCGCAACATGATATACGACGGCCTGCACGGCTTCACCATCAAGCCCTTCACCCACGGCCTCGACTGGACCCCCGAGGAGGTGGAGGTCTACCTCGTCAACGTGCGGAAGGCGGTCCTGCACTCGAAGGAGCACGGCTACATCCCCTTCCACGCCGTCTGCGCGCAGAAGCCGCTCGAGCCGGGATCGAGCTCCTCGAGATGACGCTATTCCCTTTACGAATCGAAATACGACGTGATAAGATACGACGTGGTAATAAGATAGGTACTGACGCGGACTCCTGAGTGCCACCCCCCGCCGTCGTCGATTGGGATCGAGTCGGCGGGCGGACGGGATCCAGGATGGGGATATATTGCTCTTGTTATCATTTCTTACAATTGATACCCGCGGATGACGATGATTCGACGCGCAAACTTTTTAGAGGAGGCTGCCTGCAGCAAGCGAGTATCGGTCGCATTGGTTGGTGATGGGGGGGGGGGGGCAAGGGGAGGCTTAATCTGCTATTTTCTGAAGCATATCATGTCATATCATTCGAACATCATTAGCATCATCGCGAGCAGGACACGGAGACTTGTTCACGTTCATCTGAGTGGAATAGCGCTGATTCTATTTTCTTCTTTCTTCTACTTTCATATACAAGGGGGTCGGGGGATGGCTACGTACCACTTATAAGATACCTTTAGAAGTCGACTTTCGCAGTTTAGAAGTTACAGATACATAGCTTATATTAGTTATACAATTCAATTCTAACGTTTAGTTACCTATATAAATTCATTTATATTCGGTATTTGCTCTGAATTTATTCTATATTCTGATGTTATGAAACTAAGACCGAGTATAATCAGTCAGCATACGAGTGTTTGCGAACATGTAATTCTTTAGAATTGATTACCTTTAACAAATTCTCACAGACATCTAATATAGGCACCTACCTATTGGGCACCTAGGTGACGACAATATACTCGATTCGTCTAATGCCTGTTTAATAGGCGCAGGTAAGCATGCCATGTAAAGGTAGAAAATGACTTACATCTTAAAATAAAGTACGCTTAGTCTAGTTAACATACCTATCATTATCATCATCCTAGTTCCTGATATAGTCCCTTTGACAGCGAGGCTACCGTTGTATGATTGTCATTAAGATGGGTTTGAAGATATTCAGTACCTATCCCCTGAGAAAATGTCCGTATACCTTCTGTGGTTTCCATCACATATAAGATAGGTACCAAACCCTCACATAATGGTGCTAGTGGTAAAGTGAAGTGTTTCCATGTGTCATATATCATGCGACTGAAATGGGTCGATTGTGCAAGCTGATATAAAGTACCTAGGTAGACCTCTAGGAGTCTGGATAGGTAGCCAAACTATCAACTCAACCTGACAGCATGGTGGGTTTATCTGAAACCGTCACTTTTGGTCTTATGATCGAGTTTTCTAACATCAAGAACATGGCTTTTCCCGTGAGGATATCTATGTATTTACGCATTGTCTTCAAGACCATTACCAGGAAGCATTCATCTATGCCTATCACTCTTCAGATGTGATCAGGTTGGCTTTGGTGAAGCTCCAACTAAAACAAGAAATCTATTTGGTATTCTTGGTAAAACGGTTGGTGGTTACCTAAATACACTGGTTTTCGAAACGGCTGTCTTGTTCAAGGAAATAAAGTGGACAAATTTAAGGGGCTCTTACCCAAATATCACCATCGATGAGTTATCATTCCATACCATCTTACCTTTTATTATTTCAAGCACCGCCTTTTTATAGAAGGATTTAAACTAGTGCTTCGCGATCAAGTTCTCGAACTCACCTCTATTCCTCTCTATTCGTGAGCATCACGTATGATATCTAGGTAGTTACCCTCTCGGTAAGGAAAGAGGTGGTCGTAATAGAGAAATACTTCCATTAAGTCCATATCCATATCTTCTTAATCTTAGTAGTAAGTCCTATGACTAACATACTCAGTCGATATAAAACCTAGTGTCCGGAATATCTTAGGGAGCCCTGCCATGTTCTTTATGATCGAAGTCTCGTAACGAAGTAGGTAGCTGAACCTTTACGTCCGAAGAGCTGTATATTATGAACCTTGCCGAAAGACTTTTGATACTCCCCCAGATTTATGGACGTATATAGTCGATATTGGTAAGAATTACTCAGATCTGGCTCGTTACGCTTTTATGTGCCTGGGTAATTTATAGACTAGTTAATATATAAGCTTTACCTACTCTTCTTCCTTTTCCGAATTTGGTCTTGTTTACCTAATCTAGAAGAAACAGCCTCTTAGCATTGTATCTACTTCAATGAAAGGTCTGCACTCCTATTTTAATACCTATGATGAAATATATGGAAATTACAGATACTACGACAATAACAACAAGATAGCTGCTTGGTATATGTTTGATCAAGGCAACTATTAAACTCACTAGTAAGCTGGACTACAGTAGTTGTTTGAAATATGGCACACCTGAAGTCCTCGCCAATCTCTAGTAGTTACCTAAGAGATGATAATGATATTATTTATCTCCTTTTTGAAGATAGGTCTATCTACTTTTCTATCTGTAGGCCAAATAAATCGTCTCAGCCTATGCCACGGATAATTTCAAGCGCATTTAAAGGCGAGATATGTTCAAGTCTATTTGTCCAAAGGTCTCTGGAAGCAGAATCGTAGCTGAAAAGACTCCATCAGGAGGTAGTGATATCGGAATAAAGTAGAAGATCACTTATATTCCATCTTAATTAAGGAAGATAATACTAAATTCCAGATCGATCAATAAAATCATGGTTAATGTATAATATGCTCGGGTGTGAAGTACTTAAGGTATCAAAAGCTAGCAGTGGAAAACGAAGCAGTAACGTTTTCACTATATTAAATTTACCTATTTAAACAATTACATGGAGTTCGAGAGTCCCGAAATGTGTTATATAGAAAGTTAAGAAAGACTGTACATATGTAATGGCTAATAATACATCTCAAACTAGAAACTTTAAATGAGTGTAGAGGAACAAGTTAAAATGACAGCTAACGTAACAGGTATGACAACTCAACCTTTAACTTACCAAATAGTGAATTACGCTGACATCACTACACGACCAATATCATAGAGAAGGAAAAGACGAATATGGAAAGTGATAATTAGAAGCA
This sequence comes from Hypoxylon lienhwacheense, assembly GCA_902806505.1. NCBI lineage: Eukaryota > Fungi > Ascomycota > Sordariomycetes > Xylariales > Hypoxylaceae > Hypoxylon > Hypoxylon lienhwacheense. The sequence goes on along the minus strand of CADCWW010000002.1, from coordinate 11,486 downwards.
TACGTACAATGACGTATCATGCATCAGTATACAACTAGAACGTGAGCATCGCCAAGACTTGGGTAACTCGTGATGCTTATATAATACGGACTATACTTACGGTATATTAGGTACTTACAAGTCTTTCACCTCGTGACACCTAGATCCGCCGGTTAGGGCTTTCAAGACGTTTGGGAAATGTCACTACATACATCATCCAATGTTGTATGTACATATGTACATGTACGTAGTATTCCTCGGATAAGCAAGCGAAGATGGTGAATAATTAAGTAGGAGGTAGGTACGGTACGAAGTCTGAAGTCTGAGGATTTAAAGTACATGTATAAAGTACCGTTAGGTACCATAAAAACAGGATGAAACGGTACCGGCAAGATTCGCTAATGGACCTCGCCTAAACCTTCGGATCGTCAAAATAAGCAAGTACGTCGACGAAGATGATGTGGGCAGTTGTTGCTCCCATTGGTTTTAGGAAAGGGGCGGCTGAGCGTACCACGAGTTCCAAGTTAGGTGCCCTACCTGATGGTACATTAATACATATGTAGGTATCAATGTTCACGTCAGGTAATGTTCCAATGTTGTATGTACACATTACCAAGGTAGGTAGGTAGGTACCTAACATGACATACATCATTGGAAAGGAACCTCGGAAGTTTATACCTGTTTCATGGTACGTAATAGGTTCTAGATGTGAAGACAGAGAGGTAAGAGGTAAGGTAAGAGGTAAGAGACAGGCAGAAGGTACGATCCATTTGACCTACAACATTAGAAGTTGAAGGTTCAAGACTTGAAAACCCTAGACCCTGCCTACGGTAGGTACCTACATTGATAGGTCCTCGATGTACTACATGTATGTGCAAAGTATGTAGGAGGTACCACGTACAGGTCCACGTACAAGTATGGTACATACACACGCTACCGACTTGCGACGGTATTGCCGGCCTAGATTGGTGAGATCGGGTTAGTTACCCCACAAAGCACCCCTCCGAAAGGAACCCCCCCTGTCAAGTAGATGCGGAATCCCTGATAATTAGATGCACAGCGATTGCACCAGAGCACTGCAAGATGCAAAGATGCAGCGTGGAATGGTGGGGAAATAGGCCAACGACTTAACTACCTCCTACAGAAGCCCAAAATCAGGTGGCTACCATGGCCCGTGGTCTCTCCCGCCTTCTATTCCTTCCTCTCCCGCCCTCCTTCTACGGCTCAACCCCCCTTGTAAAACTGTAAACCTGTAAACCAGCAACTCGCCCCCGTCGCCCTTCTTGGTTCCAATTCTTTCAAGGGACCTTGTGAGCCTTTTTGCCCCCACTATTTTTGACGATGAAAGTTCTGCCCTTTCTCCAACTTTCGCATCCTTCGTCTTAACTTAATTACTTACATCCCTTTTGCTCAATGGCTGAAAAACAAATGGATCAGTCCCAGGCTCGACGACGACGACGAGATGGTTCGTCTGGCGTACAACCACGTCTATGTACGCATTGTGGAAGAAGCTTCAAGAGATCTGAACACTTAGAGCGCCACGTTCGAACCCGTTGGTTACCCCAACCCCAATTTTGTGAACTTGAACCTGTTTCTCGATCTGCACAACCATGATTTGATTATGATTATGATTATGATTATGATTATGATCATGACCTCGACTTGATCTTGACCATGATCTTGATCATGATATTTACATTGAAATGGCATTGGCATTGGCATTGGCACCGACATCGACATCGACATTCACACTCTCACTATAAACTACCTCTCACTCAACCTCTTCGATCATCTTCATGCTCTATATGCTAATTTTCTAACCTCTTCCCAGATACAAAAGAGAAGCCGTATGTTTGCCATTGTGGGTCGGCCTATTCACGTCGTGATCTCTTGACCCGTCACCAACGCATTACCCATGAGACTTTATCTCCAAGGTCGCCAGATGCTCCAGCCTCAGAAGATAGCCATCATCTGGCCACGGCTGACGAGGATGTCTCTTCCGAGGATCCTGCTGTCATTCCTACAGCACCTATGCCAGATATGAGTCTCAGTCACGGCCTCCAACAGCATCAACAACAGCAGCAGCAACAACATCATCATCATCAGTTTTCAAACCTTAGTCACGACTTTAGCATCCACAATCACGCCGTCAGTCAGCCGTACCAACTAATCACAAGTCAAGAATACTTCGATAACGGTAAGTAAATAAATCCGTTGTTGTGTCACTCACCTTCTTTCTAGGTCTAGATTGATTCTCTTATGAGATCGCTACTAATTATTCTCATAGGTCAACACTATTCAGGGTTTGATCACTTTCAAGAATTACATAATTACCAGGATAGCACAGGCTTACTACCGGAATGGACCCCGTATTTACAAGACTCGAGCTTAGAGCAAGAAATGGTAGATCCGGCCTTACGAAGCTCCATGATTGATGTGTCGTCGCCTATTTCGAATGAGAATTTCTCGACGCACGCCTATGCTTCATGGATGTCACCGACGGCTCAGAAATGGTCCAATTAGAAATGATTCGTTGCGAAAAGGGCACAACGACTCATTCACGAGTGTGAATCGTCACTCTTGATGATTTTGCATCCAACCATTTACCATCCCGCCCCTTTCGGGCCCCCGCGACTTAGCTGCCGCTTCCGGTTGTTTGGGGGACACACGAAATGACTGGATGCTGCTGAATCCTACGGTTGAAGAATTAAAAAAAAAAAAAGAGGATGGTCACCAATGGATGACAAGAGACATCTTCCTGGAGGTATTTGTCGAATTTGTGGGTGGGAGGTACTTCTTATCATGACGATATTTCGATTCATCGGCAATGAAGAGCATCTCCGATGATGGTTGATCAATTGCTGCTCAGCCTACCTATATTATCCGATTGGAAGAAATTGACAAATCTGGGGCAAACTCATGGTTCCCCGCCATTCAAGTTTTGTACCTTGCCTCACCCAGATCTCACGAACATTGCCTGGGGAACTCGTCTTAATGTCGTAGCGAATTTGTCGCACTTCATTACCATTGGGAATCCGTGCATGGATTGGTCGCTTTCCTGTCCTTCGGTGACAGGTGTTATTATGAAGATTGACGATACCCGAGCACAGCGCTCCAGCATTGAAAACAATACGTATAACAATTACAACCTTGCAATACCTTAGCTTAAGGGATTACGATTACTTACCTAGTCACTACTTAGCTGATAGTTGTGCAAATGCAAGCACATAGCCGTTCAACAACCCTCTCTTTTTGTTTGAACCGACGGTTTTTCTTTTTTTTTTTTAGAAAAAAAAAGAGAAATCAACAAGCTTGCCTGTATCAAATCGTGGATTATAGATAAAAAAATGTATAACCGACCTACGGATTATGTGGACGTGTGGATGAAGTCGTATCAGTCATATGGATATGATCAACACCTCGGGTTCAAAACTGTCAACAATACATACAAGGATGTCCTGACTTTGAATCTTTTAAGCTAATTGCGGGTATGTGAGCCACTATGTACGGGCGGTAGCCATTCAAACTCTTCTTTTTAATCTTAGCGTTTTCCAAAGACTCAAGGGCCAATATTAGAAACAGCTGCCGCCTTGTTCTCGAACTCAGCCAACGACAAGTACAACAACAGCAAAAGGGTTCAAAACAGCTGATCTAGACAACATGTCCTTAATACTCTAATCGTCACATCATGCGCCCACAATGGCTGGAATGTAAGCCATCGGGATCCTCTTTGGGCTACTTGAGTGCACGATCAACTTGGGCTTTTTCATGTTCATGCGCGCCCTATGCACCACACACTTAGTCTCGTGATCTCTAATTGTCTAGCTATAGTTATTAGTAGCTAGAGTCAGACAGTCGACCGACGTGTTTGCGGTAACTAATTCTCGTACGAGTGCGGCTGTCGGTGAGATACTTTAGTTAACCATATTTGCGACTTTGCGATCTCTGTACCCAGAACGACCGCAGATACACCAGGAGGTAGTCAACCGACAGCTGAGGTTATGGTCATCAAGGCTGGCACTATGGGCTATGGACCATGGTCTGCTAACCGAGGGTCCAGGGGGCAGGGGGGGTGAATTCCACCACACTGGCGTCATAAAGCAATCATCTCAAAAATCATGAGCGAGCGACGCAGCCCTGCAGCCATGTACTAAAAACACACTGCAGATAGTCAGCTGCGTGAGGGGGAAGAAAGCCACATACATTATTATTACATTCTAGAGCTATGTACCTAAGAAGGCTATGGTCATCGCCGACGTCTGAGATGAGGTATTCAGGCACTCCCTCGAAACTCGCGAGGTGTTGCCGTAAATGCCATTTCCCTTTTTTTTCCCTTTTTTGTTTTTTTTTTACTTTTCTAGTTCTCATAAGGAAAAAAGGAACGACGTTTCGGATTCCCGTCTAGTTCGGTATTCGGCCTTGATGAACATGGCAGCCGACTTGAGTTCTTGCAGGCAAAGCAACCCAGGGACACGACATTAACAGCTTGCCGACAGAAAAGTCAAACAAGCTTCCTTCCTGCTGCGGAAGCCCCGGTGATCAATGCTGATGCATCATTATTATTTTTACTTGCTGCGGTAGCGAGATAGTCATGCCGGTAAGAGGCAGGTAAACAAATAAGAAAGGGGGAAGGGAAAAAAAAAACGACGCATAGTTGTAGAGAAGCCCATCATGCTTCGTACGTCAGGAAACGCGGTGCCAATTTACTGTCGAGCCGCTACCATTGGACTACCGGCTGGAAATAAAGAAAGGTCTAGCAAGGGATCGTGACCTTTTTTTGCATCCACGGGCACTGCGTTTAGTTGATTGCGAGGGTTTCCCCCCGCACTTGGGTGCATACGACAGGTTGCGACAGGTTGCCTTCGCCTAACCCCTCTCTGATTCGTGGCCGTAATGTTATCTTGTACGAGTTCGGAAGAATAAGAATGTCCTTTTTCTTTTTTTGACAACCGGGGCGGAAGAGCTCGGTGAAAAAAAAGACCTCAAAACGCGGTTCCGCAGATAACCAACCCATCAAACACCCGCCAGGTAAGGCAAATTAAGGAAAGGGAAGGGAGGAAACCGAGGGGGGGAGAAAAAAAAGAAAATAAGGTAGGGGATGGATAGATAGATAGAGAAGGAAAATTCAGAGAAAAAAAAAAGAAAAAAGGAAAGATTAGTCGAGAACTTTTTGGACGGTGGGGTGGTAAAAATACACACTGAACGTTCTCGGCAGCCAAGACTCCGAATCCTTTAGGTATGTTCAAGGGGAAAGGAAGCTCAAAAGGGGGAGGGGGGACTCCCCCCTTTTTTTTCAAATACATATGGTCGCGCGTGGGAGGAGGGAAACGACGAAGAAGCTAACCTGCGGAGACCGTTTTTTTTCGGTAGCACCGGTTCGTCCATCCGACCGGCCTCCGAAAAAGAATCGGACCGGAGACTCCCATTTCTGGAAATTTCGACGGCATGTACTGCGTCTTTTCCCTTTCTCTCGCGCCACATAAGACCAACTTGGGGACGACGCTATCGAAGCACACCTCCTTAGTTCCATGCTCATATGTACATATTACTCACATACACCATCGCATCTCTCCTAACCCAACCGAACCTGAGCCGAACCCACGGATTTGATAAAAATATCTCTCTGCCACCTTTTTCTTCTTCTTCATCCCTTCTACCCCCCCCCTTCCTGACGTGACACGAGATTCTGCATCTCCGGAGAAACAGACGAAAAAGCGACGCCACAGCCCACGGTAACGCTGTCTCATATGATAATCAACGTTACATCTGGGAGGGAAAAGAGAGAGGCGACGCGGCATACGCAATTGGGCCAACCCGACGTAGGTTAGCCACGTACGTAACCGGAGGATCATCTCTTCTGCCTCTCTGCCTCTCTCGTGGTCTCGCGCTTATTCCCCATCTACGTACTTTATTTACCTTTCTCCTTATTCTTATTCCTATTCTGATTCTCTCTGTCATATCTTCTTCCTTTTTGGCCTCGCGGGAAGTATGTTCCGTCGACGTGGCCTGATATGCGGACGAAATACGGGACTCGGAACCCTGGCGGGCCCCGAGTAGAAGAGACGAGGAAGGAAAAGAAAAACACATACACAGGGGGGATAGAAAAAGGGGAGGGGGGGCCGAAAGAGAGGCCCGAAGGACATATGTAATTGCTACCTAGGTAGTTGTGGATAGTTTCTTGTTAATGAGGTAGGTAGTTTACCTACCTACCTACCTACCTAGGCACGCACCTAGTATGACGGCAGCACGTCTTCGAGGGTTTCAAAGGAGTGAGCGTGAGAGAGGGAGAGAGGGAGAGAGAGACAAGGCGCGCGTATCATCTATAAAACCGTCGTCGCCCATCGATACAACGACACGCGCATCCGCCCCACGCCACATGCGTCGGAAAACGTGATGCGGACGATGGACGACGGGGTTGCATGGGAGGGGGGAAGGGGAGCCCTCTTGAAGCGTCCGTCTTATTGGATAGGAGTCTGCTTTTCTTCGTCCCTTCTTCTCCTTCGTCTACGTAGTTGCTCGCACACCCTCCTCTCTTGGGGGGTTCTTTGGAATCTGTGAGTAAGGTAGGTACGTGGCGTGCCTACACGCGTACCTACATACATACATACCTACATGCCTACATACCTACATATCTGCCTACGTAGTGTATGTCTGAGATGTGAAGGGGATAGGATCGAGGGTGTGGGGGGTTTTTTCTGGTTTGGGAAGTCAGGTGTGAGGTATAAGTCTAGCCTCGTTTTCTTTTTTTTTTCTTTTTTTTCCTTTTCTTCTCCCTTCCTTTCTCTTGCCTTGTCTCGGAGAAGAGGACGCTTCTTACGCGTATGGGTAGGTAGGAAAGTAGTTATACTAGTGTTCGGAAACAGGCAGTTTGGTACCTCCTGGCAGTATAAGAGAGGCATCGTCGGTTGAAGAAGGGTCTGGGGGACTAGGGACGCGCTACGTAATAACGGTTCTTCGTGGCGAGTACGAGGTGCCATTTATGACGTTTGCGGGTTTGTGAGCACTTGGGCGTGGTTGTTGAGCAGGTAGATTGAGGTTAGTCAGGTAGCTTGGACACAAATTTGTCATGCCCGTTGAGAAGTTCACGTTTCACGTCCTCACGCACCTAGGTAACGTTGGTCATGAGGTAGATGGATGGTATGGCCATGAGATAGGAGAAGTGCCGGTTTATTTAAAGTGCTTATACGGTACCTACCGGCCTAGGCTGTGAAGGGGTGTCTGAAGCAGACGTTTGGTCCATGCTTCCACTGACTCGTACCAAGATTGATATAGGTACCATCTAAGCTTTTGGATGGGTTGGTGGCAGGGTCTGGACCACACTCGCTGGATCCGCGTTTTAACAGCCGTGGTATATCCTGTTATAAGGTGTGCGTCTTATAGTGGAGAGTTCGTCCAAGAGTAGCACGATAAAAGGGGTACTGTACGGGATAGATTAGTAACTACGGCGGGATGAGCTATGAGGAATTTCATGCCTATGTAAAGTATTCTCGAACCTGTAACTGATCTCGGCGTACCAGAGATGTTTAAGGTGAAGTGCCAATAGCATAAAGGAGATATCATAGCCGTTTCGGGGCGACGCATATTCATCTAGTCTGAACAGTTTTATTAAACGGTACCTAAAGGAATAGTAAGGATATAAGTTTCTTCATAGACATCAGGGAGGTAGGACATGTCAGTACGAGCCCCGTGGAAATAACACGATATCCGAATAGGCTTCTGCCTGATGATACGATAGAAGCCTACAATTTCCGGTAACTACCTCCTAACGCTACCTCCTATGACATTATCCAGATGATATAGTAAGCACGCGTTACACCATATACTAGAAGCGTCATAGTTCCTCGGTTTTCGTGCGTGCCATGCTTAATAAAGGGCTTATACACGATAACCAACTCATTGCCATCTATGTAACTGGAACCCCGAGCTTCTGACCCCCTTTTATAGTACCTCATACGTGCATGGTGCGTGGTGCATAACGCTCTCATAACCTAATCCTTACTAAGCCCCTCCAGTGTCAGCGTCAAATGAAACCGAGCGTCACGCCGGTTCTTTAAGCCATAGTTTTCCCTTATTCTTCAGGTAAGAAGAATAAAATAAAAATAGAAATGAAAGAAAAAAACCTCTCCTCTTCTCAGATCCTTTTTACTAAAACACTTTCCGTCATAGGCCGTTGTCTCGTCGGGCCCCGCTCCGTAGATCCACACGGTAAGATGGTAGTGTACTATGTATGTACGTGTCTGGGTTCGTTGGCCATTCCTTGCATTAACTTCCATGTGGCACCCCGGCGGCGAAGGGCGCGGACGGACGGCATGGCCCGAGCCCCAGTCGACAGGGCCCCTTGTCTCCCGTTCTGGATACATACGACTACATAATAACATCGCAAGTATTCAGATCCTCACGTTACCTATACTTGTCTTCCTCTCGTCAAGGAAGAAGGAGGAGAAGGAAGAGGAAATGGCATGGGAATTTTGGGAGATTTCTCTGATATGGAAAGTTCTTGGCTTGGTAACGTAGAATATTGGAGAGAGGACAACTAATATGTATCGAGATACGTAAATAAATAGCCCGCTTCTTAGGTAGGTACCGGCATGTGTGAGTAATCAAATGGAATTCGAGGGACAAGAGAAGGGAAAGGTTATCCTCCCGTCCTAGAAGGATTTGTTAAGAATATCATAAATTTTCAAATTCGTCTATAAGTCTGTTAAGCATCACCACCTTGAGGAATCTAACGCATGATTGATATGGCCCCATACTGACCGCCTATATTTATCGCGGCATAGATCAGAAGCTTCTCTAAGATAAGTAGTCTTTGTTTACGTCTCTAGGGAAACTAGGTATAAAGACCTTATTCCAACGCGTATGAATGGCATATATAGATATTCGGAATATTTGAAAAAGAAATAAAGCTAGGGTTTTCCGTGAAATAGGAAATCTTCTAATCCGGCCGTTATTTTTTTGAGAAACAGGGAAATCTATTACTTCTGCCGTATATATGATATACTACTTAAGGAGCCCAAACTTAGGAACAATATTTCGTACGTACCTTTGTTTTAACTGGCTAGTGCCAACGCTAGCTCGCCGACCTTATTACCAGGGGAAAATATTTTTAAATATGCCTTTTTTTAACGATTCCGAATTATTGTCGCTATTACATAGCAGTATTCAAAAGAAAAAACCTGAGAATTGAGCCGGACTCGAACCTGCTTATATATGCCCCAGGGCAACATACACAGCCAGACGCTAATCTCTAAGATAAGGTACCTAATGTATAGGTAAGTAGCGTATTCAGGTTTACTGTTGATGACTTAGGGACGGTATCGTAAGCTGCTTCAAGTCTGCCTTTCCGTGAACACAGATGTCGGTAGGTATCTAGGTAGTCAGGTTTGTAAGAAGTAATATGAGGTGACCGTTAACTACCTAACTGTTAATTCCATTGATCCCAGTGTTCTCAATGTCATCTGCTCAACTACCTCGTTGCCGCATGAGCAGGCGAGATCATAACAAGCTATGTGTACAGGATTGCAGCAGCATCTTATTCGGCGGCATGCAAATACTACCTAGTAGGCTATTTCTACGTCGGTTGAGCCTTATTTCATTTATTTCAATTATTAAAAATCACGGCGTCTAGATGTGACGTTCAAATCCGTAGCGGCATAGAACATCAGCTAATATGTCTACTATTCTAGTTACTATTATACATTAGATAAGCGTTTGTTCTGGTGTATCCTGTCACTCAAACCCAAAGGCACAGACATAATGATTTTCTAACCATACCTACTAGCTCCTCCGGGCGAGTCCGTGTCCGGTCTACATCTCCTTCGGAAGCATTCAAATTTGCCATGCAATTTCTGGGCCTCTCTATATTTTCTGAGGTTGTGACGGCGTTAGAAAGTAGGCCCACCTCTGCCAATCTGGCGGCAGGATACGCCCCGTAAAACGGGCAATTTTTGGAATTTTCTTATGTCAAGCGGCTCGCTGGCTCTGCCCCTTAGGGGGTACTCCAGCCGTCCTATGCGTCATTGATACGCTGGACGACGGGCCATATACGCTAGGTGTACTAGATAAGTAGATAGCCCGTCCTCTCCGAGGACGTAGAACAATGATCATCATCATCTGGGCCTCTCTACCGCGCTGTGTAGCCATATGGCGTCCTATAAGGCACAGGAAAACGTGTTAGGGATGTTAAACCATGAGTGAAGCATAAGTTTGGAAGAAGTTTAGTGTATGATATTAATAAAACATATTGCGTTTTTCACACAGTCATTGAAGCCCGCCCTCACCCTTCTTCAATGACCCTGCGAGTCTTATAGTTCCTAGGCCATCCCTTTATGTCCTACGTTTTCGTTTATTTTCTCGAAGACTTAAACTCCCATCTCCTAAGCCAGTTGTTGAGTGTCTTCTGGTCGATAGTGATGAAGAGTACCTATGTTAACGCCCTTTACAAAGACGGGCTATCGTACTTAGCCAAGAGATTGAGCAGGCTGTGTTCCGCCAGGCGCGGGAGTGTCCTGAAGTTCCTTGCGTCCTAGATGACGTTAGCATCAGTCGCTACATCTGCAGATGGGTTCTCTTGATAATTCCTTGGTGCTATGGGTAGTTTGTAAATAGATTTGGCGGATGCTGGGTCACATACTGTCATCCTGTTGCAGAGAAAGAAAGAAAGAAAGAAAGGGGTGCGGCTTGTTTATAGGTATGGTTTGACCCGCTACCCTTACATTTGGAGATGATGGCTTCTAAGTAAACCCAGTCCCTCAGAGGGATGTTTCCCATTTGCTTGGACAGCCAATAAATTGGTCCGCTTCAGGTAAGCTGACACCGGTTCACCCGCCATACGCTCAAACTCGTCAATGTTGGACCCCCACTCGATTCTGCTCATTTGACCACACTCTTGTGACCGTTGCTGGAATCTAAAGTCGGCTTTTTTTGGCGTTGTCTTTGTCCATGTGGTGACATATGTGCCTAGGCCGCAACCTCGTCTTAAGAGGTACTAACGTAAGGGTTTAATTCCTAATCATTAGTCGGGATCTTAAATCCGTTTAACTTGACGAATGTTGGCTTATATTAAGAATTTCCGAGAGGGTAATAATGAATATTCAACGTAGGCATATTGAAAAGGTATGCTCCGTTTTATTCCATGGTGTAAGAAGTGAGGTGAAGCTCTCCACGGGATTTTCCGGCGTTAATGGTTGCTGAGTTCAATCCATCATCGCTTCCAGTAGTCATTGTTACACCATATCTAAAAGTATACAATAGTTCTTTTCAATTATGCGTAAGCGATTACTATGGTTATCATCATAGGATTCGCTACCAGGTAGGTAATCACTTGGCTGACTCTTGGGAAGTCCCTTTGTAAGTCGTCGAAGTCATCAAGTTTGCTCGTGCAATTCTGGGTTTATTGCCGTCTTCTTGTGGGCTGGTGATAGGTAGAGGATAGGTTATTAACACGGGCGCGTGTAAAATAACAATTATCTATTAAGAGTGCAAAAGACGATGAGAAAAGGAAAAGG